>CM046439.1:36429130-36728940 GCA_025506505.1 Flaveria sonorensis | reverse complement strand
TCGATTTAAGGACTACGTCGCTATGTACAAACCCAAAAACCAACGTCCACTTTCAAATCGGTCGGTTTCGATCCCAATTACTATGAATAAATGAAATTAATCAACTGAAACATACCTGAGATTGTTACAAACCTAATCACGGCAATCAATTGACTTTAACAACCTTTAATCATTGAATTAAAAACTATAACACCTCATTTAAGATCGAAGTCGAAACCGATCAAATCAAAGAGATTTAACAGCAGGGAAACGGTTCATTCGACTCTCTTACCCTCTCTACTCTCGATTTCCCTTATCGAACCCACACACATCGATTCCCTCTTCGAACCCGACAACACTCTTCATCTTTCTGTTTTCGCAAATTCGATCGAAATCAGGTAATTAAACACATGTACACACCCGATTTCATGTGGCGAATAAAAGCCCTAATGTTAATTTCATTATCGAATTCGTTTGCGGATCAATGGTGTGTGAAATTGAAACTAGGGTTTATGCGAAATTGGGGATTTAATCGGGAGGTATGTTTATATGTTTTTAGCTGCAGGTTGTTGGCAGACTTAGGCGCCCGAGCCTACCGGATAAGGCTCTCCCTTACCGCAGAGGTCCGGGTTCGAACCCGGGCCTCTGCAATGTTTTTTTGAAATCCATTTTTATTATATTATTTTCACTTTAGAAATTCTTAAAATATATTAAAATAGTATTAAAATCATTTTTATTAGAAGCTAAATAAAATATTTTCTTTTAAATTTTTTTAAGAATTTAACTTAATAAATCTTTATTTTACTTTGGAAGTTATAAATGTATAATATATATTTTTAAGTTGTTAAATTATAAAAAAACTATTGTGAATCAAATGGAAATATTTTCTTTTAAATTCTCGGAATTTTTAACTTATTAAATCCTTCATTTTTATTTGAAAGTTATAATATTACCATAAATCATAATTACATGTTTTAAATTGTATAAAAATTTTGGGAATTAAATAGAAATATATATGTTCAAATTATTTGAACTAGTACCTCATAAATCGTTACTAATAAATTAATGATTTCTTTTATAAGTATGTTTATATTTTCTTCATATTTTATTCCAATTATTATAATATTTTTTTAGTAGTAAAATCACATCGTCTCATTTAACAAGGTTAAATAATATATATATAAATTATCAAGAATCCCGATTAGAATTGAAACCCTAGACTTCGCGAATCGTGTTTTGATCTTACGGACTAGATTCTAAATCTTAGAACACTCATGGGTTTGTTATGTTTGTTTAATTTGAGACTTATATTATGACAATGTTTGCTATAAAACGAATATTTTAATAACATTTACACCTTGTAATAGTGTGGTGGCATGAACAATCTTAACCCTCACATCTCAACGTTTCCGCCGTTAAGGTTGGGGTGTGACAGATTGGTATAAGAGTACATAACTATAGGGATTTAGGTTATTAGAAATGGTGGCCTAGATTATGGTTAATGTAGGGACCCTTTTCATGAATTTTCGTTATGATCTTGTAAGTTTGCTTATATATCTATCATATGATTTTACATGTCGCATGATGAACCCTTATTGCTATTTGACTTTACTTAGAAAATGGTGCCTTAGTGTGGGAATCTTGTATACCCCACTTCTTAACTCCCTTTATCTGCCCTTAAGTTCTACCACATCTAATCTCTTCTAAAACTTATTCTCGTCTACGTGTGGAATCTTACGCATCATATCGAGTGGATAAAATTCTTTAGACACTATGTCTAAATCTTGAAAATCTCATCAAGGTTTTAATTTTAATAGCCTATAGGAAAGTGTGTGACACATAAACACCTGTATTTTGGATTTCCTGGCAAAAAGCCCTCGGGCTAAGGCAAGCATTTCGTATAAATCCCACTACGGGACCTGTTATGCTTACCTGGGGATTTCCGGGATGAGTGATAAATTATAGTCAACATACACATTTTCCCCAAGGTAATTGGAATTAAGTTACCTCGACGTGTCAAGTTCCAATTGGTTATGTGGTACCAAATGGAACCATCCTGCTTATATTTATAAATTTTGAGATTCATGATTATTTGTACTGGTTTATCACCGAAATTCTAAATCTTCTCTACTTATATTTTAGAATTGTCTCGCCATCATGGAAAATGTGCTAGCTCCGACCGAAAACTCGCCGCTATGATTGCCCGACAAATGGCTGCTGTTCTCCCTACCATGGTCGCTGAACTAAGTAGCACCCTACTAGCTAACAATAGCAACAACATGAAGGGAATAATGGTGGGGGTGATAATAATGGCCATGGTGAAAATAGCAAAATCAAGGAGGAAATCACCGAATTTGTACTTTCAAACACTTCAATTCATGCAAACCCACAAATTTTAGTGGTAAGGAGGGAGCCACTGGACTTCTGGAGTGGTTCGAGAGCATGGAGAACACTTTCATTAATAGTGAGTGTCCCGAAGATCTCAAGATCCGCTATGCTGCGAGTGTCCTTCAACAACGGGCACTCACTTGGTGGAATAGTGAGAAGAGAAACCGAGGTATAGAAGTTGCATTGGCACTCACTTAGGAAGAGTTCAAGAAACATCATGATCCAAAAATTCTGCCCAAGGAGTGAATTGCAAAAAGTTGGAGGAGGAGTTTTGGAACCTCAAACAAGATAGTGGCAACCACTTGGCATACTCCACCCAACATCATGAATTGAGTATGCTTTACCGCATATGGGGATACTGTACCCCGAAACATTGAGAAATTCATCAAAGGGGTACCGCCGCAAATTCAAGATACTGTTGTGGAAGTAGGCCCACGACCTTGGAGGAGGCAATAAACATCACCGCGCAGCTCCTGAGAATCACATAAGGGCTGGTACTTTGATGGTGAAGGGTACAAAATCAACAGCGAAGGTGACTCCCGAGGCAACTAAGGAGGTGAAGGCTGAACCTTCATTCAAGGGTAAGAAGCGTAAGTTCACACCTGCCCGTAATTTTGCTATGACAGCACCTAATGCTCCACAAAAGCAAGATGTCATTGCAAACCTAGCACTTATGGCAAGAGCTTACACTGGACCACATCCGATGTGCAACACTTTCAAGTATCATCATGCGGGAATAATCCATGCCGAATTTGCTCTCTTTGCAGGAAATACGAGCATCTGGTGGCTACGTGTCATCGTGCCCCAAAACACGCTGCTATGGTTGCTAACCGAGCCTGCTACAATTGTGGCGAAACTGGTCATTTTCGTCCACAATCCCCTCGACTTGCGGGGAATGTTCCACCGGCTCGAGGACGGGCTTTCAACATCAACGCAAAACCAAGCTCAAGCAAATAACGATGTGGTGAACGGTACATCATTCTTTTTCCGTTACTCGATCTTTTGTTGTATAAAATTCATACTGCTTTCCATATACCAATGATAGCCCTATATCTGAGCAGGTATGTATCTTGTAAATAATTGGTATGCATCTGTACTATTTGATTCGGAGCGGATAAGAGTTTTGTGTCTTTAGAGTTTGAACCCACTCTTGCTAAACCGCGTTCTAAACTAGAAAAATCCTTTACGGCGAAGTCGCTGATGGAAAATCTATCATTTTTGATGTCGTCATTTGTGATTGTATCTTGAGCCTTAACGAGCACGAATTTCCTATTGACCTTATTCCTATGCAATTGGGGAGTTTCGACATCATTATTGGCATGGATTGGTTAGCCCAAACACTACGCGGAGATTATCTGTTTTGAGAAATGTATTCATATTCCACTACCTTCGGGAGATACTCTAAAAGTATTTAGGGAGAGATCATCTAAAGGACTCAAGCTTATTTTGTGTATCAAGGCCCGAAAGTGTTTGAGTAAGAATTACATAGCCTTTATGGCTTACGTAGTTAACACGAAAACCAAGGGTAAGGAACTTAAGGATATTCCTGTTGTACGAGACTTTCCCGATGTGTTTCCCGAGGATCTTAGTGGGTTACCTCCCATTCGGGAAGTTGAGTTCAAGATTGATCTGATTCCTGGTGCAAACCCTGTGGCTAAGTCACCTTATCGTCTTTCACCTTCAGAAATGCAAGAACTAGCCAGTCAACTGCAAGAATTGACTGATAAGGGTTTCATTCATCCTAGCTCTTCACCATGGGGTGCACCTGTGCTATTCGTGAAGAAGAAAGATGGTTCGTTTCGCATGTGTATCGACTATCGTGAACTCAACAAACTCACCATCAAAACCGATACCCTCTCCCTCGAATCGATGACCTCTTTGATCAGCTCCGAGGAGCTACGCAATTCTCGAAGATCGATTTACGCTCTGGATATCATCAATTGCTGTCCATGACAATGATATTCCAAAAACCGCTTTCCGTACTCGTTATGGACATTATGAGGTCATGGTTATGCCTTTGGCTTGACTAATGCACCTGTTGTCTTCATGGATCTCATGAATCGAGTATGTAAACCGTATTTGGATAAATTCGTGATTGTGTTCATCGATGATATTCTCATCTATTCCAAGACCAAAACCGATCACGAGTTTCATTTGCGACAAGTTCTTGAACTTTTGAAGAAGGAGCAACTGTACGCCAAGTTCTCTAAGTGCGAATTTTGGCTTGAAGAAGTTCAATTTCTAGGTCATGTGGTGAATAGACAAGGAATTCACGTCCCCTGCTAAAATAGAAGCCGTGAAAAACTGGTGTGTTCCCACGACCCCAACTGAAGTCCGCTCTTTTCTTGGTTTAGCAGGTTACTACCGTAGGTTCATTGAAAATTTCTCAAGGATTACGAAACCACTTACGGTGTTAACCCAAAAGAATAGACTTTTTGAATGGGGACCTGAACAAGAAGAGGCTTTCGAGACACTAAAATGCAAGTTGTGTAACGCTCCTATTCTAACCCTCCCTAATGGAAATGATGATTTTACTGTGTACTGTGATACATCTAGTCAAGGCCTTGGTTGTGTGCTCATGCAACGAGGAAAGGTCATAGCATACGAATCGAGAGAATTGAAGGTTCATGAAATGAACTACACAACCCATGATCTTGAACTTGGTGCCGTGGTTTTTGCCTTAAAGATTTGGAGGCACTACCTTTATGGGACGCAATGTATAGTCTACACCGATCACAAGAGCCTTCAACACGTGTTCAATCAAAAGGATCTCAACATGAGGCAACGACGTTAGATTGAGTTGATTAGCGACTATGACTATGACATTCGTTACCATTCTGGAAAGGCGAATGTTATAGCCAATGCGCTAAGCCGCAAGATCCACAATAAGACTGTCTCACTTCTTGAAATTCGAGAGCAAAGACAATGGTTTGACACACTGGGAGAATTTGATACGAAGATTCACGTGGATGTCAATGAGGCTACTATCATGCTTCAAAATTTAAGGATTGATAGTGACCTCGAGTTTTGCATTCGCGAGGCTCAACAAGCGGCGTTAACTAAAGAAAGTGAGAATGAAGAACTAGCGTTTAACATTCGGTCACAACTGGAAACAAAACCGAATGGCATGTTGTATTTCTTGAACCGACTTTGGATTCCAATCGTGATAACCTTTGTAACTTCATTATGAACGAAGCTCATCAAACACGTTATTTTATTCACCTGGGTCTGATAAGATGTATATGGATCTGCGTGGCCAATATTGGTGGCCAGGGATGAAGAAAAAGATATCGCTTCTTATGTAGCAAAATGCCTCACGTGTGCAAGGGTCAAAGCTGAACATCAACGGCCTAGTGGTTTACTTGAGCAACCTGAAATCCCTATGTGGAAATAGGAGCATATATCCATGGATTTCGTAATCAAGTTACCTCGTACTCCTCGTAGCCATGATAGTATATGGGTGATTATTGGCCGTTTGACCAAAACAACACAATTCATACCAATACGGGACACTTACAAAGTTTCAAAGTTGGCTCGTATTTATATCGATGAAATTGTGAGTCGACACGGCGTGCCTTTGCACATCATATCCGATCGAGATGCTCGTTTCACTTCACACTTTTGGTCTTCTATGCAAGAACTCTTGGGTACTCAACTGGATTTAAGCACGGCTTACCATCCTCAAACGGACGGTCAAACCGAGCGAACCATTGAAACCCTTGAGGATTTGCTACGTCTTTGTTTTCTCGACTTTGGTGGTGACTGGGAACGCATTTACCGTTAACGGAATTCTCTTATAATAAGAGTTACCCCTCAAGTATCAAAATGGCTCCATTCGAAGCTCTATATGGTCGTAAATGTCGTTCCCCGATTTGTTGGACTGACATCGGTGAAAATTTCATTACCGGTCCAGAACTTATTCAAGACACGACTGATAAAGTTTCCAAAATCCGTAATAACCTTGAGGTGGCTAGAAGTCGACAAAAGAGTTACGCGGATAAAAGCCGCAAGCCGTTGGAATTTCAAGTTGGTGATATGGTTCTTCTTAAAGTCTCACCATGGAAGGGCGTTGTTCGCTTTGGGAAGAAGGGTAAGTTAGCTCTACAATTTGTAAGACCTTTCAAAATTCTGAAAAGAGTTTGGAAAGTGGCCTATAAACTAGAACTACCCTCTGAACTTAGCGGGGTTCATCCCTTTTTCCATGTCTCAAACTTGAGAAAATGCTTGGCCGATGAAAGTCTGCATGTTCCTTTAGAGGATATCCACCTAGACGATTCCTTGTATTTTGTTGAGAAAACCTGTCGAAATCATGGATCGAACAATGAAGAAGACCAGAACGACTACCACCCCAATGGTCAAAGTTCGTTGGGAAAATAAATATGGAGCCGAGTTTACCTGGGAGCGCGAGGATTACATGAAGAAGAAATATCCTCATCTGTTTGTCTAGTCTCATCTTAATTTCGGGACGAAATTCCTTAAAGTTGGGGAGACTGTGGCATTGCGAATATTTGTTAATTATTTGTTATTTCCGTTATCTTATGTAGGTGCTAGTTATGTTAATAATGTAAGTATGGGAGTTTATTTTGCAATTTTAATAATCCCGATCTTAATTGTATTTAAAACAATTATAATTTGTCTTATTAAATAGATTAACTAAGTGTTAAATATTCAACATAAATATATATATATATATATATATATATATATATATATATATATATAAATAAGTAAATAAAAGAACCTATTGTTAAAAATACAAAATAATAATAATAATAATAATAAAGATAATAATAATAATAACAATAAACATAATAAACATGTTTTTTTTAGTTTGGTCATAAAATAATAAATTCTAAACCTTAGGGACCAAATTGTAAATTTCTTTAAACCCATCCCCTCCCCCCCCCCCCGGTATTCCCGGCCTCAAGTCCGGCCACCGCCGGTGGGTCGCCGGCAAAGCCAAGGAACACCCCAAATTGACCGTTTCCAGCCCAATAACCGGTTCCCTAACCTCGCGAGTACGTTTCAAACTCGCAACATAATTAAATTCGATTTAAGGACTGCGTTGCTATGTACAAACCCAAAAACCAACGTCCACTTTCAAAATCGGTCGGTTTCGATCCCAATTACTATGAATAAATGAAATTAATCAACTGAAACAGTACCTGAGATTGTTACAAACCTAATCACGGCAATCAATTTGACTTTAACAACCCTTTAATCATTGAATTAAAAACCATAACACCTCATTCAAGATCGAAGTCGAAACCGATCAAATCAAAGAGATTTAATAGCAGGGAAACGGTTCATTCGACTCTCTTACCCTCTCTCTACTCTCAATTTCCCTTATCGAACACATACACATCGATTCCTCATCGAAACCCGACAACACTCTTCATTTTTCTGTTTTCGCAAATTCGATCGAAATCAAGTAATTAAACACATGTACACACCCGATTTCATGCGGCAAATAAAAGCCCTAATGTTAATTTCATTATCGAATTCGTTTTGCGGATCAATGGGTGTGAAATTGAAACTAGGGTTTATGCGAAATTAGGGGATTTAATCGGGTAATGTTTATATGTTTTAAGCTGCGGGTTATGGCAGACTTAGGCGCCCGAGCCTACCGGATAAGGCTCTCCCCTTTTACGCAAAGGTCCCGGGTTCGAACCCGGGCACCTGCAATGTTTTTTTTTGAAATCCATTTTATTATATATTTTCACTTTAGAAATTCTTAAATATATTAAAATAGTATAAAAATCATTTTTATTAGAAGCTAAATAAAAATATTTTCTTTTAATTTTTTAAGAATTTAACTTAATAAATCTTTTATTTTTACTTTGGAAGTTATAAAATTTGTATAAAATATATTTTTAAGTTGTTAAATTATATAAAAACTATTGTAAATCAGATGGAAATATTTTCTTTTAAATTCTCGAGAATTTTTAACTTATTAAATCCTCATTTTTATTTTGAAAGTTATAATATTACCATAAAACATATTTACAGGTTTTAAATTGTATAAAAATCTTGGAAATTAAATAGAAATATATATATTCAAATTATTTGAAGTAGTACCTCATAAATCGTTACTAATAAATTAATGATTTATTTTATAAGTATGTTTATATTTTCTTCATATTTTATTCCAATTATTATAATATTTTTTTAGTAGTAAAATCACATCGTCTCATTTAACAAGGTTAAATAATATATATATAAATTATCAAGAATCCCGATTACGATTGAAACCCTAGACTTCGCGAATCGTGTTTTGATCTTACGGGCTAGACTGTAAATCTTAGAACACTCATGGTTAGGCAATTTAGCGTCGTTGGAGTTACCCCACCTTTGTTATTTCAAGTACATCATATACCAAGTGAGTTTCCATACCCCATTTTATATTATTTCACATGTTTGGGGTGAAACATATTAATCTTATTAAAAGCACACTTGTAAAGACGTTTTATACTCTTGTAACACTCGTGCAACTCATCTTATATCTGGTCATGGTTATTTGGATTCTTGTAATTATTATGAGATTAACACTTATAAAATACAATCATTAACTATTGCTAGCCTAGCGACGTCATAGATCTATGGGCCTGACAAGCCTATTTGGTGCTAAAGCCGGGGTTATTGCCGGCTCCTGGTGACATATTCTTGATAACCATGGGAACCAAGTACACTTAGCTAATCGTATAATTTCGTTGTGGCCATATTTGTCAAGGTTTGATTGTTACATTTGTTTGTCCATTCATATTGCATTGTCCTTTAACCTATGACATGAATTGCCATCTTAATGTTTATATTTATATGTATGTTCAACCTATGGGAAACTCACCAACATTATATGTTAACCGTATATTTTTAACATGTTTCAGGTAACGAACCCGCTTAGTATTGCTTTGAAGATATGATATCATCTAGGAATTTGGACCTAGAGAAAAATAAAAGAGCATGCTATGAGAACTTTAATGTTGAATTCTTGTTTATGTTATGTTTTTTAATTTGAGACTTATATTATGATAATGTTGGCCATGAAACGAATATTTTAATAATATTTACACCTTGTAATAGTGTTGTGTGGCATGAACAATCTTAACCCTCACATCTCAACGTTTCCGCCGTTAAGGTTGGGGTGTGACATCCATCAAGAAATATAACATGACTAACTTAGGATCGATTTAGACATTATGATCTCAGCTTATTGTCACGGTTGGTTTCACATCAGTGATGCCGCAACATGTGTCTAGGTCACCATTAAGATAGGGGGAGTTCAAGTAATAGATTACAGAAATAGAAGTAGTGTAGCTACTTATAATAGTATTGAAAATATACTAGCTACTTATAACATAATAAAAAATAGACTAGGTAATTATAACACGGATCAAAAATAGACAACCGTACGTCAGTTTAGCTAAACAAATAAATTTGAGTCATTATAAGCTGGAATTAACACCTACTTTCAATTATTGTTCATATTAGATCTACAAAACTTGTAAAATTTCTTTGTGGTTCGTTGGCTCACTTGTCTATGGCAAAGGAAGCATGTAAGGTGCTTAAATATAATGAACTTATCGTGAACGTTCTATTTTGTTTTACACATAATTCTTCTTTTAACCTTTTCTTTGTCATTTAGAAGACTTTTATGTTATATATAATAAAACTATTTTGACACAATATTTATTTTACTCAAACATTAAAATAGTTAATAGAACTTAGTTAACGTACTTTATACAATAGTTCATATTTTACCCACATTTAATAAAAAGTTTCTAATTAATACATTATTTCAATACAATATTAATACACTGTTCAGAACCTGTGTTTTACACGGATTGAATTAAAATATTAAACTAATAGTGAGTAATTAATACTTAGAAATTATATTACAAATGTTAGATAAATATGATTCGAATTAAATATAATCAACGAGCTTAACTAATAATGTAATAACAATATTTTTAAACTTCCGTTTAAAAAAATTGTTAAAAAATGATTTTTAAAAATTCCATTTTTTAAATTTGTTTTTTAAATGTCATTTAAAAAAAGTTTTATGTATTAAAAGTATATGCAGGACCATTGAAGGGTGGTCAATGCAACAGTTTCACAAGGTAAAGAGATTTAGAACACTTAACAGATCAAATAGGGAACCGGTTAGGATGAAACAATGAACACAAGTAACAAGAACAATAACAAGAGAACTCAAATATGGTTTTCAAGAATAATGTATATTGCTCTCAAGTTCTTACAAGTGTTACAAAGCTTTTTTTTAAAGATACAGGTACTTGAGATACTTATACTACATCCTACAGCTAGTCATACTTCGAAGGCCAGTTGGAAACACTAATCTAGACTACAAGATCAATGTAGAGTCAAAAGACAGATTGCCTTTTGACTAGTGACTATGACATGCCATAACTTACATCCTAATATATTACAAAGAGGATAAAGTACATAGTTGAAAAGTTATAGACAAAAGACCTTAATCTACAGTTGACAAAAACATAGACTTTTCACCAAACCATGCTGGTTGTTGAGTCTTCAGAAGTGGCAGCGAAAAGTGTGTCAGCTTTTGTCAAAATGTGATTTAGAGAAAGCATTTGGCTTTAGAAGACTTTGTCCTTGAAGCTTCGGAAGACTTCATCTTGGCTTCGGAAGATATGGTCATTTGGCTTCGGAAGATTTGATACTTAGCATAATTCACTGAGTTATATCAAATCTTCTAAAGTTACTTCCTTGTACTTTACATGTGCATGCTGAGAGCTCTTTGGTTGTTCTTTGGTTGCCTTTAAGTGTATTCCTTACAAACTCTCCCAAGAAATCCTTATACTTTACATGTGCAAAACATACTTGACCTCCCTCTACATGATCTCTAGAAATCCTTTTGTTTGGTATTGAATAGTGGTGCGGAATGGCCATGAAAACGCCTTCAAAAGGGAGGCGGGAGGTGAAACGGACGTCCGAAAACCGATTGGAGGGAAAGGCAACAGGTGCGTCTTGCAAGGGAGGGAGGTGGTCATATATTATATTGTAGTAGAGATAAAATTAGT
Organism: Flaveria sonorensis; assembly: GCA_025506505.1. Lineage (NCBI taxonomy): Eukaryota > Viridiplantae > Streptophyta > Magnoliopsida > Asterales > Asteraceae > Flaveria > Flaveria sonorensis. The sequence continues at coordinate 36,717,517 of CM046439.1, read as the reverse complement.
TTCATCCTTTCATAGAAAAATAATTATTGAAAAGTTGATTTGTTTTATATTAAGTGATGTTTACATAATCCTTGCAAAATTTTATTTTCTTTGGTTTAGTTTGTATTGACCTTCTATTATTTAACTAATCTTGATTAATATATTGTTTGGTATGACTTCAAAGTTTTTCCATGAATATTGATGCCTACAAAATTATATAAAGGGGCAACAATTCCCGTAACGACATATTACACAGTACGAAGCATGACATAATATGAAAATAATCTAACTTTCAAGTTGTTATATTTAACATGTTTAATAAACAACTAGTGTTTAAGTTATTATGTTTAGTTCGCTTATCAAGTGAGTTGTGTTTGATTGACATGTCTAAGTTGTCTAATAAAATAGGTTGACCTAGTTTAATTAACCTTCTTAACTCATTTATTACAACCAACTAAACCTTTTATGCATACCTAACATTTTACACCTTTTTACTATCCATTTATAACCCGTCAACCCATTTACAACTGCTCAATTCAGTTAGCTTTTTTTAAAAACATGTCTTATTTAAGTTATACGATTTCAAGTGTTTTCAAGTTAAAGTGGAAGTTTTTTGCACGAATGAAATATTTATCATGTTGAGGTTAAAGTGTTCAATCCATCTATCAATCCATATGACAGCTCGAACAATATTTACTAATGCATGATAAACATAAGAAATTTATTTAGGGTTATAGTAAAAAAAAGGTATTTAATCTAATAAGTCTAAAAAGTATTATGGGCTTGACACGTGTCCTTCAATTGTTTTAAAGAGGATGGTATTTTGGTCATTGTGTCAAATACATCAGCTTATTGTGTCATATACGCTCATTGTGTCATATATTTTACATCATTTGATATAAGTATTTATCATTGTATTTTACATTTTAGATCATTTTGTGTTATTATTATTATTATTTCTTTAAATTATATAAACTTGTTATTTATTATTATGTTTTACAATTAAAAGTGAACTAAAATATAGGTTCACCAATGTATTTATCAAAACTCATAATGTTGAAAATAATACAAATTTTTTGTCATTATTTTTTATACATTATATAAACTTGTTGTTATCTATCATTGTGTTTTACAATTAAAAGTACACAATAATTTTAGTTCATCAATGTATTTTTCAAAACTCATAGTGTTCAAGACTACACAATGATGATAAAAAAACACAACCAAAAAACACAATGAGACATTGAATTAGTTTGTCATTATTTTTAATGTATTAGAATAATTAGTTATTAATTTATTATTGTATTTTACATATTGGAGATACACAACAATGTTATTCTATTATTATACTTTTTAAAATTCATCATTTTAAAAAAACACAATAGTATTTAGAAAATATAATAACTAACCAAAAAACACAATGAACTACCCTAAACGATAAAATGATGATATATGAGCTTAGAAACATAAATAGTTATTAAAATTTCATATAACAATACTGTACTCGTTTTAAAGATAAAAAAATTCATTTTTATGATGTAATTATATAAAAAAAACAAATGTCACATATAAAAGTTATGAAAGTTTAAAAAAAGGGGGAAACTTGCAAAAAGTCAATAAAAGTGGCTATTACTAAAATAGTCATCTAACAAATTGTTTTCTATAAATTTATCATCAATCATTGATTAAAGAGGTAAATGGTTGAAATTACTTTTTTACACTTTTTTGTTGTAGGGCCTTTTGTATTTGAACCTTTCCCTTATTTTATAGAAGTATTCATAATTACACTAACAAAAGTTCACACACTTTTACTGTTGGATCATATGAGGCTGGTGTAATCAAAACAACACTTAGAGTATTTTGAAGTACAATTGAAGAAGTCTTCCAAAGACAAAGCTGCTCTTCCAAAGACAACTTGAAGCTCTTCCGAAGCTTAAGTATGAAGAACTTCCGAAGGAAAACTAAGTCTTCTGAGGCTAAGTAGTTTTCCTTCCGATGTATATGAAGAACTTTCGAAGGTAGAACCAAGTCTTCCGATACCAAGTAGCTCTCCTTCCGAAGCATTCACACTTATAAGATCCAAGACAAAGTCTTTCGAAGAATGAAGTCATGAAGATTTGCAGAAGACTCGGAAGAAGTTGATTCTTCCGAAGTATAAATGGCCTCGGAAGAACTTATTCTTCCGAAGCCATTTTTCCTTTGGAAGAATCAAGTATGAACCAGTGGACATAAGTATGGGTTGTCTGACACCTGCTGCCAACTCTGATACACTGCATGGCGCTTTCCCACGCTCATTTAGTTGACCTACTTTAATCCACTGTTCACCTTTATCAATTAGTACAGTTACCATACTTAGTTGGTGACAAAAGGTAAGTCATGGACCTGTCATGACTACCTAATCTAGGATATTATTTTATCTTAGACACTTTACTTCTAGCAATGTAGTATTTGTCTAGCGGTAAATTCCAGCTGGTTTTCCAAGTATAACCGGCTGTAGATAGTAGTATATATAGTTTTCATTGTAACTTAAGTAACCATGCTTCTAAGAGTCTTGTGATACTAAGTTGAGAAGTAATATATACAAGTATCTTGAAAACCATTCTTGTGATTATTAGCTTATTATATTATTGTTAACTTAGCTAGAGATTCTGCTTCATCAACCGAGTGAGACTTAGTGAGTTCGTGAAATAAAACTTATGTTAAGAGACCAATACCGATCCTGTAATTGGTATCAGAGCTTTTTAGGCTCTTGATTTTGAGATCTAACCATCCCAAATCACCCTTGTTTCTTCACACTTACTCACTTCACTCAAATGGCTCTTAACAAAAAAAATTCTGAGTCTGAGATGGGAACCATGACTAAGGCTCCTATCATCACCCCTGATGATTTTGGAACTTGGTGCAAACATATTGAAGGTTTCATCAAGTATCAAGACAGCCGCATGTGGAGATCTATCACTCATGGTCCTTACAAGCCAAAGGTGGCGGACCCGGATGGTAATGGCGCCATGAGTGAGAAATCCGTTGAAGACTACTCTGATGAAGACTTCAAGAAGATGGACATCGACTACAAAGCCATGACCGTGTTTCTTACTGCTATACCAAACTCCATAATGGTAGGCTTTAAGCAATGCGAGACTGCCAAAGAACTATTTGATGCTTTAAAGCTGATGTACTCTGGTTCTACTGAATCAAAGGAGAACAAGAAAGATATGCTGAAGTAGAAGTTTGAGAACTTCACTTACGTTGTTGGTGAGACCTTGAGCCAACAATACTTCAGGTATATGGACTTGATCACCTCTCTTCAGACTATGGGAGTTGTTCTTAAGAAAAGAGACATAGTCAGAAAATTCATGAGTGCACTTCCTCATGAGTGGACTTTTTACTGTGTCTCAATCAAGAGAACTGAAAATCTCAACACTCTCACTATGATTGAACTTTATGGAATCCTTGATGGATACCGTATGGAGATGGAGACTCAGAAGAGCCACTAGATGAACAGACCCTCAAATCCTACAGTCAACAATACTCTACATGTTGCTGAAGGATCAAGAATTCCCCAGCCTCAGTTGTACCTAAACTACCCCCAACAGCCATCATCCTCTTCTGGGCCATACATCACTTTCCCTAAGACACCCAGGTCTCAACAGTCTCAACACACTCCCTTCCAGGATAGTTTTGCTTTTGTTTCAGGGAGTGAGCACTCTAGAGATTTTCAATTCTGTTTTGATGATCTAGAGTGTTTCAGCCCAGATGATGTTGAATATATGGACATTGTCTAGAAAATGGCTCTTTTAACCTACAGAGCAAAGAAGTTCTTTAAAAGAACCGGAAGGTGGTTTCCTCAGAACCCAACTAATAGCAAATTTGGGTTTGATAAGAGCAAGGCCAAATGCTACAATTGTAACCAGCTTGGTAACTTTTCTAGGGAATGTAAAGCTCCAAGATCTAATCCTGGAGCAGCTCAAGCCTCCCAACATCCTGCTACCTCAAAGGCTGCAACCAAACCCACTGAGCCGCAAACTGCAGTTGTTGCTCAAAAGGTTGACTGGAGCTTTATGGTGCAAGATGTCACCCCTGCTCAAGCTCTCATGGCTGGAACTGAAGATAGCAAGGTATATGAACATCTCTGTACCCAGCCTGTATTGCTAAGGTTAAATTGTATGAGGACTACAACATGGAAATTAGATCTGATATTGAGTCCTTAAATATCCTAAAATCTGATTTTAAGAGAGCAGAATCTGACTATAAACTCAAAATAGAAGAGTTAGAGAAAACTATGTCCACTTTAAAAAATGAACATACCAACTATAGGACTCAAATAAAAGATCTAATATCCAAGTTGACTGAAGCTCAAGCCCAGCTAGTAATGGCTGAGGCTAAAGCAGAGAAGTATGCTATTCAAGAGCATAACTTCAACACCATTATAGCATCATCCTCCCACTCCAAGGTATGCTATCAAAACAAAAGTAGGTTGGGATCCAATGAAATTGCTCCACCACACTCTCTTATGTCTATTAGACAGCTTAGATGTGGTACTAATAAGCAAGAGGTTCCAACTACTGACCCACTACCTAGTGAGTTGAAGAATGATGCAATAATGGAAACCATCACAGGGAAGGATAAGGTAGAAAACCTCATCCCCACAGTTGATAAATCCTTGACCACCAAAGCTAGAAAGAACAAGATCAGGGCAGCAAGAAAAACTACCAAAAAGGTGGTTGAGACTAAGATGAAGACAGACCCAAGGAAAAAGGGTGTATTCATCTCAGCTAGATTCCAAGTGGTTGGAAGTTCTGATTCAGGAAAGGAGTGTAGTACCAGCACTCCTATCCAGCTGAAGGATCAGAAATCAAAGGGAAAGGCTATTAAAGAAAAGAAGAAGTGCAAGAAACAATAGCCCATATGTCCCACCAAGAATAACATTGAGTGCATAATCTATGGTCTACATAACCATATGGCTAAAGATTGTTACTACAATCCAGTAAGCACACATTATGCAACCAATGTTAAGAAAAAAGGAGTCAAGGATGGTTTTACATTTGGACCTTACCATACGGTCCAAGTCTTATGGAAAGGAAAGCTTGTTTTTGAAGCCAAGTTGCTTTCGGAAGAAACTCATTCTTCTAAAATGAAAATAGCTTCGGAAGACAAGCTAAAATACAAACAAAGAAACAAAAAGATTTCTTTGAAACCTTCCGAGAAGAAGACTGCTTCGGAAGAAAAGGTGGTGAAAACTTCTTCTGAAAAGAAAGAAGCCTCGGAAGCTAGTCATGCTACACAAGCCTCCTCAGGCTTATCAACACTGGTCAACCATAGGATAGAATGGAAGACCAAAAAAGATGTTACAGCCCAAACCTCTTCTTCACAAACTATAATTGAGCCCATATGTATACAATTTGGTTCAGTTATATCATCTACATTAGAAGAACCCAAGACCAACAAGGCTTGGGTTTCCAATAATAACTAATCATTTCACCTTATGTGTAAGGACATCCACATGACATGAACGGAAATGTCTCTATTGTGGATAATGGATGCTCCTGGCACATGACAAGGAACAGATCTCTCCTACAACAATTTGAACATTTTGATGGAGGTCCTGTTCAGTTTGGAGGTGAAGCCGGAGGATACATTTCTGGTAGAGGTAGTGTATCCAATGGTAAGTTAAACATTGACAAGGTAAACTTTTTCAAACAGCTACAAAATCTCTTGAGTGTTTCTTAATTCTATGATCAAAAGCACCAAATGCTTTTCACAGAACATGAGTGTATTATCCTCAAACCCGGGATGACAATTCCTCAAGAATTGGTGCTTCTTAGATCTCCCAGGAAAGGGGATATGTACAAGCTAGATATGAATAATGCTTCTCCACTGGGTGAAGTTTCATGCTTTCTTTCCAAAGCTAATGGTGATGAGTCAACTCTTTGGCATAAAAGAATGTGCCATGTTGATTTTAAAACCATGAATAAGCTGGTTAAAAATAATTTGGTATATGGTGTGCCTAAATGGAGTTTTTCTGTAAAGATAATTGTGTTACATGGGTATTCTTTTTAAGAACTAAAGATGAAACATCTGAAACTTTAAAATCTTTTATTCTTAAAATTGAAAATCAAAAGGAGCACAAGGTAAAAATTATTAGAAGTGATCAAGGGGCTGACTTTAAGAATCAAGTTCTTGAGTCATTCTATAACTCAAAAGGGATTACTAGACAATACAGTGCTCCTAGAACTCCTCAGCAGAATGATGTTGCTGAGAGGAGGAACAAGAAACTTATTGAGGCTACAAGAACTATGTTAGCTGATTCAAAGCTGCCTCTAAATTTCTGGACAGAAGCAGTCAGCACTGCAAGCTATGCGCAGAATAGGGTTCTCATTGCTAAGCCCCATGGAAAGACCCCTTATGAGTTATAGAACAAGTGGCCACCATTTATTGGCTTTCTTAGGTCCTTTGGCAGCAGGTGTACCATACTTAACATAAAAGATAATTTAGCAAAATTTGCTGAAAAGTCGGATGATGCTATCTTTGTTGAATATTCCTCAACCTTTATTTCTTATAGAGTGTATAATATTAAAAATCAACAATTTGAGGAATCATCCAACAATGTTGTTAATGAGCACATTCCTTGTGTTAGAGGGAATGGCCCTGATCATATCTTTAGAATTGTTTCTAATTTATTCTAAACCATCTTGTGAGAATGTTTCAGCTGGAACAAGAACTCAAAGTGACCTTTATGAAGATCAAATGTTTGAGTTACCCAGACCTATTCCCAGTTCTTCAAGAGGAACTGAAGAACAAGCTCCCACTACTGGAAGTCCTGAAAGCTTGAACATCTCAGGAAATAATAGAGCTTTAACAAGTTTGTCAGCCAACTGAGCCTCAAAACTCATCAGCTGACAACTCCAGCATTCAACAACAAGCTGATGAAGACAGTAATCTGGAGGAACATGCAACTGTTGATACTGCTTCTCAGCAGAATATCATTGATGCGTCACACATTCATTCAATCAGTCCTTATTGAATGAGTGTGAGACATCAGCTGGTCATGGTGTTCAAAATCTTGAGCAAAAATTCTCAAACTTGGATCTATCTATGCAACTAGATGTGATTCCTAGGCTCAGGATACACAACACTCACCCGGCTGAGAACATTATTAGGGATGTCTCAGAAGGTGTGAGAACAGGAAGTCAGACCTATAATGGGAATGTCTGCTTGTACTCATGCTTTCTCTCTTGAATGGAACCAAAGAAGGTGGAAGAAGCCCTCAAGGACAACAATTGGATTGAAGCTATACAAGAGGAGTTGCTCAATTCAAGAGGCAAAAGGTATGGAACTTGTGTCCATTGCCACCTGGCCAAGTCCCCATTGGCACCAAGTGGGTGTTCAGAAATAAAAAAGATGATAGAGGTTTAATCATCAAGAACAAGGAAAGACTTGTTGTTTAAGGATACACACAGGAGGAAGGCATAGATTACACTAATGTCTTTGCACTTGTTGCAAGACTTGAGGCTGTGAGAATCTTCCTTGCTTTTGTAGCATCCAAGAACTTCCCCGTCTATCAACTTGATGTCAAATGTGCATTTTATATGGGAATATCGATAGAGAAGTCTATATGTGTCGGCCACCTGGGTTTGAAGACCCATAGCACCCCAACTATGTGTGCAAATTGGATAAAGCTCTTTATAGGTTGCATCAAGCACCTAGGCTGTGGTATGAGACCCTGTCTCAGTTTCTTCTTAGGAATGGCTACACCAGAGGCACCATAGACAAGACATTATTCATAAAGAAGTCTGGGAAGGACATGTTGCTTGTTCAAGTCTATGTTGATGACATCATATTTGGTTCCTCAAATGACTAAATATGCAAAGACTTTGAAAGCATCAAGAGGAAAGATGGATTTCTTCCTTGGAATTCAAGTGAAGCAGATAGAAGAAGGGTTCTTCATTAATCAATCTAAGTATGTCAAGGACATCTTAGAGAGATTTAAGATGAAAGATTGTAAGCCAGCCAAGACACCTATACCCAGAAATCACAATCTTTGTCCTGATTCCGAGGGAGAGGATACTGATCAGCATCAGTATAGGGTGATTATTAGATCTTTGATGTATCTCACTGCAAGTAGACTTGATATCATGTTTGCAACCTGCATCTGTGCAAAATATCAGGCTTCTCCCAAGGTGTCTCAACTAATTGCTGCCAAAAGAATTCTTAGATAACTTAAAGGAGCTCCCAAACTGGGTCTCTGGTATCCTAAGAATAAGGACTTCAATCTCTATAGGTACACTGACAGTAATTATGGTGGCTGCAACATCAACAAGAAATCCACATCTGGAGGATTTCAATTTCTTGGTGGAAGGATTATCTCCTGGCAATGCAAGAAGCAATCATGTGTCTCTACATCAACTGCTGAAGCTGAATACATCACTGCTACGAGCTGTTGTGCACAACTGCTATGGATTCAAAATCAGATGTTGGATTATGGTTTCAACTTCATGGAGACTCCTATCCACATAGACAACAAAAGTGTCATTTCTATCACAGAAAATCTGGTCAAGCACTCCAAGACAAAGCATATCGACATCAGGTATCATTTCATTAGAGATATTCATGAGAAAAATCTAATAAAGCTAGTCAAAGTGAATTCAAATGAACAATATGCTGACTTGTTCACCAAAGCCTTTGATGAACAAAGATTTAAATATTTAATTACAGCTATTGGGATGATTAACATTGACTAGTTCTTCTCTTTTGAAAAACCATTTTAAATATGTCTTGTCTATGTTGTCTAAATACAATCTAAGCCCTGTTACAAAAAAGCTTTCTTCAAAAATCTAAGTGTAAATACTTTCAAAGAGAAATTTACACTCGAAAGAGATCTTTATCCATCTTCCAAAGGCAAATTCCTCTGCATAAATATTATCTTCTGAAGAAATTTTAGCCTCGGAAGAACAATTGATCATAGATCAAATCTACTTCTGAAGCTTACTAACTTATGTTCTCGGAAGAAGACTATACTCTCGAAAGCAAACTTTTCATTGAGACATGGTTTGCTTTCAGAAGTAAAAAATGGCTTCAGAAGACATAACTAAGAAACACAAGTTTTCTCTTGGAAACAATTTTACCTACAGAAGAAAACCTTTACTGTGTAACGAAAATCTTTGGGCCCCAATCTGTAAAAAGTAGGATTTTATTGATGATTGTCAGAATATTTTAAATGGTTTATCTTACCGCCCCTATCAAATCCAAACCTAAACAGTCCTTTCACCTTATCGATTTGATTTTTTTAACCCCCATTTAAATTTCCGACTCTCTTTCTTTACTTTTTTTACCACCGCAAAAGCCCCAAATTACCACTATCTTCTTCAATCACTCTCAAATTCCTTCAATCCAACACCACCTCTTAACAACGGCCCTAAATCCCCAACATAATCAGGTCGCTATCCTTGATTCTTTAAAGGATGCCGACTTTGCCCCTATTGTCGAATTTCTGTCCCAATCGACATACTTCACTGCCCTCACTGTTAACCCCATCATCTACTCTAACCATATGGCCAAATTCTGGGCTAATGGTCGAAGTGAAACACTAAATGATGAAAGGGTCATCAGATCGAGGATCTGCGGGCAGGAGATCACCATTGCTGAATTAACCATCAGGGAGCATCTGGAGCTTCAAGATGAGGGCGCCCCTACTGAATTCCCCAAATCTGAGTTGCAAGACACTTGCACTCAGATGGGATATGGCGGTGATGTGCGCAAGTCTACAGTCTATAAATTTAACTTCTCCTACAATTGGAAGTTCTTGCTGCACATCGTCCTACACTGCCTATCCAACAAGTCCGGGGGATGGGATCAAATCCCATATGATTTGGGCTGCCTAGTCCACGGGTTGGTAAAAGGCCTGCGCTTTAACTATTCATGCTTTATGCTAAACAACTTAAGAGGCAATCTCACCCGGGATCCATTCTGCATGTATCCCCGGTTCATTCAGCACATAATCAACTATGAGCTGGACCAGAGCAGATTACAATGTGTAGATGTTCTACTGGTCCCTCACAAGCAGCCTGACATCTTCAAAACTTTAAAGAAGGTGTCCATCAACTTCACTGGAAGATTCACTGATCTTGTTACAGGTATGCGCTAGCCAACGGCTCCTGGTGACATCCCTGCAAGCCCAGCAGGTGATGAACCCACACCAGACACCACCACTCAAATGCCAATCACTTCTTCCCACCCAATCAAGATTACTTTCACAAGACGCCCCAAACAAACCCCTAATAAATCTACTCTGATTGATTAGGTCCCCTCTGTTCAAACCAAAAAGGCTCGAGTGGAACTCAGGGCTCCCACTCAGCCAGAGGTCCAACCATCCTCCACCATTGATTTCAATGTCAGCATTGAGTCTCCTTAGTCTTAACCTGAAGAGCCCACAACCCAAGCCTTTATCCCTCAGGGTGAGTCTCAACACTCCCCTGAGTAGCCAAAAAAGGACACCAACATCAACGGGTCATCTGCTCTAGCAGAAGAACCCTTAGGTGCTGACCAAGGTCCCGGGTTATTAGATTTAACCTCCTATCCATCATTGACCTATTAACCCGACCTGATGAGGACATTATGTTTCATCTGGGCCATAATGTTAATCTACCACACCACTCTCAAGATCAACTGAGCCCTAAAGAACCTCTAATGTCTAGACCACATCAGCTAAACCTAACTGAGGTGAGTCAAACTGGTGTGGAGGTGACTTATGTAGGCTTAGCTGCCACTACTGAGAGTGTTTCACTAACCACTCAGGGCAGTGGTAACATAAGTGGGACTGAGTCTACGGCAACCTTGCCCCTTGATGACTCTGAAAGAGACATCAGCACGCAAGGGTATCCAGGGCGCCAAGAAACCATTACTGGTGGTGATGATGAACATACTAGGTATGTTATCTCATCTCCCAATGATTCTTCAAAAGAAGATGAGGGTAGTCTGAAACTCATTATCAGAGAACTACTTTCTAAAGTCTCAAACCTTGAATTAAAGGTTAAGACTTTAGAGGACAGGTCTGCCACTCAGCAACTTGAGATTGAAAATCTCAAGGCTCAACTAGCTGAGACACAGATTGAAAAGTCTGTTAGGCATGTACATACACAGGTTTCTTTAAGTTCTTCCTTTGGCTCATCTACTACTCAAGATGATGCTACCAAAAAGGGGGAGAATGTATAGAAACAAAGACACGAGGAACCCCGCCTTGCCATCATAACAACTTCCCTTGATGCCATATCTTCTTTTTACCCTACACAGCAACACCTGGAACCATCTTCCCTCAAACAGCTCCCGTTACTATTCAAGTGGACCTAAATATGCTTATAGACCTCAACAGATTTTTAACCACATTTCTGATAAGCTCATCCATTGAACAACCTTCCCCTGATGTAGTCGTTGCCTACTTTGAAGCTGAGGAGCTTCAAAGGCTGAGTGCACCACCTACCTCTGAAAAGAAAGTTGGTCAACCTAAGGTCTTTATTAAACCTAAGATTAACTTCGAAGGGGATATACAGACTCATGACCCAGCAACCAATTTGGAAGGGACAGGTAGTGCAGTTCCAATTACTTCCAAAGTAGAAATCCAAGCTGCAGAAGGAATAATTGAGTTCTCTTTCTCGTCCAATGATCTGTTCATCACAGAAGTCATTCTTGACCTAGCTTCTGAGGTAAACACTGAGGACTTCCTTACAACCCCTCTCTCCCAAATACCACAAGTTCAAACCCCCTCTCCCCAACCTAAATCCTCTAAACCTGAGTCTCCAAAGGCTGAATCTTTCTCTGATCCTAAGGGGAAGAGGAAGCTCACTGCTGAGGTGCTTCTAGAGGAGGAAAGATTGGAAAAGCTTAAGAAGAAAGGAAGAGTTGATACTGGGAAGCTGTTGGCTGCAAGTAGCAAAGCAGCAGCAGCCGCTCAAGAAAGTATCAACAACAAAAAGAGAGTGGAGGTCATTGTCAGGCTCATCAGCCTGGGAGTAGCCAATGAAGAAGTCCTTCCACACCCACTTGATGAGCTTGTGAAGATAGAGAAGGCTACCTTGCTGCAAAAGGAAAGAGAGGAAGCAGCAAGGTTGGCCGAAGAGGAGGAGAAGAGGAAAAGGAAGGAGGAGGCTATGGAAAGGGAGAGGATGGAGAGGATAGCCTTTCTCTGCTCTAGAGGCTATTCTCTAAAGGAGCTAGCACCTCACAATTATGATACGATCTTGTTTCTTTTCCACAAAGAACAAGATCAGATCAACAAAGAAAGGAAGAAGGATGTTAGGGAGAAGCTGAGGGAGAAGAAGAAGAAGGAGGAAGATGCACAACTTGCTGCTGTCAAGAAGGAGGGAGATAAGGAATGGATGAAAACTTATCTCAAAGCCTTTGACTTCTCCGGCAGGCAAGTGGGTCCCATGTCACTAAAGACCCTACAGCGACATGTCAGCAACATCAAGGCTGACAATCGCTTAGGAAGAAGGCAGGAGGCAATTCAAACATCACGTGTTTAGAAGATGGCACCCAAACCAACACCAACACCCAAACCAGCACAACCTACACCCATACCTTTTCCCTTACCCGTCAAAACTGAACCAACCACTGAGCCTCACACCCCTAAACCCATACCATCAGCCTTACCTACACCCTCACCCATCGCTTCCCAACAACCACCTCCACTACCTATCCTCAAACCCAAAACACAACCCGGAACCCAATCTCTAACCAAACCATTTTCTAAAACATCTAAGCCCCTGACCTTAGAGGAGTTCAAGGAGATCAAGAAGAAGCTCATCAACTGCACAACACTGAGCGTCATCTCCTGTGAGGAAGAGACAATTAAGCTGAAATATATCGATGGCTCTTCCAGTTCCCTCACAAGAGATGCATTTCTTGATCAGCCTAGAGGAACACTGGACCAAGCTCTCCAATTTCTTACAGCCAATTCAGATGTTCTAACAGAAGAAGAGAAGAAGTTAAGAAGGAGACTGGAGACTCTGCTGGATATTAGGATGAGGGACAAGCTTTCATCCAAACCCCTCAATCCTAGAAAACAAATAGTCCAGTGGAGGTTCGATGAACCGTCATATAGCTTTGCTGTGGAAAGAGAGAATGGTGAAGTAAACAGGATTGATACTTCATCTCTATTACACTCCAGCAGATTTGACATTGTTGAGTTAGCAGAGAAACCATTCTCCAATCCCACTAACTCTCAAGTTGCTGCTCATATCAGAAATCATCTAAGCAGTCTTCATCTGGCTGAGCTTACAAAGAAGGCCAAGACTAAAGAAGAGTTGAAAAAGAGAGGAAAGGATGAGGAAGAAGGTACAACTACAAAAGGAAAAACATTCCTTTAGATGGTTGAATGCTCAACTTTTGATCCTATAGTTAGATGAAAATATTACTAGAATTCCCATCAACTAACTCTCTTTAGAGGGATGCAGCAAAGGGTGCATGTCATTCAGAACAACAAACTTGATCTATTATCTACGAATGATTTGTACAAGCTCCTCATCACCACATCAGGAAAGAACAAGAAGACAAACAACTATCTTCTGTCCCTGGTGTTGAAGACCTTAAGAAGAAGAAGGAAGTAAAGTTTTGGTAGCATCAGCCTAGGGGGAGTTTGTTGGATCATATGAGGCTAGTGCAACCAAAACAACACTTATAGTATTTTGAAGTACAATTGAAGAAGTCTTCCGAAGACAAAGCTGCTCTTTCGAAGAAAAGTTGAAGATCTTTCGTAGCTTAAGTATGTAGAACTTTCGAAGGAAAACTAAGTCTTCCGAGGCTAAGTAGTTTTCCTTCCGAAGTATATGAAGAACTTTCGAAGGTAGAACCAAGTCTTCCGAGACCAAGTAGCTCTCCTTCTGAAGCATTCACACTTAGAAGATCCAAGACAAATTCTTCCAAAGAATGAAGTCATGAAGACTTGCAGAAGACTCAGAAGAAGTTGATTCTTCCAAAGTATAAATGGCCTCGGAAGAACTTATTCTTTCGTAGCCATTTTACTTCGGAAGAATCAAGTATGAACCAGTGGACATAAGTATGGGTTGTCTGACACCCGCTGCCAACTCTGATACACTGCATGGCGCTTTCCCTTCCCATGTAGTTGACCATACTTTAATCCACTGTTCGCCTTTATCAGTTAGTATAGTTACCATAATTAGTTGGTGACAAAAGGTAAGTCATGGACCTGTCATGACTACCTAATCTAGGATATTATTTTATCTTAGATACTTTACTTCTAGCAATGTAGTATTTATCTAGCGATAAATTCCAGCTGGTTTTCCAAGTATAACCGGCTGTAGATAGTAGTATATATAGTTTCTCATTGTAACTTAAGTAACCATGCTTGTAAGAGTCTTGTGATACTAAGTTGAGAAGTAATATATACATGTATCTTGAAAACCATTCTTGTGTTCATTAGCTTATTATATTATTATCAACTTAGCTAGAGATTTTGCTTCATCAATCGAGTGAGACTTAGTGAGTTCGTGAGATAAAACTTGTGTTGAGAGACCAACACCGATCCTGCATGTACACACATATTGAATTAACATAAAAAACATAAACCTTAATGTATAAATACAAATTAGAAAGTAATCTATGATTAAATCAATATGATCTAAATTCTCCTAATTTAAATTAAGTAGATAACAAATCATCACCTCTAAATTGAACATATAAATATTTAGAGGAATTACATATATCCCTCCTTCCATCTCCACCTGAAATTACATATTTCCCCAAAATACAAGTTTTAATACATAAATACAATGCTCTTTAAGCATGATTTAAGGAAATATGTAATTTTACAAGTTTAGAGAGGGATATATACAACTACTCCTAAATATTTTAATTAAGAGTTTTGCTTTTTACTTTTTTTTGAACGACAATTTTATTAATGAAACATAAGTCACTAGCAAGATGCTATGACTAAAAACTTACAAAGGGCAATTTAAAAACAAGAAATTACACCACGAATTCCATGTTAATTCACCTAAATTTCCCCTATGTTTCAACCATGAAAACATCGATTATTTCACCTCGTCAACCACCCTTGATACTGATAAAGGTATAGAATTGAAAATAAATTCGTTCCTTGATTTCCAAATTCCCTGAAAAGTGGCCATAAACACCGCAAGCACAACCTTGTTTTGGTTTTGATTTATCTCCCTGTGCAAAGGAGCCCTTAGCATGCTCCTAATAGAGTCTCTTATTACTCTTGAATTACAGCACCAACATATAATCTTGTCCCAATCGCAGCAGCAAATTCCCAAAACATAGTGAACATTCAATGGAAACGAGGTTTACCCTCTACTCGTTATACCAGATCTTGATGGAATGTTATTGTTCCTAGCTCTCCAAATAATCATGTTTAGTTTTAGCAGAACCCACGATAACCAGTTATGTGGATCCAAGTCTGATGGTGTTTGATTCATCTCTAGTATAGATCTTATAGACTTGATCGAGAACACACCTGTATCATCTCCCAACCATATCCATTTGTCACTTTTATTTGATATGGTTAAACTTTGAATCACCTCCTCAAGATTCCTCAACTGGACAGCCCCATTAGAGTTGGTTGGAGACCGTGCCCACACCCAGTTTTTTATTACACCATTCCCGGTTGATACAATTCTTTCATTTACTTTACATCTTTTGTCTTTCTTTATTGCAAATAAATTAGGGAAGTGATTCTTGATAGGTCCATTTTCATACCAATTGTCCAACCAGAATAAGGTAGACTCCCCATTGCCAACCTTAACTTTCAACATGTTGTCTAAGCTGATATTCTCTTTAGGCACCTCTATGCCGATGTTAATAATATGTTTCCATACCCTCAGTATTAAGACTTTGAATGGAGGGGACACCTTTTTACACGGTTGATAATGGATTGCATTGATTGTTTTTACCCATAACTATTGTGTTTGAGTGTGATATTTCCATCTCCATTTTGCCAATAAAGCCAAGTTTGTATCCCAATTGCTCCCAATACCAAGACCCCCATGCTACCCAGTTGATCATGGATGTGTTGGATGAACCGCACCATAAAAATTCACATCGAATACTTTCAAGAGAATTTGTTACCTACAAAGATGCTTTAAATAATGATAAATAATAAATTGGAAGGTTACCCAGTACCACCTTTATCAATGTAAGCCTGCCACCAATGGACAATGTTGAAGATTTCCATGCCGATAATTTGGCTTTTTTACTAAATCGTGTAAATTAGAAAGACTATAAAAATCCTTTCCAAAATAAGCAAGTGAGAATTGCAATAAGCCTATAACTTCAGGGTCCTATATGACACACTTTCCACACTGATCAACGCAAAAGAGAGATCCAACGGCTGTGGTTAACTAGCCGTTATATTCGAAAGAAAATCATAAGAACATACCCAGACATAAATCTGCTCATTACGATTCGATTTCAACCCAACAATAATAATAATAATAATAATAATAAGGGTTTGGTTATTTGGACACCCCCCAATTTTAAATCAACACCCCGGGTGCCCTATACGCCGCATATGGGTCCATACGCGGCGTATAGGGTGCAACAACATTCCCTGACACACGACCCTATACGCAGCGTATGGGTCCATACGCGGCGTATAGGGTGCAAAAACATTCCCTGATATCAACCTGTCAAACCAAATGTCATTCCGATGTCAGTGGAGGCCATACGCAGCGTATGGGTCCATACGTAGCGTATTGCTTTAATTTTTTTCCCTCAACACTCTTGGGACGTATGAGACTCCTATACGCCGCGTATGGGCCCATACACGGCGTATAGGTTAATTTTTACATATATTTTTTTAAATAAACAAATATATTTGTGTCAACTATATTTATGTTATGTTTATAACTTGCTTAACTGACAATTTTAAATCGAATATTTTTAACTAACCGATAAAACATATAAGACAAATATTCATATTAACTAAACAATCAAGATAACAATACAAAAATTAACATAAAATGATAATATAAATAACAAAGTTTTCAAATACATAACAAAATAAAAGTTACAATGATAGTAATATAATATAAAAACTACCACGAGTCTGGGTAATGTCAAGGCGGTGGCAACTCCGGAGGATCAATACCAGCAGCACGTGCTCGCGCAATCTTGAGCTGAACATGCCACTCCATAAGATCCTCAACTCGATCGAGCCGACGACTCTACTGCCATAAACTCACAGCAACCTCCTGTATAAATGTCTCCATACGTGCAGGTAGCCTCACATCTCTGTAAATGTGTCGAGGAAACTGTGGCTGAGGCGGCGGCTGATGTGCTGGCGGCTGGTCATGCGGCGGCTAGTCGTGCGGCGGATGATAATGCGGGAGATGCTCCTGCTGCTGCTGCGGATCATCAACGCCGACCTGCTGAACAGGTGCCGGCTGCCAGATCTCCCCGGTCGAATAGAGAATCGTATGCCACCCGAAAACTGGCATATAATACGCATGCCGAATAACGTACGACGATCTAATCTCACTGGCTCGATGGGAGGAGATACGTTAGCAAGATACCGAGGAAGATAACCCAAAGCTCGGGCAATCACCGTGATGTAAGAGCCTCCGTACACCGCTCCTCGCTCCTGGCGATGATAATACGAAGCAAAATACTCTGCCAAACATCTCGCCAGGTTGCACCTGGTTCCCGTAAGCAAACAATACAAGTAAAATAAGTCAAGAATGGTACACCACTCCCAACTCTTGCCACGTCCCGTGATGGATGTGGCGATCATGCGATGTAAGTAATGGATGAGAGGATCTCTAATGCCAGTGACCCTACCTTTAGTCCTTTGAAACGGACCTCCGGCAATCTGACGCCACCAAGCTCTCAATCGACTCTCCTCAATCTCAGTAATACCCTCGGTGAATAGAGGGGTAATAATCTTAGGCTCAAAGTAAAGTCCCGAGAGAACGGAAAACTGCTCAATAGACATCTGATGTAAATGTCCACATAACCTAAATGAAATCTCGGAACGCTTATCGTCCTCCTCCATCTCATCAGGATGAATATATGTAAAGGTGGATAAAACTCCACCGTCAGCTCTCGGTAAGAAGGCAAGAACACGGTCTCGAACAAACGACTCCATGGCGTATCGTCTCCGATAAGTCTATCTAGTGAGCTATTTGTTGATTTAAGATATTTTTTTAAATTTGCATCTGGCTCTCGACTCTATTTGTTGTATGTTGGCCAAAATTTCGGTTTGAGTTAGTCCAGGCTGATACAAACATTTCTTTGTAACTCTCTAGTCAGTTTTTGTATATATAAGACAAAACTTCTGAAAATATAATAAAACAAAATTATTTTTCTGTATTTAACAGCATTGTATGTATGTATGTAAGGAAAACTTACTTTCTCGCTTCGCTTTAACTAGTCGTTTGTAAAGAATGTTATAGTTATACTCGTAAATCTCCGGCGTGGAAGACTCACACAAACATGCCCATGTGTATTTAAACTTTCCCCAGTCATCTTTCGTAAAACTTGCTTTATAGTGTTTCGCGATATTTTTTGCAATATGCGACCTGCATAAATATTTCAAAGCATTAGGAAATACTTTAACACATGCGTTCATTAAAGCAAGATCTCTGTCTGTTATTATGACGCGCGGCTCCATACACCTGTGTAACATATCTTTCAATCTGTTAAGCACCCATTCAAAATTATCTTCCCGTTCTTTACTAATAACGCATGAGCAACACAAAATGTCTTGTGTGTTAAGGTCACACCAACATCTGAACAAATGGAAGTTTGTACATGTTTGTTTTATATGTAGCGTCTATCATCAGCACGTGCGGGAATGCACGCCAAGTGTCGTACGATTTTGGATGACAAAAAATATCTCTTCTACGACATTTGTAGCGGGATCTTTTTGGGTGTAATAAACATACCCTTTAGAAGATAAAAGGTTTTCTAAAACTTGCATTGGTGTTTCACCGACTTTCTTCTTATTTCTTATCTTCTGTTGAGTGTTGTATACGTCTCTAGTTATGGATGCGTTATCAGGGTTTTGCTTTTTTAAAGCTGATAGTATGTTACGAGGCTTTATGTTAGCTGCTCCACCAAATTGTATTCATTTTGAGAAAACCTTCTTACAAATGGGTGCCCCTCCATATGTTGAGCGGGATCATAGTTATGTTCGTCATTTCTCACCTCTAATTTCCATGAACGACGTTTGTTGTCGTATATTCCTACTAATTTAAAAGGACATCCGATTTTTTTACTACCAGATCGTCTAACTGTTGCTTGACTTTTGTGTTCGCCACCACGATCACAGATGGCCATACCTTTACGACCTGACCTCATTTTTTCTTTGATCTTCGTGTAATAATAACGTAACCATTATCACATCCCTTATTAACAGCCCAACAGACTAGCTCATCGAGTGATAAAAATTCTTGTGACGTTTCAAACGATACTTTCGTGTTCTGATTTTCATCACTCGAGAGAAAGTTTATATTACTTTGATGTGGGTCGTAACTTGATTCTCGGCAAAAGTCGAATTCGTCATCGGGAAGATACGATTGGTTTAAATCTGGCAATCGTGTATCGTAAGAAGATTGAATGTACGAATCATCTTGATTACTATCCGCCACGTACGAAACGCTTGAATATTCATTTGAATATTCACTAAAAAAATAGTTACCATCTCAAAACGACATAGCGAATGAATGAAAACGTATGATATTTTAAGAGAAACAAACGTTTGAGATTTTCACAATTTAGAGATCGAATGAAAACATTTGAGATCGAATGCGTTTTTATATATTTGAAAACGAATCTTGTGTCCCGTCAAATTTGAATCTTGTGTCCCATGATTGAAATTACCTATACGTGGCGTATAGAGCCATATGCGGAGTATAGGTTGTTCGTCTGACACCTATACGTGGCGTATGGCGCCATACGCCACGTATAGGTTTGCCACGTATTCCACGTATGCCACTATACGCTGCGTATATTCGTACCATGTACAAACTGCTTTTATAGTACGTCTGACACCTATACGTGGCGTATGGACCCATACGCCATGTATAGGTTTCAAGCGTACTATAAAGCAACTTTTACGAAGCGCATTGCACTAGGCGTTTGGAGACTGGGCATTTGAAAATTGTTCAGACGCATCATCTGTTTGGGCGTATGGCACCATAAGCCACGTATAGGTGTATGTTCGGACACCTATATGTGGCGTATTATGGGTGTCTGGCGTTTCTTCACTGTACACCTCTAACTGTGATTTTTTTGAAAGAAAATAGGGCCCATTAAATTTCAAAATCTAACAGTTGGTCGTAAAATTTTAAAAAAATTAAAAAATAATTTATTTTTGATCTATAAATACTAACATATTTACACACAAAAAATCCACTCAAACAATATGATTTTGACAAGTTCTACATCAAGTTCACCATCAGGAACTCCAGAACATCAAATTCCTTGGACGGACGAAGAAGAGGTTACTTTGTAAGATCGTGTCTGGAAAATTCAGGTACTATTTTTGAGGAGTGTTCAATTTATTGGAATCAGATATCAACACGTTTTCATCAAATTCTAGAACGTGATGAATATCAAACCACTCTGAAACTTAGCAACAAATGGTTTGATTTGAGGAGAAAGATCTCGACATTTCACTCAATCTATGATAACGTTTATGACAACCAAAACACTCTATGGAATGATGTAGACATTATGGAAAGGGCTCAAGAACAATAT
This sequence comes from Flaveria sonorensis, assembly GCA_025506505.1. Taxonomy (NCBI): domain Eukaryota; kingdom Viridiplantae; phylum Streptophyta; class Magnoliopsida; order Asterales; family Asteraceae; genus Flaveria; species Flaveria sonorensis. The sequence continues at coordinate 36,696,811 of CM046439.1, read as the reverse complement.
CGACGAAGACTCGGAACATTTTTTAATCATGTTGCGGCTTGGAACTTTCTTATAAACCAACAAGATTAAATATTGGATTTCGAGCTAGTTTTATGTTATTGTTATTAGATTGTACGAATAATATTATTAATAATCAAATAAAAATATTAAATATTAAATAATTACATTGTTCGTCTTGAATACCTGTCATAAATCGTCGAAGCGTATTGCATTATACTACATGTGTGATTTTTTTGAAAGAAAATAGGGTTATGTGGTTTAACTATTTATTCAAAATAATTTTACAGGGAAACTATAACTCTTACTTTATTTATATACATACTTACGTACACATAAATGTCTTGATTACTTAATAATCATTTCAACTAACTCGGGTTCCACGATACTAGTCGGTTATGATAAAAAATCTTGAAAATTATTCAAGTTAACCGTAACCGACTAGCATCGATGGAACCCGAGTCAGTTGAAACAATTCTTAAGTATCCAATTCAGATATATGTATATGTATGTAAATACTTAGTGAAATAAGAATAAAATGTTTACCGAGTAAATTATGTACAAGAAGAAAATGTTGAACCAAATAACACTAATTTCTTGCGATAATATGTTTTTGAGAAGTATCAAACGTTACCTCCGGAGAAAACGAATGTGTTTTTGAGAAAACGAATTTGAATACGAGCACATTGCCTGGATATTCAATGCGATTATATAGTAACGAAAAAGAATCTTGCGTCACGTCAAATAATTCGAAATCAAACGTTCAATGTAGATAAAGCAGGCTATACTCGTCGTATGGAACCATACGCCACGTATAGCCATGCTGAATGATTGATTAGACTTAGTCCAGTTTTGTCATCTGAAAAAGGATATACGCGGCGTATGGAGTTATACGAGGCGTATAAACACCACGACAACAACTGGTGTGACATGGAATGTCAGGCATTTATTGTGGATACCTATAGGCCGTGTATGGATCCATACGTGGCGTATAGGTAGGTGTCGATTTATCTGGTGGGGTGTCCCTATATTAGGACCCTAATAATAATAATCATCTCCACTACCCTTTTTCAATTTTCATTCATCACACCCAACGGATCAATAATCAATTGATTTTCAACATTTCATCCATCCATCTTTACAGAAAGAGAGAAAAGAGACTCCAAGATTATTTAATTGATTCCATCGATTGATTATCCATGGAGATTTTCTGTTAGTCGCTCTCTTTTGTGTACTTTTGACTGATTTTTCAAGTTCTTTACTGCAATAGAGGTGAGTTCTTGATGGTCTAGGTTTCATCTGTTTCTTGATCGTTGCAGAATGTTCCTATTGATCAATTCAATTTTGATTTGTATGTTTATTGTTTTTCATGAATTACAATCTTTTTTCACAGCACTAGATTGATAGTGGTTGCTCTTTGATGATATATTCGATGAATCATGAATATTAAATGAAATTCTTACCTTTTGGTTATGTAAGATTGATGGTTTGAATTGAAAGTTGTTTGATGGATCTGAAAGTGGGTTCTTTTGGAATTTGATTTTTGTCTAGATTGTGCAATGGCTGGATCAACGGAGAATTTTCCAGATGTAATTCAACCTACAAAAACACAAGGTAAAATAAATGAAGGCTATGAGTTCTTTTGTTTGTTTTGTGTAACGTAGATCACCTGTTTGATGAAATATCTGAGTGTACACAAATATGATAAACCCTAATTAAAGTTGAAGCTTTGATATGAAAATTCAGGGGCTCCAATTGGTCAAAACAGGAGGGCATTGGGTGATCTCAATCAGAACATTATCAGGGCTCCACCAGCATACCCTATGCTAATAGTTTGCTAGGGTATTTTGTCTATGAGATTTTGTCATTAATGATCTTTGTCACTTTTCAAGTAAACATGTTGATACTCTTTCCTCTTTGGCTTTTGTAGAAAAAGAACAATCCCATCTAAGAAACCACTTGCTCCAGTTTGTCGATTGGTTACAAGGTTAGTGCATAAGTCACCACACCGTCACTGCCCATACCCGAGGTATTCACTTTTATCTAATCTTAGTGGTGGCAAAATAGGCAAAGGTTGGGTAAGGGTCAAATTAGCAATTCTGAGCCTATTTGATCTGTGTTTTTAAGATAGTTATTTAATTATTTTTTAATTTGACCCATTTGAGTTAATATAGCCGAAATCCGTAAAAGATCATTGACTTCCTTTCTATAGGGAAAGAAGCCAAAAATCCAAACAATTCCTGATAGGATTTACACTAAAGTATGCAGTAGCATTGATGGTGAAGATGGTTTTAATGTACCAATGTTTGTGTAACATACTGAAGCCATGCCGGAGGAAATTGATAAGATGGTACTTCGATTCTCACTTTTACTTCAATCTTTTTCTTCGTAGTCTGTATAAGTTAAGTATTTTAATATGTTGAGATCATATATTAGGATGAAGATTTGTATGAGGAACCAATCTTGGACATTGATAATGGGGATGCGGGAGATCCACTTGCGGTGGTCGAGTATATTGAAGAAATTTACAAGTATTACCGAAAACAGGAGGTAATATTTTTGTAACTCTTTTTGCTAGGATCATTGGTTACACATACAATAATAATGGAGGGAAAAATAAGGACACATTTATGTGATTTAGCAGTTGTTACTATGATTCTTGTTATTTTACATAATTTAAATCACACAACTCTTGTCTAAGCATGTTAGTTTCAGTCCAACATTTGTGAAGTTACCATAATGGTGTATGGAAATTAACTTGTTTAGATGTCTAGAAAATTAGCTTCAGTGACAGTTGTTTGAATCCTCATTTTCCAATTGTCTTAAAGGAGCAACATTTTTTTCTATACAATTACAGATATTAAGCTGTGTTTCACCTAGTTACATGTCACAACAACATGAAATAACTGATAAGATGAGAGGCATTCTCATGGACTGGCAAATTCATTTTGATTTGGTTGTTGAGACTCGAACAAAAACAAGTTATTATCTCGGTTACCTTTATTGCGTAAGGTCGTCTTCACAGGGAATATGTGGAAAGTATTTAACAATATGATTCCATTAAAGTAAAGACACAAACTTTAATATTAAAAATTAGAACTTGGGATGAAATTAAGAACGCTATTACAAAAAGCAACAAACTTTGAAATAAATTTGATTAAATAGTAAGAAACAATCACTTTCGGGTTTCAAGTTCTACAAGATCAATGGGTTATCAAGTGCACTTTAGGGTTGCGTAACACGACTCAAGATCTTAGATTTTGATTGAAGTGATAACCAAGGAACAATCTTTTAAGACTCGTTCATTCACAAAGTTATCAATTCATCTATATCAAGTTATCTACTTGTCTTAGTGAGCTCACGATGCAAGGAAACCGAAAATTTATGTTAAAGCAAATAACTTTCTTTATAAACAAATTGTTTAACTCAATCAAAACCTTCAATTACTTTTAATCACAAGATGTTCAACATTTGAAAACCTAAACATGACTAACCATCTCACTTGCAAGAACTATCCACCCAAAAGCAATCAAGAACGAACTAGCCACTCACGGTCTTCATCAGATCTTCAATCTTGATTTGATGATGATCAATGATGATTTGGAATGTTTTGGGAAGCTTGAAAGCACCCAAAATCACCTTGAATTTGCTAGATTTCAGCTGAAAAAAGTTGTTCTTCGAATTGGGTTGGATGCGTTTAAATAAACTTCAAGATCCATGTTGGTTGGTGACCAGCGTATGATACGCCGACCCTGGGCATATCATACGCCCATATCAGTATCCATACGCCCAACTTTCTGTAAATTTTTCCAAATACGCCGACTGATACGCTGCCCATACGCCGACCGGCGTGTTATACGCCACGTATTATACGCCCATACTCGGCGTATCATACGCTGGTATGCCTAGTTTTGCGCCTTTTCTGTAACTTTTGATATTTACATCTTCAGTCCTTGTAGTGTCGTGTTTTGCTCCTTTTCCTCCAAAATAAGACTTCTTTAGCTCCTAACACCTATAAATCAAAACACAAACAACTTGAAACTATTCCACCATAATCATGATGTAAAATCTCACATTTAGATCAATTAAACATTGTATTATTGACTTGTGATCAACTGGCTAATTGAGGGACATCATGCAGTGATTTTTTAAATTCTTTCATACCAAATACAAAAGTTTTATAGCAATTTTTGATGTCTTAATCTAATGAAAACAAACAGGTTCATTACAAGTTTGAACTCATGGAAGAGACCTTATATCTAATAGTCAATCTCATTGACCGATTCTTGGAGCGCCAAACTGTGACAAGAAAGAAACTTCAACTTGTTGGAGTGACTGCCATGCTTCTAGCCTGCAAATACGAAGAAGTTTTGATGCCTGTTGTTGATGACTTCATAGTAATTTCTGATAAAGCTTACACAAGAACTGAAGTTCTTGATATGGTAACTGAGAACAAGATTTTATTATCTGCTTTCTGTTAGTATATATAGCCTTATATCAGCTCTCGTTTGATGTTTACAGGAGAAGGAAATGATAAATACCCTTCAATTCAATCTGTTTGTTCTAACTCCTTATGTGTTTACCAAGAGGTTTCTTAAAGCTACACAATCTTATAAAGAGGTCTGGTCTATCATTTGATTTTACTTCCAATCTGTTATGTTTTTTCTTGCAGAGACCGGTTTTGAATTTATAACATCAACTATAACCAATTTTAAACTAAAACATGTTATCTATCTAGGTTATTGACGTTAGATAAAAAGTGGCAATAGGACGGGCTTTTTAGAAAAATGCATGTTTTTTTTTCATTTTTCAAACAAGACATTGATTGTCGCTCGTCTATTTTTTTTTTTTTTGCTTTTCTGATATATGTTTTCTTTTTTTATTCCAAAATATAGTTGGAGTTGCTATCATTCTACTTTATTGATATGTGCTTGGTGGAATACAAAACACTGAGGTTCCCATATTCACTACTAGCAACAGCTGTTGTGTTTCACTACTGAATACACACTCAACAGATCAAGAAAGTGGACCAAAACAAGTGAAGTTCATTCAAACTATTCTGAGAATCATCTTATGTAAGATCTTTTCCTATTGTTGGATGCTTTTTTTAGTTACTTTTGCAAATCTTACTTGTTTAACTCTTTTGTATAGATTTTATGAAAACAAGTGTGATCCAAATATAGTCTTTTTCACTTCTAGCTTGTTATGTTTTTACTTCGTTGTATAAAGACAAATGATTTCGAACATATGAACCTAACTGCGAACCATTATGCCCTGTAACTCAAGGAACAAGTTTGTGTTTTTTTCAGGGAATGCTCAAAGATGATGGTTGGTTTACACCAGAAGTCAGGCACCAGAAGATTTGTTTCCGTATTCAAGAAGTATGGCATATTATGGATATATTTCACGCACCCAACCTGCTAACTTCATGTTGGATCCAAGGTTTTGGGATCGATTATGCACCATCTACTAGTTTGTGACCGACATTTATGTTAAAAAGAACCTTAGTAATTTCTTAATGTTTTAGCAACATGTAGTTGCTAACGTAAGTTTCTTGGGATATCTCTCGACTGCAACTATTTAGATCACCTGGTAGTCTCTAACTATTTAAGATGTTTTAAGTATTGTTTTGATGTGAAATATATGTTTATTCGTGTTCTTCGAGGTAGTTCTCAATCTGTGCTAATCTAAATATCTGCAAGTAGGTTGGTTTGATTCATGTTCTTGGTTGACTGTTGAACACCTAGTTTAATTCATGTTCTTGGTTGACTGTTGAATACCGTATGTGTGTTAAATTTGTCATCCGGACAAAAAACTGTTGTTTGGTTGTATTTCAATGAAGTTCGATTGTATTTTTCTAATCTTAGTGAAACCTCACATCTTACATGATATAAATAATTGCTTGTTCTTTTATATACAAGGCAGGCATAAACTTGTTCTTATAATCAAAGTAAAAAATTTATTCTTGCTATGTGGATTCCATACTTCTTTTGAACCTTTGACTGTAACTAACAAACAAACTTATATAATTCTCTTGAACATTTTGGTCACTAAAAACCAATGACATTTGCGAAGCCTTTTTTCTAATTACTTCTCCTTATTGTGACTCCATCACCAGCTTCACAGATCGTGCCACCATGCCTCTAGTAAATGAACCATCTATATTTCTTGGCACCTCATAACCTTGTCCTTTTTCAACTAATAGTTTAGCACAGAGGCCTTGGTCTGCCACCATAGGCAGTAGAACCAACGGGTGCCTGAATCCTAAAGATTCAATGATAGAGCCCTAACCAAAATAAAAAAGACACCCTCCAATTGAAGGGTGTGCTAGAATCTCCATTTGAGGTGCCCACCCAAGACAAACCACACCCTTATCCAACATAGAAGCCTCAAAATTTGGAGGCAATAATTCAGTATCATCTACCCCCTTGGGCTTCCTCAAAACCCATACATGCCCAGAAAGCTCAAGACCATAAGCCAACTCGTGTACTTTTTCAATTGACATCTTATATTCGCTCCCAAATCCAACAAAAAGCACAGATTTTGGTTTTTTTGTGTCTAACCGTTTGAAAGTGTTAGACTAGTTTTAGTCAACAACATTCATTGTTTTCCTTTCCGGTGGAAGTATGCCAATTGGTATAACTGGCCTTTTATATAGCTCCTGGAGAAGATTAATATATTCCCCTTCAAACTCTCTACAACTTCAAATCTCTACAAAATCACAAGCCTCGACAATTGTACTTATTCTTTGACCACTTGACTTACCAGATTCATCAGGAATGTGCAAGTTCCTAAGCATGGTTGGAGCATAATCAGGCCTGTGAGCCACAAGAGAATGAAACGTGAACCAGTCCGGTGCAACTGTGAATTCCTCGGGTATTTTTCTCCTACGACCCCACCTTAACTCGTCTAGTGGGCCCATGTATGCTAGAGTAGATGCGGTATACACACTAAAAAAACCAGTAGACACCCCATGCTTTGCAGCAATTTTAGGAACCCAATATGGACAGAAGTCTATAAGAATCAAATCTGGTGTATCATTTTGAAGAAGCTTTTCAAATGGTGATTGTAAGTTGTCATATTCTTTCTTTAGATACTGTGTTTCATCTTGTTGCATATCAATGGTGGCCTCACAGTTTTCAAGTAAACCATCTACTTTTGGTAATATGATGTCTACTAACTTGATGTTGTTTGATAGATCACAAGGAATGGAGGGTAATCTCTATATGTTTCTTGGGTGGAAACAAATGAGACATTAATACCATTTGCTGCCAGTTTTAAGGAGAGTTTGAGAAATGGTAGCATATGGCCAAAGGCTAACCACGGGAACACCATCACATGGGTTGCCATGGAAGTGTGATTGTGACAGATGGTATATTTTTTCGTCCTGAATGTGGGTTATATTGTAGTGATTGTAAGGCATTTTAGTTTGTCATAGTATTTTACATCAATTATTTATTACACAAGTGAGATTTTATAGATGGTGCATGATCTTTTAGTGTGTTTCCATGGCATTTGTGTGCCTAGATGCTTGGTGTTTATTTGGTCACTTTGGTTCTTGGCTCCCCTCTCTCTTTATCAATATTTTTAAACCGAACGTATAGCAAATTGGTGTGTCACTTTGGTTCTTGGCTTCTTTTTTCTCTCTTTATCAATATTTTTAGAACCGAACGTATTGCAAATTGGTAATTTAAAAATATAATGTGATTATACTCTCTGCTTTGGTGTGTATTTATAGTTCTAATAAATACACTTAATAATTATAATATGTTGCTTGAAATACGTAATTAATCAAAAATGAGGTTTTAAAGGGAAAAAAATCAAAATATTAAAATTCGGTCCAACCACCCACTTCAATTCAGTAGATTTACAGAGAGGTAATCGACCAATTCAAATGGAAACGATTTAATTTTAGTAAAGTTCTTGTTGATTCGCACAGTTAATGTTTTACTAAAGTTCTTGTTGATCGACATAATTAAATAAAGTTGGTGAATTAGAAGTACTTTTTAAATGATAATTAACCTACATATTAATTATCTATATTTATGTTTAAGTGTAAATTTTATTTAAAATCGAGTTTAGTCAAATATTATATGCTTTTTTATTTTATTTTTTACTTTTTAATACATTTGCTTTTTTAATATCCTTTGTTATATGTTTTATTTAATATCCTTAGTTATATGTTTTATAAAAACACATTATGTAATATTTTATGTTTTGTGCATACATAGATTTCATGTCGCATCACGCGAGAATCCTGCTATTTGGTTTATGATAGAAATGCGTGCAGGACCGTGAAGGGTGATCAATGCAACGATTTTACAAGAAGGAGAGATATGAAACACTTAGCAGATCAAATAGGGAACCGGCTAGTGATGATACAAAGAACACCAGTAAAAACAACAAGAACAAGAACACTCAAATATGGTTTTCGAGAATGAAATTGCTCTCAAGTTCTTACAAGTATTACAAAGCATACATCAAGATACAAGTACTTGAGACACTTTATACTACATCCTACATCCGGCCATACTTTAAAGGCCAGCTGGAAAAACTAATCTAGACAACAAGATCAATATAGAGTCAAAAAGCAAATTGCCTTTTGACTAGTGACTATGACATGCCATAGCTCACATCCTTATCAATTACAAAAAGGATAAAAGTACATAGTTGGAAAGTTACAGACAAAAGACTTTAATCTACAGTTGACAAAAGCATGGACTTTTCACCAAACCATGCTGGTTGGTGAGTCTTCAGAAGTGGCAGAGGAAAGTGGTTCAGATTTTTTCAAAAGGTGATTTGGAGAAAGCATGTCTTCTCTATCTTTGAAAGAAATTAGTTTTTGGCTTCGGAAGAATTTGTCTTTGAAGCTTCGAAAGGCTTCATCTTTGGCTTTGGAAGATATGATCATTTGGCTTCAGAAGATTTGATACTTAGCATAATTCACTAAGTTATATCAAATCTTTCAAAGTAACTTCCTTGTACTTCATATGTACATGCTCAGAGCTCTTTGGTTGTTCTTTGGTTGCATCAGCCTTTAAGTGTATTCCTTACAAACTCCCCCTAGGCCAATGCTACCAAAACTAAAGAGACCTTTGAGTCTTGATCTTCATCTATTGACAGTCCTCATTAGAATCAACACCATTTCTTTTATCATCAGTTGGTCAGGATTCCTCAGACTCTCAAAGTATCTCCTCATGTCATAGACATCATGCAGAGGGAGGTCAAGTATGTTTTGCCAGAGATACATGTCTTGACCACCTTGATTTGTAGTGACATACCATCTGTATGGATTGGTGGCAAACATCCAAGACACGATGGGTCTCTCAGCAGCAAAAGGCTCTACTTGAATAGGAATTGGATGAGCAGCCTCTTCTTGATCACCCTCAGGATGTTCTGACCTATCCTGAGGTGCAAAGGTGGATGCCTTGGACTCTTTCTTCTTCTTCTTGTCCCTTCTTATAGCCATCCTTTTCCTCTTTATGTACTTTAACTGAGGAGATTGGCCTGCAGTACCAGATTGTTTTTGTTTGTCTTCCTTAGTTGGGTCCTTGTCCTTCACAGGTTTAGAAAGAGAAAGATCAGGACCATGCTTTGGAGCAGAAGATGAAGCTGGATGTGATGTAGCACTAGGTCTAGGCCATGTTGTCTCCTGGGGTTCAACCTTGACCTCAGCTTCAGGTGCAGTCTGACTTGGTGGAGAATGCAAGTCAATTAGTTCACCCATTTTGATCTTCTGCTTGATCATTCTAACGTCCTCATCCATGGTGGATAGAGACATTGGACCAAGTCTCCTTCTGGAGAATTCATACAGTTTCAAGAAGCTCACCATCTTTTTTCTATCAGCAGACTTCTTCATATTGGCTCTAATGGTGGCTCTTGACATTGCAGCCTTTTCCCTCATCTTCTTCTTTGCATCCTTTTGTTCTTTTCGCACTTGTTGCTCAAGCTGCTTGAGGTATTCGAACTCAATATATTCATATGGTAAGGAAAGAAGGTCTGCTACCTGATAAAGACCCGTGACACTCAGGTAGGTGATCATGTTTTGTCTGTCTTGTTCCCTACCTATCTGAGTTTGTTGCTCGGTAGCCACAGTCTCTGTCTCAGGACTTTCCTGAACTGGGAGAGGGTAGGAGCTTTATGGATTTTCTTTCTCCTTCTTTCTTCTTTGATCTTGAGAAGCAGTTCTGTAGTCTCAGCTTCCTTCCTCTCATTTGACACTTCCATGTTAACTAGTTCATTTAATTCCTACAAAGGGAGAGAGATGATTTAATCAATGTTGTAATTCTTAGACCCCAAATAGTTTAATCTGGCTACCATTAACTCATCATCTTGAGTGCTTGGCCTAGGGGCAGCCCTGATTGCAGCTTCCATAAAGCCAGGGGTCCTGCTTGAACTCTCTCCCTTGCCTTCCTCTTTCTCTCTCTCTCCTCCTTAATCTCCTCAGGAGTCATCTTCCTTTTCCCTTTATCACTCACAGGCATATGTGACTTAGGGTGGAGAGAGCTTTGGCCTTCATTGCCAGGTGCTGCACTTGAGCTCTGGCAAGAGAAAGGCTATAAGACACCTTTACCAGCAAGTGTCTCACTGAGGGTAATGGGTGCTGAAGCAGCTCCTGTCTTAAGGTTCGCAAGCTCAACTGTTGGGCCTTCAGCCAAGGTTTCCTATTCGAAGCTAATCTTAGGGTCCACCTCAGCATCTAGTTGACCAACAGTTTTGCCTGCTAGCCTCTGTTAATATAATCTGGTTCTCAGCTTAAACTCTTTAAGCACCCTTTATTAAATCCTATCAGCTAACCTTACAGCTTGCCTGTTTTGACTTAGGTTGGCAAGTGAGAGGTCAACTAGATAGGTTCTCTTATAGTATCTTAGGTTGTAAAAGTCAAAGATCTCTTGTTGACCCCGAGACCTAGAGATTACCAGGGCTCTCCTTTCAGCATTATACCTCCATTCCACTATTGGATTCTCAACAGGGTGAGATGGAGTAGGCATAGCCCTTGGTATACCCTCCTCAAACAAGCTTTCAATGAGTGAGTCCTCATCAATGTGGACCTGAGCAGGTTGTTGAGTATAGACAACTACAAGTAAGGGTGGTAAATCCTCCATGTCCATACTATGAGAGGAACTCCCAAGTTTTATGATTGTAAGTAAGACTTTCTCCCTCTTTTTGGTAGCATCACCCTTTTTTTTGTAGCATCACCCTCTTTTTAGTAGCATCACCCTCTTGCATAGGGGAGCTAGGAGTTAGGTCCACCACATCCACAGGATCTTGTGGGCCTGGTTTAGTCCTCTGGATAGATGTAAGGTAATATCAAAAGATTATAAGGCTGATGCAACCAAAGAAGCCAAAATAACCAAAGGTCTTCCTGCATGCATGCACTGGACATACAAAGGTAGAAGTGCTTCGAAAGTTTTACACACTACATTAGAAAATACTCTAAGTGTAAAATCTTCCAAAGCCAAAGTCCAAATTTTCTGAAGCCAAAGATGAAGTCTTCCGAAGCTTCAGAGACAAAGTCTTCCAAAGCCATTTTGCTGTGAAGACTGATTTCTTCCGAAGACAGAGAAAGACATGCTTTCTCTGATCTACTTTACATAAAGCTGACACACTTTCCGCTATGACTCTAAAGACTCACCAACTTGTATGAGTTGGTGAAAAGTCCATGCTTTTGTAAACTGTAGATTAAGGTCTTTGTCTGTAACTTCCTACTTTTGTACCTGTAAACCTTTTTGTAATAGAAAAGGATGTGAGCTATGACATGTCATAGTCACTAGTCAAAAGGCAATCTGCCTTTTGACTTTAGATTGATCTTGTTGTCTAGATTAGTCAATTCCAACTGTCCTTCTAAGTATTGACGGTTGTAGGATGTAGTATAAAGAGTCTCAGGTTTTTGTAATTTAGATATGCTTTGTAACACTTGTAATAGAACTTGAGAGCAATATACAACACTCCTTGAAAACCATATTTCTGTGCTATTGTTACTTGTTCTGTCTCATTACTTGTGTTCGTAGTATCCTCATAATCAAATCCGGTTCCTTATTTGAACTGTTAAGTGTTCCAAGTCTCTCCTCATTGTGAAACTGATTATGTTAGGCACCCTTACCCGGTCCTACAATTGGTATCAGAGCATTTCAGGCTCTTGATTGTAAGATCTCACCATCTTTAATCCTCTTAGTTTTACAGTTCACTTAACATCTCAAATGGCAGCTATCACAAAGGCTGATATGGAAACCGATACAATGACAAAGTCCCCACTAATCACTCCTGAAGACTTTGATACTTGTTGTCAAAGAATGGAAGGCTTTATCAAGTCTCAAGACTCCAGGATATGGGGGTCTGTTTTCGATGGACCTCATGTACCATCCACCTCTTCAGCTGCTGTTGGTGGTGGTATGATACCAAAGGAAGTGGCTGACTATTCTGATGAAGACTGGAAGAAGATTGATATTGATCAGAAAGCCATGACCACCCTCCAAACTACTCTTCCAAACTCTATCTACAGAGGCTTCAAGAAGTGCAAGACTGCCAAGCAACTCTGGGATGCACTAAAGCTGATGTATGAGGGGTCTGATGATGCAAAAGAAAACAAGAAAGACCTCTTGAAGCAGCAGTTTGAGAACTTCACCTTCAAGATAGGTGAAACCATGACTCAATAATACTTTAGGCATGTTGAGATTGTGGATACACTAGCAGATGTTGGAGTAACTCTTGAGAACATGGATGTTGTGAGGAAGTTCATGTCCTCTCTTCCCAGATTATGGACACACTATTGTATGGTCATCAAGAGGACTGAGAACCTCAAGACCCTTACTCTCACAGAGTTGTATGGTATCCTCAATGGCTACCAGATGGATATGAACATGCAAAATCCATCTGGTAACTCCAACAACCAACAGAGTTCAGCCCTTCATGTGGTTGAAAGGGATTGCAGAGAACCACAGCACCATCTCATCTGCTACCTGAACAAATCAAGGGAAGGCTACATCCCTGGAAGCCCATTCCAGGAGACAAGCTCTTCACAAGCTTTTATATCTTCTGATGAAAAATCAGGCAACTTTCTCTTCACCCTTGAAGATCTGGACTGTATCCATCCAGATGATCTGGAGTATATGGAAATAGTCCAGCAGATGGCTCTTCTCACTCACAGAGCCAACAAGTTCTACAAGAGGACTGGAAGGAAGTTTTCTAGCAATGCAGCCAGTGGAAAGTTTGGGCTTGATAAAAGCAAAGTGAAGTGTTACAACTGTAACCAAATGGGACACTTTGCCAGAGAGTGCAAGGCACCAAGGTCAAATGGTGGGCAAGCACAAACAAGGCCAAACTACACTGAAGGAGCTCACCAGAATGAGAAGCCAAGACAGCAAGCGTAGTTGCTGTTAAAGAAGGAGGCTTTGACTGGAGCTTTCAGGTGGAAGATGCATCTCCAAACCAAGCATTGATGGCAGATCATGATGAAGCCAAGGTATTGAAACATCTCTGTACACCTGAATGTATTGCTAAAGTTAATAGATACAGGTCCTATAACTTAGAGATGAGATCTGATCTTGAGTCCTTAAATATCTTAAAAGCTGATTTAAAAGAGCTGAAAATGATTATAAACTTAAGATAGAAGATCTAGAGAAAACCATTTCAACTCTTAAGCATGAGCACACTAACTACAGGACTCAAATCAAAGATCTCATCTCAAAGTTAACTTAATGCCAGGCTGAGCTTATGATCAGCAAAGCCAGGGCAGAAAAATGTGTTCTTGAAGAAAAGAGCTTCAAGAACATAATATCCTCATCCCTACATGCAAAAGTTTGTTATCAGAATAAGCAGGGACTGGGATCTACTGAGATAGCTCCTCCACACACTTTATTGTCTGTAAGATCTCCAAGGTGTGGAACTTGTGAAGATGAGCTTCCCCTTATAGACCCATTGTTGAAGAGGATGAAGAGGAGATAGTGAAGGATGACTCTGAGAAGAGTGAAGAAGATCATCCTAAGAAGGGTCACTATTCTCCTGAGGAGAGGAAAGAGTCTGGAATGACCAAGTCAAAGAGAAGAACTTGATCAGAAGAGCTAAGAGAAGATCAAAGAAGGCTCAAGAAATCAAGGCCACTTTTGACTCCAAGCAGAAACAAGTGTTCATTTCTGCAGGGTTTGAAGTGGTAAAGGCTGAAGACTCAACTATGAACTCTAGTACCAGGAGTTCTAGTTTAGTTCCAAACCATTCCAGCAAGAAGAAGAAGACTGACCAGCTGTGTACCACTGCTACACAGCCTGAACCATCCAGCTCCAAGAGCAAGCCTCTCCCTAAGAAGCTTGTTGCATCATCTGTAAGATGAAGATGGAGAAGGAAAGTGATCAAACTCAGTCTTGCTCTCAAAAGAAGACTCCCAGAAGGAAGCAAATGGACTGCATCATGTGTGGTAGTACTTCTCATCTGGCTAAGGATTGCATCTACAATCCCAAAGCACTATCCACATGGTCAAAGAGAAAGCTTCTGGGAAGAAGAAGGAAAAGCAAGCTTCGAAGGAAAATCTGTTTCCTTCGAAGCTCCAAAGTGAAGAAGAAGACAAGTGAGAACTTGCCTTCGGAAGAAATTTTGGTCTCGGAAGAAAGGAATGCTTCCGAAGTACTAAAGCATGCTGCAGTGAAAGCAAGATCTTTGAAGGTCCAGTATCCAAAACTTCAGAAGTTATTGAAACTTCGAGGTGTTGAAGGTCAAGTCCAATCTTCCAAAGATGGTGTGGAAGATGAAGAAAGACCTGGTGATTGAAGTTCATCAACAGCAACTAATGATCCTCAAAGCTTGAATATAGGATCTGTTACTGTTACATTGTCTTCAGATCACTTTGAAAAGCCCAAGACCAATGAGGCTTGGGTTTCCAAGTGTAACTAACCACTTCTTTTTGTGCAGGAACAGCTAAAGACCAAGGAAAATATGTGGATCATTGATAGTGGTTGTTCCACACATGACTGGCAATGGTTCTTTGCTTCACAATTTTGAGAAAATTGATGGAGGACCAGTTGCTTTTGGAGGAGATGCGGGTGGTTACATCACTGAAGGGGTATGGTCACAAATGGTAAGCTCACCATTGAGAAGGTAAATTTTGTTAAGGAGCTTGGATACAATCTACTGAGTGTATCCTAATTTTGTGATCAGAGACACAACATGCTCTTTACTGAGCATGAGTGCATTGTTCTCAAGCCTGGGTGGTTATTCCTCAAGAGCATATCCTGCTCAGAGCCCCCAGGAAAGGAACATGTACAAGATGGACTTGCAGAAAACATCTCCCTCAGGAGAGGTTTCTTGCTTTCTATCTAAAGCAAATAGTGATGAGTCTTTCCTATGGCATAAAAGAATGTGCCATGTAAACTTTAAGAACATGAATAAATTAATTAAGAATGATTTGGTAACTGGAATGCCAAAAAAAGAGTTTACAAGTGATGATCATTGTGTTGCATGCCTGAAAGGGAAGCAACACAAAGTGTCTTACAAGCCAAAGGAAAAGAACTCTATCACTACTCCCCTACACTTATTACACATGGATCTCTTTGGCCCACCAGTGTAATGAGTTTAGGAAGGACCTCATATTGTTTAGTGATCACAGATGATTTCACAAGATTCACTTGGGTCTTTTTCCTTAGAACTAAGGATGAGACTCCTGAGATCTTGAAGAACTTCATTCTGAAAATTAGAATCAATCTGATCACAAGGTCAAGACCATAAGATGTGATCAAGGAACAGAATTTAAGAACCAAATCCTTGATACATTTTGTGATGAAAAGGGTATTACAAGACAATATAGTGCTCCCAGGACTCCTCAGCAAAATGGTGTTGCTGAGAGGAGAAACAGGACACTTATTGAAGCTGCAAGAACCATGTTGTCTGACTCTAAACTGCCCATCACCTTCTGGGCAGAGGCAGTTAACACAGCCTGCTATGTGCAGAATAGAGTTTTAGTGGTTAAGACTCATGGTAAGACTCCTTATGAGCTGTGGCACAAAGGAGACCATTTATTGGTTTCCTCAGGTCATTTGGATGTCCTTGCACCATCTTGAATACCAAAGATCAAGTAGCCAAATTTGATGAGAAGTCAGATGATGGACACTTTATTGGATACTCTTCCCAAGCTAAGGCTTATAGAGTAT
The DNA here is from genome assembly GCA_025506505.1 of Flaveria sonorensis. Taxonomy (NCBI): domain Eukaryota; kingdom Viridiplantae; phylum Streptophyta; class Magnoliopsida; order Asterales; family Asteraceae; genus Flaveria; species Flaveria sonorensis. The sequence continues at coordinate 36,680,678 of CM046439.1, read as the reverse complement.
ACAATCTCAGAACTAGAGTAGTTGAGGAGTCAGCCAATGTGACCTTCAATGAGCACACTCCTAGTGTGAAAGGTTCTGGTCCGGATTGGCTATTTGATCTTGACTTAGTTACCAACTGTTTTAACAAGTCTTGTGAGAATGTTTCAGGATCTACAGATAACATATCAACAGGAGATCCCGACCCAAGATTTGAGCTGAGAAGACCAAGCAAGATTACTACTTCAGCTCCTTTGGTGACTAACCCTACAAATGAAGATCCTATCAGCACAAACATGACAAATTCAGCTGATACATCTGAGATGCCTTCAAATTCCAGCTCAGAGGTTCAAAACTCAGGTGAAGGAGCTTCAAATGTAGGAGGAAATGGAGGTGGTGATAGTGATCAAGAATTTCTTGATGCTGATAACCACTCCATAGAAGACAACATAAATGATGTCACACACTCATTGGATCAAGTCTCACTTGATAAGTGTGCTGATGTGGTGGGTGACACTCCATTGCCAGATCTAAATTTTTCTAATCTAGATCTTTCAAATCAACTTGCTGTGATCCCTCAACTCAGGATCCACAAGTCACACCCCACCACAAACATCATTGGAAATGTTGATACAGGGGTGAGAACAAGAGGACAAACCCATGACAAAAATGTTTGTCTATATTCTTGCTTCTTGTCCCAAGTAGAGCCAAAGAAAGTTGATGAGGCTTTGAAAGATGGAAGCTGGGTTGAAGCAATGCAAGAGGAGCTGCTTCAATTCAAAAGACAAAAGGTTTGGAACCTATGTCCTCTTCCTCATGGGAAGACTGTCATAGGAACCAAGTGGGTTTTTAGGAACAAGAAGGATGATAGAGGACTTGTCATCAAGAACAAGGCAAGACTAGTTGTTCAAGGGTACACACAAGAAGAGGGAATTGATTACACAGATGTTTTTGCTCCTGTGGCAAGACTTGAAGCTGTAAGAATATTCCTGGCTTTTGCTGCATCCAAGGATTTCAAGGTCCACCAACTTGATGTCAAGTGTGCTTTTCTGTATGGGGTGATTGATGAAGAGGTGTATGTTAAACAACCACCTGGCTTTGCAGACCCAGATCATCCTGATTATGTCTGCAAGCTTGGTAAAGCTCTTTATGGGTTGCACCAAGCTCCAAGGAAGTGGTATGAAACACTATCTCAGTATCTCAACATGGTTACAAGAGGGGTACTATAGATGGAACTCTCTTCATCAAAGGGACAGGGAATGACTTAATGCTGGTTCAAGTATATGTGGATGACATTATCTTCGGGTCAACTAATCCAAAGCTCTGCAAAGACTTTGAGAGGCTGATGAAGAACAGATTTGAAATGAGTGCCATGGGGGAACTAAATTTCTTTCTGGGAATTCAAGTGAAACAAGTTAACAATGGCATCTTCATAAGTCAGTCAAAGTATGTACAAGACATACTTATAAGATTCAACATGACTGAATGTAAGGTTGCTAAGACACCCATAGCCAGAAACCACTCCCTAGGACCTGATCTTGAGGGGGAGTGTGTGGATGAACATCTTTACAGGGCTATGATTGGGTCTCTTATGTACTTAATAGCCAGCAGGCCTGATATCATGTTTGCCACATGCATCTATGCAAGATATCAAGCCAACCCTAAGATGTCACACCTGGTTGTTGTCAAGAGGATTCTTAGATATCTCAAAGGTGCTCCCAAGCTTGGCCTTTGGTATCCAAAGAGTTCTGACTTCAATATGTATGCTTATACAGATAGTGACTATGGTGGTTGCAACATGACTACAAAGTCTACATCTTGGGGATGCCAATTCCTTAGTGGAAGGATTATCTCATGGCAATGCAAGAAACAATCCTGTGTCTCTGCATCAACTGCTGAGGCTGAATACATTGCTGCTGCAAGTTGCTGTGCTCAAGTGCTTTGGATTCAGAATCAGGTGCTAGACTATGGATTCAACTTCAAAGAGACTCCCATCCACATAGACAACAACAGTGCTATCTCCATTACAGAGAATCCTGTGCAGCACTCAAGGACCAAACACATCAACATCAGGTATCATTTGATTAGAGATAATTTTGAGAAGGGATTAATCAAATTAGTCAAAGTTAACACAAATGAACAATATGCTGATCTGTTCACTAAAGTTTTGATGAACAGAGATCTTGTATCAGCTATTGGGATGATTAACTTTGAGTAGATTTTCTTAAAAACTTAAATCAACTTTATTTCTAAAACCTGTGTGTCCTAAGTTGTCTATTTTATCACCTTCATAAGCCCAGTTTATTTTGGAAGAAAATTTTTATGATATTCCTTAGATTTTTGAAAATTTTTCAAACATATTTTCCTTCGGAAGATTTCAAGTTGCCTTCGGAAGAAATTTATGTCTTCAAATCAAATAACTACTTATAAAAATTTACCTTCGGAAGAAATTCTGAGAATATCTTCCGAAGCTTAAATATGCTTCTAAGTACTTGCATGTATTTGAAGGACAAATATCTTCCGAAAGCAATTAAGTCTCAGAAGATTTATTCTCTTTAGAATAAAACTCCCAAGTCTTAATATCTTCCGAAATCAAATATGTGTCGAAAGAAAAACTCTCTAAGTATTTTTCTTCCGAAGCCAAATTTTCACAATCTTAAGAATATCTTCGAAGCCAAATTGGCTTCGAAAGCTTTTTCTCAAAACTTCCGAAAAATTACCTTCGAAAGATTTTCAACTTCCAAAATAACTACCTTTTTGGGCACTTTTCAGAGGTGGGACCTACTTTCGGATTTCAAAGTTTATCCTTTTGCATTAACTTTGTTTCAAATCCATTTCATATATATTCTCAACGGTTCCCCCTCTTCTCACTCTCCTCTTCATCTGCATTTCTCTAACCTAATTTCACCCACAAACCGCCTTCGTTCTTATCTTTCTTCATCACAAAGCTACTTCAAATGGCCAACCTTGACCGCAAAAATCAACACGATTTTTCCATGCATCTTCACAGGCAACATAATCAAGTTGCTCTGTTAGACTCTGAGAAAGATCCAGGTTTCTCAGAGGTTTGTCGTTACCTTTCTTTGACCAACTACTTCACCTCCCTCACCATTGATCCTCCTCTCTATGAGGATCATTTGTTGGAGTTCTGGCGGACCTGCGAAGAGGTCACCATGGACGGGGAGAAGGCACTGTCTGCCACAGTGCAGGGAGGACAATCTTCATCACTCCGGCCATCATAAACACACATCTTCAGCTGGATGATGTAGAAGGTGACTTGTCCTTCCCCAAAGCTGCAGTCAACCACTCCTTTGCTAGATGGGCTATGAGGGTGACTTCTCAGTCAAAACCTTCAGGAAGGGGAAGGTCTCATCCCAATGGAAGTACCTCCTTCATGTTTTCATACATAGCTTGTCAAACAAGCATGGAGGATGGGATCAGATTCCAGAAGACCTCTCCTTCATAGTCCATGGAATGGTTCAGGGGGTCAAGTTCAGGTATTCTCAATTTGTATATACCAATTTGCTTGCTAACTTGGACTCCCTAGAGTATTACATGTTCCCTAGATATGTCCAGCACATTCTCAACTGTGAACTGGGCACACAGTTGAGGGGAACAGGTAATATTCTTAAATTGGGACAAATGAAGCCCGGCATCTTCAAAATAATAAGGAAGCCAACTGTTGGCTTCTCTGGGTAGAAACAGCCCTTGCCCCAAAAATGTTTGAGCTCATTGCTCAAGGTGGCAACCTAGCAGCACCAGCTAGTGTTGAACCCACACCTTCTATCTCTCAACCACACATACAGCCCACAATAACCATCACCTACCAGAGAAAAACCAACAAACCCTTGCACATGCTATTCAGCTTGTGCAGGCCCCATATCACCAACCTTACAGGAGGAAGTGGACACTCGAGCTCCCACTTCCCCTGAGGAGCAAACCACTCCCATCTCTCATATGATCAGTGTGAGGTTCCTCATGCTCAGCCTGATGAGCTCACACCCCAAACAGCCTTAAGCCTTCACTCAGAGTCTCCACACTCTAGTGAACAACCTTCGGGGAAAGTTACCATCCCAGCCGCTGGATCTAAACCAACCAATTCCCAGCCTTGACTTCTATGATGATGAAGACATGGCATTCAGCGAGTACCATGAGTCTCTCTTCTCCACACCTACTCAAGGAGAGATGAGTACTCCTGTCTCACCCAGGTCTATCCCACATCATTCACCTATCACTGAGGTGGATCTCCCTGAACTGTTTAGGAGATCCATATGGAAGAGGCTCTCACTTCAGCAAGTGATTACATCTTTAAGACCTCAACCATGGCAACCAGGCCTTTTGACACTTCTCTTGAAGCTGTCATAAGGCAGGGGAAATCCAGCAGCCAAGAACAATATGCTGGTGATGAGGAGGAGGATCTTGGTCCAATTCTCTCATCCCCCGTGATTCTTCTGATGAAGATGAGGGAGTCTGAAACTAAAGGTGCAAAAACTGACTCAAATATGCACCTATTTAGTCTCAAAGATAAGTCACCTGGAATCTCAGGTGACTGTCTTAGAAAGAAGGGTCAATGACCAGCAACTTGAGATCACCGATCTCAAGGTCCAGCTAGCTGAGAGACCACCAAGACGAACTCAACCAGGTCCACAAGAACCTATGAATGTGACAGACTCAACCCCCAGCTCACTTATGCAAGAAGGTGATGCTACCAAAAAGGGGGAGAAAGTCCAAACAGTCACAGAACCTGGGAGTTCCTCTCAGAGTATGGACATAGAGGATTCACCACCCTCTCTTGCAATAGTCCATACTCAGCAACCTCCTCAAGTCTACATGGATGTAGACTCTCTCATTCAAAGTCTATTTGAGGAGGGTATACCCAGAGCCATGTCTACCCCATCTCCCCACTCTGAGAACCCAATCATAGGATGGAGGTATGACACAAAAGAAGAGCTCTCATCATCTCTAGAACTCAGGGTCAACAAGAAACTTTCAACTTTTCAAACCTGAGTTTCTATGAGTGCATAAATCTGGTTGATCTTCCACTTGTCAACCCAAGCCAAAACAGACAAGCTGGAAGACTAGCAGACTGGATACAAGAAAGGGTGCTAGAAGAGTTCAAGATGAGATCAAGATTATATAGACAGAGGATAGCAGGTGAGATCTTTGGTCAACTGGATGTTGAGGTGGACCCAAGATTAGCTTCAAAGGGAAAACCTTGACTGAAGGCCCAGGTTGAGCCTGTGAACCTTGAGATAGGATCTCCTTCTGCACCAGTACCCTCAGTGAAGCACCAGCTGGTGATGGTGCTCCACAACCTCTCTCTGGCCAGAGCTTGACTGCTGAACCAAGCAATGAAGGCCAAAGCTCTCTCCACCCTGAGTCACCAAGGCCTGTGCATGACAAAGGGAAGAGGAAAATGACCTTGAGGAGTTAGAGGAGGAGAAGAGAGAGAGGAAGAGGAAGCTAAGGGGAGAGAGTTCAGGAGGGTCCTCAGGCTTCATGCAAGCTGCTATCCGAGCTGCCCCCAGGCCAAACACTCAAGATGATGAGTTGAGGGAGCTAGGCTAAACTACCTGGGGACCAGGAACTATAATGTTGATGAACTCATATCTCTCCCTTAGAAGAGTTGAATGAGCTGGCTGACACTGAGCTATCAAAGGAGAGGAGGGAGGCAGAGGATGCAGCATTGCTCCTCAAGATTAAGGAAGAAAGGAGACTGAAAAGGCTCTACAAACATGCTCCTATCCTCTCCCCAGGTCAAGAAAGTCCTGAGACAGAGATTGTGGCACATGCACAACCTCAGGTAGATAGGGAAGCTGAATGAATGAATATGATTAACTACCCGAGTGCCACAGGACTCTATCAGGCACTGCACTTCTTCCCTTATCCTTTGAGTACATAGAGTTTGAATATCTCAAGCAGCTGGAGGAACAAGCCAAAAAGAAAGAAAAGCTGCTAAGAGAAAGTTAAGGGAAGAAGCTGCAAGATCAAGGGCCATCATCCCAAAAGCCAAAAGAAGTCTGAAGATAGACAAAGGATGATGAGCTTCTTGAAGCTGTACGGATTCTTCGAAAGGAGGCTTGGTCCTATGTCTCTATCCACCATGGATGAGCATATAAGAGTGATCAAGCAGAAGATTAAAAGGGGAGAGCTTGTAGATTTGCATTCTCCACCAAGTCCAGCTCAACCTGAAGTTGAGGTGAAGGTTGAACCCCCTGAGACAACACAACCTGATCCTAGAGCTGCATCTCAGCCAACTTCATCTTCTGATCCGCAGCAAGGTTCTCCTCTCTCTCCATCTGAACCTGTGAGAGAAGAGATCCAACTGAGAGGGACACAACAGAAAAACAATCTGGTGCTGAAGACCAGTCATCTCAGTTGAAAACTTCAAAGAGGAGGAAAAGGATGGCCAGAAAAGTGTTTCAAAGAAGAAGAAAACAAGGCATCCACCTCCACACCTCAGGATGAGTCAGAGCATCCTGAGGAAGTGCATGAAGAGGCTGCTCAACCAACTCCTATTCAAGTAGAGCCTCTTGCCATTGGAAGACCCATCTTGTCCTGGAGTTTTGCTGCCAATCTGGACAGATGGTATGTCATCAGAGATCAAGGAGGTCAAGATGTCTACTTCTGGCAAGACATGCTTGATCTTCCTCTACATGATCTCTATGACATGAGAAGAACTATGAAAGTCTGAAGGATCCTGACCAGATGATGAAGAGAGGCTTGGTTTGATCCTAATAAGGACTATCAACATCTGAAGTACTTCTTCTGTTTTGGTAGCATCAGCCTAGGGGGAGTTTGTAAGGTAATATCAGAAGATTATAAGGCTGATGCAACCAAAGAAGCCAAAACAACCAAAGGTCTTCCTGCATGCATGCACTGGACGTACAAAGGTAGAAGTGCTTCGGAAGTTTTACACACTACATCAGAAATACTCTAAGTGTAAAATCTTCCGAAGCCAAAGTCCAAATCTTCCGAAGCCAAAGATGAAGTCTTCCGAAGCTTCAGAGACAAAGTCTTCCGAAGCCATTTTGCTGTGAAGACTGATTTCTTCCAAGACAGAGGAAGACATGCTTTCTCTGATCTACTTTACATAAAGCTGACACACTTTCCGCTGCAACTCTGAAGACTCACCAACTTGTATGAGTTGGTGAAAAGTTCATGCTTTTGTAAACTGTAGATTAAGGTCTTTGTCTGTAACTTCCTACTTTTGTACCTGTAAACCTTTTGTAATAGAAAGGATGTGAGCTATGGCATGTCATAGTCACTAGTCAAAAGACAATCTGCCTTTTGACTTTAGATTGATCTTGTTGTCTAGATTAGTCAATTCCAACTGTCCTTCTAAGTATTAACGGTTGTAGGATGTAGTATAAAGAGTCTCAGGTTCTTGTAATTTAGATATGCTTTGTAACACTTGTAATAGAACTTGAGAGCAATATACAACACTCCTTGAAAACCAATTTCTATGTTATTGTTACTTGTTTTATCTCATTACTTGTGTTTGTAGTATCCTCATAATCAAACCCGGTTCCCTATTTGAACTGTTAAGTGTTCCAAGTCTCTCCTCATTGTGAAACTGATTGTGTTAGGCACCCTTACCCATCCTGCAATGGGTCTCTCAGCTAACTTGCCCTTGAGATCTGATCTCAAGTTGCTGGTCATTGACCCTTCTTTGTAAGGTAATCACATGAGATTCTAGGTGAGTAACCTTGGAAACTAAATATGTGTTAAGATTGGATAGTTAGTGCACCTTTAGTTGCAGACTCCCCTAATCTTCATTAGAAGAATCATGGGGGGATGAGAGAATAGGACCAAGGTCATCTTCCTCATCACCAGCTTGTGTTTCTTGGCTGCTGGATTTCCCCTACACACTGACAACTTCAAAAGAAGTATCAGTGGGCTAGGTTTCTATGGTTGAGGTCTTAATAATGTAGTCACTTGCAAAAGTAAGAGCCTCTTCTATATGGGCCTCCTGAACAGGTTTAGGAAGGTCCACCTTAGTTATGGGTGGATGATATGGCCTGGATATAGGTGATTCAGGAGCACTCATCTCTCCTTGAGTGGGGGTGGAGAAGAGATACTCATGGTACTCACTGAAACCTATATCTTTATCATCATAGAATTCAAGGTTGAGGATTGGTTGGTTGAGGTCAAGCGGCTAGGGAAGGTAACTTTCCCTTGAAGGTTGATCATTAGAGTTTTGAGACTCTGAGTGAAGGCTTAAGGCTGGGGTTGTAAGCTCATGGCTGAGCGTGAGAAGAGCCATTTGTTGGACTATCTCTATGTACTCAAGATCATCTGGATGGAGGCAGTCTAAATCTTCAGGAATGAAGAGAAAGTTATCACACTTTCATCAGCAGACACAAAGGCTTGAGCAGAGCTTGTCTCTTGGAATGGGCTTCCTTGGATGTAGCTCTCCTTTGGTGTCTTAGGAAGGTGATGAAAGGACCCTTTTGTGAGTTTTCAGGGAAGCAGATGAGATGATGTTATGGTTCTCTCCTGTCCCTTTCACCATATGAAGGCTGAACTTTATTGATTGTTGGAAGAGCTGCTTGATGGATTTTGCAAGTTCATCTCCATCTGGTAACCACTAAGGATATCATACAACTCTGTAAGAGTGGGGTAAAGAGGTTCTCAGTTCTCTTGATGGCCACATAGTAGTAAGTCCATTATTTGGGAAGAGAGACCATGAACTTCCTCACTATGTCCCTATTCTCAAGTTTTACTCCAACATCCATTAGAGTATCCACAATCTCAACATACCTGCAGTATTGTTGAGTCATGTTTTCACCTGTCTTGTAGGTGAAGTTTTCAAACTGCGTCTTTATTATGTCTTTCTTGTTCTCCTTGGCTTCCTCAAACCCCTCATACATGAGCTTTAGTGCATCCCAGAGCTGCTTAGCAGTCTTGCACTTCTTGAAGCCTCTGTATACGCAGTTAGGAAGAGCAGTTTGAAGAGCAGTCATGGTTTTTTGATCTACATCTATTTTCTTCTAGTTTTCTTCAGAGTAGTCAGCCATTTCTTTTGGTATCATCCCCCCTCCAGTAGTAGCTGAAGAGGTGCTTGGGATGTGAGGTCCTTCAACAACAGATCTCCACATCCTGCTGTCTTGAGACTTATGAACCCTTCCATACATTGGCACCAAGTATCAAAGTCATCAGGAGTGATCAGTGGAGACTTTGTCATAGTACCAGTTTCTATATCAGCCTTAGAAAGAGCTGCCATTTGAGTTGATAAGTGTTTGTGAAACTAAAGTGATCTAAGATGGTGAGATCTTACAATCAAGAGCCTGAAACACTCTGATACCAATTGTAGGACCGTTGAAGGGTGGTCAATATAACAGTTTCACAAGGTGGAGAGATTTAGAACATTTAACAGATCAAATAGGGAACCGGTTAGGATGAAACATGAACACAAGTAACAAGAACAATAACACGAACACTCAAATATGATTTTCAAGAATGATGTATATTGCTCTCAAGTTCTTACAAGTGTTACAAAGCTTTTTTTTTTAAGATACAAGTACTTGAGATACTTTATACTACATCCTACAGGCGGCGATACTTTGAAGGCCAGCTGAAACACTAATCTAGACAACAAGATCAATGTAGAGTCAAAGACAGATTGCCTTATGACTAGTGACTATGACATGTCATAGCTCACATCCTAGTATATTACAAAAAGGATAAAAGTACATAGTTGGAAAGTTACAGACAAAAGACCTTAATCTACAGTTGACAAAAGCATAGACTTTTCACCAAACCATGTTGGTTGGTGAGTCTTCAGAAGTGGCAACGGAAACTGGTTCAGCTTTTGTCAAAAGATGATTCGGAGAAAGCATGTCTTCTCTGTCTTCGAAAGAAATCAGTTTTGGCTTCAGAAGACTTTATCTTTGAAGCTTCGGAAGACTTCATCTTTGGCTTCGAAAGATATGGTCATTTGGCTTCGGAAGATTTGATACTTAGCATAATTCATTGAGTTATATCAATCTTCCGAAGTAACTTCCTTTGTATTTCACATGTGCATGCTAAGAGCTCTTTGGTTGTTTTTTGGTTGCATCAGCCTTTAAGTGTATTTCTTACAATATCATATTTATTTTTTGGCAAATCGGACTATAATAATCCAAACTATTACTCATTGGCCATAATAATCTATACTATTGATTTGGCTGGTAACAATCTCGACTTTTATTTTTATTACCAACAACAATCCCAATAGTTTGGATTATTAAAATCCAATTAATTTTTAGTAAAAACATGTTTTTATAATTTGAAAATAATATAAATAAGATCTTTAGCATTTAATAATCATTAAATAGCTATATTTTTATGCTAGTGACATGTGGTATAGAATGTGTGACAAGATGACATATGACAATGATGGTGAGAGAAGATGACACGTATATAATTTTATTTTGCTTTATTAGCATAGATCATTTAAAAATGTGAGATTATTTAGTTCACTACTTAAAAAATTATCTTATTTATAATATTTATATTAACTATTATATTTATATTTATATTTTTATTTTTATAACTAAATACTACTAAAATAAGTATTATCTTATTAAGTACGTAAGTATATAATAATAAAATATTTTATAATTAGATAATAATAATTATTATAATTATAATAAAAAAAATAATAATAATAAAATAATAATAATAATAATAATAATAATAATAATAATAATAATAAATAATAATAATAATAAATAGTAAAGTTATAGGTTTTTCTCAATGTTACAATAATATTTTTTAACTAACCACAACCCACTTTGTTTTGTTTTATATTTTTACATTTAAACCCTTGGAGATATTTTGAAACTTACCAAAAACAATTTTTTTTTCAAATCGATTATCTACTCATTTTGTATTTTCTTTAAATTACACACTTCAACCCCTGATTAATGACAAATTTACATTTAAAAATGTGAGATTATTTAGTTCACTACTTAAAAAATTATCTTATTTATAATAATTTATATTAACTATAGTAAAATTTTTAAAAATGTTCTTTAAAATGTGAGATAATTTTTAACTATAGTAAAATTTTCAAGTTACTATTTATACATTTGTTATTTTTCTCATTTGCTTCGAGGATTAATTTCTTATTATATTTTTCCTATTACACATTTTAATAAGTGTTTGATGTGTTTTTTTTTTCAGCCGATCATTGCTAACGTATAAGCCGTCAGTTTTAAGTATTTTAAATTGACAACCCCCCACCGCATAACGCTGGTCAGTCCCACTAATATGTTTATAAATTACGGTCTCATCTCAAATGATTATTCATAATAATTTATTTTAATATAAAAATAAATGAATATATAATCATTAACATCCATCTTTGTTTGTATATTTTAAATTGTTATCTAGGAAAATCAAGGGGTATAATGCTTTCGTAAATTTTGGTATATGAATTAAACACTTATCATTAATTTAGAAACAAATATCGTTAACCTTCAAATCTCATAAAATTTATATAAAACGATATATACATGGGAGTACGAATAACAATCTACAAAATTCTCGTAGCTTGGTATGTGTTTCCTTGATTCTCGATCACAAGCTCTTTATATTTTTGTTTTACTTTATTCGTCGATTTCATTAGTTCAACATTTGTAGGATAAGCGAAGTATTCTGAAGAAAATGATAATGCAAAACTATTTTTATGTTTGATGGTTGCTTGTATTGCTCTATGATGGCACTTTTTGTCATGCAGCCAGAATAGGTTTCCGAGTTCTCAGGTTGATGTTTCAAAGCATTTGAATCATCTAAATAAACATTCGGCTCGATAAAGGTAATGGCCTTGTTTTTTATTTCTTAGTTTTATAATTCTTATTGTTAGATAAGTATTGTAATTTACAAAATATTTGGACTGATGATGACATAATTAAATGTGTTCACATCTTTGATCAACCTGCTTTTAATCATCTAATTCTCAAAAACCATAAAATTAAGGTTTGGTTTCTTTTCTTTTTTGGTGTGTTTATATGTATTTGATTTAAAAAATAATTAATTTTAACTGATTAATTTTTAATGATAGATAAAACCAAATTATTTTCCAAATTGGATAAATGCTTCAAATTTGCATGAAGGCATCGTTTTTACGGAAATTAAAAAGGAAATGCACAAAGGCACTAATTCCATACGAAAAACAAATAAAGATGATCGATATACACAAAATTGATTTTTTAAATAAGCGATTTTATATGTGAGCTTTTATGAGGTAAGTTGTTTGATATGTTATGCTCAACTTGTTTTCATGTTTTGATTACATTATGTTACCTAAAATATTTTTGGAATGCAATTGCATGTAGTCAAGGTCAACTTTATGGAGCAAAATGAACATTTAATATGGATAACAACAAAGTGAATTCCATTGAAGCCGGTTGGCAGTGAGTATCTTTTTCACTTAATTTTAAAGTATAACATGTAATCATATTTTAATATCTTCCCAATAATAACAATACCTGCAATAAGTATTAATGATTTAAACGTACTACATATTTGAACTATTTTCTTTTCATGTCTTTGAAACAAGTGTGTCCAAATATGTATAAAGACACACACTATATTTTTCTATTCTAGACCTTAAGTTTATGCAAATTTTTATGTAAAATTTGTTTTAACTCAACATTATTATGATTTTATGAATTATATTTGGCCAGAGTGATAGATATCATAATCTGGGTTTTACAATCTTGAATGTCAAGGGTTTATACAATCTAATAATAAATTCCAATTGGGGAACATATTTCCTACTTCACAGTTGATGGTTCTCAATATGATCTCACCATATTTATTTGGAGCGCGATATATTTTTTTATCCAAATTCTAATTAGTATCTTAACTTTCATCATCATGTTAGCTTTATAGTTCATTTAGTTAATATATTCTCTACAATATACAAAAGCATCACTATCTATATACAAGTCAACACTTGTAAACAATGTTTTTTGGTAGGACCTAAGCGAAGGAGGCTGGTGGATGCAACTTGGAATAATATAATTGGATGTCAGTCAGCCTTGTGGTTTCCATTTTTAAGTGAGAGCAAATCAATGGTAAAATGGGGTGTGGAAGTGAACCCACAATCTTATAGCCCTCATACGACAATCGTAAAGGGCGCCTAAATTTCTTCAATCCTATGTATCGAATAAGGCTTTATATGATATAAAGATACATGTCAACTATATTAATAATTGGGGAAGTTACTTCTTCTATGGTTAACCTGATCATAGCGAAAGTGCTCATGAAAGACTAAATCAAATCACACACACACACAACACACACACATATATATATATATATATATATATATATATATATATATATATATATATATATATATATTGTTGTGTGTGTGTGTGTGTGTGTGTGTGTGTGTTTGTGTATACACACATACATATATATAGCTACTACTCCTAGTTTCCTATATTAAGGCTTAGAGATTTAATGACCACCAAAGTTGGATGGGTTCAAAACTTATTTTAAGGGTAAAAGAACATAACATGCATGAGATAAAGGTTTCAAAGAAACCAGATAAAGTGAATGTTTTCAAAATTGTAGACCTTTTTAGTTCTTAAATGCTCAGTTGTCTAAGGATATTAAAAAAACACCCTCTTCATTTAGATAGATTGTTTGACAAAAGCTTCAAGGATGCATTTAAATTCAATTGTTGAGAAAAAAGAATTAGCAACCTTCTAACTATTCTTGCAACAATTTCAATAGATACGATAACACAATGCAAGATAAGTACCAACTATATTTTGTATTGATAAGAAGAGAACATTTAGAAAGAAGCCTTACAAGGTCTTAAAGTGCTTTGCTATATGTAGGTTTTATGTGATTTGTGGGGTGCTTACAAATAGGCCCTCAAGTACCTATTTATACTAGATGAAGGCCTGATCAAGAAGCTTTTTAAGTCTAGGTTATAATATACCTATGTAGTCTTATACATCTAGCATAATCTAGATGTTTCTATGGATCCCTATTTAATCACCAAATCTAGATGTTTTTAAGGAAATATCTAGACTTGTCCATGCCTTTCCATGGTGCATTCTTGCCATGCATACACCAAAACTTTAGAGCATGTTTTAGAGCTTTCAAAGAACTCTTGATGCTTCAAGATTACTCTCGGAAATTCTAGAACTTAAGACATACAACTTAAGTTTAGGCGAGTAGTGACACTTTGCTACCTTCTATTTCAATGTAATTTGACCAAATTAAGCAGTTTTTTAGAAATTAAGCAATAAACAAATAATTTGCTAATTTAAGCACTAAGACACAAGCACAAACATATTAAATAGATTTTCATATAGTTTCAAATTTAAGAGAGTTGTAATACAAAATTAGAATCAAAGCAACCAAACTTCCAAAATGCAATACCACGATTCAACAATATATTTATTCTTTGCTACTTCTTTTCTAGTGTATTATTATTCAGTGTTCACTAATCAATCAACAAATTAGTATTCTCTTTAAGAAATTAGTGTTTTGCAAGCAGTGTATACACAGTCCAAGAAATTAAAAGAATCAAGAATACTAACACTAAGAAACAAGTTAGAACCAAAAATTAGATCAAATCCTGCCTTCTGATTTGAAAGAATCAAGAATCAGATTGAAGCCTATAGCCGTCTATTTTTAGGAATCAAAAGACAAAGAGTATTGGAACCGATGAAAAGAGTCAGATTGATGCATTATGTTTTGAGAGAGGAAAATTGTTTTTGCCTTTCATTGACTCCTTAGTCCATTGATTTCTTGTAATGAGTTTGGGGTGTAAGTCTAACTTGCGATTTCTTGTAATGAGTTTGTGGTGTAAGACTAACTTGTGATTTTTTGTAATAATTTTCGGGTGTAAGACTAACTTTTGTTAAGTTTTCAGTTAAGCTAAGTATATTTTAATCTTTTCATATCTATGGGACTAATTTTACTATTTAACAAACAAAAGGACCATTTGTGTAATTAACTATAAACAAAACATTACATCTAATGCACTTTATTGCTGAAACTCTCTTTTTTCTTTTCTTGTGTACATCTCTACCAAACCATTCCTTTGCGAGCTCGGTTTTACTCGTTTGACTTATCTTGCTATTTCCCATGAACATTGGTTTTAGAGGACGTCTCAAAAGGTGGTTACATATCCTTTGTTACGTAGTTAATATAAGAAAGTTTCTCCCACACTTTGTTGGATACTCGTATTCTGTTCGAAACAGGAGAGTGTCTAGATTTTAAACACCATGTAAAAATAGGCTCCTGTATTACATACAAAAGAACTCTAGCACTTGCTCCGAAGTCCATGATGATTAAAGAATCTATAGTGTCTCTGTGTTTCCCCTGATGACCGCCCTACTGGTTGTCGCCTGCTGTAGGCTGCACGCCCACACATTAAAGGCGACACCAAGCAGCCCTGGAAACAAGCTCAGTTTGTCGTCTCATGCTTGATGCTCCAAATGACCATGCATCCACCTACTCGTTTATGACTCTACTCCAATCCAGTTCTCTAATCTCTGCTCTGAACTTTAAATTTTGATTGGCCAGCCCCAAGGCCTACAGTTGCATACTCGCAAGTCACATAGCAGAAGTTTAATTAAGGTTAGGTTGCTTAATTAGTTAATTATTTATCTATCTAAAGTTTGATCAAGGTTAGGTTTTTAAATGCTTAATTGCTTTGTCTCTTCGAAGTTTGATAAGCTCTTTGCCTGTGTTGATAGTTCATTAGGGTTTTTAAATGCTTAATTGCTTTGTCTCTTCGAAGTTGATAAGCTCTTTGCCTGTGTTGATAGTTCATTAGGTTGCTTTGATAGTTTATTAGGGCGATTTACTGTTATTTGATATTTAGTTGCTTTTGTTTATAGCTTCTTTGAGAGTTCATTAGGCTACTTTGATAAGGGAAGGGGGTTTTATTGAAAAAAAAAAGTTTTAAAAAGGGCCCTATTTTTTAGTTTGATTGTGGTCAAAAAATGTTAAGCTGACCCTGCACACCCATAAAACCCAGGCTTGTGACTTATGCAAGATTATTCGTCACACACATAGGAAGACTTACAATGCTCAACTTATTCACAACTTACACAACTAAAGACTTATAAGACTAACATAAAGAAACGATACAATAAATTAGAGTTTAAAAGTACTACTAAGATGCCCTGGTTGCTACTAAAACTCTCTTGAAACAAAAAGGTTTTACATTACCATTGATCTTATTTGATAAATGTTATACACAGAAATAATAATAATACCAACTTTCATAATCAAACCAAACATACAAACATGTTTTTATGTACTTTAGTGATCATATTAAGAGTTTAAGTGTCATTTTCATCCTTGTGTTTTTATAATAAATGATATCTCAATCCAAATGTTTAATATTATCATTTGCATCCATCATTCATAAAAACTGTTATTCAAATCCACTTAATTACCACCCTTACTACCGTTAACTTTTCCACTAAAATTTTCCGATTGGTAGATATTTAGTAAAACAATTATAAATAATGAACCAGCTCCATGTGAGGGATTTTATGCGTTTAATCTCTTTTAGGTAATCATAAAAGACGAAATCCCACCCCTAAATTAATTTCTTCACCCTCGTACCCAACATCAAACACAACAATCAGAATCATAATTTCATCCCCAAAAAACAATCGCATGTAATTTTTGAAGAATCTTAGTGTTTGTCTTTATTGAAGATTTCGATCCATATGAATTTATGTAAGTTAGTTTGTCGCCATCATACAATCAACATTGTATTATTGAATGAAATTACCCTACTATTTTATTTGGTGTTTTGGCCTTATTTTGTATTGTTGTTGATTTTGTAATTTTTTTCTACTTTTTTAGGCAAACTTACGTACTATGAAAATTTGTTGACACAAATCATGTTTTTGGTTTAGTAGTCATATTATTTTTGACAGTTTTCTTGCATTACACAAGTTTTTAGTTGAAATTTTATGGTTATGATATTTATGTTTTATAGTTGTGATTCATAGATTGTTGATATCGTTCATTTTTCTTTTACTTTGATGATTGATGTTTATAATTATCATTCATAAAATTAGTGTCAAATGACTTGCTATTTTATTTTTTATTTTTTGCGGGAATTTTGTTAATCAACAGTTGGAGTCAAATCATAACGATGATTACTAAAATATTAAACACATAAAACCCATAATGTGATGTTATTAATTGTTTTGACTAAACTACCCTTTAATGAAAAAGTTTAGCGAAAAATATTAACGGTGTTAACCAGACGCAGTCAAATGAACTCAAAAATAATTTTTATAAAACATTTAAATGTAGATGATAAAATTTTACCCTTTAAATTCAAACGGTAAAAAACGGAAATGAAAATGACACAAAAGTTTAATTAAAGAAAAATACGTTAAGCCAAAAGATTAAAAGAAAAGTGATCCCGTATATTGGTGTCACGGTCGACGGAGAAAAACCTAGTTACAGTCCACTGTTTTCACAACTTGAGAGATTGGGGAAGAAGATGATCGAATACTACATTAACAGAAGAAATGCTGCACTGAAAGAATCAAAGATCGAAATCAACAGTTGAATCATAGCAATTTCAGAAAGCAAAAGTTGCACAAAAGCTTATTATAGTACCAACAGCGGCAGCAGATCAGTAGGACGCAACTGACGTTGAGTTCTTCAAACCACAGCTTAAAATGAGCGCAGCGGAGGAAGAAGATGACTTTCCATCTATTGAATCCGTCACTCCGCAATCTAAGATCGACACTATCTATCAATCTAAAACTGAAAAGGTATCTAATCGCTTTCTATCTGTTACAATTGTGACTTTTTGTTTCTTTGTTTTAGTGTTTCTCTCTGGATTTTAGTGTGTTTTTGTCTTGTAAGCTTAGAATCTGCTAGAATTATGCAGTAATTGACGGATGGAAACCTATGAATTTGAGAAGTTTTAGGCTTGAATTTCAAAAAACTGAAGTTAATTGAGGTTGTAGGATGATCACATTATGTTTATGGACCACTTTTTTCTTTCTTTGATTAAATGGTATTGTTGTTTATTGGATTGAGTTTTTTTGCATATGAACTGTAGGACAGTTTGACGAACTATATGGCATTGTGTTTAACCTTTTCTTTGAATGGTTTATATATGGGATCGGTTTTGGGTATTTGGTTCCTACGTCATGACGTCATCCAGCTACATCGTCTTTTCATCTCATAAATAGTTCATGTTTTATTTTGTAAATGTGGATAGTAGCTCTGTAACAAAATACTTGTTCTTTTATTTGTGTAGGGCATCAGAAAGCTTTGCTTTGAGCTTCTTGATTTGAAGGATGCAGTAGAGAATTTATGTGGTAACACTCGGACCAAGTACTTAGCTTTTCTGAGGTAATCCTCTCTTTTGCTTTGGTTTTTTTGCGCCTCCTCATGTGTATCTGCATTCATATGTATATTTGATTTGTAAATGTGGATAGTAGCTCTGTAACAAAATACATTGTTCTTTTATGTGTAGGGCATCAGAAAGCTTTGCTTTGAGCTTTCTTGATTTGAAGGATGCAGTAGAGAATTTATGTGGTAAACACTCGGACCAAGTACTTAGCTTTTCTGAGGTAATCCCTCTCTTTTGCTTTGTTTTCTTGCGCCTCCTCATGTGTATCTGCATTCATATGTATATTGATGTCTACTTAATGGTAGGGAGAATGACTCTTTTTTGAAATGCTAGTAAAATATAAATTGAAATCGGATATCATAGCTTAAAATAGGTTATTACAGGTATGTTCGAACTTCTTTGGTGATGCTAATATTGTGTGATTAGTAAACTTAGTTCACCTCGTAGGCTTTGGACTTGTGGTGCATCTTCCATAGTTGAACATCCACTACCCACTCGACATATTTTTTTCCTCTCTTGTCCTTGTTATAGTTTGAAGATGCAATGCCACTTGGAATATTCCTTTTTGTTCATTTTGTTTTCCTAAAAGTTGTGTCATGCAACATATATAGCCTTACTGGTGTTGGTGATAAGTTACTTATATACAGAAGTGAGTCTTTTAGACTGAAGTTTTTTGTGATGTCTAAATTTTGATGTTCAAACGTAGTAGGGTTGGCTATTTGAGCAGATATTGTAGGACCTTTCAAGGTGATGGGCATGGGCTAGATAATGCAAGTACGAGTATATTGGAGTTCTAGAAGGACTTCATGATCTTATAAATAAGAATGAATTTAATAATGTAACTTTGCGTTTTGTGGAGTTATATCTTTGGGATTGATTGTTTTTCATGGCTTATGTCGTTTATTGTTATTCTCGCTGGTGATGGCATATTTTCTTTCTCATCAAATACCTCGTACTTTTGCATAAATGAACACATTCCTTCTCGTGTTTGATTACTTGTTGAACATTGTCTCTCACTCATCAATTTATCATGGAGGAGACAGTGTCTTATTAAAAAGGAAAAGGCATAATGTAAAAGTAGCTAATGTGTATGCAATGATGTTTATCTATTCTAATGAATGTGTATTTTCTACTCCATGAACTGGCATATAAAACTTGACTTCTATGCTTCACTATCTTTTATTGATACCTTTCGTTATTTGGTCTGCCTTTCAGCTCAATTGATGTCAATTACCTTTGGACCATGGGAATTCTATTGATTTAAGCTTTCTTGCTTTGATTTCCATACTTTTAGTAATCAATGATGTAGCAAATAGCATTTATGTCTATCATATTTGTTTCCACATGTTAGAAACTTAAAATAAACTTAAGTAATAGTTAGTATTAATTTAAAATGAAGGATTTTCTTACAAGTCCTATAACATCCTGTTACAATCCCATTACATGAATATAGTTTAACTAAATGAAGTGACTATAACAGAAAGCTTTGTTTTGCTGAACAAAAGATGGCAGTATTATTTGTGACATACGAGTAGTAAGATATCTAATTTTTTTATCATTAGATCTGTTATGATGAATGTGACGCTTTCATCTTTTACTAACTTATTAATTTTTGTTGAAGCAGGGCATGGACCTAGTGCCATGCCTTTTTTTTTTTATGTAACCTATGCTCGTGCCGTGCCGTGCCGTGCCATTTTGTTAACCTTTGCTTGTGCCATGTGTTGTGACTGCTTGGTGGTTTAAAAAGTTGATTACTTTCAAGTAGACTACAAAATATCACATTCTTAAAGAGTGAATGATTTAAATTTTTTCTTTGAGTTGATTATTTCTTATTGTTGTTTGAAACTTTGAATGATTTAATTCATGTGCATCAGAAAGTGATGTAGAAGTTTTATTGTGTATTATTATATGTATGTATTTAAAGGTATCAGAAGAGGTTGTGGAAATGGAGCATGAGCTGAATGAGCTAAGAAAGAATATTTCTGCACAAGGAATTCTGGTACAGGACTTGTTAAGTGGTGTCTATCATGAATGGGCGAGTGGAGCAGAGCCAACCCAGATGTCCTGAATGCTGAACATCTAAGAAAGACAATGAAATTGATAATTTATTTCCAATAAAACCGAAGAGATGAAACTACATCTAGAAAATATTGACACTCTTCTTGCTGAACATAAAGTCAAAGAAGCAATAGTTGCAATAGAAGCAATAGAAGCAGAAGAAAGAAAACATCTGTTATAGAAAGAATCCTCATCATTTAAATCTGCTTTTCTGAAGCAAAAATCACAGCTCGAGAATCACTCGTTGAAATGACGGAGCAGACTTTGATTAGTGCTACTGATTTAAAAACTGCTGTTAATGGTTTATTAAAGCTTGGAAAAGGTCCTTTAGCACATCAGCTTTTTCTGAAAGCGAAAGGAGCACGTCTCCAGAAAAATATTGATATCTTTCTTCCATCATGTTCTTGTTACCCTGAACGTTTTCCGCTACTTTATCTAATCTTATATTTCTACAATTTCATCAACAACAAAAGAGATGAGTTTAATATTTGGAGATGATCTGTCCTACAGTAACAGAACTGTTCAGTGGCAGAATGGCAGGTTGAATTGTTTGTGCGGTTGGTAAGGAAAATGCACCTTCTTCTGAGACTGTTTCAGCCTTACATGCTGCAAGCATCTGTGTTCAGGCCAGTCTTAATCACTGCTCTGCTTTGGAATCACAGGGACTGAAGCTTTCAAAGGTGCTTTTTGGTGCTTTTGCAGCCTTACATTGAAGAAGTTCTAGAATGAATTTCAGAAGGGCAAGAAAACTTGTTTTGATCTTCTGGAAATGATGACATCCTGCCATTGTCACCCCGCCTTGCATCACCATTGTCTACTTTTGCTATATCTTCTGACGGCCTGCTTGTTGATAGTGGCACTAGTTCATTTCATGGTGAAAGTGAGTAAACTTCTTTTATCTATATATTAGATTTTCTTTAAATTTTAACTTGGAAATTGCTTTACGACTTAGATTTTAGCTCACATTATCTTACATACCTAAATTTGTAACTTTAGCTATAGATGGCTCCAAAACGGTATGCGTAACATGGTATCATGGGAACAAAAGCAGTTCAGAACGGCCATTCCATATGAAATTGATAAGTATCAGGCACATGAAATTGAAAAATGTATTTCTAATACCTTTTGCAAGACCCCTGAGACTTGTCTGGAACCTAACTCGAAAAACCTGGAATATAAAACTCTTCTTTAACATCCTAAATTCACCTTTCAAAAATGTTTTTCAGCTAAAAAAGATACCTCATCTCCTTCCCGCTTTAGTTTCACTCTTTTCTCGGTTGCTACCGGTGTGGGAGATGGACCCTTGCGCATTTTCTGTGTAAAATTAAAATAGAAGACCAAGGAGAGGCATAGAAAATTATAGGAGTAACTTGTAAGAAGACATGGCAAAATGAGCAGGTTGGGTAATGGGTCCTATTGGGTTGGATCAAGCTTGTAGTTGTACACATTTCAAACACTTTAGGTTCTAAAACATATCAAAACAGGTCGGGTCCACCAACCAACACTTTTTTTTCCACCTTTGTGTTTTATAAAATGATTAAACCATAAAGTATGAATAGAAAAGCTATATTATTACAATAATATAACTTATTTGTGAGTACAAAAACTTAGGAAGTTGTACACATTTCAAAACACTTTAGGTGACTTGAGCTGTCAAACAGTTGGTCCATTTCCTGTGTATGTGTTCTGTTTTATCCTTTTGACATGTTACTATAATTTTAGACCTGAATGGCCTTCTTTCTTAAGTGGTAAGTAATCATATTTTTCAATTGGTGAAGCTATAAATATAAATAAGCTGTCCTAAATATAGATGGATTTCTTTCATTAACATCTACCAACTCGGTTAATCTTGGGCGAATAAATATGGAAAAGACCACACCTTATGTTTACTTTCTTCGAGTCAACAAATATGTTCTTTCCGAAATTGGTATTTATAATATGCTATTATGGCCATTATACCCGTGACCCGACATAATGTAAATTATATTGGACAGGAAATAGTGGATCAGCTAACTCGCCTAGTGATTTTGCACTTTGGGGGAAATGTTTTGACTAGAATTTTGCACCTTTTTGATCAATACATGGATGAACTGATAAAAGCTTTACCAGAACCATCAGAAGACGATAGTTTGGTGGAGTTAAAAGAAGCCGTACCATTTAGAGCCGAAACAGATTCCCAACAACTTGCCCTTTTGGGGACTGCATTTACCATTGCAGAGGAGCTATTACCGATGGTTATGTCCAAAATTTGGAGTGTTTTAAACGAAAGCAAGGAAGCAGCAGCAAAGGGAGTTAATGATAACATTGCTCCTTTAATGCACAATATGATAGATTATAAGGACTGGAGAAAGCAGCTTCAGCATTCACTGGATAAGCTTAGAGATCATTTCTGTAGACAATATTTTAAATTTCATTTATTCAAGAGACGGTAACACACGACTTGATGCACACATTTATTTAAGTGGAGAAACTGATGATCTTAACTGGAATTCCGAACCTTTGCCTTCATTGCCCTTCCAGGTTAACTTTCTTACTAGATGGAATAGGATTAGGGTTGTTTCAGATTCATAAATTGGGGAGCAGTTAAGTCCTTTTGACCTCTATATGTGATTTTACAGGCGCTATTTGGGAAGCTGCAGCAGTTAGCAACGGTTGCTGGGGATGTGTTACTTGGGAAAGAAAAGATACAGAAGGTTTTGCTTGCCAGACTTACTGAGACTGTTGTTATGTGGTTGATGTCTAATGATGAGGACTTCTGGGGCATTTTAGAGAATCAAGTGTCGAAACTTCAGCCGCAAGGGTTGCAACAGGTAAACTTATCCATGAAGAATAACTTAATTCAATTACATAATTGTTTCTTGCTTTCTCCCTTTTCGGACCTTTAGTCTATTGAACTTTTTATCAAGTAAGAATGTACTAGTCATGGAGATCAAGTAAGAAAGGTACCGAAATAACCTATATTAAAATGCTCCAACAGTATCTTCCATTAGTCAAGAGTCAAACCTTTTATCTGATATAGCTAAATGTTAAATTCTTATAACCTTTGGCTCATTTTGTGACCAAATATTTGTTGCAGTTAATTCTTGATATGCACTTCACTGTTGAAATTGCACGTTATGCTGGTTACCCTTCAAGAAATGTACAGCAGGTGGCATCATCCATAATTGCTCGTGCTATCAGAACGTTTTCGGGTGGAGGTCTAAACCAACAAAGGTAAAGCTGTAGCTTGATGTTTCTTCTCTACTCTCACCTCTATAAATTTAAGCATACATATTGTCCCTTGATTGCTCACACATATTGTTTCGCTCTATAGGAATTGGCAAGTTGTGTGATGGGTCAAATAGGTGTGATTGTTCCGCCAACACTCGTTTGCTCTAATTTAAATTCTTCTGATCAATTAATATATTGATTAGAATTACATAAACTATTATTAAAATCATTGATCCACCTTTTTTAATATATAGGAATTTTAACCATCCCAACATTAATGCATACTTTGGGCTCCTTATAAACATTTGCTTTATTTACTGTCAAATATGCAATCCTTCTACCCCTTTCACCCAATATCCATTTTGAGTTTGGGATGTGCCACGTGTGGTAACATGCCAAAATGGATTCGCTGAAACTGGGCATTTTTAGTAAAGGGGGTGCCGGACTGCCGCGTTGGGTTGATTCGTGCACACTTTTTTCTATACTTTTCCAATTTTTCTATAAATAATTTATGCATTACTTATGATTACAAAAGGCAATATTATTACAGTGTTAGTTTAATCCATGACTGAAATGATTTAGATGGTTATATGCAATAAAATAAACTTTGGGTGACTTAGAACCCGTTAGACACATTTCCCTATGAGCTGATTAATTTTTAAAAGACCGATTTAAGGTAAAATACAACCCAAATCGACCAAATCATAAACAATCAGGTGAAATTTGCACCCAGGTGACCCATTTTCTCATAAATCAATTTCCACCTAACTTTTTAATTTCACCACTCAGTGTACTTCCGGAAGATGAATGGTTTGTTGAAACGGCCAAGGCTGCAATAAACAAGCTGTTGATGGGAGGTGAAGACGTGTCGGATACTTCCGAGATCGATGAAGACCATATAATCTTGCATGACGATGAAGACGAATACATGATGATGAAGATGAATTACATGATGAAGTGATTTCAGATTCTGATCGATCACCATCTTCTCTCTCAACAATTACCACATCCGAGTCGTTTGCTTCTGCAGAAAGTCAAATGTTGGATAGCCTCTCGGATTTTACAGATCCTGACTCGTGACATGTTACTCCCTGAACCCTGCATCACAATTGTCTACTCTCAGGTTACTGATGTTAGCGTTAAAACCAAACCTAAAAGGGTTAGCATGTAATATGTTTTACTAAAATAAGAACCATAGTGAAGCTCCCAAAGCATCATGTACAAGTGTCACATGCATGGTTTTTTTTTCTTTTAGCTTAATGTTTATTTTTTTTTTCTCTTTGCTCCCTTAAATTTGAGTATAGGTCATTTTATACCTTATGCTTAGAAGTTTGTTGGTGGAGGTTTGATGTAATGATAATTAGGTAGGAATTAGAATGATGGTTCATCCAATCAAAGGTTGTGGGTTCGAGTTTTGATGGGAGCAACTCCTAAATTATTTAGGTGTTGCTCATTATATCCTATTTAATCTAGGAGTTGCTGTTCAAAAAAATAATAATAATAACTTACAAATTTGTTTTTATACATTCATAAAGCCTTTTAGTTTTTATATTCCTCTTAAAAGTTTTAATATTTATATGTTGTAAATTACAAATATGTCGTCATGACGTTCTTATTTTATCTAAGTTTCGATGTAAATTTCATTCAAATCGACGTTGTGTGTCAGTTATACAAGTAATCAAAGCACAAACGTAAAAGCCCGATCGAAGATTATGTAAGGATTTGATCTTTTTACAGTTTACTTTTTTATTTCTCTTATAATTTTAAAAATATGATGTTAATAAAATTCAAATTTATTCGTGCTAATTTCTATCAACGTTAATATCGTTAACCGTGAAGCTTCTGAAGTTGTGACTCGTTTATTTTTATTGACTTTTGGAAGTCAACTTTTTAGCGGTTTCATTTTTTCTATATAAACTTCCGAGTATTATGAACGGTTCCACTGCATAGCACGGGTTTATACAATTTTTGTTTTTATATAAACTTTGAATGTTATCAACATTATAACTGTTTATTTTTCTTATATAAAATTACATATATCATCAAACCCTCAACGTGCGGATTCACAACAACGTTTCAATGTTATTTTTTCATGTTTTTACACTCCGTCGCAACGCGGGGGCGTTAATACTGGTTTAAGTTTAATGACTAGAAATTTCGTGATATTCTCAATTTAAAACTGCATATAACGTAACGGAAGAACCACCACACAGAGAAAGAGGACGATGCTAAGCTACGGCGCGTGTACACCACCTTCTCGTGCTCCTCACATCGCAACCTTCTGTTGCAACACTCCTCATCATCGAACCACCACACACGGTGAATCCAATTCAGTAGCTACTCGACGAACTTTCTCCCTTCTCGCAACCGCAATGGCATCGTTGTTTTCAGCTCCAATTTTGGTTCGTAACACTTCCGTCGCCGCTGCCACCGACTCTACTCCTCGGTTCTCCGAACTGCCGGAATCCGGAGGCGTTAAGGCGTTGGATCTACGAGTTGGTGATGGAGATTCTCCGGTCGATGGTGATCAGGTTTCGATGCTGTTTTTCTCTTAGTTTGTTCACTCTGTGTAGAAGATTATAAAGTTTTTAGTTGCAGTTTGTTAACAGATGAGAAATAGATGCATTTTATGCCATAACACTAAGCTTAAGAGTAAGTTATAGATGGTCTTCTTGTCTTTGATTTTCCTCCTGAATTTGTGGCTCTTTTGAGCCTAAGTTTAGGAATTAGGCACTCAAAAACACTGATGTTAGGGTTTGATTATAATTAGACGGGATGTAGTGGTGCCCATGGGCGTCAAATTTGCTGATTTGGACACGGATGGGGCGCTAAAGCCACTACGGCTTCAAATATATGTTTAGCTAAACCCTTTAAGGGACGTTAAAAGTGGTGAGTGAATTTAACTTTTGATACTTTTGACAATATTTAATTAAAAAGGGCTTTAATAAATTCATATTTGCCTAGGTGGCATTTTAACTAAATAAACCACTGCATATGGTTTAATAGTTTTGATTTCGTTGGAAAAATTGTAAAATTAATGTCAGTGAGAACATAAGCGGCAAAATGGATTTTGTAGAGGGGGCTTCGAGATTAAAATTTCCCCTTTTGAGTTTTTATCTTACCTTGGTTCAAAAATCATGAAGTATGTTGATTTTTACCCTAGTTATAGTTTCCTTGATTATATTAGGATGAATATGTAAATTTTTAAGTTTTGATTTTAAATAATAAATGTGATCCGAGGCAAAAAAATTATGAAATTCATGTATGTGTTTGTAGTGTTGTTGAGCTTATGGAACTTTGTTTAAAGAAAATGAGAACTTAAAGAGAAATTCAGATATGAAGAAGATGAAGTACATTCTGATCATTTCATTTGGATGAGGCCGAAAGCATGGCATGTTCTTTCATATTGATTAGTATAAGTAATGCAGTTTAGGAATGCTATTCAAATTCCAAACAAACCACAAAGACAGTTTCTGTAATTTACTCTCTTTTAACTGTAGGCAGCAAGATAGAAGGTTAGAAGGGTTAGTAAGCAGTTAAAGGGAACTGACTTTTTAGGGTTTAAAACATGTCCCTCCACATCCCAGTTTCCTCCTTAGCAGTTAAAAGTAGCTGAACTACACTAATATACACATTGAGAAATTATAATAACTTGTTTAAAATATTACTGAAAATGTATTTTGTTGTATACCATGTGATCTTCCTTCATGTATTCTATTTGTATCTGTACAGGTTGCCATTCATTACTACGGTCGATTAGCTGCAAAGCAAGGATGGCGCTTTGATTCAACATACGACCACAAAGATGAAACCGGTGAACCAGTTCCCTTTGTTTTCATTCTTGGTTCAGGCAAAGTAAGTGGTTTTAATCTCTACCTTAGGTAGACTTGGGTGTTTGATAAATCATATATAAGGAATTCATAGAAAAAATAATGGTATTTGCATCTAATATAAAGAAAAGATAATCATAAGGAGAAACAGATTACGCAAGACTTAAAACTGGTTATTATGTAAAGTTGTGTATGGTGTTTTTTGATCCACAATGAGAACATTGTGTTTCATTTGTTAACGTAGTCCAGGTCATAGCAGGGATCGAAACAGCTGTTAGGTCAATGAAAGTGGGAGGGATTCGTCGTGTCATCATACCACCATCTCAAGGATATCAAAGCATGGATCAGGAGCCCGTTCCACCAAACGTAAGCTCTCCAAAGTAGCAAACGGACATTTGTTTATAATTTTATTATCCTTCGGTTTAGTTTGGTTTTGTGGGACCCATCTTTATTCGTTATAAGACCTGTGCTTATATCTTCTCGGTTTTGTGGTTCCCATCTTCATTCCTTCTTTTACAGTTCTTTGACAGGCAAAGGTTGTTCACTACCATTTTCAATCCTACACGCCTTGCAAATGGAGAAGGCTCTACCTTGGGGATTATCATATTTGACATCGAATTGGTCAGCTTAAAGCGCATTTAAATTATATTTTATCTTGTGCATAATCTAAAGAAATATATATGTCGGTACACAATTGTGGCATTCCGCACAAATACAGACATGATTATTGCCTTGTGCATTTTTGTTTATATATTGTATTATAAATACAGTTATATGAGATTACAGTATATAAGCCCTGTATATTCCTTGAGTGTTTTCTATGAGTACCACTTTTGCTTAGTGAGTTCCGTGTTTTAAGTTAGGTATTTCAAACTCCATGCTTGGACTCAAAAACCTCAGATTAGGATTTGTGCAAGTTCTGTGTTGCGCATGTGAAACGACTGCTGTATTTCTTCTTTGTTGCCGACGTTTGATGACTATGACCAGATTCTCGGTGAGATCCAGTCGTTACTGAAAGCTTGGTCTTGAATTGCTTACTGATTCAGACATATTTCGTTTTATTATTGCCACTCTTCATTTTGCTCCTGTGAGTTTATTATGCATGAGTATGGAAGTTTAAAAGCAAATGCAGATTACCCATCATATTGATTTGAGGTTATCGGAGTTAATAGCGCATTTAGAGTTACCTGAGTCAGCAAACGTGGTTGTTGGAGTGTGAGCAATTACAGATCTCGTAAGATGAGCAAGACGGTAATAGTTTTCTTGTTCACCATTAAAACCCAAGTTCAACTGAAACCAAGACAGAACCACACTAGATCAAGGTTGTAATCAAAGATGACTAACCACGTCAAAATCTCATGACTCGGTACATGGTATACGTCTTTTGAGTATGAGGTCCTTGATGGAAATACATCCTCATCTATGTTTGATATGTTGTGTTTCAAGTTATCTATAATTACCATGATTCTGTTTCCAATATATTTGGTAGGGTTAGATAGCTTAGCTTTCTCCCTAGTCATATGGTTTTAGCAACTGGATTCGACAATCCATTCATCTAGATTGTTGGTTTGGGCTTCGACATGGTAGTTAACGCGAACACTTCATGTTCTTAGGCAACAAAAGCTTCCACATCGACCGCATTGCCTTCATCTTTGGGCATTGCTCTGTTGTCCTTGGCCAAAGGGGTGTTCAAAAATAAAAAGATTTGAATTCAACTATTCGAATGGAAAACCTAAAATTCAGAAACGAAATTTGGATATCAGAAAGTTCGAATTCGGGTAGTATTTTTTAAAAATTTCATATTCTGACTATTCTAAATGGTTTATTTAATAATTTTTAAAACATATATTAGTTATATTATATTATCATTTGGAGTCTGGACTTTGGTCATATCTTGACGTCAGAATTTTAGTCTCCTAATTCTCTGCCTCTACAATTGCTTAATCTATCTTAACTGAAGAACCCTAATCGGCCGGCAACAAGTCGACAATCCTTGAATCCTTGAGCGCTAGTCGACACAGGATGGGTGAGTGATCGACATCCCTAACGGGTCTCATATTTTGACTATAATTGCCATCTTTAATTAAGTAATCCTTTGGATCCTCACAACGAATCAACTATTTCTCATCTACTCTGGTAATATTTATGTCGTCTTTAGTGTTTATTGTTTGTATCTGTGATAGGAATCCTAAAGAGTTTAAAAACATTCCAACTGACTTCCCATATTTTAAATAAGTTCCAAAGATGTGAGAATACACTCTACATACTCCTAAAGGGTTTTAAAACTTTCCAACTGACTTCCCATATATGGAGTAAGTTCCAAAGATGTGAGAATATACTCTACGTACTTATCGTCCTTTGTAGACATTAGGTGTGTATTGTGCTTGACAGTATTTATAAGAGTTGCTAACAAGTCTTTATTTGTTCAACAATCCATAATCTCGATCCCGGTCTACCTAGAAACACTATGTCCTTCATTTGTAGGTTTGATTCCAAAGCAACACTTTAATCTTTTGTCAATACAAATTTAAACATTCTCTTATGTTTTCTCAAGCCTAAAACACTAATGATTTTATTTTACCCTAGATGCACTTTCGATCTTGCTCAAACCATATGAAAATCCGAGACTAACATGTATTATTATAAAACTAATATTGGAAAATGTTATTTTTTTCACGCCTCAAACACCCCCTACCATAGTCTATGTTTTACCTTAGACACACTTCTTATCTCGCTTAAACCATCGAGAAACCTCTACTAACAATCAAGGTTTAAAAGTACGGAATCGAGCTTTGAGGCGTTTTCCCTTCGCCTCATGAGCCGTAAGCCTCGAGACGAACTGAGGCGTAAGCTCGAGGCGGAATTAAAAAATAAATATAAAAATTATATATCTTATAAAAAATAAAATACAGACTAATTTCATCATTGGATTCATCAAAAACATCAAAAACACACATTAAAAAGACATAGAATGTTTGAAACTGACACAAAGAGTCTAAGATATCGAAAACAAACAGTAAAACCCCCTGAGGCGCCCCTAAGACGAACCTGAGGCGCAGTCTTTTCTCACCGTCTCAGCCATATGAGGCGCACGTACAAAATAACCCCCTGAGGCGCCGCCTCAGACTCGTTTTCTGTGCGCCTCGTCTCAAGGCGCACGCCTCAACCGTTTTTTAAAACCATGCTAACAATTACTATTTGAGAAAGTCGTATTTTCTTTTACATTTCTTTGGTTTTTTCCCCCAATAATAGCGCTATAGTTGGTCATACACATCTAATCTCTTGTTCCAAGTGTATAATTGTTCAAAGCCCTAAATCGTTTAGTTCATCCTTTCCACTTGTCAAAAAGTGATTTAATGCATACTGGGTTGACCGATAAATCTTGAGTATTGTACGGTCTTACTCGTTCTTATTGGTTTATACACCTGTTTTACTTTCAATTGTCTTTCGCAAGTATCCCGAAAATTTAAATATGTATTTTCCATTCAAACAAAGTACATATTTGATTCCCTATGAAGTTTTTTTTAATAACAAAATTGCCTGCACAGATCTTGTAAGTTAATATATCTACTTTCTCATTAGATTTTAGACATGCAATGTCTAATTGTCTATAAGTCATGTAGCCATACCTTTATCATTTTTATGTCTATATATCCTAGCTCATTCTGGTCTATAACTTGTACAGCATATACGTGTTATATATACTTTTGTAGTCGTTCCAACAAAAGATCCCAAAAACCTTACTCCTTGTATACACTCGTCGTATTTTTCTGACACGAGTTTATGACTTAAACCATGACATGAAAATGATCCCTTGTTGATCGTGATCTAGATTCCAAATGAACATATTTCAATAGATTAACTTATATCATAACTTCTTTTATTGTGGAGTAAATTAAAACTCATGTAATACATGGTAAATAAATGTAATGATTCGAAAGGAAGTAAGTCAAATAATCAAATATGTGACAAAAGTGACTGATTCAAGTGTACTAATTGACTTTATTGTCATTTATCATTTAACTCTTTAAGTTTTTTTACTTCCTTTATCACGACATTTATTAAATTAATTGATATGATTAATTGGTTTTGACAGAACGAACATTGAATGGATTTATATATTCCCGTCATGACGTCAAGTGACACCGAAGTTGTTCTTTTATTGAATTACATGGATTGGATTATATACAGCTAGACATGATTTCCAACAAAAAGTTCTTTTGCCGAGGCATCAGGCACAAAAAAATATTCCAAATTATTCGTAAATCATTTTTTTAATTTCCATAATTATTCCATCAATTCATTACCAAGAACAAAATCATAAAAGGTAATACATTAAGCAAAACTAAACATCTCTCCTAAAACCTTGCATTATCAAAGCAAGGGAATTTACTTCAGAAAAATGGAGTAGAAAACAAAAGCAAATACGAAAGAAAAAATAACCAAAACTTGAAATAAAAGATTAAGCCTTAGGTTTTTGAGCAAAAATACAAGACACTAAAACGTAACGATCTTGATTTCAAATCTTCAACCTATTATAAATCATTACAAGGATCTTAAATCATGATTTGATCTTTAAAAGTAAACTGGCCTAAACTATAGAAAGTCGGAAGATAAGAAGAGAACTTGTGGCTACGATAATGGTGGTGTCTAGTAACTTCATTTGTTGACCTAGAATAGTATCAATGAAAACAGAAATAAACTAGATACAATGATGATATGGTACTTTTGGATTCACAAGAAACATATCATGTTTACAAAACATGCCTTAAGCTTACTTTGTCATTACACATCATACCACAATATAAAAAAAATTAATATTTTGACTACAACTAACATCACTATATGTCAAAATGTTTGCAAGATATGCATCAGCAGTCGACTAAACATATTCCATTACTTAAATCTTCATTATATTCCCTCCTAGTAAACATCAAATCAATGAAATTTATTTTTGTCTTAAACATACTCCATTGCTTTAATATAACGGACATGACAAGTTGAAGACGGGAATGCAACAGGTAAAAATGACGAGCGACTAAATTTAGCACAACCCTAGCAAAATAGCCCTTATGCCTTCGTCATACAAGCATCAAAAATGACAAATCTACATCTAAGATCACACGATATGAAAAATGATAGAAAAATATGACTATTTTGCTTTACACAACAAATACATGTTCATCATTTGCAAATATCTCCCTTGGTGATCATTGTACATTACTCA
The DNA here is from genome assembly GCA_025506505.1 of Flaveria sonorensis. NCBI lineage: Eukaryota > Viridiplantae > Streptophyta > Magnoliopsida > Asterales > Asteraceae > Flaveria > Flaveria sonorensis. The sequence goes on along the minus strand of CM046439.1, from coordinate 36,648,016 downwards.
ATGTAAGAGAGTTAAATATCTACTGAAAAAAACACACAACTTTTACGAGTATTTGCGAGCTTTCTTCTTTGGCGTGTGCCTTGTCGTGGGGGAGTCCATTGATGAGCACAAACTGCGATGAAGCTCGGCTTTGTCCTTGGTGAAGGCTCTTTGGACATCTTCCTTAAGCTCCACAAACCGTTTCCTTTTGATCTCTTGCTCTTCCAAGGTACCCTTTTCCAGGTAACAAAGATCCAGCAGATCATCCTCCATGAAGTTATCCAGAACCTCCGAACAGTGAGGGAAATACCACCTACCTGTTTTCACTGAATCCACAAAGAAAAAGATTTCAAAAGACTTGTTACTATAGACTCTTGGTAACTACTTGTGATTTGGTTCAACAATCATTCACATGTTCAACTTAAATTGGTGGTTTCAGGTTTGTTTATCTTTAACGGGTATAATTAATAATTACCTACACAAAAAACAGGCCCAATGGGTCGAGAAAATCACTCTATGGGTATTTCTGTAATTATCACAAAGTTTTAATATTATTCCAATAAAACCACTCCTACTTTTTTTAACTATAAAAATTACTCAATTTATAAAAATCGACTTAAATGGAATATATATAAAGCATGACTACTATTTATTGATTACTTTTTCAAGTCAACTTTTAGTGAACTTTTTCTCTTTATAATCAGCTCTTAAACTTGAAAAAAAAATTAGTAAATAGTAACCAGGATTCATATATGAATATATGTTTCATTTAGGTAACTTAATTTAAAAAAAAAGGTTTAACGTTTATAAAAACATTCACAACAATGGAATAATATTATAGGTTTTTGTCGTTAGAAAAAAGTGACCGACTTTAGTGGAATACTGTTATTGAGTGGAACATTACGAAGAGAATGTTTCAGTTTAACTTGAACCGACCCATGTCAACCTATATCAAAATTCAAACATTACCTGTTTTGACCAAAAGCCGGTTTCGACCATTACCAAACCCACACATTTTGCCACGTCTAGTAAATAGTAAGAATTTGATGATGTACCTGTCCTCGATAGTGCATCTATTCTTGAAAGCAGTTGTTTGTTTTGTACTAATGATATCTCGTTCAGACCCATCTCCTGTATATTACCATTTGATCCTTTTGATGCCAATAGACCGTGAAACTCAGAGGTCGTTTGGGCTTGCGCAACTTCCATAGCTAGTTTTGCTTCTAAAGGGAAAAGAGTCGTGCAAATGCCACTGCAAAAACATACAACATACAACTTTTAAACACCCGTATAAACCAACTTTCTCATGAACCAGGATAAAATGTTAAATACTTGTACAAATGCATTAAAATATCCGTACATAAAAAAAATCAAAATTTTAATTTTCTGATAAAAATACGCCAAGTGGATATTTAAAAAAATATAAAGTAAACCGAATTCCAGATCAGCATATCTATCCTACATCAGCATCTATGACAAAAATGCCAGCTCAACCACTGCAAATCATGAAGGAAGTTTTACCTCGGTTTTCTAAGTACAGTAACTTCATATGCAAATCATCAGCCACTGCTGGAGGACACACATAAACGTTTCCTGTCACCGGATTCCTGTTGAATTCTCGCTCCAAAACATCGATACATATCCGATCTTTGTTTGTTTCTTGCCCCTGCTCAGTTTTTACATGATAATCCTTTGGCCTTGTTAATCTCCTGCATATACTAACAGCAGTTTGCCCATCAATAGTGGTATCTGATGCATGTGCTCCTTTGTTTAAAAGTGAAAAAATAATTGACGGTTCTTTACGCCTCGCAGCAACATGAAGCACGGTGTACCCTCGAGAGTTTCTAAGATTAACATCCGCCTGATTTAAATCAAGAACCTCTTTAGCAACTTCTTGATTACAATACGAAACTGCATAATGAAGAGCATAAGCTTCATCTAATGTGATTTTAGATTCCTTTAAAATCAATTTCACGAGTTCAACATCATCACAATCTAATGCCTTGTGTATGCTTTTTATTCGTTTTTCACGTAATGCACCCTCAGATTCAGCTGTATGCGCGTCATCTTCCTGGGAGTTGTTACGAAGAGATTTAACGTTTTGGGCAACTTCAAGTGGAAGCTCTTTCTCGATGGGGATGGTGTCAAGATTTGACCTTGCCACTCGGTCAACACCCCGAGATAAAACATCTTGCAATTGGCAGTGAAAGGCCACAACAAGGATCAGGATCACGTCTTCAACATGAGCCTTGTCCACAAAGTTCAGAAGACGGTGCTGCAACATAAAACATATAAGAATCATCACATTATCGTTGTCAATTGAGCTGCTCTTACAACTCTAGATTGCCCACATCTTGGCTTCAAGACGGGCATGGGGAGCTCCAGAAGATAGTAGTACAATGGGCAGGGTAGGTTGACTAACCAAAACTTTTATCATTATTCTAGTTTTATACAGACAACAAATATCATTCCAGATACCATGTAAATATATTTATCTTATCTTCTGAATAAAAATGATTGTTGAGGTTATAATCTGGGCCACTCTTGACCCTTTTAAATCATTTGACTTGTTTTAATTTTTACGATTTGTCCCGTTTGATATAAAATAAAACCCAAACTGGCCCATTGTTTAAAGGTGAAGATTAACCTCTATTAGAAGTTTAAAATAAAGACCAAACATCTGAACCCCACATACAGATTTACATAAATATACTGCTATCACTCTCTCCTTGTAGCTTGATCTGACTTTGCATATCACAAATAAACTGAAAACTATCTTATACATCATTCAACATGGCAGGTGTTCAACCAAATATATCATCCAATCAGTTCAAACTTGTGATGCAAAACAAACGAACAACAAACAAACGTAACCAGTATACTTCCACTCATAGCATTTTGCTATTGGTAGGATCTAGGGAGGGTGTGATGGGCACAAGCCTTAAATCTATCACGAGGGATAGAGAGACTGCTCCAAAACATTTTTTTCCTTTTTTTGTACAATATATATAGAATAAATAGTGTAGCAATCCCAATAGCATAAAAATACATGTAAAAGATAATCTGGAGAAGCAACCATACAGGAATACAAATAATGGAAGTTATAAACTACCACTAACATATAGATATGTGATGAGTAAAAAAACCTATACTGGGAACAGAGCAAACTACCATATAGAAGCTTCAGATAAAAAACCAGATAGACATGAAGAAAAACACTAATACGTAAATCAGGTCATGCTAACGCTAAGGCCAACAAAAAAGTATATGTAAAGCTAAGGCTCCAAGACATATGTAAGGCAGATCTATACACTCCCCAAAAGGTCCATAACCCTACTAGTACGTCTCCAAGAACTCATATCCCTAATCATGTCCCCAGAGAGGTCCAGGTCTAGTAAACCATGATGCAAAACAATAATACGAAAAGCATGAAAATGAACAAACATACCTGAAAAAGTGAAACCAACTCCGGAAATTGAAAAACCGAAGATGCATAAGTCAACTCCACAGCAAAGGTAATAGCTGGCTGGCAAGCATCATGGTTGCACCCATCATCAACACAAGTTGAAACCTCCAGGGGAGGCGGTTTCAGTTTCCCTGTATAAACATAGCTTAAAAATGCAACAAAAGCATCATACCTAACATTCCCATATGGCAACAACTCACTCATGATATATTTAGGCTTACCATCCATCTCCACACAATCTTTATTTTTCTTAAATAGATCACTAAAAAACTTACTTCTGGCAGCTAAAATACACCTATGAATGCCCACAGAAACACCCTCAACAACAATTTCGGCATCACTATAATTGCAATCATACTCAAAATCAGCCAACAGCTTCCCTAAGTTTGTGCTGAGTTTATGTAAGCTAATAGATTCAAGATTTGACTGTGGGTCAGGAATCGAAGATGAGGGTATGGTGTAGCCAGTTGGGCCATTGGATATGTGAGAATTTGAGGTGAAGCTTACAGATGATGATCGCTCGGATGAATTCGCCATGAATATAGTCAAAGTCCCAACACGAAAGAAGATTGGGAAACTGGTAATGTAAACATTACATGAACAACATCAAGTGTTCGACTTTTTCAACAAAAATCTTGAATTTATAAACTTCCATAGCCAGAAATCAAGAACTCAAAGCAAGAAAACACAGATTTTTCCATAAATTTTGCAGAAAGATTTTGACTCTACAGAAAAATGTTCAAATCTTGAAGCTTGAATAGCCCAAGAGCACGAATCCGACCCGTACTTCAATCAATAACTATATACATACAAGAAAAAAGTCAACAATCAACTGTAGAACTTTGATATCAAAACAACAACACACCAAAATATAAAGATTGAAACCCACAAACGGATGGATCAATTCAGCGTTTCTTGATTCTTGAAAAAGCATAAAAGCACAACAATCATATTCAAAAGCTAATAGAACCCTAAAATCTGTTCGAATCAGCTGTACATAATCTATCACCAAAACCCTAATTCCCAAATCAGTTCATCTTCTTTCGAGATTGCAACAAATACCCAGAACAGATAATCAACAATCAAGCAAAACCCATGTGGGAAAAAGGGAAATTAACATCGATAAACAGTAAGAACGAAATCAAACGAACAAAAGCTGATGATTGTTGCGATAAAGCAGCTCTAAAGAACCCACAAAGAAGGTATGTACGTGGGAAGATCGAAGGTTCTTTTGTAGCAAAGGAGGAAAGGGGTATATGAGTAAGACAAATGGTTTGTGGGGTTGTGAGTGAATGGAGACGAAAGTGAAGTGGTGAACGAGTGAAACCGTTGACGAGATGACTGACGACAGCGATGGTGTCAGGGTGGATTGGCGCGTTTTTCATACGGAGTGAATGTCGTCATTTGTGCTTATCCGAATGGGTCTCACTTAAATAAATGATAAATTATAAGTTATATATTATAAATTTCCTTTCTTGAGTTTGTAGCAAATTTTAAAAAATTTTAAATTAAAAGTAAACTCGAAGAATAGAACAAAACGATTCAAAATCCTTTCATCTCCAGTGGAGGAACGGAGACGTCGGCGGTAAGTAAACAAGACGATGTGGTTGATGTTAGAAGGAAGATTGACGATGATGTGAACCCCCACTAAACTGCCTCCGGATATGCCCTAATCTACACTCGAAGCGCATCTAGACGTGATGCCTGATTTTGATTTCGTTGAAACGCCGGCAACCTAGCTTTCCTCCTCTCCCTGATTTCGACAGTAAAGAGGACAAAATGCTTGTATCTGTATCTTCTTCTCTGTTTGATTCTCTCTTTCTTTTGAGAGATGGAGGGTGTCACGAAAGGTTAGCCAAGCCACGTGTAAGCAAACAAAATAAAATCTTCTCCATTGTTGATAATAAAACTCATGATCGATATATACCAAAACATTATTCATTCTGTTTCTTTTTAAATATATAGGATAATTACACGAATGGTTCTCGTGCTATGTTTAAATTGCGGTTTTGGTCTCTAGGTTTGGAAAACTACAAGGTCAGTCCCAAAGTATACATAAATATAATAGGTTTGGTCCATGAGTTGGATGGACAGTTAACTTTTTTGTTAACTTTTTAAAAAAACCAAAAATACCCTTATTCTACAACCTTCACCACCTTCCCTGCTAGTCGACCACCACCTCTACTGACGACACGCCACCACCACTAAAACCATCTCTCTCTCTCTCCTGATCATAAACCATCGACCACCACAAGAACCCCTTCAACTACCATCACTTGCAACCATTTCCGCCCATCTCTTACTCTCTGTTCTGATCAATCGTCACCGCCAATCATCGTCCCTTACTCCCCTTCTCTCTGCAACCATCATCACCAACCATAGCCTCTAGCCATCGTCGGTGTTTTTGCAGCTAGATGTAGTTTTTTTCCAGCGCAATGTTGTTTCAGATCTGGCCACTGGTAGCTTGTTTCGGGTTAGGTTATGGTTATGGTGGGTGATGGTTGTGAAGAAGACGACATAATGGTGGTGGTGGGTGATGGTTGTGAAGAAGATGGCGTGGTGGGGGTTGTGGTGGTGAGGTTGATGGTGGCGCGAGTGGTGACCAGAGTGGTGGCAGACGATGGGAGGCAGCGGTGTTGAAGGTCATAATCTAATGGATTTGAGGGAGATGGTGGCTGACGGTAGGAGGCGGAAGGTGGGAAGCTACCGGTGGTGTGGAATGGGTGGTCTCCAATTTATGGGGTATTTAAGTCATTTCACCGAATTTAACGGAAAAAGATAACCGACCATCCATGACAGGGACCAAACCTGCTACGTTTATGCATACTTGGGGACTGACCTTGTAGTTTTCCTAACTTGGGGACCAAAACCGTAATTTGGACTTACCACAGGGACTATCCGTTTATTTTACTCTTAAATTAAGGTAATTACAAAAATTGTTCTTTATGTTTATATTTTGTAATAATTTACGTTCTTCATCTTAAAAAAACATTTGATTTTTTATAAGATTAAAGAAATCATCTCTTATGTTTTTATCAAATTTCACTAGACATTCTTAATGTTTAAAAGTAACGGCCGGTGTCCTTTGTGTTTGCTTTGTTTCAAATTAAATCATTTTGAGCTAACTCCATTTATTATTGTCGTTAAGTCTTATCACGTGTGATTCACGTGATGGGCAATCGAGTAATTTAAACCCTTTCTCCCTCCTTTTACAAGTAAGGCATTTCACCTCATCTCTCCCTAAAATTGAAAAGTTGATAGTCAATCGCAAGGGACGTTGTTGTGATATTCGGTGGCTAAAACAACCAAATTGATGTCAGTTGTTTCAACATTGACGAGCTCGACGGAGTTGGAATTGAATCTTTTGACACCGGGGATGACGGTGATCTCGCTGAATCGAATTTTCTCAAGGGCTCTTGTAAGTCCCATATCAGTTGAGGGAGAGAACGATATCTTCCTTATAAGAAGATGGAAACCTTCTCTATCAAGACATCTTTTGCCTGGACGAGCAACTCGTCAAGCAAGAACAAAACCATGAGTTCCTGGATGGACAATCCAGCAATAGGAAAGCGGACAATATCTTGGTACGGTTTATGTGGGCTATTACAGATGATATCAAAGCCAAGGACCGGACCGATATGCCAGCTAGGATGTCAAGCTTCGTAAGGGGGTGGAGATGTATGTCCCACAACGGTTGAGGGGGGAAACATAGCCTTCCTTATAAGGGGGTGGAAACCTTATCTATCAAGACATGTTTTGCTTGGATGAGTAACTCATTTGGTGAGATCAAACCATGACTTCCTGGAAGGGCAACCTATCAGGGGCAAAGCGGACAATATCTTGGTACAGTTTACGTGGGATGTTATAGCTCTAATGTCGAGAACTGGGGTTTTTTCATGGTGGTTTTTAAGTTCTAGTGGACCTAAAATGGTCTTTTTATACTGTAATTTTGTGTGATACTGAGGATGAACCATGTGACGACTTACAAAAGCTTGTCGACGAGCCACAACGATAGCCATTTCATCAGTATCATTGCTAGATCAGATGTCGATTTTCCCATAAATTTCTCATGGCAAGACATGAACTAGTCATGAAATTAAATGAGTTAGATTTTGATAATAATGGAAATTTGTTTTCTTGAAAAAAGATTTTATCTTTTTAGTGTGTTGAAAATTTTCATTATTACTTATAATGCTTCGAACGATAATGGTTTAGCATTATGATTAGAGAGGTCTAGTGAAAGCTCCATGCCAGATTTCCCACATCCGACAACCAACACCATTTTTTTGGTGTATTTCTCGTCAATGGTGAAACAATCAACATCGATTCACTTGTTTTAGCCAGTGGATATTGCAACGTCTTTTACAATCGACTATCTCAGTTACAAGTAGAGGGAGATGAGGTGAAATGTCTAACTTGTGAAATGAGTGGAATGGGGTTTAAAGCACCAGATTGCCCATCACATAAATCACATGTATACGAAACAAAAACATAAAAGACATCGACTGTTACTTTTAAACATTAAGAACGTCCGGTGAAATTTGATGAAAACATAAAAGATGTTTTTAATAAATTTATCTAACTTTTTCTGTTAAATCACGTCATATACATTGTACATGAGAGCAAATTGGTCTTTTTTACTATCAAAAGCACTATTATTGTAATTTAATAAAACTATTAAAGAACTAAAATTATAAAAAGATTGATAAATAAATATTTTGACACACTCTCGTATCTCCCTCTCTCTCTCTCTCTCTCTCTCTCTCGTATCCCCTTCCAAGGTGAAACCTTCAACATAACTTTATCATCCGCCTTGAATTTAATCGGTCAAGGCCTCTTGTCAGCATACGGTTTTTGTATATCTTTTGCCGCCTTCATAAAGGCCTTGATCTTCTCTAACTTTTCGATCGTAGCCTCGATCACCTCGATGCTCCCTAACTCCTTCTGCCCAATGTCACCCCAACATGTGGGTGTTCTACACTTCCTACCGTATAGCATCTCATATGAAGGCATACCAATGCTGGCATGATAAGTATTGTTGTATGAGAATTCAGCTAACGGTAAGTGTTCGTCCCAACTTCCTCCAAAATCAATGACGTATGCTCGGATCATATCCTCAAGCGTCTGAATGGTTCTTTCTGACTGACCATCTGTCTGAGGATGGTAAGTCGCATTGATGTGCAACCTCGTCCCCATTGCCTCATGGAATCTCTTCCAAAACTTAGATGTAAACCGAGTGTCACGGTCAGACACTATAGACACCGGTACACCTTGACGAGCCACAATCTCTTTGATGAACAAATCCGCCAACCTCTCAGATGAATACGTCTCGCGGATCGGTAGAAAGTGAGCACTCTTCGTCAAACAGTCAACTATCACCCATATGGCATCGTACCCCCTTACCGTACGTGGTAACTTTATAATGAAGTCCATGGTGATGTGTTCCCATTTCCACTCGGGTATATCCAAGGGTTGGATCTTCCCGTATGGCTTCTGATGCTCCACTTGCTCACATACTCCGCTACATCGCGCTTCATACCCGGCCACCAGTAGTCTTTCTTCATATCATGATACATCTTTGTAGCATGGGGATGAATCGAGTATCGAGTCTTATGTGCTTCATCCATGATTTGCCCCCGTAGGTCTCCATAACGAGGGATCCACATCCGCCCGAAGCGGGTTCTAACTCCGAGAGTGTTCTCGCTCAACTCTGCGATTAGACCTTTCATCCTTTCGGAGTTAAGGCGATCTTCTTTCAATGCCTCATCTTGAAACTCCTTGACCTGTTTCATCACGTCAGAGGTCATCACTCACTGGTAAGCTTTCACTCGGATCAGCTCGGGTCTCTCCTTTCGGCTAAGGGCATCCGCCACCACATTGGCCTTGCCCGGATGGTAGTGGATCTCACAATCATGATCTTTGATCAACTCTAACCATCTCCTTTGCCTCATAGTGAGATCTTTTGCTCTAAGAAGTACTTCAAGCTCTTATGGTCAGTGAAGATAGTGCACTTCGTCCCGTACAAGTAGTGCCTCCAAATTTTCAATGCAAAGACCACAACCGCCAACTCCAGATCATGAGTAGGGTAATTAGCCTCATGGGTTTTTAACTGTCGGGACGCATAGGCTTACCCTCCCTCGCTGCATCAGCACATAACCCAACCCCGAATAAGAAGCATCTGAATAGACCACTAAGTCTTCGCTCCCTTCAGGTAACGTTAAGATAGGAGCTTGAGTCAATCTCGTCTTAGCTCATCAAAAGCATTCTCCTGTTTTCGATCCCATACAAACTTCACCTCCTTGCGGGTCAACTTGGTCAATGGTGAGGCCATCTTGGAAAAGTCTTGGATGAATCTCCTGTAATAGCCCGCCAAACCCAAGAAACTGTGGATCTCGGATGGCGTCTTTGGAGTCTTCCATTGCATCACCACCTCCACCCTTGCCGGGTCCACCATAATCCATTCAGAATTAACCACATGACCCAAAAACTAAACCTCGTGCAACCAGAATACGCACTTGGAGAACTTAGCATACAGCTTCTCTCTTCTAAGCGTCTCCAATACCTCGCGAATGTGACCGACATGCTCTTCTTTGCTCTTCGAATAAATCAGGATATCATTGATAAACACAATCACTAATTTATCCAACATCGGCCGACACACCCGATTCATCAAATCCATAAAAGCAGCTGGCGCGTTGGTTAAACCGAAAGACATAATGAGGACTCGTAATGCCCGTATCGCGTCCGAACGCGGTCTTCGGGATATCCTGTTCTTTAACCTTTAGCTGATGATAACCAGATCGTAGATCTATCCTTGAGAACCAACTGGCACCTTGGAGCTGATCAAACAAGTCATCAATCCTCGATAGTGGATATCGGTTTTTCACCGTCAACTTGTTCAACTCACGGTAGTCGATGCACATCCTCATGCTACCGTCCTTCTTCTTTACAAACAAGACCGGAGTACCCCAGGGAGAGATACTCGGTCGGATGAACCCCTTATCTAGCAACTCTTGCAACTAGACCATTAGTTCCTTCATCTCGGAGGGAGCTAGTCGATACGAAGCCTTGGCAACAGGTTGGGCACCAGGTATCAAATCGATCTGGAACTTAATCTTAAGGTCCGGTGGCACACCTAGTAGATCCTCTAGGAATACGTCTGGAAAGTCACACACAACCGGTACGTCAGACAATCGTGGTACTGACGCATCCACATCCTTCACGTAAGCAAGGTAGGCACTACATCCACGCCTCATGCACTTCTCTACCACCACCATTGAAATTACCTTTGAAACCATACTGAACCTATCGTCGTAAATCATCACCGAACTCCCATCAGGCGCGGTCAATCGAATCATCTTCTTGCGACACATAATATTTGCCTCATAGGCTGCTAGCCAATACATCCTTAGAACCACATCGAATCCGCCTAGGGGCATCACGAATAATTTAGCAGAGAACCTACGGCCTTCCAACTCTATGTCACACTCCTCTATTAGATTGGAAATTCTGGTAGACTTACCAATGGCATTTTCTACATCGAAGGGCTCATCAATACTTCTACTTCTAACAGACAACTTAGCATAAAAGGCAGCAGAAATAAAACTCCTACTAGCACCAGAATCGAATAGTACAGAGGCACAAGTTTGGTTACTAGGAAGGTACCTGACATAACATCAGGGTCCACTCTAGCCTCCTCCTGGGTCATAGTAAATTCTCTGGCTTTTTCCCTCTACCCTTCCTTCTCCTTCTCGATCCCCTGTCTGCCCCAGAGTTCTCAGCCCTCGGGTTCTTACAATCCCTGCTCAGATGGCCCTCTTCACCACAGTTGTAGCACCTCGTCACCCTACAATCCCTTTCCATATGACCAAGTCTCCCACATTTGAAGTAAACGTTCAGTCCCCACTTACACTCTCCCATATGTTCCTTCCCGCACTTACTACACCTCTTCGTCCCTGTACCCGTCGACACTACCCTCCGGTCATCCACCCTTGCCTTTTTGTTGTTCGGGGTGAAACCACCACGACCAAATCGTTTCCCGTTCCAGTTCCTGTCACCACACCCTTCTTACTCACTTCCACTACTGCCATCTCCTCCCTTTCATCATACAACCTCCCTGTCAGATCAACCACCGACCTAAACGTACTCGGTCGGGCGGTGATCATGTGCCTATGGATATCTGCTGGCAGACCCTGGATGTACCTCTTGATCTTTCTTGACACAGGCGTCACCTGATCTGGTACTAGCCTTGCCATCTCGTTGAACTTAGTCATGTACTGCTGGTGTGTTATGGTTCCCACCTCCAACTGTAAGAACTCTCTCTCAATCTTGTCAAGTTCCCTATGAGGACAAAACTCCTCGATCACCATCTTCTTTAGTTCACTCCACCTCATTCTCCCAATCGCCCTGCTACCCTCGGCCTGGACAATATTGTCTCACCAGCATAAGGCCGAGTCCACGAATGAGTGGGTAGCAAACTTCACCTTTTGATCCTCCCTACATTCGCTGATATCCAACACAGCCTCCATTTCTCTCACCCATCAGTGAGTAGCAGCATTCCTATTTCCATCAAAAGTCGGGGGCTTGCATCTTTAGAATGCCCCATAGCTGCACCCCTTTGCAGTTTCCTGTATCGCTTCCTCTTCCTCTTCGTCACTGGAGACAACCATCTCAGTTTTTGGTTGCTCTCCTTCACCTGAACCTCTCTCCTCTCCCCCTCTCCCAACATTTTTCTTCCTCTCCTCTTTCTCTTTCTTTTCATCCTCCCTCACATCACGAATAACCTCAGTCACCACAGACGACAGAATCGTCTGCATGACCTGATGAACTTCCTCCACTACTGCCTTCTTCACAGAGGCTCTCAGGTTAGCACTCTCATCACCGCCTTCATGGTGATGAAGCTCGGGCTCTGCAGGAGTCGTCTCAGCAGTCTTAGCCTTGTTCCTTGTGGCACGTGGTCCAGCACCACGACCACCCCGTACTCTACCTTGAGAATCCTTCGAAGATCTACCACCAACCATCCTCTAAACACTATAAGATTCAAACACCAGCATGGTCATTCAAGGTAATAGCTCAGATTATGTCAAGTATAGTAAGTCCCTAATTACAGTGGCAGTTGTGATTAGCCACTTACTTTACTCTTCATCCCCCAAGCATTTCCTATCCTGACTACATCAGTATCCAAATCTACTAAGAGCACATAAATCATATAGCACACGCACATAATACCGGTTAACTTCATGAAAATAAATTACCTAATGGCACGTAGCTACTTGGGCTGACATCCTTCTATTCAGTCCCATTCTCAGTTAAGTTTAGGTTTTGAAAATAATTTACCCAATTCTCTTAAACTTTAGCTCTGATACCAACTTGTAAGGCCCCGATCTCGGAGACCCCACAGTTCGTCATTCATAGCATCATTCATTACAAAAAAAACATATTTAAATAAATTAACATGAGAAAGTATTGCAGTGGAATAATTATCAAAAACCAATTCATGCATTAATAAATACTTTTGCCAAGTAATACATCGTTGATTAAAGTTATAAAAGAATACTTAGTTGTATTACAAAACAACAACATTATTTTTTCATGAGATAGATGTCAGTCTTTGCTTGCCAAGTAGCTTCACCCCCCGTGTCATCCTCAGCAACATCATTACCTGCCACTAAAAATGCATATAAAAAGTCATCGTTGCTGAGTGAGTTCTAGTTTTATAAATAAAATACTTTGCTTTCGTTAAAACTTATCCTTTACTTTTAATCGTGATCACCCATCATACATACAATTAGATAATATTTATCCATTATAATCGTTTATTTTCGTACTTTTTATTATTATCGTCCACTTTCTTCTGGACCAATGTCATATGCCATACCCCAAACATTGTGCACGACGCGGGTACTGGGCTGAGGTCTATAAATAGACCCCTAACATTGCGCACGAAGCCTGACCCAGTACCGGGATAAGCGACAAGGGTCCCGTTTCGTACATACTAGTCAATCACAGAGATTGACCCCTGTGTGCATCCTTATAGGTTAGCTAAAGCGTACACAATTGAGCTAACAACCCCTCAATGAGTTGTGACCCTCCTTTCATTTGCTTTCAAGACTTTTCATTCATTCATTACATTCCACTTTCATTATCATATTCTTTCACTTTTAATACAATAGTACTTACGTACAAGAGTATTAACACACCACATAAAGTCACATAATAATACGTAATATAGAACATCAACCACAGCCCACAATCATACATAACATCAACAGGCATAAGCCACCAAAACGTTCCAGAACTTAACACTACATTCTACTTCCTAAGATTTCAGAAAATCTTAAATGCCCAAAGAAATGCGGATGAACATAAGCCAATACGGCTGAATGTTCAGCGAATGCGGACAAGCAAATGCGGACAACCAAATGTGGATGAAAATCTCAGAAAAATATTCTAAGTGTCTAAAGATATGCTGGTGAACCAAATGCGGATGAACAAGTCCAAATGCGGTTGAACAATACTAAATGTTGATGAACAAAATACTTGGCTATTGAACATAAAACCAATGCGGTTGAAGTTCGACAAATACGGATGAAGACCAGCAAATGCGGATGAACAAAAGACGTATGCGAGGGAACATTCAACCAATGTGGTTGAACACTCAGTAAATGCGGATGTTCAAAACCAACCTGCAATGAAACTTATGTTATTTCCAGTTCTCAATCATCATTCTAATATGTCCTTAGTATCGATCTATCATGCTAAACACTTAGAACATAGATTACCACTACACAGCAATGAAGAAGGAATTTAAAACATATAACACACATAAATTCAGTCGCAAACGTAGGAAATTCAAATTTCAGTTTGTAAAACTTCAGTAAATATGCACATCAGCCCCAAACGAGTATAAAACAAGTAAAAAAGGGGATCTAGAACTCACCTCTAGCAGTTTTCAAGTAAGAATTCTTCAGACCGAGAGCAATTGGGAGTTCTAGCACCTAAACACACCGAAACAAGCAGCCAACACAAGAAACACGTAAGAATCGGTCCAGCAGCTCGAACACAGCTAAAAACCGAGCATAAAACACAAGAAAACCTCACCTTCTAGGAGAATTCAGCTTCCCACACTAAGATCCGGTTGAAACTTCTTCTCTTCTTGCAGCCGAAAGTAGAAAGGTGAAATGGGGGTGTGGGCGGCTATCCCCTGCTTTTTGAACCCATAATAGACAAGTTTGCCACTTGCATACTTTAACCCCCTTTACTTTGAAATGTTTCACTTTTCCTTCTTTTTTCTCTTCTTTTCTTTTCCTTTTTAATAAATTCCCGGGTGTTACAGTCCACAGCGGACAGCATGCATAATTTTTCCAAGTATTCAGAGCGAACATACAAAGTCCATAGCGGACACCAAGTCCCATACCTGCAATCAACTTTTGCAGTTTCTAAACCCATACATCACTTCTAAAACATACTTAGCATGGATCTACCAGTTCAGACTTAAAACATCACAAACAACCATCCAACAACATGGAAATCCTTTAAAAACATATATCAACCGTACACAGTCATACTTTTCATAAAAGAAAACATAGTTTGGTGAAGAAACATTCTTTAGTATGCATAATAGCCCCAAACAAGTAGAAAACCGGTAAAAGAGGGGGATCTAGAACTCACCTTAACAGCTTTCAAGCAAAACTCCACAAACCCGAGAGCCAACTTGGAGTTCTAGCACCTAAAACATACGAAAACGAGCACTAAACACCTGAAACTCGGTCCAGAAGCTGGAACCCGACTGAAAACCGAGAAGAAATACCTTAAAATCTTACCTTTTGAAGATCTCTTTCACTTTCTCTCACTAAATTCGGATGAGAGCTTCTTCTCTCACTAGAATCGAAAGTTGAGCTTGAGTGAGGGGGGGTATGGGCAGCCTTTCTTTTTTTAAACCCCATTATGGGCAGGTTTGGCCCTTGCACGCTTTTTCCTGTTTGCTCCCTTACTTCTCTTTTCTTTTCTTTTTCTGAAATTTCCGGATGTTACAGCGCAACACGTTATCGATCTAAAAAGTCGTTGATTAACGCTCGGAGAGGCGTTTTTGAGGTGGAAGGTGACTTGTGGAGGGAGAAACTACAGGAGATTTTACCAGCGAAGGGGATCGTAAAGAAGCATATCAAAATCGGAGAAGATGTGCGTTTATGAAGGAGAGTTGTAGCGACGTTTGGGCTGTTGACGATTGCTGATTTCAGCGATCAATTGTTCAGTTTTCATGATGTGTTGTTTGAAAACTCTGACGGATTGCTCAAATTCTCCGGTGACGATTACGCCACCGCCATATGGCCTGGTGAAGGAAAACAAGGGCTATGGATGAACTCAATTTCACGAATGGGAGCGATTTACACATTGATTGTTAGAGAAGAAGAACTCTATTCAATCAAACACGATGACAATAACATCAATCAAGATTAAGAAATGGGTTAACATGTGCGTAGTTAAGAGAGAAAGGGGGAAAGAATGAAAGGACCAAAATGCCCCTGCAAGAGAGAGAAAAAGAGACGCATTTTACTGCGTATTTTAGCGACGTCAGCCACAGGGATGCAAACAAGGAAAAAATTAAAAGAATAAGGGGTGATTCAAGATTTTGAAACTATAGGGATGCAAACAGTTAAATTGGATAAATATCAGGGATACAAATGGTAATTTACTCTTTAGGTTTTCTTCATTTCAAGATCTGGCACCATGAAAATAAAGAATTCTAATCATAGAAAACCAAAAACCCATAAAATTTACCATGGTATCACCACTACCACGAGCACCCCCAACAAATCTAAATAAGAACTTCACATAGGTTTTGTTGATGGATCAGAAACGAGAGAGAAAAAGTGGAGAGAGAGAGTGTGTGTGTGTTTTGTGTGTGTGTGTGGAGATCTACACGTGGAATGATCTAGGCAACATCCTCTGCCTCTGCCGGTGACTACTTGATTCCATGGGGTGTTGGACAAACCAGATGATAAGGGTGTAATGATGGTGGATCTAGGGAGTAGAGAGAGTAGATGCTGGCAGATGATGAGAGAGGAACGACAACAGTGGAGGGATGGCGAGGACGGGGAGTGTAGATATTGGCAGATGGTGGCGGTGGAGGAATGGTAATGATAGAGTGTTCTTTGTGTGTGGAGAGTGAGGGGGGATGGGGTAAAGTGGGTGGGTGGGTTTTTATAATTCATGTTTTTATTAGTAAGGGGTAAAAAAAACTAATTTACTTTATATGTCAGAATGTGACTTGACTTAACATGTAAAACAAATGGACAGACATTAGAGGAATGAATTAAACATGTAACAAAAGTTCAATATAAAGGACAATTTTTGTAATTTTCTTATTTGAAGGACAATACTTGATATTTGCTTCAAACTTAAAAGAACAAAATTTGTATACTCTAAATAAATCTAGGAGTTTAAGTCTTATTAAATGTATTTATAAGTGGTTAATAGAAGTAGAGTAAAAGATGAAAAATTCACATATTGAGTGTAGTTCACATATTAAAAGATGAATAGTTCACTAGATTAAAAGATAAATAGCAGACCCACTCTGGTATTAAGAGTAGTTTTAAACGCTGTTTTAAAAATAGATTAAAAAGTTGTTCCGGAAAATTATAATTATGTTTGAATAATAAAAGTACTATTTATACAAAAATTGTGTAAAAAGCATTGCAAAAGGAACTACGGAGCATGTCTCAGCTCACATGGAGGAGATGAAGAGTATAACACTCGTATTTTAATTCCTATTTTTCATCGGAAGTTCGTGAAACCATGATCTCAAGATTTTTTTCTTTAATATATTTAATAAAACTATCATATTTTTTCAAAAATATTTACACTATTTTACATGCATGTGCGTTCGATCCACATTCTCCAAGACTTGATCGAGCTTAGCCTCCGGTTTGAATACATCACCAAAAAGTACATAAATAACACAACTAGTTTCCGTTA
Source organism: Flaveria sonorensis (assembly GCA_025506505.1). Classification (NCBI taxonomy): domain Eukaryota; kingdom Viridiplantae; phylum Streptophyta; class Magnoliopsida; order Asterales; family Asteraceae; genus Flaveria; species Flaveria sonorensis. The sequence goes on along the minus strand of CM046439.1, from coordinate 36,630,594 downwards.
AATGAGTGTACATTCATAATCCGCATATCATACTACCCCATAGTGACATGCCCTTAAAAACATAAAACATTGGTATAATCACCCATCTGGTTTTTGTCACACCATATCCATGTGTCTTAGATTCAAAACTCATACATCTGATTCATATTACGTCTGAACCATAGATCATTCATATGGTTCATAGTCTCCATCACACACATGTGACTAAGGAGTTGCGAGTACTCAATCTAGACGAGAAGTACTCGGGGAGTACGTGATAAATTATATAATAATAGTTTTCGGAAATTATAAATATGTCAAATATCATACGTGCACTAATATTTATAAAAAAATATGTGAATACCAATATAAATCAAAAGGATATATGTTCATATACAAAAATATTTCAAAACGTAATATCAGTTATTTAATATTATAAACGTAGTAATCAATTTAATATCATCTTTCAAGGAATCTCAATGAAAAATAATAATAAAAATCCAACAAAAATAGGTGAAAAACAACGAAAATTAGTGAAAAATGATAAAAATCCAAGTTAGCCTAGTTGGACCAAGTAGGGCCGATTTGGACCAAGTAAGACCGAGTCAGATGGAGTTTGACCGATTTCGAGTAATGTTGACCAAGTTGATGAAAAGTGTCTCGGCACCTTACTTAGGCGTTGGTGGTGTCGGCAATGACTAGTGGCTGGGAGTGTAGATGCTGGCAGATGGTGGCGGTGGAGGAATGACGATGACAAGGTGTTCTTTGTGTGTGGAGAGAGAGGGGTGATAAGGTAAAGCGGGTGGATGGGTTCTATAATTCATGTATTTATTAATAAGGATATAAAGACCAATTTACTGTTATTGTGTCAGAATATGAACTGACTTAACAAGTTAAACAAATGGACATTAGGTGAATGGACTAAACATGTAACAAAAGTTGAATATAAAAGATATTTCTTGTAGTTTTCTTAATTGAAAAAGAATACTTGATATTTGCTTCAAACTTAAAAGAAAAAAAAATTTATACTCTAAATAAATCTACTAGTTTAAGTCTTATTAAATGTATTTATGAGTGGTTAATAGAAATAGTTTAAAAGATTAATAGTTCACATATCATATCAGGAAGGCTCACTAAAATATTAAGAGTAATTTCAAACGCAGTTTAAAAATTGATTAAAAGTGGTTTTGGAAAATTATAATTACGTAAACACCGAATAATAAAAGTATTATTTACACACAAGTTGTGTAAAAAGTATTGCAAAGGAATCTATGGAGCATGTCTTAGCTCACATGGAGGAGATGAAGAGTAACACTCGTAATTAATTACCATTTTTCATTAGAAGTTATTAGAGCTTACCGGTGGAAACCACGATCTCAAGATTTTTTCAATATATTTAATAAAACTATCTTATTATTAATTTCTAAAAGTATTTACACTATTTTACATGCCCTGTGTGTTCGACCACATTCTTCAAGACTTGACCGAGCTTAGCCTCCAGTTTGAACTACATCACCAAAAAGTATATATAGAACTCAATAAGTTTCCATTAAATGAGTGTACGTTCACGATCCGCATAACACCCACGACCCCTTAGTGACATGCCCTTAAAACCATAAAACATTCATATAGTCACGCATCTGGTTTTTAATCACATCATATGCATGTGTCTTAGATTCAAAACTTATTCATGTGATTCATATTGCATCTGAACCATAAATTATTCATATGCTTCATAGTCACTATCACACACGTGTGACTTAGAATCACATTTCATCCATGTGATTCAAGGTGCTCGTTGTACATAAAAGTAAGTTAGTAATATCATTAACTACTATTATCTTTTCTTTAGTTATATTCATTGTCATAACATTTCATACACTAGTTGCTATATCTGCTACACATTAATAAGACACATATTTCAAGGGGTATGTAACACTTACTTAAAACACATGTGTTCTTAGTTGTCCGCTTGATTTTCCCTTTCGTCAGGATTTTGTGTGTATAAGATTATTATACATTATATTATTCAAGTGTTAACCAACATCGTGAATCTTAGACCCACCCCTATAGGATTTTCACCATACTCCACCCCTTGCTGAGTAACCCTTATTCCAAGGGCATCTCCCCATGGCCTACAATTATCTTACCAGCATGGATAAGGGTTTACAATGATAGAGGTAACGACAATGATGACAAAAATGACACTGCTGGTAACAACACCTGTGGTGGAAATGACGAGAGCAACATCAGGGGTGGCGCCGGTGGCGTGACGGGTGAGATGATAGTGAGTGGTCAGAGATTTTAGTTCCTTTGGTTGAGTTCCTTGACGATTTGCAACAAAGATTTAATTTCTTTACGTAAAAGGATTTTAGTGATTTATTCCAATTCCTCCAATTAATTTTTCAATCAAAGATATTAACAGTGGAATTTTATTCATATTTTAACAAATTCTATGAATCAAACATATCAAGACATTAATCCATATTTTGATTTCACTGAATTTCACGAACCGAATGCACCCTTAGGGTTATTTGGGTCTATGGATCATCCAAATGCACCAGGGCTACCCCCCCCCCCCCCCAGCCCCCTTACAACCACATGCAAATAGTGTTGACAGCCCAGCCACTAGTCATTGCCGACACCACCAACGCCTAAGTCACGGTCATCTTTGTCGCCACCACTGTCACCACCATCAACTTCATCTATCATCGCCACCAACTTCACTGTTTTCATCATAAAAATATAACAAGTCATCAAATTTTGATTTTGTTTGAACAACCCGTTTCAGCTTTTTGACCTAATCCCAATGTGTTAAAAACCCATTTTAGCTTGTTATCGGACACAATCCAACCTATCCATTTTGTCAAACTGGCTTCTATATAATAAAACTTCATGACCCCTTTAAGGGAACATAAGAGATCATAAGAGTTAGCAGGATTTGTTATTTTACACATTTATGAGTACAGGATTAGTAATAAAGGTTCTTGAAAACACCAAATAAAGGTTACAGACTTTTAAGGGAACATATGGATTTGATATTTGCTAAGTTATTTGTGTCTTAGCTTGTACTTTACTCTCGTTAATTGTAGGTGCTAGAGTAAGCCACTTTTAGGTTTTTCTTTCCTATCAGGTTTTTTTTCATAATTTGAAGTATCTTCCTTTTCCATCATGTTTATTTGTTTGTTTAATCACATACCAAAGTCGTACAATCAAAGAAGGCCAGCATGCTTTCTTTCACATACAAATGTATACAATAACATTTATAATAAAACCGTCGGACGCAATCTTGAATTTGTACATGCAGTTAACACACAAGAAAGCGAAATTTTGATACACAAGGACATGATATATATGCACTAAGATAATATTTATCTTCCGCCAGACAACTCAATCGCCTCTTGATTGTATATGGAGTCCTCACCCCAATCAAATCTTCTTTGTAAACGATCATACTCTTGCCTACGCGTAACTTCAACATTCTGCCATTCTTCCCAGCGTTCAGCAAGCCCTTCGCCTTCAAGCATTCTCACCACCTCTGACATGGCGGGCCGGTCCTCTGGTGACCCTTGGGTACACAACAATGCTACTTTAATCATCATCTCCACTTCTTCCATGTTGTATTTATTATTCAGGTTGTGGTCAACAATAGCATCCAACCTCTTCTCCCTTTCTAGTTTCTTCACCTGCAACCATACATTGCTCGCTTAGTTAAGAATGTCATACTGCAGTCATAGTGATATCAGTTATATTTTCTCTCTTTAACACTTAAAATCTAAAAAAGAATTTGAAAAAAAAGAAGAAAAGAAATACTAACAATGTAGCCCAAGTGCATCTCAATGAATATAGACTCCACTTACAAAAACTAACAAATACTTGTATGTATTATAAAAAAACTAACAAATTTTGACAAAAAGTGTTTCCAGTCAACCCAATCCGACCAATACAAATACTTGCCTGTTTTGACCCGACTTGTCATTTTACCCTTTCTGGTGCTAGTTTCAACCTATCTACATGAACCCGTTCATATTGGGTTGTATATTGACAACAGTCGACAGGTCAAACAAGTATAAAAATATCCATAAACTACAAAGGTCAAGTGGATTGAAAATATATGCAATAGTTTACAAGCTCTTATATTTGTTTATTTTGAACAAAATATTTTTAATCTAATATAGTTGAAATCTTTCAACCATTAATTATATATATAATACTCGAAAAAAATAGTCAAAAAAGTGTTGTGCTTGAGTCCACTTAAAAGTGGACTGCTTTGACCCACCCTATCAGCCAACTAAGTTCATCCATCTTACATGGTCAAGAAGCAAGACATCGTCTTCCTCTTCAAGACGTGAAAATCAATGGCTCTTTGTCCTGTTACGATCTCGAGAAGCATGATCCCATAGCCAAAAATATCAGTCCTTTCTGATGACTTCCCGGTAGACAGGTATTCAGGAGCTATGTGACCCATTGTCCCACGAACTTGGGTGGTCACGTTAGTCTTTCTGACATCAACTAACTTTGCTAACCCAAAGTCACCTACAACAGCTTCAAAATCTTCATCAAGCAATACATTAGCTGCCTTAACATCCCTATGAATTATTTTCGGATTGCAGTGTTCGTGAAGATATTCCAGTCCACGAGCAGTCCCTAAAGCTACCCTCTTTCTTGTGGCCCAGTCTAAAACAGCCTCTCCAGGTTTAAGTTCTGCCGAAAAATAATATAAAAGATTTGAGAAGAGATATTTATATTAGAAGGATAGATTCATTTGATAAAAATTCTAAGCAACATGATAACTAATTGATTGTGCACAAATATTTTCCAAGAACAGGAGTGAACCTTATTCCAAAGTAGAACTAAAGTACCTCTTAGGCGATAGGCAACGCTTAAGTTATGCATGTAGGGGTAGACCAACAAACGTTCAGTAGATGTGGTGCAAAAGCCAATGAGACGTAAAAGATTCCTATGGACAGCAACACTTATCATCTCGACTTCACGCTGGAATGCTGCATCCCCACCTGGACTCTCATAATCAGTTAACCGTTTCACTGCAATCTTTGTGTTGTCTCCAAGAACACCTTTATAAACCTTCCCAAAACCACCTTGCCCAAGCACATTTCTCTCACTGAAGTTATCTGTAGCAACCTGTAGTTCTCTCCATGCAAAACGCTTCAGTTGACCAAATGCTATTCTTCGGTCAACTTCCCCTAACAAAAAGTCACAAATAATTATTGCAAGGGGCCACAAAAAAGTAGCGCTGTGCATGGTTTCAGGTAACCGAAATAAGCCCAACAAACTAGCCATGTCAGGTTCTACCGCTTTGGTCCGGTTAAAGACCATAGCTCACCCTAAGGAAAAGTATTAATTACAAAAGGATAAGTGGTCATGTGCGGTACACAACTACTTTTAAAAATAGTGGTGGTTCCGACCCATTTACTAAGGAATGGGTTGATCTGGGTGACATGTTATCTCTTTAACTGCCAAAATCCGTAAAATTACCTAAAATAAAAACAGCTAAAATAGTTTAAAGTTGTCTGAGAGCGTATTTAATGCAGATTGGCTATAGCCTCCAAAATCGTTTTAATCAAAATATTAAATTATTGTTGTAGACTGTAGTAATTTAATTCTTTCAATCATGTTTGCCACCTTAGTTATTAATACAATATTAAGAACAAAAATTGGATATAGAGTGTGCGAACTCACCACTCACCAGTCCACCCATTTTGCTACCTCTAGTTTTAAAGGGCCAAATTATTATTGTTTTTCAATTACAACTAGATTTAGCTCTTTAGTCGTATTCTTGATCAAGTCAAATGGCAATTTGTTAATTGTATCCTCTGTAACTTTTGGTTCTCGTGACATGTTGAAATCCTAATTCAGATCTCTAAAAAACTGAGAGTGAAAGAATAAATACGAATCCATTAAACCCTATTGGCAAACATTACACCAAGAATTTTGTGTTTTCTTTTACTTGTTTGTAAGATATTTAATATGAACTGATTGTGCTTATAACCTATTTATTAGAAGTGTTGAAAACAAAAGGGAACAATTTACAAGACAAGAATACATTAGATCTTCTAACAGCTTGTAATAGAGGTGACAAATTCAGACCATTTACTACAAATGGATCAATTTGAGTTACGTTTGATCTCTAATGAGTGATGAGTCAAATGGGTTCAGCTAAGAGAAAACTAAAAGATAATGGGTGAATAAACCTCTTGAATCGCTTTATTAAAAGAGTAATACAAACTATACTGAAATAATACAGCTTTTGTAAATTGTAATCACATTTAACACATTATTTATTTGTAATATTCAAATAAATAGATAAAAGGTGTTTGTGGGTTGGCCCAACCTAATAAGGGCTAATAAACTACTCGTTTTGACCCGTTACCCAACAACAATTGAAATTTTGTTAGTCACTTTCATCTTTTTAGTAAATTTAGCCATTCTGTCAACAATAGGTCATGGATATAACAGATGACTAGTTTAATAGGCTACCAATACAATGCCTTGCATGAGTTAAGAAAAGTGTAAAAAAAATACATAAAACCCAACAAATAAACAGATTTATGATGTGTAACATTTGCGAATATTGGATTCAGGAAGTATAAAAGGTTCAGAAGCAAGGTCACCTGGCACATCGACAAAGACTTCACGCTTGTAGCCTTTGTGCCTTCCCCTCCAAAAAAACAACGCGAGGCATCCAAGCAAAAGAAGAACTAGGACTCCAGCAATCACCCCAATTAAAATCCCTGCCTTTGATTTCTTGGAAGCATCTAAAACATAATAATTTGATATGGTCATGCCTTAAGCAAAAATCAAAGTCATCATATATATAAGAAAAAGGTGGCAAAATGAGTGAGTCAGATGACGGGTCAACCTGCAAATACTACTTTCCTTTTTCTCACTTGAGATTTTTAAAAATGGTTCAAAAACAATGGTTATACCATGATAGTCAGATTTTTTAAAATCAAATGATTTACGAAATTTTATGCACTTTGAATACACACTGTGGGTAACTTTTGACCTGTTTCCATACTATAGCTAATTCTTCAAAATCAGCAGATTAGAGACAAAACACGTATACCCATTAAAGGTGGAGACGGCCACCACTATTAAATGTTATAGCATAAAAGAGGCTTGAATCAACTTACTTCCAGAACCAGATGTGCAAGGGCGGGTGTTATTAAAGCCACAGTTCAATCTGTTCCCTGTAAAACTGTAATAAGCAATTAAGGTCAAACATCCTGAACAAGTACATTTATAAATCCTTTCTGTAAATTCAAATGTACGTACTTGAATTTAGACACTTGAAATAAACGATCAGGTATTTGACCACTGAGGTTGTTGTTGCCAAGTAAACTGCATACAAAAAGTTACAGTGACACCAGCAAAAAATAAACCCAAACACAAACACAAATCTCGATCACTTACACACTAGTCAAGTTTGGCAGACTTGATAGTGAGTCTGGGATAGGCCCTTCAAGATTGTTTTGGCTCAAGATCCTACATACAATTAAAAAGAAAAAGATCACACAAGTAAATATTATAATAGCATGCTATAGATTGTCTGTAAATTTGTAAAAGAGGTGGCAATTCCACACCATTTATCCTTAAACGGATCATTCCAGGTTGTATTAGTTTTATAACAGTCAAACAGGTGAAATATAGAGCTATCTGAAAACGAAACTGCCAAACAGGTCAAAAGCCATCTAACATGTATTGAGATGCTTACAACAACAAAATAGTATTTTTGAAACATATTATGATGTTTTAACATATATCTATAAAACTAAAAAGATGACAAGAGTGTTGTTAGGTCAGAAGACCCAACATGTTTCAGCTCGCCACAAGAATAATCATTTTGACATGTTACCCAATCCACCTGCTTCTATAGTCTCTTATCAGTATGAAAATAATACGTCACTTACAAAATTGAAGATTTTTTAGATTTCCAAGTGAAGACGGTATTTGTCCAGTTAAACGATTGTTTTCCAGATCCAACATCGTCAAACTAGTCAGGTTACCATAGTCTTCAGGTATTCCTCCTGTTATCTGATTCCCTTGCAAAGAACTGAAGAACAAGTTAAAGTCAATTGATCAACACTAAAAACTTGTAGTGAACATAAGATGAAAAACAAGTATCATGCAAGAACATAAACTATAGATTCATGAACCCAAATTGATATAATTTTTATCACTCTGCTTCTAGTTGTGTGAGACATTTTCATAACATCCCAGGCCCAAAGTAGTAGACTGACCCGATAACCTCCGAATCAGCCTACAACCATGCCTGAAGCTACTTATAGCCATTGCTAATAAAGTGCTCAAATTTCTCAATCTATCCATGCGAGAAAGTTATTACATGTTAGAATACTATCTATTAAAAGTTCAAGTCGGTGGCTACAGTGCCACTGACCACCCCTTCAGCTGGTTCTTACATAAGCATTAAGCATATGCATTGTAGAACTCATAGCTAGGGCCATGCCCAAGCATATATGAATTTATATGAAGTAACATGAACCAAACTACCCCTTGTGCAACAAGCAAGTCAACCATCAGCCTAACCAAGCCCACCCAAGATTATAGCACAAGTTGTATATAATACTACTCTTAGGAAGTTTAGGCGCACTAAAGTTGCAAACTTCTTATCTTATAGTTGTGTCCCATGTTATGTGTACTTTTCGTCTTCTTTACATATACTTTGTTTCTGTGTCATGGTTGGAAATATCTGTTGAAATAGAACTATTATTTCCCATCCTTCTTTTGTATGCGCATTAGAATTTGAAATGTTCAGTAGATCGTGAACTGCAATTCAACTTTATTTTGACAGACATACTGTATATCATCAAAGTTAGCTTCCAACACATATTGTTCGTTTACTGTGGCACATAATAGCTCGGAATATAAGAATAACAACACAATGTTTCTATAAAAACAAAAAAAAAAATAGTTCATGGTCTAGAATGAATCTTAATTATTAAAAATAGCATACCATGTGTGACTTGTAATATCAAAACAATACATATAACTTTTCCATATTCAGAAAAGGCTCATTCATATCAAGACAGAAGCATTACTACTTCATCACAAATCCAGAATTGATAACTTGGGATCTGGATTCTAAGTACATGACTTTTTTTTGCAAATTTTCCATTAGCCAAGAAAGGTAACAACATAAAAGATTCTTATTTATCATATACGTACAGTATGGTAAGCTTTGACAGAACTCGTAGTCTTGGCGACAAGGTTCCTGTAAATCCCATGAATGACATAGATCTGCGAGTTGAAAAATCCAAAATTATACCAAAATACCCTAGAATCAATAACAAATCTACAAATTTGCAGATAGGTGAATCTCACAGTAACTTACACAGAGAAAACATTGTTATTGGCATCACAACTAACTTTAGACCAAGTGCATGGATTAACTTGATTCTGGTTCCAGTCTGCAAGCTGATCAGGCGAAGCCTTAAGTGAAGTTCTCAGATCAAAGAGAGCATCTCCTGCAAATGTTACATTTTATGTTCAGAAGGGTCAAAATAGGCAGGTTAGGTAATGGGTCAACACAGTTTCAGGTTAAAATGGATCATTTTTAGGTACAGGGAGAAAGAAGCCGTGTCGGGGGGCTTGCTGACACTTATTTGTCCATTTGTTTATAAAAATCTTTGCAAATAATAAACATCTTCTCTATTGTTGCGAAAAAAATAGTACAACAGTAAACTAAACCTTTGAAGAGAAAGATCTAAGTGGTTATATGCATTATAGACAGACTTTGGATACCCTTCAAACCTTACATGTTCAATTTCAGCTATAATTTAGGATTGGTCCAAATTGGCACATTAATAAGTAAATAGATCGAAATTGCCACCTCTCAAGGGAAAAAAACTTGTGCAAATAGATTGAAAAATAACTAAATATGGTGATTACTAAAAAATGAAAATAAAATACCAAAAGTAGAATATACCTTGAGCATCAGGCGCCACCAAATGCAAATTTCCCAATACTAGAAGTACAAATATTAGCTTCATGTCTCAAGGAAATCGTGGCTACTCACTTAGGTCAATTATCAGCAGTATTTCCACTTTGAATGCATGAACAAACATCTTTTCTGTATTTACATCAATAATGAAGTCATATCACTAAGATTGATAGCGATGGAAACATTTTTAGAGCCGGAAATGATTTACTCCTTACCTTCGCTCATTAGATTCCCACCTTAAATTGTTATTGGGAAGACTTCGATAGTAAAATGATTTTCTCATAGGTTAACTGGTTAAGGACTCGTTATTGCATACATATGGACCACAAACTTTGGCAATGGTGATGGATTACAAATAATTCCTTACGATTTAACTTTTTCATCAAAAGCTTGAAAAATCAAGATCACAATCAGGTGCTTATAGATTGTTAGGTCGTCTTTTCTTGCAATAACTCCATGCATGTTATGTTCTCAAAGTCTTATTATTTTGACCTCCTAATTAATTAATCACAATCAGCCCTACACTGATTAAGCACATCCAAGCACCTCCTAAAGGGTCTTTAAGCATACCATAAAATTCAACATAAATAGTACAAATTCAATAATAACCAGATATATTGTGTATACAAGAGCAAAATAGAATCTGAAAATAAGAAACCAACAGTAAAAAGTATAAAGTGCTTCAAAAATTTAGAAGAAAAATAACCACATTTACTAGCAATATTCAAGCAAACACTTGCAGACAATATCAAGCCCATCTAACTAGAATTAGCATGCTATCACAAACAAGATGACACATAAAACTTGGCCAAACAATCAAACTACCAAATCAGTACTTTGTATAATATTACCGAATTGGCAATAAAGCATATTTATCGTTACATAGACATCTGGTACATACCCCTTTAAAAAGCTTTTTGTACTCACCTTAGCAATATAAGCTCCCAAGTCCCAATTTCACTGCCCTTGCTCAACTTAGCTCAAACACCTAATGTTCATACAAAACTTAATAAGCATGCTTCCTTTAGCACAAAATGCAATTAACTGACGTCATGACCAATTTCACCACTTGCATGACCTATCCAATTCTAATTAATCCAAATCATTTATTGATATCCATTTGGTCATGATTAAACACATAAGTATGGGTATGAACTTTATTAGAAAGTAGCAAAATCTGCATTATCTCAATAATAGCTGGTTATCAAACTGAGTTTATTTATACCAATTTATAAGTTGAAAAAACATTATAGAAGTATTTTACATAGTTAGCCAATTCATAAACCAATTTACAGAAATCATCAATTTAGGGATTCTACCAAAAATCACAATTTTCCCACCTAACCCTTGGATTTTCATCCAAATCATTTCCAATGGATATCATGACTAATTCCAACCAATAACTAAAGTTTGTAACATAATCATTCATTAATTCCACTCCAAGTCAAAAATTGGTCAAATTTGCTTAAGAACCACCCCTAGTTAGGTTATCTTACAAAATTAAACCTAATCAACATGTTCTAATCATATGGGGTGTTCCTAATCTATATCCTACCAAACACAAGTGAAATTTCTAGACATTTAGTACTCGAATCCAAACCCACTTAAAAGCTTATACATTTAGAAACTAAAACGAAGAACACATACCAGTTAATCTTCACTTCTAATCCAAGATTGCACCTCAGAATTCCCTTAAAATTCTTGCTTCTTCTTAAGTCGTTGCAGACGACACACAGTTATAGCTACTTTATAACTGACCCAATTCAAGAAAGTACAAAATGGAGCAATTACAACATAAATTTCAACATTTTAACCAAAATTTTAGCCCAAAGATTATAAACATTGAATTAGGGTTACCAGATTTAAACTCTTGTGAGAGATGAGAGGAGCTGAAGAGAGTATGTTGCAGAGAGCAGAGGATCAAAGGGTAACAGTGGTCAGATTCAGAGGATGAAGGTGGAACAGTGGAAAAGCAGAGTGATTGAGGGGATTAAAAAATTATGAGAAAGACGACCAGAAGTTTGAGTGTGCGACTGTCAATAATGGGGTTTACAAATAAAATAGTTTGTTTTTTTTTCTTTTCTAAATGTGTGGGCTATTGATTGTTTATGGGCTTTAATCATCTAAAGATAAAATGTGATGTAGACATAAGAGTTTGAAGTTTTATGTTAAGAGACAAAGAGTTGTATGTTTGTGTTTTTGGAGTTTGTGATTGTGTGAGATAGTTTGCTCGATTGTGTATGGAATTTACTTTCAAATTAAAGTATTTCGTGGGATCAGCTCCAGTGGTTTCGAGGCTCTAGTATTTTCGATAAGGTTTTAAGATTGTACCTATGCATTTTTGTTTTAAGTTTGTCGAGAAAATAAGTCATTTTTATAATAAAATAACGAAGTACACTAAAGATACCGTGTTTATTCATATGAGGATTGTGTAGTGTAATGTACAAAACAATTTACAACTAACGAAATGAACGTCACATAAACGCAAATAATCCACACCAATGTCTTCAGTGGTAGTATCTTCGGTTTTGTTCTTCATTGCAAAACTTGATATATTTGGAGTTTGCGAGAAAGGATCGATGTGGTGTGGAATGAATGAGAGAGCTCTCCTCTCTAGTTTCTAGAGGTTTCTACATCGCTCGTTTCTCTTGATTTGATGTGGTTATGTATGAAAGAATTCTATGTTGCTTGTTTCTGTTAATTTGATGTGGTTATGTGTAAACTTGATTTAATGAATTGAAGTGATCAAACAATAGCTATCATTTTACTTTGTGACTTATGTTTGAAATGTTTAGCAACCAATAAGTGGCAGCAAGAATTTCGGTTGCAACCAACGAGTTATAAGCTCACTAGAATGCTCTCATTTATATATCATTTTAAGTTTTACCTGGTTTTTATGTGGGTAACTTTTTATCATTTCTCCTTTCAAGTTTCATCTTAAACTTATTATTTTGAGACTGATATCTCACACATTTTAGCTTTATTTTGGATATAGTTTGTTTTGCTGTAAACTTACACATAGTAGAACGTAAATCCAGAGATAATTAATTACATAATATATATATATATATATTGTATTCACTATTTTTTTCAAAAATAGATAAAGTGAATAGTTGTAAGACACATAAAATAATATTTTTATTTTCATTCATTTCATTTGAAAAAGTTAACTAATTAGAAATACGATTGAAACACTTCATACCAATGTTAATAAGTTTTTACGGTTCTCAACTTTTATATCATACTGTAAGATCAAGTTACTCTGAGTACGAAACTATGTACTAATCATATATAATTAAGTTTATCTAATTACATAATAAAAGATGTAATTTAATTATTTTTAATTTCTAGATTAATAACATAACCTGTTTTATATCCGAATGTGATGAATTGGTCGGACAACGATTTCAATGAATACTCACATTCTTGAACCCAAGGTGTTAACAAGTCAATTGCAAATCACATTTTGCTGCCATTAATAAATAGTTAACAATTGGTTCTTTTTTGTTGTCATTAATAAAAGTGATTTGACATAATTGTTAAAAAAACAAATGAAAAATGCAAACGAATATGTCGAAATATACCGTATATATGACAAAACACACGTCTTTAAATATAGTTTATAAATGTTTTTAGAAAAATTTATAGTTTTTGTTAATGGAAAATTCCATTTGAAAAGTCTTAATTGAAAGTTTGGCGATATGTGCCCATTTGTAATGATGAGTATAAATAAAATTTACAATACCACCATTAGGAAAACAACAGTGGTTGTGTTAATTTTTCATCATGTGCTAAAAATTAAAACTCTCATGAGGTATCAAATTCACATATTGTCTTGTGGCTGATTGTCAATTGGCATAATGTAAGGACCCCCACTATTTTGAATGAGCCTTTATGCATTAGGGATAGAGATTAACTTTTCAGAGTTATACAAAAGTGATTTATGAAAAATAAAAAGCTTTAAGGCCTAAGAATAAAAAAAGTAACAGATTATTTTGTAATAGTTTTTAGATCTAACACTAAGGTTTGTCTATTTTTATTGGGATAATGCCCATTCGGCTTTGCCTATGAGGGTATGTTAGGCATTCTTTCTTGTTAATTTTTGAAAAATATTATTAAAGTTTGTTCTAAAATGCTATAAAATTGATATTAATTTAAAAATCCTACAAAGAAATATAAACTTTAAAATCCTCTGAAATTGGTATTAGTTTTACACACATCGTGTATGTTTCTTCATCATCTCCTTATTGTGTTGCATCTCACACACCTTAGGGGTGGGGTTTCATTTAAACAATCATTGTTTCTTATTGCTGGACTGTATGCTTAATTTGTAGCTTATGTCTTTAGATCGATCTTAATTTTTTTTGCTTTGTTTTTTTGTTCCTTTTTTATAAAATGGCGGTCTTACATCGATGCTACTTTATTATTCATAGAGGCTGACTCAACCGGAAGAAATGAAATATTTTGATAAAAATGATAATACTTAGAGTCGATATTGATAAAATTTTCATTGTTTGAGTACATTTAGCAAAGGGATTTTTACAAATTGGTCAATGTTGACCTTTTTTCCAGAATGATCATGAACCTTCAGTCTGCAAGTTCCCCAATCATGAGTGATCTAGTCAATCCCAGCCATCCATTTGGAGTGATCTAGTCAATCCCAGCCATCCATTTTGTCTCTTTTCAGCCTACACGATGTCAGGTAAGCCGATGTTTTGGCAAATGTCACATGTCACCCCCCCGCTTCAAGGCACCCAGGAGTGCGACCGATTGGTACGCGTTATTGTTCACTTTTTATTTGCTTGTCTTGAAAGACGTTTACGCAGCGGAAAATCATTTCACAATTTATCTGATGATTATAAAAACAAAATTTTATATATTCGTTGGGGATTAAATACCTAAAATTTTACATAACATTGTTCAACACAATGTTTACAAAATTTTCTGTCTACTAACAGATATTCAAAACTTGCAACAAAGACTATGCCTAGGAAACTTTAGTCCTTCCGGCACTATACTTGCTACTATATTCATCACAAGATTTCCATGCCTAGGATTCATAGTCCATCCAGCACTAACACCTGATTAAACATATTTAATCATGTTTACCTGAAAATATTTAAAAATAATACATCAGCGAAAAGCTGATGAATACATTTAATTTGACACAAAAATATTCCGGCATGAATAACGATAAGCAGTTAATTATAAATTAATGGTAAACCACACATTTAGCAGTCTATTTCAACTGGAAGTTCCCCCTCCATATATACTGGTATTGGTGCTCAGGCAGTCTTACTACGGGACTCTCCGGATCTACACTGAGTTTGAACTAGCCTTGGTATCGGATTTTTACCCATCCCCAGGATATAATTTGATTAAACATACATATACTTCTGGCCTAAAAGTTTTAGCAGAATACTCTATGCATTAACATGGTTAACTTACTAATGTCATTTTTGCAAAATAAAATCATTTGAATGTTTTGAAAGTATTAAACGTATTCACCTGGTAAATTGAACAGAGCCTCTAAACTTGATAAGCTTTTGTTTGTGAACCTCGAAGTAACTTAAGGATTAAGTCACGAGCCTCTAACACCTTGATTAAATCAGAACTTCTATACTTGTTGTCTAGAGCATATACACCGGTTTCCTAATCTCGGGTTATCTTTATGGTGTTTAAAAGGTAGTAGAGAGTTTCGTGTGTGAAAGTAGGAAAGATGATCAAAAGGTTATGAAATGAAATGAAGCAAGAGGCATCTATTTATACATGGATATTTCTTACTTATTAAGTTTCATCTAAACTTAACTATTAAGTTCAAAACTTAGCAATTAAGTTTTATATATTATTCAAAACTTAGCCATTAAGTTTTATCCTAGTTTTATCCTAATTTTATCTAAAACTTAGGTCTTAAGTTTTATCCAATACTTAATTGTTAAGTTTTATCCGTAGCTTAATTATTAAGTCGTATCTCAAGGCTTAGACATTAAGTTTTATCTAAAACTTAGTCATTAAGTCACGCTTGAAACATAACCATGATTTTTTAATTGACAAAAATAATATGAAAATTTCGCAAGTGTTACATCCTCCCCACCTTTATTTAAATCTCGTCCTCGAGATTTATTGGAATAATTATGGATATTTCTTTTTCATTTCCGACTCTAATTCCCACGTATATTCAGGACCACGTCTAGAGTTCCATTTTACCTTTACCAATACTAGCTTCCTTCTCTTTAAATGTTTTTCTTGATGGTCTTCCATTTGAAGAGGTCGTTCGATAAATTTCAACTTTTCGTTAACCTCCATCTTGTAATGGCATTGCTAGCGATTCATCAGCCAAATATTTACGTAAGTTTGACACATGAAATACATTGTGTACCCCATTCATCTCATTTGGAAATTCTAGTTGATAGGCTACTGGTCCGATTCGTTTTAAGATTTCAAAGGGTCCAACAAATCGAGGACTTAACTATCCCTTCTTTCCAAATCGTACAATGCCTTTCCATGGTGACACCTTTAGTAACACCTTGTCACCGACGTTAAACTCTAGTGGCTTACGTCTTTTGTCGGCATAACTCTTCTGACGATCGAAAGCTGTCTTCAATCTTTCTCTGATCTGTAGTACTTTATCAATTGTCTCTTGGACTATTTCTGGTCCAGACACTTGATTCTCTCCGACTTCAGACCAGCACACAAGTGTTCTACACTTGATTTTCTGCCGTTTGCGGATGATAAGCAGTGCTTAGATTTAATTGAGTTCCTAACGCTTTTTGAAAGCTTTGCCAGAACCAAGACGTAAAACGACTGTCTCTATCTGACACGATGGATAATGGCACACCATGTAAAGTCACTATTTCATTGACGTACAATTGTGCTAACTTATCCATGCTAAATGTTTCTTTCATTGGAATGAAATGGGTGGACTTAGTTAGTCGATCAATGATAACCCAGATAGTATCATTCCCACGACTTGTTTTGAGGAAGTTTAGTAATAAAATCCATGGTTATCATTTCCCATTTCCAGACAGGTAGTTTAAGTTGTTGCAGTAGACCCGAAGGTTTCTGGTGTTCTGCCTTATCTTGAGAGCATGTAAGACATTTTGCAACATACAATGCAATGCTCTTTTTCATACCTATCCACCAGTAGTTAATTTTCAGATTCTTATACATTTTATCGCTCCCTGGGTGCATTGTATATCTAGACTTATGAGCTTCTTCAAGTATTCTTTCTCTAAGATTACCAGCAATTGGTGCCTAGATTCTCTTATTTAATCTGATTAGTTCATCGTCTCCTTTGACCAACTGATCAAGCATTCCCTTCATTCCTTCTTCTTTTTCTATCTCTTGTAGAGCTATTTTCTGTGCATGCTTCAATTGACAAAGTAAGTCAATCTGAAGATCAAGCCTTAAAGCACGAACCCTTTTTGGCTTTTCTTTTTCTTTTCTACTCAAGGCATCAGCCACAACATTGGCTTTACCTTCATGATAACAGATTTCACAGTCATAATCGCTTAGGATTTCCATCCATCTTCTTTGTCTCATGTTTAGTTCCTTCTGACCAAAGATATATTTTAAACTCTTATGGTCAGTGTAGATAGTAAATTTAACTCCGTAAACATAGTGTCTCCATATCTTTAGCACAAAGATTATGGCGCCCAACTCCAAATCATGAGTCGTAAAATTCTTCTCTTGTGTTTTTAGTTGACGTGATGCATAGGTGATAACTTTATTTCTTTGCATTAACACACATCCAAGACCAATGTGTGAAGCATCACAATAAACGATAAAATCTTCAGTACCATCTGGTAAAGTCAGGATGGGTGCGTTTGTTAACTTTTCTTTAAGAGTCTTGAATGCTTCATCCTATTTTGGTCCCTATTCGTATTTTGCGGATTTTCGAGTTAAAGATGTAAGAGGGGCAGCGATTCGAGAAAAGTTTTGAATGAATCGACGGTAGTATCCGGCTAATCCAAGAAAACTACGAACTTCAGATGGGGATGCATGGGTTTCCCATTTAGAAATAGACTCAATCTTGGAAGGATCTACTTGAATGCCTTTAGCGTTGATAACATGGCCAAGAAATTGTACTTCCGTAAGCCAAAATTCACATTTCGAGAATTTAGCGTACATTCTCTCGTTTCTCGGTACTTCAAGTAGTATTTTAAGATGGTTCTCGTGTTCATCTTGAGTTTTGGAATAAATAAGAATATTATCTATGAACACAATTACAAACTTATCTAAATAGGGTTTACAAATCCGATTTATCATATCCATAAAAGCTGCAGGGGCATTAGTGAGTCCAAAGGGCATAAATGTGAACTCATAATGTCCGTATCTAGTTTGGAATGCAGTTTTAGGAATATCTTCTTCTTGAACTTTTAGCTGGTGATAACCTGATCTCAAATCAATGTTAGAAAAGTAACACGCTCCCTGAAGTTGATCAAATAGATCATCGATTCAAGGAAGTGGATACCGATTTTTGATGGTTACCTTGTTCAGCTCACGATAATCAATACACATACGCATTTATCCATCATTCTTCTTTACAAATAGAATTGGAGCTCTCTAAGGCGAAGAACTCGGTCGAATAAATCCCTTCTCTAACAGTTCATCTAATTGTTGCTTTAATTCTTTCATTTCAGTTGGAGCTAATCTGTACGGGGCATTAGCTATTGGTGATGTACCCTGTACCAGATCAATTGTAAATTCAACTTCTCGATCAGGTGGAATTCCTGGTAATTCATCTGGAAAGACGTCGGTAAATTCGGCTACAACTGGCATGTCTTCGATCTTTTTCTTTGTTTTGTCATCTGATACAGTGATCAGATAAGCTAGACATCCTTTCCTTAAGCATTCGATTGCTTTTAACATTGAGATTATTCCAACATGATTTGTTGGTTTGTCACCCTTGACAATAATCTCTTCTCCGGTAGGCGCATAAAGTTTAATAAGCTTTTAATTACAAATGATATGAGCTTGGTTCGAGGCCAACCAGTCCATACCAAGTACCACGTCAAATCCCGCTAATGTCATAGGCAATAGTTTCACAGAGATGACATGATTAGAAAGAGTAATCCTACCATTATCTAAGGATTCTGATGACAAAACGAAGAAAACGATTGAAGACGTGCCAGTTGAAGCCGAATTTACCGACGTCTTTCCAGATGAATTGCCAGGGATTCCACCTGATTGAGAAGTTGAATTTAGAATTGATCTGGTACCGGGAATATAACCAATAGCTAAAGCCCCGTACAGATTAGCTCCAACTGAAATGAAAGAATTAAAGCAACAATTAGATGAACTGTTAGAGAAGGGATTTATCTGACCGAGTTCTTCGCCTTGGGGAGCTCCAATTCTATTTGTAAAGAAGAAGGATGGATCAATGCGTATGTGTATTGATTATCATGAGCTGAACAAGGTAACCATCAAAAATCGGTATCCACTTCCTCGAATCGATGATCTATTTGATCAACTTCAGGGAGCGTGTTACGTTTCTAAAATTGATCTGAGATCAGGTTATCACCAGCTCAATGTTCAAGAAGAAGATATTCCTAAAACTACATTCCGAACTAGATACGGACATTATGAGTTCACAGTTATGCCCTTTGGACTCACTAATGCCCCTGCAGGTTTTATGGATATGATGAATCGCATTTGTAAACCCTATTTAGATAAGTTTGTAATTATGTTCATAGATGATATTCTTATTTATTCTAAAACTCAAGATGAACACGCGAACCATCTTAAAATACTACTTGAAGTACTGAGAAATGAGAGATTGTATGCTAAATTCTTGAAATGTGAATTTTGGCTTACGGAAGTACAATTTCTTGGCCATGTTATCAACGCTAAAGGCATTCAAGTAGATCCTTCCAAGATTGAGGCTATTTCTAAATGGGAAACCCCTGCATCCCCATCCGAAGTTCGTAGTTTTCTTGGATTAGCCGGATACTACCGTCGATTCATTCAAAACTTTTCTCGAATCGCTGCCCCTCTTACATCTTTAACTCGAAAATCCGCAAAATACGAATGGGGACCAAAACAGGATGAAGCATTCAAGACTCTTAAAGAAAAGTTAACAAACGCACCCATCCTGACTTTACCAAATGGTACTAAAGATTTTATCGTTTATTGTGATGCTTCATACATTGGTCTTGGATGTGTGTTAATTCAAACAAATAAAGTTATCGCCTATGCATCACGTTAACTAAAAACACATGAGAAGAATTATACGACTCACGATTTGGAGTTGGGCGCCATAATCTTTGCGCTAAAGATATGGAGACACTATCTTTACGGAGTTAAATTTACTATCTACACTGACCATAAGAGTTTAAAATATATTTTTGGTCAGAAGGAACTAAACATGAGACAGAGAAGATGGATGGAAATCCTAAGCGATTATGACTGTGAAATCTGTTATCATGAAGGTAAAGCCAATGTTGTGGCTGATGCCTTGAGTAGAAAATAAAAAGAAAAACCAAAAAGGGTTCGAGCTTTAAGGCTTGATCTTCATATTGACTTACTTAGTCAATTGAAGAATGCATAGAAAATAGCTCTACAAGAGAGAGAAAAAGAAGAATGAATGAAGGGAATGCTTGATCAGTTGGTCAAAGGGGACGATGAACTAATCAGATTAAATAAGAGAATCTGGGTGCCAATTGCTGGTAATCTTAAAGAAAGAATACTTGAAGAAGCTCATAAGTCTAGATATACAATGCACCCAGGGAGCGATAAAATGTATAAGAATCTAAAAACTAACTACTGGTGAATAGGTATGAAAAAGAGCATTGCATTGTATGTTGCAAAATGTCTTACATGCTCTCAAGTTAAGGCAGAACACTATAAACCTTCGGGTCTACTGCAACAACTTGAACTACTTGTCTGGAAATGGGAAATGATAACCATGGATTTTATTACTAAACTTCCTTGAACAAGTTGTGGGAATGATACTATCTGGGTTATCATTGATCGACTAACTAAGTCCGCCCATTTCATTCCAATGAAAGAAACATTTAGCATGGATAAGTTAGCACAATTGTACGTCAATGAAATAGTGACTTTACATGGTGTTCCATTATCCATCGTGTCAGATAGAGACAATCGTTTTACGTCTCGGTTCTGGCAAAGCTTTCAAAAAGCGTTAGGAACTAAATTAAATCTAAGCACTGCTTATCCGCAAACGGATGGGCAAAGCAAAAGAATGATCCAAACGCTAGAAGATATGCTTCGAGCATGTGTGATAGACTTTGGTGGCAGTTGGGATAATCATCTACCTCTAATGGAATTCTCCTATAACAATAGCTATCACTCAAGCATACAGGCAGCATCATTTGAAGCCTTATACGGCAGAAAATGTAGAACACCTGTGTGCTGGTCTGAAATCGGAGAGAATCAAGTGTCTAGACTAGAATTAGTCCAACAGACAATTGATAAAGTACTACAGATCAGAGAAAGATTGAAGACAGCTCGCAATCGTCAGAAGAGTTATGCTGACAAAAGACGTAAGCCACTAGAGTTTAACGTCGGTGACAAGGTGTTACTAAAGGTGTCACCATGGAAAGGCATTGTACGATTCAGAAAGAAGGGAAAGTTAAGTCCTCGATTTGTTGGACCCTTTAAAATCTTAAAACGGATCGGACCAGTAGCCTATCAACTAGAATTGCCAAATGAGATGAATGGGGTACATAATGTATTTCATGTGTCAAACTTATATAAATGTTTGGCTGATGAATCGCTAGCAATGCCATTACAAGATTTAGAGGTTAACGAAAAGTTGAAATTTATCGAACGACCTCTTCAAATCGAAGACTGTCAAGAAAAACATTTAAAGAGAAGAAAGCTAGTATTGGTAAAGGTAAAATGGAACTCTAGATGAGGTCCTGAATATACGTGAGAATTAGAGTCGGAAATGAAAAAGAAAGATCCACAATTATTCCAATAAATCTCGAGGACGAGATTTAAATAAAGGTGGGGAGGATGTAACACTTGCGAAATTGTCATATTAATTTGTCAATTAAATAATCATGGTTATGTTTCAAGAGTGACTTAATGACTAAGTTTTAGATAAAACTTAATGTCTAAGCCTTTAGATACGACTTAATAATTAAGCTACGGATAAAACTTAACAATTAAGTATTGGATAAAACTTAACGCCTAAGTTTTAGATAAAATTATGATGAAACTTAATGGCTAAGTTTTGAAAAAAATATAAAACTTAATTGCTAAGTTTTGAACTTAATAGTTAAGTTTGGATAAAACTTAATAAGTAAGAAATACTTAATGAGTAAGAAATATTCATGTATGAATAGATGCCTCTTGCTTCATTTCATTTCATAACCTTTTGATCGTCTTCCCTACTTTCACACACAAAACTCTCTACTACCTTTTAAACACCATAAAGATAACCCGAGATTAGGAAACCGGTGTATGCTCTAGACAACAAGTATAGAAGTTCTGATTTAATCAAGGTGTTAGAGGCTCGTGACTTAATCCTTAAGTTACTTCGAGGTTCAGAAACAAAAGCTTATCAAGTTTAGAGGTTGTGTTCAATTTACCAGGTGAATACGTTTAATACTTTCAAAACATTCAAATGATTTATTTTGCGAAAATGGCATTAGTACGTTAACCATGTTAATGCATAGAGGTATTCTGCTAAAACATTTAGACCAGAAGTATATGTATGTTTGATTAAATTATATCCTGGGGATGGGTAAAAATCCCATACCAGGGCTGGTTCAGACTTAGTGTAGATCCGGAGAGTCCCGTAGTAAGACCGACTGAGCACCAATACCAGTATATATGGAGGGGGACTTCCAGTTGAAATAGACTGCTAAATGTGTGGTTTACCGTTAATTTATGATTAACTGTTTATCGTTATTCATGCTGAAATATTTTTGTGTCAAATTAAATGTATTCACCAGCTTTTTGCTGATGTATTATTTTCAAATATTTTCAGGTAAACATGATTAAATATGTTTAGTCAGGTATTAGTGCCGGATGGACTATAAATCCTAGACATGGAAATCCTGTGATGAATATAGTAGCAAGAATAGTACCGGATGGACTAAAGTTTCCTAGGTATAGACCTTGTGGCAAGTTTTGAATATCTGTCAGTAGACAGAAAATTTTGTAAACATTGTGTTGAACAATGTTGTGTAAAATTTTGGGTATTTAATCCCCAACGAATATATGAAAGTTTGTTTTTATAAATCATCAGATAAATTGTGAAATGATTTTCCGCTGCGTAAACGTCTTTCAAGACAAGCAAATAAAAAGTGAAAGACACATCTAGGCTAAAATGAAGGTTAGGTAATTTTATACTAAGGTTTATATGAGTTAACCTTATGTTTGTATGTGTGCTTAAATGAATCAAAGACCTAAAGTTTCCTTAGGTGATAAAATTTTATTAGCATATAAAATATGGGTATGCTTTATAAGTTTGCGTGCATGCACGGTTCTTTACGTGTGCATGTAAGTATGCATTTGTAATCTATGTGAGATATTAAAAATATTAATTATGTGATTAGTTATTTGAGCTATATATTTCTCATTTAACGTATAATAAAGTAAGAGTACAATTTAAACGTTTAATCAAAACATCAAACTTAACATCTTAAACGTTTATTAAGACATGAACCAATATAAACCAGAAAGTTTAACACCATATTAACACTAAACTAATAACTAAGAGTGTCATGGACCTAAGATTAATATCATAACCTCTTCCATAACCTCGGCCGATTAAGTATCACATTAATCACACATCTAGGCTTGACACTTATCATGTCTAATACTTGGACACATAACAAACCTACACAAACACCTCATCAAGATTAATGATGGCTTCTTTATGCCACCATGCCTTCGGCCGATGTACCCACACCATCATTAAACAAACACTAATCCACATCCAATACATGACACTTAACACATCTAGAAATTGAACACCTAGCAAACTAACTTCATCATCACCTTAGTCATTAAACTTTTTGATTATCCTTGCACTATCCTCGGCCAATTCATGCTTCATCACCATCTTGAAGACACTAAGCACTCTCCTAATGTGCCACATAAACCATCATCATTACTAGTGATATGTGACAAACTCTAGACCACCTTAGTACACCTTCGGCCGACCTCGATTATTACCATAGACACTAAGCTTACTTCTTGTAATGAAAAATCATCTAATAAACATCATTACTAAGGGATTATGTGTCAATCTCTTGGCTAAACCATGTGTGAACCGCCACCTCCACATCTTCAAACCTTCGGCTATATGAAGCTTCCGAAAGCATTGTAACAACTCTTCTTCCTACACTTTTTAAACACTATCACATATCCTTCAAAATTCTCTCAACATAACACATACAAATCGCCTCAGGAACCTTGCATCTCTCGGCTTTTTATCTCATCCAAGTATCAACATTTTGAAGTCTTAAAACATCAAGAACTTTGGAAGATATTCTAAAGAACAAAGACACATTGGAACCAAGAAGTTGGAAGTCATCTTATACCATCTTCAACCTTTTCTCTCAATCCATTTACAAGGTTTTAATATCTACAAACTATCTTGAAACAAGAGGTTACACATGTGTTATACATACATATGTAACTAGCTTGATATATATATAAACATCAAAACTATTCCCAAAACATCTTTAACATTTGATTTTCATCAAATACAATAACAAAGAGTTCTAAAACTAAAAATGTAAAGAGACTTATGATAATCAAGATTTTTGAAATAAAAGATGACGATTGATTCTTGAAATATTAAGTAAAATGAGTTAAATAAATAAATAACTGTGATTGTGGGGAAAAAATTAAAAATAAATCAGAAAATATTAAATATAACAATCGAGAAATTTTGGGGGATTTATTTTTTGATGTATGAATTTATATGATTTATTCCATGAAATAAGAGAAAAATGTCTAACAAAAGATTTAAAGGTGATAAAAATCTGAAAATATTTTATAATGATCTCTACATTAAGTTAGATTTTTGGAATGAATTTCATGAATTAGTTCGTTAAAATAATAAAGTTATGTATTTTTGAAAGTATAATTTGAAGAAACTCAGATTAAATAGTTAAACAATGTGAAAAATCATGAAAATTTTATGTGAGACTTTATATATCATATATGACTTTGTGTAAACATTTCAGTATTTTTAGAGGTTCGAAGCCTATTCTGCTATAATATGGGAATATTATACAAATTCTAGAAAAATGATTTTTAAAGATTATTTACTGAAAATATTTATATAGTATTTGATGAATTTTGATAAATTTTGATTGATTATTATAATTATATCTTATTTGTTATAACATAAAGTGCTGAAAATTTTAAAGAAATAAATTAATTTATTTCTAATTTATAAATTACTTTTTATATGGTATTGCTGGAAAATAAAGTGAGTTTCATAGCCCCATTTTATATTTATGAGTTTTTGGGGAAAAAGCATACTGATTTTGGTTGCTACAAATATAAATAAGACTTTTTGATAAAGTCTGTCATTGTGCCATAAGCTGCAACCATTAATTCGGATGAGGAACCGTCTAATAATTTAGGTAGCGCTACTTAGAAAAATATTTCATGCACCAACAGGATGAGTGTTGTGATGCTATATTATCTGATTTTATGATTTGTATGTGTGACAGTTATTAATCACCTGCATATAAGTAGGTTTGGTTGTAATCTTATTTATGTTGCATAAATAGGGCTGCAAACGAATCGAACGAACACGAACAAAGCCTTGTTCGTGTTCGTTCGTTAAGAAATATACTTGTTCATGAACTATTCACGAACACTTACCGAACGAGATTTTTTGTTCGTGTTCGTTCATTAAGAAAATGAATATGTTCATGACTGTTCACGAATACTTACCGAATGCAAATTAACATAATCAAAAGCAAACAAACACAAATAACTGTTCATGAACATGACGAATACCAAGAAACTCATGAACACAAACGAATACAAATGAATATAGATTTATTTTAGAATAAAATTTACATTTTTATTACAAACATTACACAAAATCAATCAAAAATAAATAAGTACTTAACATAAATATCAAAAAATACTTGATATAATAATCATAAAAATAACTGACACAAAAATAAGAATATAAACAAACACATTATCGAACGTTCACGAATAGACATTAACGAACATAAACGAACACATTATCGAACGTTCACGAACATAAATGAACGAACACGGCTTGTGTTCATGTTCGTTCGTTTAACTAAACGAACGAAATTTTCTTGTTCGTGTTCGTTCATTTACTAAACGAACGAACATAAACAAACTTCCCGCCGAACGGTTGACGAACTGTTCGTTGAACGTTCAGTTCATTTGCAGCCCTATGCATAAATATATTTTGTTTAGTCATTAAACCTATGTTCTCACCAACATTACATTGACTGTTTTGAGTATGCTTTTTCAGGTAAATAAAATGACATATAGTGTTGTGCTTTCCTTTGACGTGTACAATGGGTGGTATGAAGTAATTGGAAAGATGTGTGTTAAAGTAATCCTGAATTTGACCGATCTCAGCCTATCAGTGGACGCTCATATCCACTACTACTACTAAAGACTGAGAAGTGGTTACTAGCAACTTTTGTATTAGGGTTACATTAAAATATGTAAAAGTCTTTATGTAGACAAATTTTGTATACGAATTATGTATGTAACCTGAATATATATATAAATGAATGATGTGCTGTTATGTTAAGTTACTTATTATGATTATTTTATCTGTAATCAATGTGTTCCGTACCGATAGTCACATCAAAGCATTTCACGCTTCCGCCGGGATGTGACAGTTTAGTATCAGAGCCATTGGTTATAGAGAATTAGGTGTTATTAGCAAATGCCTAGACTATAACCATAAGCTCATATGATAACAAGTCATCAATGTGATATTTTTATTTTTATTTTTTTTCTCTATGATTTTATGTGATCATATTCATGCATAGATATGAATGAAACTTGAGCTATATATGATTCATATGTGAGAATTTTATGAATTTTATGTTATTTAAGTTGAATTTGTAAGAATTTTTGCAGCATGAATTCTGATAAATCTGATAGCTACTATAATGAAACTGATCATTCGGATCATAGCAACCATAGGAAACAACACTTGAGATAGAGCCTCAGAACAAAATAGAAATACCTCAACCTGAGACCCAGATCAACACAGCTCCAAAGTTTTACATCTGACATGCACCGGTAACCATGGGAGGTTATACAATCATGACACCAAGAAAAAGGGTACGGCATGGTAAGAAATTTTCAATTAAGGGAGTCAAGGAGCAAGAAAACACAGATTCAGCAACCCTTTCCCCGACACTTGATATAACACCTGTAATCCAACCTGATAATTCCAAAATTGAAGAGAGAGGAATTAAGAGGCAAAGGTTGGAGGAATGTCAGATGAAGACTACCAACCAGATTCTTAAGAAGGTTAAGAAGATACAACGAGAAATTCGAATCCTTCAAGAAGATGTCAAGGAAGTGAAGAAAGAAAGCAAAAGTATCTTCACTAGGATATGGAACTGGGTTTGGGGAGATTAGAAGAATAGAGAACTTTATATGTTATGTGTGACTGTTTTAATATATAAAATAACGATATAATGGAATATTTTGCTTATGACCATTTAATATTATTATATAGTATGAGTAGAAATTATATAATATTAAAATAATTGGTATGTAGTGAAAAATGCCGCCAAGAAAAGATACTCAACCAGTACGAAGAACTTCACGTGTCGGGCGACCAAGAACTAGGTTTGTAGAAGAAACCCCGCCAGTAAATACTGCCACAACTGAGGACGAGAGGATTTCTCGGATAGTAACCCGACAGCTGGAAGCCACAATGCCTACATTGGTGACTCAGCTGCAGCAAGCTTTTAATTTTGAAAGAGCGTCGCCTAGAGATAATGGACCAGCACACATTAACGAAGTGGAAAACCACGAAGGGGAAGCTATAAATGAAGCTAGAAAAGGATGCTCTTATAAGGCTTTTATGTCTTGTAAACCCCGAGACTTTGACGGAAAAGGTGGAGCGGTGCAAGCCTTACGCTGGTTAGAGGAGATGGAGTCAGTTTTAGACATAAGTGATTGTGCTGATAACTGCAAAACCAGGTTTGCTTCGCATTCTATTAAAGGAGAAGCACAGTCTTGGTGGAAAATAGAAATACAAACAAAGGGAATGAATGTTATGAATGAATTAAGTTGGGAAGAATTTAGGAAACTAATGATTGAGAAATATTGTCCCTATAATGAGTTAGAAAGGATAGAAGTAGAATTTTTAGCACTAGAAATGAAGGGTGCTACTATTCAGGAATATACTGATAAATACAATGAATTTTCTAGATTGGTGCCACATTTAGTGACTCCAGAAACAAAAAGAATAGGGAGATACATCTGGGGTTTAGTACTACAGATAAGAGGAATAGTGAAATCTGCAATGCCAAAAACCTTTCAAGATGCAGTGACTCTAGAAGGAAGTTTGACAGACGAGATGATTTAGAACGGATCATTAACTACAACCAAGTTAGGAGAGAAAAGGAAATGGAGCAATAACACAGGAAGGAATTTTGGTGGAAACTGGAACAAAAAGACAAACAGAAACCCAGAAAGAAATTATATGGGTATCGTGAAGGAAGAAAGACCACGAACAGAAAGTCAACCTTGGTGCAACACCTGTAAAAGGCATCATGTTGGGAGATGTATGCTGGTAATTTGTTATAATTGCAAGAAGAAGGGGCATACCTCCAGAGAATGCAAGGGACCCATAAATCCCAAGCCAGTATGTTACTAGTGTGGAAAAGAAGATCATCTACGCAATAGATACGCCGAACTGAAAAGAAAAGCTCCAAAGAATCTCAACAGTGCACATGGTCGAGCATTTGTTCCTGATTAAATAGTTAAACAGTGTGAAAAATCATGTGAAAAATCAGATTAAATAGTTAAACAGTGTGAAAAATCATGAAATTTTATGTGAGACTTTATATACCATATATGACTTTCTGTAAAAAATTCAGTATTTTAAGAGGTCCCAAGCCTATTCTGCTATAATATGGGAATATTATACAAATTCTAGAAAAATGATTTTTAAAGATTATTTACTGAAAATATTTATATAGTATTTGATGAATTTTGATAAATTTTTGATTGATTATTATAATTATGTCTTATTTGTTATAATATAAAGTGCTGAAAATTTTAAAGAAATAAATTAATTTATTTCTAATTTATAAATTACTTTTTATAGGGTATTGCTGGGAAATAAGGTGAGTTTTATAGCCTCATTTTATATTTATGAGTTTTGGGGAAAAAAGCATACTGATTTTGGTTGATACAAATATAAATAAGACTTTTTGAGAAAGACTGTCATTGTGCCATAAGCTGCAACCATTAATTCGGATGAGGAACCGTCTGATAATTTAGGTAGCGCTACTTAGGAAAATATTTCATGCACCAACAGGATGAGTGTTGTGATGCTATATTATCTGATTTTATGATTTGTATGTGTGACAGTTATAAATCACCTGGTATATAAGTAGGTTTGGTTGTAATCTTATTTATGTTGCATAAATATATTTTGTTTAGTCATTAAACCTATGTTCTCACCAACATTATGTTAACTGTTTTGAGTATGCTTTTTCAGGTAAATAAAATGACTTATAGTGTTATGATTTCCTTTGACGTGTACAATGGGTGGTATGAAGTAATTAGAAAGATGTGTGTTAAAGTAACCCTGAATTTGACCGATCTCAGCCTATCAGTGGACGCTCATATCCACTACTACTACTAAAGACTGAGAAGTGGTTACTAGCAACTTTTGTATTAGGGTTACATTAAAATATGTAAAAGTCTTTATGTAGACAAATTTTGTATACGAATTATGTATGTAACCCGAATATATATATATAAATGAATGATGTGCTGTTATGTTAAGTTACTTATTATGATTATTTTATCTGTAATCAATGTGTTCCGTAATAGTCACATCAAAGCATTCCACGCTTCCGCTGGGATGTGACATTTATTCATTTAAATAATTAATTATTCAATTAATTATTTTGACTAAATTTATTTAAACATTTTATCATTAAATTAATTATTTTTTATACTTTAATATTTAAATTTTATAGACTAAGTCATTCTAAGTTAAATATTTTAATTGTATTAGTCAAATGGAATTTAATAATTACATCTCATTTATTATAAATCATTATTTAAAATTCAAATCTTATTATTTAATAAATTTATTTTATTTAATTAAGTTATACAACAAAATCAATTACAGTATTTTAAACTATTTGTTAAATTCCAAATTAAAACCCTAGCTTCCCAAATCAACATTAAAACCTTAAAACTATGATCATTCTAACATAAGACATCATTTTAGGTTAACTCATAAGGAAATCTTTGGTGCTTATTCTAGCAATGACTTACAATTAACAAGTGAGTATTCATAATCTCTTTTTATATGTTTTATATTTTGGGGTAAATCATGTGACTATATTCAATCAATTGTTATTTGTTATTTGTTTCGTTCAAACTTCAATTCAAGTCATACTATGTTATTACTTGCAATATGTGTTTATATATAGATAAAAATTGAGTCTAGCACAATCACTAATTTATACAAACAACGAGAACAATGATATGTCTATTGGCTTGACAAACTCATCTCATTTGATTAGTTGAGTGTGATTGAAACCAGATCCATACATGCGCCTTAATAATAAGACTTCGTATGTGAATCGAGTCAATTCAATCACTAGGTTTAAATGTGCATGTATTGTTTTTCTTTTATGATTCATATTTGCCTTATAAGTCTTGACATGCCATGAAAATTGAATTATTTCAATCAATTTATTCAATATATTTAAGTATGCAAAACCTTTATTTACTCATCTGTTAATTCTTTAGCTAACTACATTACTTTTCACATGATTTCAGGGCACGCTGCTTAGTTGAACATCTTGTAATGCTTACATCTAGGATTTGGATCTAGTTAAACAAAAGACAAATGATATGTTGTATTTGATTTAGGTTTGATTGTAAAACAAAATTTGACTATTTTAATGATTATGAAATTTACATTTAGTATTATTTCAATGCTTTAAATACTATGTGCTATGAACAATCGATTCACTTTCATCCACCATGATGATTTCGCTATCGATCGGGGTGTGACAATGATAGGGTTCCTCGTATGCATCAAGCACACACTCATACCTAATTGATAGTCTGGAGGGTTTGACCTGCTAAGAGTCAACTCAGCCTACAAGTCGGCTAAGTAGAGGACCAACACACAGTGTTGGCTAAGCCTATATCTTGCCTTAATGTTACCGGCTGAACAACCCTGGAAGCTGACTGGTTTTAGGCTAGCTAACGTGTCATACAGGGTGTCTCAGCCTGCAACTTTACACGTGACGTGTCCATGTTGAGCCACTTCAAATATTTTAGTGCCATAAGCTTTACCTAAGTTGTTAACCTATAGCCTTGTGGTGGAAATTGATGTTTTTATCAATGAAGCAGTCATCATATTTGTATCCATGGTGGTTTGTTTTGTACATCAATCTTTTTATACTAAAATATCACTTATCTTGTACCTGTAAGGATTTGAATACACACTATTTTGTGAAGGCAAACACCATATAACTATACCACTAGGTCAGGGGTAACCATGGCGGTGTGATCCTCTTTGTTTTGAGTATTAACTATTTGATCATCAACACTTTCTTTAATATTTTTTCTTTTGATTCAAATGTTTATGATTTGTTCATGTCTTAAATCTAGGCTCTGATTCTTCAACCTTGTTAACTTTTTCCTAGATTTTATGTTATGTTATAAAATTGACACCACTAAATAGTGTGTTGTTAAATCTTTAATTTGAGTATAAATTTGTTTTATATATATTTTTATTTTTTAACTTTGTTGTATAATTAGTTTCTTGTGGCTCTGTGAAGTGGATAGCTATGTAAAGTTGAATGCATTTAATCAAATGTTCATTAACTTTATGTAGATGTGTTTGAGTATGCCTTTTTAGTTAATCAAAATCCTCTACAATTTTGTATATTCATATAGGATGTATGATGTCTGGTTTGGCTATGACGTATGTTTTATGTGTACATGTTGCTAGATGTCGAAGGCCTTAGCCATTCGGTGTCTATTTATGTGTATTAGTTGGTAGTGGGGCCATGTTTGATGTGTTGGTGTAATGGTTTAAACTTGACAGTTGTAAAAGTCCTGCTGTGGAAATTTGGCATGTAATCGAATATAAAAAGGATGATCTATTAAGTAATTATCTAAACTTGCTACCAGTTTTATATGATAATTGATAACTGATGTGTTAGTCACATTTCAAATTCTCAACACTTTCGTCTAGATGTGACTGGTATAATGTGGAGTTTCCTTTGTTTTCCAGTACCACATGATCATGTTGACCACAATATAATAAATTAGAATGACTCAACTTTTCTATACCCAAATCAAAAACCGGTTGTCCTCTAGGTGAGGTTCTTAAGAACTACCAGATCTAGAAACATTTTCAAAAAAACATATAAAAGTAAAAATTGTTAACAAGTAGTCAAAAAAGGTAAAAACATACATGGAAAGTAGTGAGAAAGGCTTAAGCATCCTTATAGATTGCAGAAAGGCATGATCATTAATACGAACGTGAAGTAAAGGCTAGAACATGATTATTATGGTGGAACGATTGATGATTCGTAGACCATGTTGTATATGAAATTCATGAATGAAACAACACCACATAGTTCTTATTTGATTTAGATACCATACAATCAAACACTAATTTTCAAGACATCAATATTATTAACATTTGTTTTTATTTCTTTAAATTAATAAAGGCAACCCTATAAATATAAAGAAAATATCATCTTCATCTAGTAGATGTAAGTCGGATATACACATCACAAACATAGCTTTTAAATAAAAAATAATATTAAATATAATAGTGAAATATAAAAAATATATTACATATTTTCTTTAACATAACAAAAGATATCTTTAACATAAACATTAGCTATCAAGTTAGGTTGTCAATCTTGAACCATGCCACTTAACTTCTCAACTCGTGCTAAGTTTTTATCTTTATCATTATTTACTTGTCAAACTAATATAAAAGCCAATGTCGATGAGCGAGTACTAGTTATAAATTTAGTAAAATAAAATTTAGCATATCATACTTTAACACAAGTAATAATCCACATAGTTATCCTTTAACAATATCTATCACTTTAGCTAATGGTTACTCTATCATTATGCTTATACAAGTAAAGAGCTCCTTTAGTCAGTGAGCTTGTAATAAACGGAAACCTCCTGTCATGTGAACACACACAAAGTGTGGCTTCTAGTAGGGATTGAGCATGTATAAGACAAGACTCCTATCTGGAGAGTACGCATAATGCATGACTCCTATCATGTGCGTATGCATAATGCATGACTCTTAGCAGGTTAGTATGCATAAGGCATAATACATATTAGGTGACAAATATAAACTTCTTTAGCAGTGTTGGCAGGACCAGTTTTCACACATGAACTTTAGCATTTGGGTCCACTTTATCATTCTTTACTTTTACTATCATTATCTATGTCAATCTTTAACTATTTAGCTACACCGTAACTATATTATACTTTAGCACTTATCACATGGTATTATGTAACACTTCTGTATCATTCTTAACATTTACTATACATTCATTCACATTTGTGTCTTTAATTACATATATGTGATCACTTTATATATATGAACTAAGTTTGATACATGGATACTATCATGGAAAGAAGAAAAGTGTTGGGTGATATGAAGGAAGAGGCCAAGTGCTGATGAAGAAGTTAGATAAAGAGGCTTTATTTAGGCGCGAAGGATCTATCTCAGTTACAGTGGTGCTATTCTCAAAGTTTTCTTCGTATACTAAGTTATGGAGGTAGAACCCTATTACAAATATTCAGACTGATGGAAAGCCTTCTCAGATGCGAAGGCATTTTCCAAAAATCCATCAATCTATTTAAGTCTTCGGATACGTGGAAGTTCTTCCTTACTTACAAATGTAGTTCCACATATGTAAAGGTTATACCCCACTTACGAAGGCCAGGTATTACTTACGGGGGGTCTATCATGCAATTCTAGTTAAGTTTCTAGAGTATGAAGGAACAAGGTCCAGTTATAGGGACTTTAATAGTTGTGGAGGTTATACTATTAGGTTGTAAGGTTCTAGTGACTTAGCACCTACTGGTCGATTCTTTTCATAACTTTTAAATCATTATGATGATACTATAACGTATCAAATGCTATCTTTCTAGGATTAAATATTCATCATCATGCAAGAACATTAATGTATAATACTATCAAAAACCATAATTGTTAATGATAATACAAACTTTAACATTCAAAAGCCATCACACTTTATCCATATACTATCACATATGCCTACTAGCCTTAAAATAGTAAAAACATGTAAAATGTAAGGATCTAGAACTCAACTTAGGCAAACTATCAAGCAAACCCTAAAAATGAAGGGTTCTTCAAATGAGATCTATTAAAATACATCAAGATACAAATTTTACAAGTTTAATTATTTCTGGACAACATCTAAGCATGATTTCATGCTTAGATCTATATTTTTGGACGAAATTAAGGTATAAAAATCATATAACTTTTTTCTTTTGAGATTTCTCTTTTAAGCTTTCACTTTCTCTCTTCTAAATAGTAAGCTTTCTCTCCGTTTGGAAAACATAACAAGCAAGAAGAGGAAGAGGGGGCGGCGCTTTCTATTTCTAAGAGAATTGGCTATTATTAAGAACTTTGTAACATAACCTGCTATCAAAATCGGATCTAAACAACACCTTTGTGCACAAAGTCTTTCAAAAGCATAAAATGGTTTATATTCAAATACAAACATGTAGGAACATCGTTCACAAAATAATATAAATGTTTTATAGATAAAGAACTTTGATTACAATACAAAAGAAACTAAACAAACAGAATACATGATGTTTAAGAAACAACAAATAAACAAAAGAAACAGAACAATGGCTGAGTATTTATGTTGAACAGAGGTCCCTTAAAACAGATTTCGGGCCACCCAGGTGAATCCCGTCTGTCTCCCAGGGTACAACATCCGGAGCAGAAGTACGACCGGAGTCCGCCTAGCACCTGAAACAGTACCTGAAACTAGAGTACGAAGTTGCGAGAAAGCAGGGAATTCTTCTTGCCGTGTGTAGTGAAACATGTAAGTGCCCCCTCTACAAGACACCAAGTCTTGTATATATATATGCAAGTGAGCTCAGAGCAGTTACAAGCAACTAAGTCAAGAGTCTCTGAGTTAAGGGCAAAATTATTAGGAGGAATGTCAACAGACTGTCTGTTACAACAGAGGAAGCTCAGCAGTCAGGTCAATCGGCACTTCAAAATACTAAGGCGGCTCTCAAGCGGCTCACGGTGATGCGAAGTGAGCCATCAAAGCGCCACATTGCGCCCATCGCCCTCGACCCGATCCCGTGCCCGGGCGCGGGCGCGTTGGGTGCTTCGCACCCTTGTGCTTGACCTTGGGTGTCCCTTAACATATGTGGGAACACAATCCCTTAGAAAGTCATACTTATAAACTATTTTATAGTTTACACTTCCTCCAATGTGGGACAAAAATTTCTCTTAGTAATTCTACAACTTTTGTGTTTTAACTATATAACTTCGAGCATCGATATCTCATTCATCTTAGCTCCATTTTGGACACGGCTTGGTTCGTGGTGTTCCTCTCACTTAGGAGAACACATACGAAATGGTTTGGTAATTAAATTGTAACAAATACAATTAATTATTAATGTCCAAAATGAGTGACAATATATATTTTCAGTAAATTTCTAACAATCCCCCATATGAATGGAAATCGGTCTTTGTACTCAAGTATCAAGATATAGTTTCAACAGTTGAATATTATAGGATAGGTAGATATTCTCTTTGAACCTTTCTTTGTGAAGTATACTTGGCCTCCTAGCGATCAGTGGACACGATGTCTTTGAACTAACCCCTTTTGATGTAGACGTTATTACACTTCACACAAAATTCTCCTTGGTCTGGCTCACCCCTCATTTTTGTGTCCGTTATGGTCATTGAACACTAGCCTGGTTCTGCAAGAGCTCTAGGATTAGCGCCCCAACAAATCCATTCGAAGCGACCCTACTTCTCTCTCGCATAGGTGACTTTACACAAGTCATTAAAAGCCATAGGCTTAACCTTCTTTGATATCACTGATTAAAATTTAGGATTGGACTAGGAAATGTTCAATTTCCATTTTATGGTTTGGAGTACTCCCCCACAGTGACCTCAGTTCGTATAAGTAGGTTGTCCTATTGATCCTAGATCTTGGGATCTCCAATCTTCTAGGATAGGTTTTCCTTCATACAAACTTACTCCATGGGCTTTAGTCCCATCCCTCTCGACGACTTGTATACTAACTCTTCGTTTAAGCCTTTTGTCAATGGATCCGCAATGTTATCCTTTGACTTCACATAGTCAATAGTGATAACTCCAGTTGAGAGTAGTTGTCGTAACGTATTGTGTCTACGTCGTATATGCCTTGATTTGCCATTATACATTGTACTTTGAGCTCTGCCAATTGCTGATTGGCAATCACAGTGTATGCAAATAGCCGTTACAGTCTTTGGCCATCCTGGAACATATTCCAAGAACTGACGTAGCCATTCCGCCTCTTCTCCAGCTTTAGCTAAAGCGATAAATTCAGATTCCATTGTTGATCTGGCTATAACAGTTTGTTTGGATGACTTCCAAGCTATACCCACTCCCCCAAGGGTAAACACATAACCACTAGTGGATTTGGAATCTTTTATGTCGGATATCCAGTTTGCATCAGTATATCCTTCCACAACAGCTGGATCTTGACCATAGTGCAGTCCATAGTTCCTTGTGTATCTTAAGTACCTTAAAAGCCTTGTCATAGCCTTCCAATGCTCAGAGCTTGGATTGCTAGTGTATCTGCTTAGCCTACTCACAGCATATGCAAGGTCTGGTCGGGTACATGTCATGAGATACATGATACTGCCAATAATCCTTGAGTACTCCAGTTGAGCAACACCCTCTCCTCTATTCTTAGAGAGATGATGTGAGGTATCAACTGGAGTCCGAGCAACACTAGTGTCATCTGCATTAAACTTTCCAAGGATCTTGTCCATATAATGAGATTGACTTAACACCAGACCATTTTGGTTCTAATGATCTTTACTCCAAGAATCACATCAGCTAAGCCCATGTTTTTCATGTCGAATCTCGCTTTCAACATATCTTTTGTAGACCTAATCATGTTATCATCACTTCTAATGATAAGCATGCCATCAAAGCGCCCATCGCCCTAGACCCGGTCCCGGGCGCGTTGGGTGCTTCGCACCCTTGTGCTTGACCTTGGGTGTCCCTTAACATATGTGGGAACATAATTCCTTAGAAAATCATACTTATAAACTATTTTATAGTTTACACTTCCTCCAATGTGGGACAAAAATTTCTCTTAGTAATTCTATAACTTTTGTATTTCAACTACACAACTTCGAGCATCGATATCTCATTCATCTTAGCTCCATTTTGGACACGGTTTGGTTCGTTGTGTTCCTCTCACTTAGGAGAACACATACGAAATGGTTTGGTAATTAAATTGTAACAAATACAATTAATTATTAATGTCCAAAATGAGTGACAACATATATTTTCACTAAATTTCTAACAAAACATACAACAAAGCCTATGAAATGAATTGAAACATGTATTAATCACTCCATTAAGTAATACTTATGACCCTCTGCTAACAAACTTATTTTCACAAGCTCACACATAGATTCCATATTCATATGACA
Organism: Flaveria sonorensis; assembly: GCA_025506505.1. NCBI lineage: Eukaryota > Viridiplantae > Streptophyta > Magnoliopsida > Asterales > Asteraceae > Flaveria > Flaveria sonorensis. Next base: position 36,592,718 of record CM046439.1, on the reverse strand, counting down.
GGGAATATGAAATTGAAGAGGATAAAGTATCTATATAACAATTTGTATAACAAAAATAGGACAGAAATGATGATAGATATGAACATACTTGAAAAAGATACACGAAAATTCATATATTACACAAATATAAGTCACGAGTATGTATTCACTTCAAAGAAACACCCAGTTTCATAGATTAGACACATGAATACATATTATTACCAAGTGACTATAGTTCACATAACGCAAGATTCTATATATACAAGAAAATGTACATTATATGGTGTGTGTTGTATAAGCTGACTTTAAACCCTTAAAGTGATTGTAAATTAAATGTTATCACTTAAATTCACCAACCGGACATGAGTCCATGACCACTTGTGAAACATCACCAATTCAGACTCTAATAGAAACGGGACCGGTTTGTCATTTTCTCTAAATAAGGACCAAAGTCATAATATTTTGAAAAAATGTGAATAAAATGATATAAACAATAATTCATGGACCATTGTTGTAATTACTCTTGGTATATACTTTTATATATAATATATGTATACATTAGTTGCAAACATAAAAGTTGCAGGTTTGATTATATATTTCAATAAAAGATTTTGAAGGTGATTAGAAGCCACAAGTTTGTTTTAGCGCTACAATGGCGACCAACGACGAACTAAACAACGAGCTTCTCGAGCAAGTATACCATGAGAACTGCCCGGGTTGCAAAGTGGATCGTAATAAACGAACACAAACTGGGTTGCTCATCAAAGAGTTCATTTTGTAAAGGTCGTGGTTTTATGTGTTGGTGAGTAACATATGTGTTTATCTTTTTCTCGTGATATTAGATTTATATTATACTATGTTAATATCACGTTTATTACACGTTTTGAATAAATAAAATATTAAATACTTAGTAACGAATATTTATTAATTATAAAATAATATTTTAAGATAATATATTGATAAAATTATGTATGAGTTAAGACTTTAAATAACTGTTTAAAAACAAAAATTTTAAATATTTTGTATTTAAGAAAAGTTTTATTTTTAAAAATTTCTTATTTTATGAAAAAGTTATTTATTTATAAATTATAATTTCAAGAAAATTTTCTTTCTTAATTTATTAAAAATACTTTTAATATATAAAAATATTAAATCATATGATTAGTAGTTAATATAATTATTTATTAAGAGAGAGAAAAAGAAAGAAGTATATTACTATTTGCATCTTTAACATTTTCAAAAAATAACCAGTTGCATCTCTAAAGTTTAAAAACGTTACTATGTCCCCTGACTTTTATTTTTTCATCTATTTGCATCCTGAATGCTAACACCGTTAGATTTTCTGTTAAAAATTTTATAAAAAGACAAAACTGCCCTTCAAATTTTAAAAATTAAATAAAAATTTGAGACCCACTCAATATATTTTAACCATAAACCATTAATTTAATCCCCAAATCTTTCAAATCTTCGATTCAAATCCTTCAAATTCATGAACAAATTCACCAAACCCTTCAACAAATCACCACAAATCACCCCGAATAACACCAAATCCTACTCTACCAACACGATCACACCATTGATCTTACTTCCACCACCACCACCACAACCACCGCCGCTGCCGCCATGCGTTCGTCTCCGTATCCGTCGGACCGGCGACCGCCGAAGAGACATTGAGAAGGGTAGAAACGGTAATACCGCAAGTACGACCACCAAAGAACCAGAGCTACAACCGTACAAGCTCAACCCTGTTGCAGATCATCAAGGACCTATATGGAGAGATTCAAGCTACGATTTCACTAACGATGGCGATAAATTCGACTTCATAACCTCCGAATCAGCGTCACCGCAGCAGTCTCTAGCGTTATCGAGGATCGCGAGAGCCCCAACAACTATGGCATCCTCACGTCGAAGGACGTTATGGTTTCGTTTCACGATTGGGGACTGTGGTGGTTGCAATTGGGGCTGTGGTGGTGGTGAGGGGGCTGTGGTGGTGGCGATGGGGGGTTGTGGTGGTGGTGACGGGGGCTGTGGTGGGCAGCAATGAGAGGTTGTGGTGGTGACGATTTGGTGGTGATTGGAGGGTGTGGTGGTGACGATTTGGTGGTGATTGGGGGGTGTGGTGGTGGCGATTTGGTGGTGATGGGGGTTGTGGTGGTGTCGATTTGGTGGTGATGGGAGATTGTGGTGGTGTCGATTGGTGGTGATGGGAGGTTGTGGTGGTTGCGATCTGGTGGTGATGGGAGATTGTGTGGTTGCGATTTGGTGGTGATGGAGGGTTGTGATGGTGGTGACTGGCGGCTGTGGTGGTGATGGGTGGCTAGGGTGGCGGTGGCGGTGGCGGTGGCGGTGGTGGTGGTGTGCAACTATGGTAGTGGTGGTGGTAGTGTGCAACTATGGTGGTGGTTGTGGTGATGGAAAGAGGGAAAGAGAGAGTGCATGTGAGAGATAGAGAGATGGGGTGGTAACGAGTCTGATCTAGTTTATCAAGTGATGAATAGGTGGATGGGTAATCTTAAGGGTAGTTTGGTTTTTTTAACAACGTTTTAACAGAAACATTAACGGTGTTAGTCATATGTACTCAAATGGAGACAAAAATAAAACGTTAGGGGGAAAATAGATGGATTTAAACATCGAGGATTCAAGTAGTTAAATTTGACAAACGTCAAAGATGCAAATAGTAATTTACTCAAAGGGAAATTTTGATTTAAGATATGTAGATTTTTGCCGTGTGGTTTCAAAAAACTTTTTTTATTAGTATAAATAGATTAAGAGGTTGTTTAGCAGCTTTTAATGGCTATTAAAAGACTATTTTTAATTGTTCGTGGTTTCTTAATGACTATGACGTAACTTTAAGTTTTAATGATTAAGAGATAACATCCTTTATAAATTTATAAATAACATATATAAATATAATAATATGTAATATCCTTTTTTAAATTATTTTATAAATATAATATAACATCCACAATAATAGATAGCAAAATAGTTTTCAAAAACTTAATGATTTTTATTTGAATATATATATGCACACACATACATATATTTGGATCACAAATATTACGAGAACTCGAACTCGTAAGAGCAAATGTAAATTATTCATTTATTATAAAATTTTAAAAAAAGTTTTTATAATTATAAAAGATTAAATGATATTTTTTCCAATTAATTAATTTATATACTTTCTCTTCTATCTCATTTCTAGTAACTAGTTTCGTACACAAATGTAAATAAGAGAATTATTATGAACACACAGGTGTAGATGAATGTATGAACACACATTAATTCAAAGATACGTAAAATGAGGTATTAGAGTTCTTGGTAAATCCGCAACTAATAAATAAGTTTCTTTCTTTTTTTTTTCAAAAAAGGTGTAAGGTGAAAAAAAATATTTATCAAAATTGATGAGTTGAAAAATATTTGATAAATTGGCTATTTTTTAACTAATATATTTTTTTTCTTTTATATTTTCTTGCACTCTAATTCGTCTATTCGACTGCACTCAATGATCATCTCTATAGTTTTTTTGTATTTATGACGAAAGGTATCCGTTGTCTAATCCGTACGTATATCAAAAGATATGATTAGTCAAGTCTCTTTCAGAGGTGATGGTCGACTTGATTATTTAATTTCCAACTTGCTTAATCATTGGAGACGTGTCGTATACGTTTAATTTTCTCCGGAAGTCTTGATCGTAAGGTTCCATCGTATGTAAAGGATAAAGAGACTTAATTGTTACTTTTTTTTTGATACATTGTTTATTGTTTGTCGATGAAAATGATGAAGCTTATCTGGGATTTTCTTAGAAAAAGATTATCTTTTTTTCAACTTTACTTTGAGTATACCAAACATGTCCTTTAATTATATCTTGTTTCTTGTAAAATGTTGCTTTTAATGAAAACAATGGAATTTAGTTTCTAAACTATCTTAGATAAATGTTCATTTTGTTAAATGTTGTTGTTCACGAGACGTCAATTCATTTTGCTTTTTTTTCTTTTGTTCTTGTGTCATTTTTAATATTGTTCGGTTAAAAATAAAGAGAATAGGATTGTAATAAGTTAGTTATAAAAGTTGAAGAAACTAAAATGAGTTAGATTGGAAAAATAAATAAAGATGACAATAGGTTGAATGAATAAAAGATAAAAAAGAGAAGATTTATTGGTTAAAAATATAAAGAATAAATAAAAAACAATCATTTTGATAAATAATTTTCACATCCCTCGTATTGGTAAAAAATCTTTTCCACCTACACTCTTTTAGGCAAAAATAACTTGAGAAAAATACTGATGGAAAAAATATTTATCAAAATATATGATTTGAATATTATTTATTAAAAGAATAAATTACACGGATGGTCTTTATGCTATGTTCAAATTGCGGTTTTGTTCCCAGATTTGAAAAAACTACAAGGCCAGTCCCAAAGTATGGATAAACGTAACATGTTTGGTCTCTGAATTGTATGAACAATTAACTTTTTTATTAACTTTTAAAAAAAGACAAAAATACCCTTATTCTACTACCTCTATCACCTTCCCTGCTGGTCGACCATCATGGCTACTGACGGCAAGCCACCACCACTGAAACCATCTCTCTCTCCCCTCCTAAACATAAACCATGGACCACCACCAGAACCCCTTCAACCACCATCACTTGCAGCCATCGCCGCCCATCTCTTGCTCTCTATTCTGATGAACCGTTACCACCAATCATCGTCTCTTACTCCCCCTCCCTCTGCAACCATCATCACCACCCCAACCACAGCCTTCAACCATCGTCAGTGCTTTGCTGCCAGATCTAGTTTTTTCCAGCATAATGTTGTTTCAGATCTGGCCGCGGTAGCTTGTTTCGGCTTAGATTATAGTTGTGGTGGCGATGGTTGTGAAGAAGACGATGTGATGGTGGTGATGGGCGATGCTTGTGAAGAAGATGGCATGGTGGGGATTGTGATAGTGAGGTTGATGGTGGGCGGGGGTGGTGTGGAGTGGTGGTCTCCAATTTATGGGGTACTTTGGTCATTTCACCCAACTTAACGGAAAGAGATAACTGACTATTCATGTCAGGGATCAAACCTGTTTCGTTTGTGCATACTTTGAGACTGACCTTGTCGTTTTTCAAACTTGAGGATCAAAATCGTAATTTGGACTTACCACAAGGACATTCGTGTAATTTACTCTTACTAAATGAATGTTTTTTGTTTGTTCTTTTACTTTTTTAACTAATCTTATAAATCTTCTCTTTTATGCCTTTTATTCATTAAACCTATTATCATCTTTATTTATCTTTTCAATTTAACTCATTTTAATTTCTTTCCAATTTTATAATTAACTTATTATAATAATTTTTCTCTTTTATTTTTAATCGAACAATATTAAGACTATATGTAGTGGTTTATTTGGTTAAAATACAAATAGATAAATATGAATTTATTAAAATCATTTTAAATCAAGTGTAGTGGGTTTAAAACCCTTTTTAGTTAAAAGTGAGAAAAATAAAACCATTCATATCTTTTAACGTCCGCTAAGGGTTTGACTATAAATGAATTTAAGTCCTGTTAACTAAGACGTAGTGACTTTAACGCCCCAATTGTGTCCACATCAGCAACTTTGTAGCCCTTTAAAGGCACTGCTACGTCTAGTCTAAAAATAAAACAAGAACAAAGAAAAGTTAAACAATTTGACGTCTCGTGAACAGTAACATAGTTATTTAACAAAATGAACATTATTTAACATAATTTAGCATTTAAGTTCCATTGTTATCGCTAACTAAGCATTTAACAAGAAACAAGATATAATCGAAGGACATATTTGGTATACTCAAAGTCAAGTAGAAAAGAAAGAGAACCTTTTTCCTAGAAAATTCCAGATAAGTTTCAACATTTTCACGACAAACAATAAATAACATACGATGGAACCTTATCACCGAGACTTAAATGGTGGAAATTAACACATACGACATGTCTCCGTGATTAAGCATATTGGAAATTAAGTAATCAAGTTGATCATCACTTCTAAAAGAGACTTGACTAATAATACCTTCTGATATACGTACGGATTAGATGGATGATACTTTTCGTCATAAGTACGGAAAAAAGTATAGAGAATGATTATTGAGTGCAGTAGAATAGACGAATCGGAGTGGAAGAAAAGATAAAAGAAAAAGAATTATAAGATTAGTTAATAAAAATGAAAAAAAAAAGGATAAGTACATTTTTTCGTAAATATTTTTCAACTCACATATTTTGGCATATATTTTTTCCACCTACAGAAAAAAAAACACTTTATTTTTTCTACCTACACTCCTTTGGAAAAGAACTCAATAGGTAATGGTTATGTCGCATCTCATGTCATAATTTTGTGAACCTATCATTCTTTTATCCGTTCCCCTCTTATTATTAAATAATATGTATAAATTAAACTAATAATTTATATGACTAAATTTTACATTTTAAATTATTATATCTTTTACTTTATTTTAAATTTTATAATCTTCTCTATTATTATTTGTATTATGTCTTATTTCTATATTTATATTTTCTAATATTTATTTTTCACATATTATAGGCTTTTGACTACTAAACATTAAACTATGAACTTGACTAGTATTTAACTAGATTTTGAATCGTGCGTTACTGCGAGATTCTTTTGTAATACTGTGATGGTCTTTCTTGTCCAACCCTAGTTCACAGATTCTGATCTTGCTTCTCCACTCTCATCAAGGTCTAGAAACATCAATTGACCTAACCATTTCAACGTAATCGATGATATTCGACAGACTCTCCATCTTTATTCATGTTTCATCTTCTCAATCCTTAACATTGTTCAACCAATTATTTTAAAGAAGATAAAGTGGTAGCGCGAGGTCTCATTATAATCACAAATGCTTAGTTAAATAGTAAAAGAATTAAACTTAGTTGAACTTGTATAAATAATATCTATGTAATAAGATTGGTCTAAATAATCATTGTTAATGTATAATATATAAAAATTTTGTAAACTAAAATAGTCAATTCTAAAATGATGAATTTAAATTATTACGTAAGGATACCTCTTTATCACTATGTGATAAATCCATCTCCATGTGAATAATTTCACCTTTGCGTCGTAATTACATTCGTAACTTTTTATTGTGTATAATTGTATATACTTCGTATAAAAACCTAGTTTGTATAACAACTTTCCCCCGCACTGTATTTGATTTTCTTTTCTTCTCGATAAGATCAAAAGGATTTTAGCTTTAAAATTTGTTTAAATCGAAGGATATGATATATACAGGCAGTCACATACCTAGTAATAGTGACTTGACCTCGAAAAAATAATTAAATATTTGCAAACTATCAATGAGTAATCAATTGAAACCTTTGTTCACATGACAATACTTTTTCCAAACTGTCGTCCCATGCCCCCGCCCCATTCCACACCACCACCCGAACCCGAAGCACACTTCAGCTATCACCGTCTAAAAAAATTCTCGATGATGGTTTGTTCTCTTTCTGCTTGTGGTATCTAATAATGGACGGTGGAGGAATAGCTAGCGGTGCTTAGTGGACTGAGCGGAGGTGGTGGTGGTTTACCGAAGCGGTTGCAAAATGTGAAAAAATAATAATAATAGGACCAATCAACGCCTAACACGTGGACAAATAAAGTTGAGTACTACAAGTGTTTTAGCTACCGACATATGTTTTTAATATATAGTAATAATATTTCATTTACTTTACATGTACTAAAAAAAGTTTTTAGCCGATTATACAAATAAATAAATGATTTAGATTGGTTCTCAAAATATTTATGCATTTGAAAAGAACCTTTTCTCACACACATATGATTGTCGCTATATTTTAAGTTTTTTTGTTATATAATTATTTAGAGGGTGATTTCCATATAAAGTTAATTAATCTTCTTTAAAAAGCCAAAGAAGTGGTCTAAGCCCTTCATCTCATGAATAAATGTCTGAGATCAATACGGGGAAAAAAATGGTTGCAATGTATTATATAAAAAACCACTTTGACTTTTTTTTCTGAATTCCCTCACTTATAAAGATATTCATAACTTTTTATACGATATTTTTTTAAAAAAATCAACCATAAAATCGAGCATTTTTTTCTTTATATTTGAGTATAGTATTGATATATTAAAAAAAACAAATATATTACGAATTCGTGTTGTTTTGTACTAAAACAAGATGTCCCATGCTATTTACGATAATAGAGTATGTTCTGTGCTGTTTTACGGTAAGACAACACTTTTTATGTTGTTTATGGGTAAGACAACACATTTTATAATGTTTTAAGGTAAGAGATCGTGTAATACAACATGGTAAGGGTAAAACAAACATTAGGGGTAAAACAACACCTTGTATGCTGTTTTAACATTAAACAACGCATTCTATGTTGTTCTATCATAAAAGTATTACTTAACATTCAAATCTATAAGTTTTTGTGTTGTTTGACGATAAAACATAATGTTTTCGTGTTGTTTTACCATAAATAATATGAATAATGGAAAACAATACAATCAAAATGCATCATGATAATAAAAACAATAATAAGAATACAACACATAAAACATCACAATAAAAATAAAACATGATAATAATTCATCACAATCACTAATGTGGTTAGAAATCATTCTGCATGGAAGGAGCGTAACGAACTTAGAAACACCTTCCTCAGAATGGGACATTGATCTGGATTTTCTAGGATTTCAATTGGATTTCAAATGAGCATCTTCTAGCTTTGTAAGATTTTGACCACCAAGATCAGACTAAGACCTTTCATAGGTTTTTTGGTAGAGTTTATTTAATTAAGGTTTTCTTTAGATTTAGCAAAAGAAAAAGCTTCTCTGCTTGAGTCCAAAACCACAACATTAGAGAGGTATGTTAATCATTTATTAATCCATAACTACTAATCTTCATGTTCTAATTTCTGGTCATTTGGTATCTCACGCATTAACAAAGATGCTTGTTTTGTTTTTTTGGATGGTTAAATAATACCCACTAATCCTATTGGTTTATTCATTTGTTTTAGAAATGATGGAATAGAAACAAAAATGATAGATGGTGTTTAGTATAGTGGTTGGGTTTCAAAACTAGGAATCATATCCATAAAATTAGGAATCTTGTAACAGTAGGCTATGAACTGATTCTCAATCCCATTCTACTTTAAAAAAAATAGGAATCAAACCCTGAGAATTATAAGAAATTTGAATATTCTGATATAACATTATATTCAGTTCATTTACTTTTTGGATTGCTTTTCAGGGGTTTTAAACCATCCAACATATGTATGTTTGATTTGATGTGGATAGTTAATGGCTTGAGTTTTTCATGAAGCCTTAGTATGTATCTTTAATGTGGATGTGTCTAGAAAAGAAGAGAGATGTATTCTACTTAAATTGTTTCTAATTGCAACTCATAAAGATATGTATAGGTTTGATTATGTTTTTAGATGATAAACAAAATAAAATATGGAACTCTCTGCTTAAACAATTATATATATTAAATGAGAGTACAAAACATGCAGAACTCTCAAAACATGCAGAAACAATAACCCATTCGAACAACCAATGAACCATGATCCGCAACCCGTGAACAAAAACCGATTAACCCAACACAGCTTTCACCATATAATTGCATTCTCTTTAGATAGCCTTTGTGCATTGTTTGATTTAGTTAGGATTAAATCAGGAAGTGAAGATTAAACCATGGTATTCATCCGAAGTAGATAAGAAATTTAAAACTCCAAATATGGTTAATTGGAATATGGTACCCTGAATGGAGTTTGATCATTAAGAGTATTGTTTTGGCAGGTCATTTTAGAAAACAGGTCTTGCAGAATAATTAATTCTGAGCATTTAATCAATTAACTTTGCCGTGATTAAGTTACTGTTTCAGCAGCATACCTTGGGCCTTTTATCAAGTCAAAACAAACATTATAGAGGATGTATGAATTTGTGATCAATAGTTATTTAGAATTCGAAAATGCATGTAGAGATAATGGCAAGAAAACCAAACATATTTTAGTTTCATTATACCTTAAAATGCTATAATTTATACATCATACCATCAGTTTCTTTCATTGGTTAGCTATGATTATTCTATCGAACATTTAATTTCTCAAAATGACAATTTAATCGATACCGGGATTAGAGTTTAAAATTTTGATTGGTACTTCTATTGGGTTGTTAGTTGTTTGATAGTCTATGTAGAGATTAGGGCATTTGATATTAATTACATCCTGGCAGCATCCTTTCTTCTAGGTTATGGTACTACGAATGATGAAATTGGGAATTCCATATGGTTCAGGTTAAAATGATATATTGTAGTTCCTGAGATTCATTTTTGTTTGGACCTAGAATCACAAGACGATTTAAGTTAATATAATAGCAATGATGTGGTCTAAACTCTGTATAGTTCCAAGGAAGTCAAGTTAAGAAATGTGGCTTTTTTGAACTTTTTGGATATAACAGTAATTATTCCAACTATAAGTTGAATTCAGGCTTAGCAAGAATTAGAAAGTGATGATTTAGCTCTGCCTTTGTTGTCATTAACGATTAAAATCAACTTTTAAACAGTAGCATCAAACCTAATGGCATAATCAAATACTGATAATGATGAATTTTTTCATTTACAACAAGACTGGAATTGGCTTAACCGGTATGTGGTGATGTATAGAGTAGTAGTAACAACAAAAACCATCTTGCTTTACAAACCATGTTGTTTATAATGAATGTTTTGGTTCTAATGATAAAATTTGTTGATTATAGGATTGGAGACTGAGATTAAAATCATCATTCTTAAGAATCAACTTCATTAGTGACAAACATTATGTATGCTTCATCTAGCTCTAATAAATATATTCCTCTTTCAACGTCCTATGAATTTATATTACTTTTTTGTTTGCTTTAAATTTGAGTCAAGATTGCCCATGTATTTATTATTGAAAGCCTTGATTTTGAGTGTACTTGATTCCTTTGTTTGCTTTTATTTGGGATCTTGACAAGCAGTCAAACGTTAGTATGCACAAAATTAAAGTTTCAACACTCAATAGACATGTGAAGGATTCATTTTGAATTTATTTTGATGGATATTTTTAAAGAACAAACATCTCTGCATTTGTATTATCATTATGTCATTGGCTCTCATAGCATCAAAAGTTAAGAAACAATGAGCCTTTTTCTATAAATAACTGGTCCTAGGTTCTAAACTGGGCTCCTTTAGTGACTATAACAATCTTACTTGTCATTCAGTAAGTCTTAAAAATTGACATTTATTCTTTGTTGTAAAAAAACATTGTTACAACATAAATACAAATTTCAGAAAAACGTTTTGAAAGGGTTTTTTTGCGTTGTATATAACATTTGTTCTTTGTCGTAGTTAAATCACAAATTTACATCAAGAGCAGCTTCTGTTAGCAATGTGTTATAATTATAGGTGGACTAAGAGGAAGAAGGTACAATTATTAACGTGATATTACCTTGGAATCAAGAGTTGCTTTAAAAGGTAAGATTTTAGTGGTTTTATCATTATTTCTCATTACTTGCATTGTAAATTTATTTGTTTATTATGGAAAAATTTAGTTTCGAATTGAAACACTTTTTCTATCCACTAATCTTGCTCGAGTAGGTGTACTTTGCCTGATAGGTTACCTAATGTCTCGTAGCTTAATGGGCTATTGAAGTAGTAGCTTGAGTTGGCCATGAACTAACATGTAAGTTTTTGTTTTGAAATGGTGCAGAAATCTATGGTGTGCAAAAGTCAAAATTAGTTAATGAAGCAAAAAATGGGAATCAACTACGTTGTTAATAACTGTAAGGCTGAATGTAAAATGATATTGATGAGGGGTGAAAGAAAGCTACATATGACTGCAATTGTAGTCCTAAAGATAAGCAAGATGATGATTGTGGTGTTCGACTTTGCTACATTGTTCATACTTTCCATCTTTAACTCAAGGACCTCTTATCAATCCATTAATTGTTATTTATTTAATTAATTACTTGAAGATGGTTTTAAAATATTAATTTACAATTTCAATTGTACTATATTGCTAATGTTAACTTTACACTTCAAGTTATCAGATTTGAAGTTTAAGTTTTCGTCGTAACGTGTGGGATTATTACATACAAGTTAAGACTTTAACATTTAGGAGGTTTGCTTTACAAAGAAAAAACCCCTCTACTTGATACCATCATCTATTTTGTTTTTTCGGTTCGTCAAAAATGATAAGAGTGTTCTTTGCTTTTTATAATTTGTTTACATTTGTTTCCCTAAAAGCTTTAACATTTAGAGTTTTGTAGTTTTACGAATTTTGTAGAGTTCAATATTCCTAAATTTTAGATAACTCCACCTAAATACTATTTAAAACTAGCTTTTAATGTAAATCATAGTCAGCAACTCCTTATGCATAATACACAATTGAAAAATACATAATATGTTGCGGTTTGTTAGTGATGAAAGTTTTGGTTAAATAATAATATTTTAATAATGTAAGTGATTCTTCTTTAGTACTATTTTAGTTTAAATGCGTATAGATCTGAAACATATTGTGTTATTTTATTGAAGTTTTTCTTTTTTTTTCTTTCTGGTATACTATATTTGGTAGTACAATTTAACTCATTTTTTTTTGGAGTCTTATTATCCAATTTGTTGTTGCTTATTAATGTTTGTAAAGTCTGTTTAATTATTTTGTAGTTTTATTTGATGTTTTATAGTGTATTTTGGGTCATCATTATCTGGTCACCTACGTTGTTTGCGTTCGTTCTTTTGTTATCCCAATGAACTAGATAACACTCATAGAAAACATTTTCATTTAACCAAACAGGTAGAGACAAACCAAATGATAGCTCACAAACACAACCTCAACACACCAACATAATAATCTTTAATTGCTCTTGAACAAATACCAAAACATTTGAAGACCTACAACAAAGCATCATAATGACTAACTTACAGACTCTATAAACATTCATATGAATCTACCTGGAATGAGTTGTGGTTCGTGATAGATATCATAATTAAATCAAATATCAGTTGGACACCCGTTACAACGTGCGGGTATTCCCACCATAGTAAAAAAATACATATTGCCATTAGTCAACTTTTTAAACACCCACCACACATGTCAAGAGTTTAGAGGGGCTATCTGTTTTCTAAAAAATAAAAGAAAGCCCTTGGACTATTTTTCAAACCTGGTTTTTAACAGGTCTTGAAATAACATGAAATAAATAGGAAATGATTACACTAAGTGTCATATGTTATCATAACACTATATTGATAAAAAATCATGCAAATTGTTTTTGGTTGTTTAAATCAAATTTAGTATCGTAGAAATTTTCATGTATGAGTAAAAGTGATCAATTGTTTGTTTTGATCCATTTAAGTTTTAGTATTCATAAAAGTATCTACTGATTTGTTAATTATAATTGTACTTTTATTTATTACTATTGTACATAATAAAAGTATTCTAGTTACTAGATTTTGTATGACTAATAATATTTATGTAAGCTAATACAATTTAAAAGAATCTAATATATAACCTGTGTAGTACGCAGGATTATAACCTGAATGCTAGATGCCAACGATAATCTTTCAACTATGACACAAAATGTTGTATACAAAATTTTTTTAGAGATTCGTAAACATTAACTATGTATTTCAACATTTTTTAATTTTTGACATGTAACATACTCCTACACATATTTATTTAATCTTCACTTCTATACATCTTTCAACTATGAAGTCAAATTGTAACACACAGGGCTATCCAAATCGCACGTACCTCGGCAACCACTTGCAAAATGCTCTTTCGATGTTTGGATCAATCGTAAGCGAGAAGATCGGCTTAGTTTGGTCTGTAAACGAGCTAAGTACGAGCAAAGGTTCGCTCCCCTCGATTCATCTCGAATTATTTTTTTTAATTAATTATATATACACATACACACACACAAATATACAGTTATATTAATAGTTTTATACATATCATTATATTAGATTTGGTTGACCATATACAAATATAGAATTATATTTTCACATAGTAGGCCAATCTAACTGATAAAAAATTAACACTAAATCTAATAATAGAACCATAAACCTCAAATCTATAGTCTTTGACTTGGATAGCCAGCTTAACGCCTATTCATCTCCTGGCTCACTCTAAGTCGATTTCCTCCCGCTCTCATCATCATCGTTCTCTGCACTCGTCTTATCGTCTTATTGATCATAGCCTCAGCCTCATCATCAACCTAAAATTGTCACTAGCTCTCTCTGCAAAATTAAACCGAACGACAAACTACACTATAAGTCTGTTTAAAGTCGCTTACCGCTTGATGCTCGATCAGAAAAAAAATAGTGCTCGAAAAATGCTCGTTTAATTATCGCCTCGATTATAAACGATCCGATCAGTTCGGCTCGGTTTGTAATGAGTCAAGCACAAGTAAAGGTTCAGTCGGTTCGGCTCGGCTCGTAAACAACCCTAGTAACACATGGGTCGTTTAGACTAGTATCTTTAATTTATAACTTATAATAAAAGGATAACTATTGTGCCAATAACCTTTTTCTAGATAATACAACTAGGACCCAATCTGTCAAAATATCATCACCATATCAATCTTTACTATCTTACTTATATAAAAACATGTCAAACTTACCAAATTTATATATACATATTCCATACTAGGTTAGATGCTTGTATTTCGAGATTTTGATTTATTAGCATAGATTTTTTATTTCACGACATTATTCGCTAACCAAATTTATATGTATATTTTAATGTCAAATATTTTATTATTGTTGTTAAATCACATTAATTTCTAATATTCATTCTTTTTATTTTATTAAAAATATATTGTTTCATTACTATCTTCTATTAAAAAGTCTATTTATTAAACACTCAATACCTTTTAATTTTTTGAGCACGAAGTAAACAAAAGATTAGATTAAATTAAGAGATGCTCCGGAAAATAAAGCAATAACTATGCTTTTTTATATATTATTTAACCAGTTTTGAGTTGAATTTAAATTTATTTATTAGAAATATCTATATCTATAAATAATATAATGTGTGATTTTTTTATTTTTCTTAATAATATCTATAAATATCTACAAACTAGTTTTAGTAAACCCATGTATTACACGGGTTAATAAACAAAATATTAAATAGAATAAAATTATTAATTATAAAACGATATCTAAGACATGATATGATTGGAATTACGTATGAGTAATAACTATAAGTAATAAACAATAATATGAACTTTTTAAATTTTTTTGTTTTTCAAAGATAAAGTAAACATTTTGTTTCAAAATAACGTTTTAAAATTATCATTTTTAAAATTTCATTACTATAACTTCCTATTTTAATTGTTTTTATATAAAATTTACTTTAAAAAACCAAATTTAAAACGTTACGTAAAACTAGTTTGATTTTTTAGAAAAAAAATTCTTTTAATTAAAAACTAATTATAATGTAAAATGGATAAATAATATTATTAGTAATTAATGTAGTTATTTAATAGAAGAATGAAACGAGAAAAATTTGATAAGAATGATGTGATGCTAACACGTGGCACCTCCATTTACCATCTTATTAAAGTAGGAAGATGTCACTAGCCTAGTGAATATCTTACTACTCTAATAAAAGGGTAAATGGGGTGGCACGTGTCAGCACCACATTAATTCAAATCAAACTTTTCTCGCTTCTCTCTCATATTAAATAATACATTAATTGCTAATAAGTTGTTTATTCTTTTTTATATTATAGTAAAATAGGAAGTTATAGTAAGAAAATTTTTAAAAATATAAAAATTTTAAAACGTTATTTGAAACAAACTGTTTACTTTATCTTTGAAAAAAAACAAAAAAAAATTAAAAAGCTTATCTTATTGTTTATTATTTATAGTTTATTACTCATACGAATTTCAATAATATATGTATTAGTATATCGTTTTATAATTAATAATATTTATTTTATTTAATATTTTGTTAAATCACTCGTGTAATATACGAGTTTAATAAAACTAGTAAGATTATAAAACTATTAGTTTGAAGAAAGCGGTTCAAATAAAAAGAAAAATTAGTTTGGAAAATGAGATCATAACATGACCTCACCCCAAACTTAATTCAAAACTCCAACATTCGCTTAATGCTCAGAGCCTCAGCTCCACGTCCAAAAAACATGTTTTCGCATGATTTACACATGAAAATCATCTCTTTTTGCAAAGAGTCTTACATTTCACGTTTTTAATCCCTTTGGCAATCTTTAACTTCAAAAATATGTTTACCCACTGCCGATTGTAACTTTTCACGCGCACAATCTTTCTGAAATCGATGGGTAGGAGTATAATCATGTAATCGCCAATGATGGTAGCAAATGTTGAACAGTTAATGCCCATTTGCATCCTGTGATCAAATGATTCCTTAGTTGTGTTGTCACGTTGATTGCAGACCAACTGTTTGATAAAAAGTCTGAACCAGAGACCCCCAGAACTTATCTATTCATTCAATGTCAAATCGTGTATACTGAAACCAGATAACTTAAAACACAGAATCATTATGTTGGGTCCACTAAAAACACCATCTTTGGTGAAGCTTGTTGGTGTTTACTGATCAATTGTGGATTTTGAGGTGGTTTGAGCAGCTGAATTGTTGTTCATTTTGTGGGTTTTGGTGATTCAAGATATCTAATGGTTGGCAATGAGGTTAAGAACCCACTTTTGAAGTAAATATAATACAAAATGTCATGGGTGTAGTCTGGATGAGAATAAAGAGCTGCAAACTGGCATACCATTTAAGAAATGTTTTTATATGGATTGTGGGGCTCTGTGTTGGTAAGCGACCCTTATTCCTATTAGTAGTTCTTCTATAGTTCTTTGTCTTATAAAACATTTAGATTAGGGAACAGGTTGAAAGTGTGCTTTCTGATCTTTATATTGGTTTCTTGTTATTAGATAAGCGACTAATTATTGTGTTTATTCACCTTAGATTATAAAAAGATGAAAAAAACTACGTAGGCAGTGGTTCCTATTGCAATGGTTTCATATACAGTTTCTGATAATAGCTATCTTTTTAAATATGTCTTCTGTGACCAGGATATGCACTAATTTACAAATTTTTCAGGGGATACACCAGAAAAAAACATATTTACCATGTAGGTCTGGTTGAGTGTGCCTTGTGCTGAGGCTTGCCTTTTAAAACGAAGGTTATTGCCTATAGGATTCATTACAATTGAAGCACACAAGCTTCAGGATATAATGCTGAGATTTCATTTTCTTGGCACAAGACTTGATAGTTATAGTTAACTTCCAAATATTCTAAATAGGTCTTAAAAACTACATTCTTAAAACCCAACTTGTAAATTCTCTCTTCGTTCACTTGGGCTTATTTCATGCATTGCGGGTAGGATAAGAACAGTTTTAGGTTTAGTTTTGCTGAATTGGATGATCATTTGTAAAACTACAATTCATGTTTTTATGCACTGGAAAGAAAAACATATATCCATCATAAAACTTTCTTTAAAAGCTTGAAAACACGTATGTTCATTCATTATAGGGCATGAAAAAAAAAGGTATCAGGCTCACAAAATTATGGGTGGGTGGATATAAATAGTAATGATCTAATAATTATGTTGGGGAGAAAAGTACTTATCCAAGCAACGAGAGCACCGATAAGTTCTCAAATCCTGAATATGATAAATATTATCAAGAGGATGTTGTAGTGTTATATGCTAGAGAAGAATAATACATAATATTGGAGTAGTTTACACCTTAGAGAAAACTTATCAAGAGCAATTGATATGCATTTTTTACTTAGATCGTAAATGAAGGAGGATTTGTGTAAGCCTAACTATCAGGATCTTTGCTATACTTTTCATTATAATTCAATGTACAGTTTTCTATCTTAAAACTCACCTCGATGTTCATGTCTGACAATTGATTTTCATTTTTCCCTTCCCAGCATCCCCAATATCATTTCTCTTCCCGTTTCTTTATTTCATGGTAAGTGTGTTCACTTATGCCTTTGCTTAGTTTCCCATAGTCCATTTTGACATTTTAAATTCTTTATCTGGACTTCTATTGTAGGTAAGGGATTTTAACATAGCAGAGAAAGAGGAGGACATTAGTTACTATGTAGGGTTTGTTGTAACCACTTTTTCCCATTGTGCTTCATTAAGGTGGCTAAATGGGCTGGTTGGGTAATAGGTCAAAAAAGGTTGGGGGTCAATATGGATACTTTATTTGTATGGGAGGTGTCCAATGGGGTTGACGCCAACACATTTTGTCCAAAATTATTTAATTCTAGTTAAATATATTTATAGTGTCAAATCTTATTAAAGGAGTTATCTCAAATAAATTCTCCCAGGAGGTTTATGGATTAAAATACACTGTGGCTACTATTTAATCGGTTCATGCAACCATCCCCTTTTTGGGTAATTTTGTTTCTTTTACCTGTTGGACCTCACTAGAGATAAAATTTAACATGAATTGACCCATAACAAGTCTAATCATAATTTTCATATCTATATCATGATTAAATGGCATTGGTTGATTGATAAACATTTCTTATTTTTCTTGAAGTGTATATCATATGTTTCTAAATCTTATGAAGGGTCTGCAATATGATTGGAAGGGCACTGACATCCGTCTTTTGTGGGGCAGTGGCTGATGATATGGTCGAAAAACCAGTTATTCTTCTGGGGACTTCAACAGTTTATGTAATTACTTTGAAACCACTGTGTACACCTCTTCAATTTTGTTCTCCTAATTCATGTAATTTTCATCTTCTTCAGGGTTTATTCAACACACTTTTGGGTTTAGTGTAAACTATTGGATGGCAATCATTACAAGGTTCTTCTTGGATTTTTAAATGGGTTACTTGGATCGATAAAGGTATTCCTTATCTTACATCTTATAATATGTTTAAATTTTGTTAATTCTGAACTTTTAGCTTCTTTGCTTTTATAGCATCTGATGTGTTCCTTTACGTATTGATAAACAGGCATATGCATGTGACTTTTCCGTGAAGAGCATCAAGCTTTAGGATGTCAGCGGTGAGCAGTGGACTCCTTTTATTTTTATTTCATTCATAAAGACATCCAATTCAAGTTGATCACTTTTAGACACTCATAATGTTTCATAGAATAACAAGCAACATTGTTGTTCAGCCCAAGATCACACACTCACATAGAGGTTTTTTGCTTGCAATATTTTCTTTCATTCATACTCAAAGACTCCATAAACACTACTTTCGTGCTGCATTTCATAAGGATAAAAACTGATCCCCTACCTACACCACTACTCCACTACTAAGACTCATTCAAAATGAAATCTTTCTGTACATTTAAACAAATACATGACTCAAATACTAGATCTGTGACCTGTAACTTGACCCCTGACCAATCCTACAAACATGACCTTGCAGATGGTATTGGTATCTTTGTTGGTTTCAGCCCAAAATTATACTCAAACTCATGCAAACATTCATACTTCAAAACTTACATTATATAAAGTAAACATGAACTCCTAAAAGCAAGTAGCATTACTCCACTACCCTTAATCTAAGCCCACTACTTGCTAACTACTAAGACTAATTCAAATTAAAAACTTGCTTCATACTCTAAACAAACTTGACTCAAATACTAGACCATGACACCTTAGTTGACCCGACTTGACCCAATCAAGATTAACCCAACATTCACCCCCTTAATCTTAATCTCGGTCTTGCTTCTTGCTTCTTGATTGAACCACATAGGTTCGATTCTTGCTACTTGCTTTAAGAAATATTCTTATCTCTTGCTCTATTCTTGCTTGCTATCTTCTTGCTTGATTGAATCGATTCATCTTGCTCTTGCTACTTACTACTTGCTCTTTGCTCTTGCTCTTCTCTTGCTATTGCTCATGCTACATGCCTCTTTCTTGCTATTTTCTTTGCTTTCGTTCTCATAACCTGCTCAAGAACACCCTATTCGTATACCACTATCGGCCTCAATTCCAAATCCGAAATTACCAAACTACTGTCATGCTTGCTGCTCTATTCTTGTGGTTGTTACCATTGTAATCAGGAGCGAGTTGGTCACCGTTTCAGCCCCGAAACTAAGCCCGAAACACCTATCGTTTTTTTTCAGTCTTGCGCTCTACTTTCTCAAAAGTTGGTGTTTATTCACCTGCTCGCTTGCCTGCTTCCTTCCTTTCGCTTAAAATTAAAACCAACAGGTTGTTTGATTGCTTCGCATATCCTTTTTCAACAATTAAAACCTATAATTAATTCTCCAAGTTTGTTGGTTGCTTGCTTCTTCTGCTTTTACTTTTCTTCAAGGTATGTAGGTTAGTAGATGTTGTAGGCTGCCTCCTTGTTTCATCGTTGAACTCTTTAATTAAATCAGCAAGTAGCTTGTCTGCTTCATCCTTTTCTAGTATTCCACCGTACACCTCCCTCTCAAAACGATTTCGTCCTTCTTCGTCTTGATTTTTCTTCCTGCGTCAACGGTGACCTTCAATTTCTTTCTTTCTCTCAACAATAATAACTGGCACAGAAACCTGTAGCTCCGCTGATGCCTTGAATAATCGGGTCCTCAATGACTGTTGCTTATGATCACTGCTGCTATATTCTTGCTTGATTACCTACCGCTTCTTCTCGTTCTTCAACCCTGTAGCCAAGGGCTGCTCCTGCTTTCAAAAACGACTCTCAAAACAACCTCTTTCTAGCCTTGCGCTCTCATACCAATTGTTGGTTTCAGGCCCAAGATTATACTCAAACTCTTGCATTCATTCATACTTCAAAACTTACATTATATAGAAAGTAAACATGAACTCCTAAAAACAAGTAGCATTACTCCACTACCCTTAATCTAAGCCCACTACTTGCTAACTACTAAGACTAATTCAAATTAAAAACTGCTTCATACTCTAAACAAAACTTGACTCAAATACTAGACCCATGACACCTTAGTTGACCCGACTTGACCCAATCAAGATTAATCCAACATCTTTTGCTCATCTCATACAATAGTAGAGCTAGAAAATATGTTGTGTTTAGGAGAGGGAGGGGGGGGGGGGGATGGGGGTTGAAAGGTATTTAATTTATGATTTTCTTTACTAAAGTGTATATATGAACATTGTTTTAACTACAAATTTGGAAGGGGTGGGGTGACTGCACCAACTCTAATTCGAAGAGGGTATGGGGTAATTTATTGAACTACAGGGTGTAGTTGTCTAAATATTTTTATAGTAATACTGGTATGCAATAACTTATTAACCAAGTAACAATATTTTTAATTATAGTTCGTATGATGGTCAGTTAGGAATCTCCAGTATTTTATAGATCATTTAGGTGACTAAATCCTTATACATGAACTGATTCTAGAAACGTGGGATATCGCCTACTCTCTGATTGTTGGCACTGTCTTCTATTTTCTTTTCTTTATGCTGATCATTTAATAAATTAGTATTCTACTCCATTCTTATCAAATCCCTTCTTAATCACTAGTCTAGTACCAATCCAGAAAAGTTTAAAAATGTCAAAATGAGTGTCCCTTTTCTTCTTTTTTTGGGCTGGCTCTTTATATAGTTCTTTTATTGGGTTGATTGGTGAGAGCAATACCGTAATATGTGATAGATTCACTTACCTGGAAATTTTTAAATGTGTAATTTTTTACAGCTTAGTACATCATGGGGCATAGGATTGATCATTGGCCCGTCAGTGGGCGGTTTCCTTGCACAGGTTTTCATCTCCACTTGTGTTTGATATGCTATAAATGCTTTGCATATATCATGTGCTGCAAAAATATTCATGCTATCAGTAACTTGAAATAAGATCAAGATTTGTGGATGTCACCCCCACACACACATATTGTGTGTGTAAACGGGGACTAAGGGAGTAGTTTGGGTGATGTGTTAGAGACTATAATTTTACAAAACTATCTCCAAGGGATTAGTTTCACAAACATGTCATCCAACATGACCTTTTCTGAAAAAAAGGATAAAAATGTTATTATTCAAGGGGGACAGTCAGGTTGCCTTAACTTATATATAGAAAGAACGTTGGTTTCAGGGACACAATGCTATACTCGTATGCACAATGTGAATTTATTGATGCCAAAGTTGTTGAGGTGTGAAGATTTGGGCTTTTGGATGGAGTTATGGGCCTGGCCCATTGGAGCTTCTTGAATCCCTAATTTATCTTTATATATAGAACATGTCATTGTATTGTAATCTAGTCCCTTGAGCTTAATAAAATACCTAGTTGCAGAGAGTGGACGTAGGTCATCTTGACCGAACACTATAAATCTCGTGTTCTTATTGCTTTTGTGTGCGTACGTGTGTTTGTGTTTGTTTCCGCTACGTAAAGATACCTAACAACTGGTATCAGAGCATCAGGCTCTTGAAGATTTCGTACGAAACACGCCGCCGTGTACCTAGGGTTTCTGCCGCCGCCGCCGCAATCGCCTAGGGTTTCTGCGCAGCCGCCCCGGCTAGGGTTCTGCGCAGCCGCCGCCGCCGCCTAGGGTTCTGCGCAGCAACCGCCGCCGCCTAGGTTCTGCGCTGCCGTCTAGGGTTTCTGCCGCCGCGCCGCTAGGGTTTCTGCCGTCGCCGCCGTCACCTAGGGTTCTGCTCCGCCGCCTAGGTTTTGGTTGAAGTACCGGATCTGGTTTGTCTATCCTTTGTTGACTGGTTATCAACTGTTCTGCGCGCTTGTTTCTTGAAGACTTGTCTCTGTTTTGCTAATATGGCTGAAGACGGGAAGACTGTGATCGAAAAGTTCAATGGCACTGATTTGGTTGGTGGAAAATGCAAATAGAAGCATTACTGTGTCAAAAGGATTGGGATATGGTACTGGAAAAGAAACCGGAGAGTATGGAGAAAGTTGAAGCAGTTTGGGATTCCAAGGACAAGAAAGCTAGAGCGGTTATTATGTTATCTTGACGAAGAGCGTTGCTTTTTAACATCATGAAAAGAAACCACTGAAAGTGGTAATGATGTTGGCTCTGTCAAATATGTATGAAAAGCGTCTGCTGCTAACAAGGTGTTCTTGATGAGGGAACTGTTCATGATGAGATGAAAAAAGGAAGCTCAGTCACCTCACATTAATGATCTGATGTCTATTCTTACCAGATTAGAATCAGAGGGAATAAAATTCGATAATGAGACTCGAGCTCTGGTGGTGCTATCTCACTGCCTGACAGTTGGTCCGGGACTGTAACTGCTGTTACAAATTCTATGGGGGCTAACGAAATGACATTGAAAAAGATCCGAGACATTGTGATAGGTGAAGTCAAACTTCTAAAAAGTGCAAATGTTGGATCATCTTCTGAGATGTTACATGTTGGCAGGGGAAGGAAAAATAGCCGAGCAGTGGGGTCGGGGAAAGAGTTCAACTCGGACTCGGCAAAATGTGAGGTGCTGGAACTGAACGAGGATGGACATGTTAAGAGTCAATGTCCAAGAAAGGTCTGAACAATGCTGTTGAGGATGTCAATGATGGTGACGTGTTAATTCTTGAGGCTAAAATGTGTGGACTCTTGGATCTGGATTTTGGTTCTTCGTCTCACGCCGTACACAGCGGTGAAATGATGGTGAATAGAAAATAGGCGATTTTGGGAAAGGTACGTCTCGCGATGGCAGAATGCTTGATGTAATGGGCATGGGTGATATTGATTTGGTGACTCCATTAGGAACTACATGGAACCTGAAAAATGTCAAGGTGATTCCGGGTTGAAAGAAGAAATTAATTCTGTTAGTAAACTGGATGAACAAGGACTAGAAGTCAAGTTGGTGGTGGTAATGGAGGGTAATCAATAGGAAAGGGTGATTGCTCGTGATGATAAGCATGGGTCATTGTACATGGTGGAGGTACCTGCTGAGGGACTGATCAACCGGTTAAGCAAGTCAAAGTTGGGTTCGCTAAATCTGCTGCTAAGAGAGTTCATTTTGCAAACATGAAGTCGGAGCAGAGATTGTAGCTGAATGGGGTCAGAAGTCTAAACCAATCAGAGGATTTTGTGGCAGTGGGAGCATGGGGCATGTTCCGGGTACAGTCAAGAAGAATCGTGGGGTTTTAAAGACTAAGACTAGAAAATTCTCTCCTGGTGATTGTTTGCTGAATTTGGAGAGTGTTAGTGGTTCTCGGTGTATCTCTGAATTGGTGGATCGTGAAAACCGTTGAGACAGAGGATGGGTCGTTGGGAATTTGCGACGAATGGGTTGGAGCTCGGGGAGCTTCAACGGGCCTTTCAAGTAATGATGAAAAGGGGCCTCTGCAACTAGGGGATTTGGATTGAAATCTTAGCTTGTTCTTTGGAATTAAAGGCTTGGAGGATTTCGTTACTTGAAGATTATGATGACAGGTTGCTTTATACTAGATGGCTAGTTGGAGTATTCGCAAGGCCTTCAAGTGGGAGATGTTGAGGTGTGAAGGCCTTTGGGCTTTGGATGGAGTTATGGGCCTGGCCTATTGTAGCTTCTTGAAACCCTAATTTATCTTTATATATAGACATGTCATTGTATTGTAATCTAGTCCCTGAGCTTAATAAAATACCTAGTTGCAGAGAGTGGACGTAGGTCATCTTGACCGAACCACTATAAATTCTCGTTGTTCTTATTGCTTCGTGTGCGTACGTGTGTTTGTGTTGTTTCCGCTGCGTAAAGATACCTAACAAAAGTTGCAACCACTCGCTCCACTTTGCTGCCTGACGAGGTTGTGATGATCTCAGGTGGAGAAGGATAAAAAGAATTCTACAATTTAACCATATGAATTATTAAAATGAAAAATGTTCAATGAAACAAAATGATATGTACTCAATTATCATTAAAACATCATTAACAACTTATATTGCTACTTTATTACAGAAATCTTGATAACTGTACTTTTATCTCTAATAATGTACATTCCCTTTTATTGTTTTTAATCTTTCTGTGATTGTTTTAAATTAAGCCCGTGGAGAATTTTCCTGGTCTAGTATCCCGGATTCTTTATTCGGGAGGTAAAATACCCCTTCATTTGCTTCTTTATTTCTTAATAGTTATGATACTATTTCCATGAATTATTGTTGGTGTATGCATTCAATTTTGTATGCCAACAATTTACAGCTGGGAATTGTGATGCAGATTTCAGTATTGTTGCCTTGCCTTTGCATATCCATTTCGCACTTTTCGTGATCATCGGTTCAGTTTGGCTTTCCGGTAAAGTTTCCTATGCAATTACCATTTTCTTATTAATTCCATTAGGATGCATCTTAACATGATGTTCATTTCAGAGTTCTAAAACAAATTCGAAATTACATCTCCATGATCTGTGAATCCAACCCTCTTCTATGATTACAAAAACATAATAGAAAATAAATAAATCTCTACCACATATATTTGAATATGAAACACAATTGTAATAAAGAAATGCTTTGAGTAAGGAAATATTATACAGGATAAAATGTTACAGTATTTGCTAAAAAGGTGATTGTCTAAATATATTTTCATGCTGGATAGCCAGGGGATTAACCAAAAATAGAAGATTGATCTCCAGTAAGAATAAAAAATTAGGCCCCTAGATAGAATGACTGAACATTTTTGACATATTAAACTAGTGTGTCCTCAATTGTAAGTCACTAAGTCTAGTGTAAAACATTTATAAAAATTACATATTGTAGCACATTCTCTTAATAATAGATCATATGCCGAGATTAGGTAAAAAAAATCAAACCTTTAGTGAAGAATCTCTTTGTTATGTGAAGATCATCTTGTTAATTTCATGTTCTTGAAAATAAAAATTTTTAAGTATTTCTTTTCAAACTGCAGGGAAACGTTACACTCCATAAGAAAATGAGTTGGAGTATGCTTCTATGTCCTGACGCCAAGGAAAAAACAGAGGAAAAAAAAGATTCCTCTTTTATAAGCCTCCTTAAAAACTGGCCGTTAATGTCTTCTATCATTGTCTATTGCGTTTTTTCACTCCATGACATGGCTTATACAGAGGTGATCTAAAATCTATCTGCTAATATCAAGACAAGTGTCTAAAATGATCAAATATACTGTTGCAACTCTATTCCCAGCAAGTTATCCTTTTGAAAATTTAAAAACATTAAAGAAAAAAGAAAACACACACTATACTTTGCACCTATACCGTCATGTTTAAAGTAAAGTATCATATGCACAAGGCAGACGTTTAATTTGCAATGAAAAGTCTTGATGAGGGTTTAGAAAGTCAACCACTCCACATGCAATGTCTAGATACCTATTATTCAAACATTTACCATACTTTCATAATGGTGATTCTACACTACATCTCAAAATGGTGTTGGTTTTGTTGTTAACAGATTTCTCATTGTGGGCTTGAGCCCTAAGAGTTTAGGGGGCCTGAACTATTCTACTGAGGATGTTGGCACAGTCCTGTCTATCACAGGTGAGTTTTTGAAGTTGGACAAATTATAAATCTGAAGTTCTATTTGGAGATGATTTCAGTTTATGATTTTATACTAATTTTAGGCCTCACTATTAACAAGAAATAGAGGGTTGGGGGGACTGCCCTTGACAGCATGTCTCTACCTATCTTTCTTTGCTCTACTTTTCAGTCCTCATATATCATAATTTCATGCATGCTGCTGTCCGCTAAAATTTGCAATCATTTCTATTCTTGAATGTTCCAAATTAACTTCAACATAGCTTATTGGACAAAATTTCAAGCTAATGATTGATTTTGATCCATAAAATTCCCTCAAATTTTCTTCACTGCAAACTACCATTTTTCTTGCAAAAATGTTAAAGGAATACAGTAGTTTGCAAGAATGAGAAATTTTGGACAAATGCTGCAATTATAGTGCAATAAAGCAACTTTTAATTGCACTACTGTACTTAATTTTGCAAAAAATGTTAAGAGAACATTGACTTTAATTTTGGACAATAACATGATTGGTTCATAATAGAAGTCAATAACTAGTGTGAAAGACATACTTAGGCATTTGACTAATAGTAGAACACATTTTAGAGCTTTTCCCCGGTCAAAATTGCATTATTTAATTTAAATCTGTAAATTCAAAGCTAATGATGATTTGATCCATAAAATTCTCTCTTAGTTTTCTTTACTCAACTGAGTTAATTTTCACTGCAAACTACCATTGTTCTTGCAAAAATATTAAAGATACAGTAGTTTGCAAGAATGAGAAATTTGGACAAGTGCTGCAAATTTAGTGCAGTAAAAGCAAATTTAATGCAATATTGTACTTAATTTGCAAAAATGTTAAGGGAACAATGTCACACCCCCGCTTAAAGTGGAAACACGAGGATGTAACGGACGGGATCGTCAAAACATATTGTTAATTAATAGAGATGCATTGAATGATGAAAAGTCAACGTGTCATGACATCACCCGACACAAATGGAGACTTGTGCCATGGTTAGTCAATTCCACGACAAACATAGCCAAGGAATCAAAAGAATTGTAAGTCCCACAACCCGGGAGCAAGTTCACAAGTCATGAATAACCAAGATAAACCAATGTAATTGTAGAGACATGCGATAAGTTTAAAATGCAAATCCTAAGGTCGTTGCTAAGGCAGCATCCCTAGCTATCCTCAATGATTATTACCTGAAAAGATATGCTCAAAAGATCAACATATTGTTGGTGAGTTTGCAGGTTTAAATAGTAAACATAATTGATGCTGTGTAATAGTTTTGTAGGACATAGTGTAAACAGTTATAAGCAAGCAATATCACATGTAAACATGAGCCTCACAACTACACCTTTGACGTACACATAGAATCTCGTCGGTACCAATAGTCCATAGGCTCGTACAGGGCCAATGGTAATACAAGGGCTCGAAACAGGGCCACTATAGTACCAACTATCCATAGGCTCGAGCAGGGCCAAATGGCAATACACGGGCTCGAAACAGTGCCACTTTAGTACAAACTATCCATAGGCTCGAACGGGGCCAAATGACAATAATAACTAACAAAGAATGCACATACATGAATAAGATATTGTTTGCAAATGGTAACACAAACAGTCCAGCAGAGTAATTTGAAATCACGGCAGAAAAACGATGAGCATACTTTTCCTCTGAATTGTAAAACTGTAAGTAAAATGGAGCCACGAACTCACCTTGTATGATACGAAGTAAAGTGAATGAAAAGGCTTCAAAGAATAAGAGCAACGCACGATCAAACACTATTATTAATTGTAATTTAAAGTTAAAGACGTTCAAAAAGAATAGCCATGTTCGGGTCAGTTTGGGTTTATCGCGCGACATACTTTTAACATG
Source organism: Flaveria sonorensis (assembly GCA_025506505.1). Taxonomy (NCBI): domain Eukaryota; kingdom Viridiplantae; phylum Streptophyta; class Magnoliopsida; order Asterales; family Asteraceae; genus Flaveria; species Flaveria sonorensis. The sequence continues at coordinate 36,564,508 of CM046439.1, read as the reverse complement.
ACACAAGACTATACACACACATAATAACAATATATATATATATATATATATATATATATATATATATATATAATCTATATATATATTATATATATATATATATATATATATATCTCACATACACACAACACACTCTCTTCACACACCAAAAAGTCATGCACACACACTGCACTAAACTCACACACACTGACACACACTAGTTTCACACACACAATAAAATATATATATTTATATATGTGCGCACATGCAAAAACACACGCTGCCACACACTCAAACACACACATATATATCTATATATATATACATGGAAGCATACACACCCAAACATACGTATATGCCACGCACACAGCAGCCGAAGGCTGCTGTGTTTACACACACGCACGGTCGATACACACACAACATGAATATATGCATCCACGGCATACACACACGTGATTACATACATACCTATACACGACTCACACACTTATACAAGCATATATACACACCCACACATCGAGTACAAGGATATATACACACACATATCGACATATACATACATTATAATCATATAAACACAGAACATCGTCTATGCGCACAACCAACGAACCCGAAAGAATGAAACGGACATCGCGAAACGAAACGAAACAAGGTACGTTATTGATCGATTACCTGCGAGATAACCAAACGGCGAGACGGTTTGGGTTTGAAATATATAATTTTCATATTTACAATTTGAACCCGAACTTTCAATTAATTATTCCCTCTAGTTTAGTTAAATTACAATTTAAACCCTGAACTTATTAATTATATTAATAATAATATTAATATTAATAATAGTAATATTAATAATAATAGTAATAATATTGGTGATAATGATAATAATAATAATAATACTTATCTGATTTTTGTATTATAAAATTTCGGATTAACGCTCAAGACAATTAAGACGAGATTCGGTCCGAAAACGAATTAATTACACAAAATAAATAATATATGAGGAGAGTTAGCGAGCTTAACGTTAATTGACGGACCTGTTAGTGACGGATGTAACAAACAATGTACTTAATTTTGGACAAAAAGATGATTGGTTCATAATAGAAGTCAATAACTATTGTTGAAAGACATACTTAGGCATTTGGCTAATAGTAGAACACATATTAGAGCTTTATCCCTGGTCAAAATTGCAGTTATTAATTTAAATCTATAAATTTCAAGCTAATGATTGATTTTGATCCATGAAATTCCCTCATAATTTTCTTTACTCAACTGAGTTATTTAATTTTCACTGCAAACTACCGTTGTTCTTGCAAAAATGTTATAAGAATACAGTACGTAGTTTGCAAGAATGAGAAAATTTAGGACAAATGCTGCAATTATTTAATTTAAATGTGTAAATTTCAAGCTAATGATTGATTTGATCCATAAAATTACCTCAAAATTTATTTACTTAACTGAGTTATTTAATTTTCACCGCAAAGTGCAAACTACCATTGTTCTTGCAAAAATGTTAAAGGAATACAGTAGTTTGCAAGAATGAGAAATTTTGGACAAATGCTGCAAATTTTAGTGCAATAAAAGCAAATTTTAATGCAATACTGTACTTAATTTTGCAAAAATGTTAAGGGAACACTGTACTTAGTTTTGGACAAAAAGATGATTGGTTTACAATAGAAGTCAATAACTATCGTGAAAAGACATACTTAGGCATTTGGCTAGGGCTGCAAACGAACTGAACGTTCAGCGAACAGTTCGTGAACCGTTCGACGGGAAGTTCGTTTATGTTCGTTCATTTAGTAAATGAACGAACACGAACAAAAAAATTCCGTTCGTTTAGTTAAACGAACGAACATGAACACAAGTCGCGTTCGTTCATTTATGTTCGTGAACGTTCGATAATGTGTTCGTTTATGTTCGTTAACGTCCGTTCGTGAACGTTCGATAATGTGTTCGTTTATGTTCGTTAATGTGTTCATTTATATTATTAGTTTTTCTGTTATTTATTTTTATGATTATTATATCAAGTATTTTTTTTATTTTATTAAGTACTTATTTATTTTTTATTGATTTTATGTAATGTTTGTAATAAAAATGTAAAATTTATTCTAAAATAAATTTATAATCAATTGTATCCGTTGTGTTTATGAGCTTTTTGTGTTCGTCATGTTCATGAACTATTGTTTGTGTTCGTTTGCTTTTGTTTGTGTTCATTTGCGTCCGATAAGTGTCGTGAACAGTTCATGAACATGTTCATTTTCTTAATGAACGAACACGAACAAAAAATCTCGTTCAGTAAGTGTTCATGAACAGTTCATGAACGTTTATTTCTTAACGAACGAACACGAACAAGGCCTTGTTCGTGTTCGTTCGGTTCGTTTGCAGCCCTACATTTAGCTAATAGTAGAACACATTTTAGAGCTTTATCCCAGGTCAAAATTGCAATAATTAAATTTAAATATGTGGATCCATGATTTATGTTCAACTCCTTTTCCTTTCTTTTTTCTTTGAAATATAAATTTTATCAATTCAACAATTATATTTTCAAAGGTGTAAGTTCCATAGAAACTATCTAACTGAGAGTGTCCCTTGGCCTCTGCATTCTCATAGAAGTTCAAATGCTAATCACTAAGTCTTGTTGTAGGGGTGGGCCTTCTCCTTTCCCAGACTTCATTATATCCAATTGCAGAGAGGATATTTGGCCCCATCATTGTAGCTCGCATCTCAGGAGTAAGCAATCGTCCTTTAGACTCATTATTTTCTACTATTTCAGCCACTCTCTATCAATTGTTGTTGGTGATCAAAGAGCAAATCCCAATTGAAGGATATGAACAAGATAGAATACAAACTTGAAATCCTGAGTTACCACACTTCAAATGATAAATACCAATGTTTTTATAGGTACAATTTATGACGGTTAAAGACCACAACCGTTTATAACCCGACGGGTTAAATAACCGCCATTAACTAACTTTAACTACCTAACTAATAATAATGACACTTCTAACCCTTATACTTAATAAATAAACAAGTTTAGTTTAATATTAACACTCCCCCTTAAACTAAACTTAGTTTAAGCGAGGTCTTCATACTTGAGATCCGGTTTACATCAAAGTAGTGTTGGTTCATCGTCCTCCTCCGAATTAGATTTGTGTAAGGCCCTATTACCGGAACGCTTACAGCTGGTCAATCATCGCACATAAAACATAGAACATATATTTACATTTGCTAAAACATCGCAGCGGAATACTGAACAAACCATTTCTTATATTAATGACCACTTTTGCAAGACAATACAATCATTGTTATCCATTACAAAAATCTCATTGTTTGCATTACATTACAAAAAAAATCATTTGTCATGAAATGGATGCCATCCCAAAAACGCCAAGTAGCTGTCCCGTGCCATCCTCAGCAACGTTACCTGCCAACTGGAAATTACATAAAAGTCAGCGTTGCTGAGTGAGTTCTAGTTTTATAAATAAAATACTTTTCTTTCGTTTAAAACCGTACTTTACTTTTGTAAGCGATCATACATCATACGTACAAATAGATAATCTCATTATTATCTTTCATCATCGTCAAATTACATTCATTCATTCTCTTTCTTATCGTACATTTCATTCGTTCATTATTACTTTCACTTCTTTATGCTCCAGGCTAATGCCTCGAGCTATACCCCAAACATCATGCACAAGGCGGGTACTGGGCCGAAGACTATAAATAGACTTCAAACATCATGCACTAGGAGGGCAGCAGCATCGGGGTATCATCATTTGGACCAATGCCATGTGCTATACCCCAAACATCATGCACAAGGCAGGTACTGGGCCGAAGACTACAAATAGACTTCAAACATCATGCACTAGGCGGGCACCAGCACCGGGGTAAGCGACAATGGTCCCATACGTATGGTCAGTCACAAAGACTAGACCCCAGTGTGCATCCTTCTGGGGTAGCTAACCCGCACACCGTTGAGCTAACACCCTTCATTGGGTGTGAACCTCCTTACAGTGCTTGCAAGACTTTTCTCGTTCATTAATGCATGCATTCATTCTTTCTTACTTCTCTTTAGTTATCTTCCACTTTCGTTAAGTACTACTTGCATAAGCATATTCATACGTCACACCACGTAAGGTCACGACATAAACATAACATGGAACAACATCATCACAACAGCATACAAAGTATGCAAATCGTAAACAAGCACAGTCCCCCATAAAACCTCCTTTCTTAACACTTAAGCTCTTCATCCCAAAATCTTAAAAAATTCTGTCCCTTAAAGAAATGCGGATGAGCAAACAAATGCGGATGAACAGACAAATGCGGATGAATAAACAAATGCGGATGAGTAACCAAATGCGGATGAACACCTCAGAAAATATTCTAAGTGTCCCAAAGAATTGCGCATGAACACTGTAGCGAATGCGCATGCATAAAGCACATGAAAAATTTCAGAAAATATTCCGTCCAATGAAGTGCGCATGAACCAAATGTGGATGACTAAAGCAAATGCGCATGGACAAAACAAATGTTGATGAACATACAACAAATGCGGATGAACACTTAGCAAATATGGGTGAACAAAATAGTCGATGTGTTCATCAAATGCGGATGAAGACTTAACTAATGCGGATGAACAACACTTATGCAATTATTCAAACTTAATGCGGATGATCAACTAACCTGAAACCGCATCTTATACTATAATCAGTTCCCAATCCTCATTCTTATACATTCATCGCACCGATCTAGCATGCTAATATCTTAGAACAAGCATACAACCATATAAACCGAGCAAAACACGCAGGCCCTAACACACCCACTAAAAGAACAGGGCCAAACTTACGGTACAAAATACTGGACATATTAAAAAGTTAGTTACATGCATTCCAGCCTCAAAACAGGTTTAAAACATAGAAACCGGGGATCTAGAACTCACCTTATGCAATCTTTCGGGCAAGACTTCCTTCAAACCCGAATGCAATGAGTTCACACACCTAAAACCCAACAAAACACAACCCAAACACAAACAAACACACATAAGCATGCAACCGAGGCATAGGCCGGCCAAGAACAACTTAAAAACCAAGAATTCTTACCTTGAATTCGAATTCCTCTTCTTCTTTCTTCAAAAACCCAAGAGCTCTGCTCTTTCTCTCTCTAAAATCCGGTGAAAAGAAGTGTGCAGGTAGTGTGGGCGGCCATGCCCACTTTTGTACCAACTTTTTATACTTTTTGTCCTCTTGACACATTTAGCCCCTCAACTTGGGTTAAATTGTGTTTCTTCCTTTTTCTGCACGTTTATACTTTCTTTCTCGTCTTTTAAAAATTTTCGGGTGTTACAATTTGCCTCCTCCTTTTTCTCCCACTTTGGACACTCGTGCTTGAAATGTCCAAGTTTATTATACTTGAAACATATGATGTGATCTTTGTTCTGATGGACTTGATTTCCTTTTTATTCCTCCATGTCTTCCATTCTTGCCTTGACCACGACTTTTGTTTTCTTGATTTGAACTTTCATGACCACAACGTTCACATCTATTCTCCTTAACTTTCTTCTTTCCTTCTTCTTTGGTGAATAGAAGTTTAGCATGACTTTCTTCCTCCTTGACTTGCTTCTTGGTGCGTTCCTCAAAAGCCTTCAATCTTCCCACTGCTTCTTGGAATGGCATTGTACCAAGATCAACAAACTGCTCGATCGCAGCAACAATCTGAATGAACTTTTTAGGTACCGAACCAAGTAGTTTTCGGACCAGTCTCTTGTCATTCATGATGTGCCCAAGATTGCTTGCTTGTGATGCAATCTCACTAATCTTTCCAGCATAGACATCAAGTGATTCGTTAACACCCATTTTTAGAGATTCAAACTCCGACTCAAGTGTTTGTAATCGAGCCTCTTTAACTCTATCAACCCCTACATGTCGAACTTTTAACGCGTCCCAAATTTCTTTAGCTGAAGTAAGATTAGCAATTTGCAATACCATATTTTCTGGAATTGCTTGGTATAGCAATTCAATTGCTGTATTATTCTTTTTCTCATCAACTTCAGTTCCCGCTTTTGGTTTAACGGCTTCTCAAATTCCATGGACGTTAAAGATCGACCTGATCTTTATAGCCCAAATGGTGTAATTTGTGGAGTTTAACATGGGGCATTGAAAACTCATTGATGTCCCTCCTTCCTTTGAAGTTACAACTTCTTTATCTTTGGACTCAATCATTTTTCAAGTCTTCTTTTTCCCAATCTTAATAGATTGACTACTAGTGGTTTTGGATCGAGTTTGATTTCAACTATACTAGTATCGGATCAAATCGATATCAACCTTTAACTATGATTAATTTGATAACAACTCTATACTTTCGAATCAAATTAATCAATTCTTTTCCATAAGAACAGTGCACGAGTTTTCCGGTTTCCTATGAACTTAGGACGAACCAAAACCAACTGTTAATTCAGAAACAATACACAGGTTTTAAGCAAACCAATTGTTTCAACAACAACGGTACACGGGTTTTTCGGTCATAATGTGACTAAAACAACCGACCTTAACAGTACACAGGTTTCAAAACCAACTGTTAATAACAACGGTTCACGGTGTGAATCAAAACCAACCGTTATATACCGAGAATAGTACACGGGTTTTGTAAGGCAAATATAAACCAACTGTTTCAAATGACAATAGTACGCGCGTTAACCAACTGATCTTGACAGTACACGGGTTTACCAACTGTTCTCAACAGTACCCGGGCAAACCAACTGTTTCTATCAGTACACGGGCTAACGAACTGCTTCTACCAATAAAAGTACACGGGTTTATTTCAGTTGCCTAAACCAACTACTCTAATACCAAGAATAGTAAACGGGTTTTCGGTTGCAAGGAAAATCAAAACCAACTGTATGTGTCTACCCACAACAGTATATGGGTTTATCGGTTGCCTTAACAAATCAAACCAACTATTCTAAACCTTTTTCTGTTTTGAAAAATCCTTCAAAACATAAAACGAAAGTTCTTGACTTTTTGGATTGTGAATCCGCCTTGACCGGTGCTTGCGACTTTGCACAGAGCCAATGACGGTACCGCTCTGACCTTTGTTAGTCGAATCTGTCGCGAACCACCGTATTCTACAAACAGGTTATGCGATTCTCCGTCGTTGCAAACGAGGATTGTTGCAACAACAATCACTTTTGAATTTAATTCCCTCGATGAAAAAGAAATGATCTCACTGCTTCTTATCTCAATTGTTTATAACCAACAATTGATTTTGACTTTTTGGAATTCTGTCAATGTGCAGAACCAAAAGACAGTCACATCCAATTGCTATTTTTAATTGTTCCAACTTCAATGAATGAATATTCAAACCATTGATTAATGGACAATCTGATTTTCTTTATTGATCGTTGCTTTGATGAATTTAAACAATAACCCAATATTGACCCTTCAAATTGATCGAATTCTTGGTCAATTTCGAGTTGCTTTCGGTTTGATCGATCAAATTTCTTGAAAAAGGCGACCTATTCTCGATCGATTTCACAAGATAACAGAGCCTAAATTTTCTCCCTTAGATCGATTGAATGAACAACCTAGGATGTTCAAGTAATGAACCGCTTCTATTCTGAAACAATTTCTTGATTCAATTTCAAACAATGATCGAATACTTCTTGTTCTTCCCTTGATCGATTGGATTTCTTGAACCGGCTCTGATACCACTGTTGGTGATCAAAGAGCAAATCCCAATCGAAGGATATGAACAAGATAGATATACAAACTTGAAATCCTTGAATTACCACACTTCAAATGATACATAACAATGTTTTTATAGGTACAATTTATGACGGGTAAAGACCACAACTCGTTTATGACCCGACGGGTTAAATAAAACTAACTTTAACTACCTAACTTATAATAATGAGACTTCTAACCCTTATACTTAATAAATAAACAAGTTTAGTTTAATATTAACAATTGTCACCCCTACTTTGAAAGTCAAACTTGTTTTTAACAAGATTATAGTTATTATTATTTTTTATTTGGTATTACCGTATATTTTTCTTAGCATATGATAATTATTGTACTTTTAAATGTGATTATACTTTTCTGGAAATAATGAATGTATTTACATAGTTTTGACAAGCAGTAGTTTGTTTGACAATCAGAGTCAAGGGTACCTAACTAAACATTACATGATTTGATTGCTTCTCCAGTTAACACAACTATCTTTTGTGGTGTGTAGGTTTTATCCATACCTCTCTACTCACAGTGTATCCATACATAGCATTGTTATCAGGCTTCATGCTCACCTTTACATTAAACTTTGCATGGATCGTGAAGAACATTCTATCAGTAAGTTTATCTGGATCAAATGTTTTCTACAACAAGTAGTTTGCTCGTTTAACTCTATTTGAGATATGCACATATATATGGTACTTGGTGGGGACAGGAATCCCCCACTTTTGTTCTTGTGTAATTCTAGTCCATGCATGTGAAAAGGAGTTAATTAATTTTCAATATTAATGATACGATTCAATTGGGTAAAACTAGAAAAATAATCTGTTGAAAAATCTAGTCAAATGGTTTAAAATTAGAGTTAAAGTATACAAAAGCATTTTCAAGCCTCCTAAATTGCTTTATCTAGAATGATTGGATCACATAGTTTAATAATAGCTTTTGTAGTAATGTCTAAGACTTTATATTACTACGAAATTAAGAAACAGGAAAAAAATGTTCACATATCAACCCCAACCATTTTTACACACCCAATGGTTTACTGTATTGATCCGTTACCTAAACCAACCGACTTGCTTGTTTTGCCACCTAGTAGCTAGTTTCCACAAACTATTATAAATTTTTTTTCTTTAGCATGTGAACATGCATGACTGTAAGGCAATAGGCTTGAATGACATAATCAACGGCCATCTTGTTACCAAAAGGTTTATCAGCCAAATTAGTTTTAATAAAATTAAGATCTTAGCATTCAACTGTTTATCTGTGTTGAAAACCTCCTCTTTTCTCCCCATCACCATACTTTAGTTTCTCACTTTTATCAGGTGTCCATCATAACCGGCACATTCATGCTGCAAAATAGAGCTGTGGAAACATTAGTTGCTTCTACTTTTTTAAGATTTTTCTTTATTTTTCAACTTTTTCTAGACATAAACTATTAATGTTGGATACACATGTATATGGATATCAGGATCAACACCAAAGAGGTGCGGCCAATGGTATAGCCATGACTTTGCAGTCGATTTGCAAAGCAATTGGGCCTGCATGTGGAGGAGCACTGTGAGTATTCGTTTGCTTAGTAATCTGAGATTTATATACTACATTCTCTGAAAAACCAAATTTAAGTTCGGGTCAAAATGGGTTTGGGAACTTGTGGGTCACATCAAATTGTGAATGATGAAACGGGTTTGGACAACAGTTTATGTCGATATGGGTCATTTTTAAGCCTAGGTAAAAATGAGATGGATTGACCCACCAAATCATTCTTTCTTGAAATCTATATATAGTTAATGCATTAAATATGATTTGGAAGTCTATCTTATTAAAAATAATAATTTAATTTTGTAAACGTCTAAACACATATTTGGTGACTTTTTGTCCATCTAACCCTTTATACCCACTTGACAAGTTACCCTTTTAGCTAATTATTTTTATTTATATGGGTGATATTGCTACCTTTACTAAATCAAGTAAATAAGACCCAAAATCAACTCGAAATAAATATAATTTGTCTCTATATTTGTAGCTTGTCATGGTCCCAAAAGAGACAAAATGCAACATTTCTTCCTGGTATGTGCTTTTTACTTGGTTCATTATTTTATTCACATCAAAAATGCTATATTTCTCTTTGGATGTTTTGTAACACCCCGAAATTTATTAAAAAGAAGAAAAAGGAAAAGTATAAAAAAAGAAAAGATAAATAACTCAAGTTGAAGGACCAAAGTTATGCAAGATACAGACTTAAATATAATTATGTTTAACAAGAAGGGCATGGCCGCCCATGCCCCCACTACCCACCATTGTTCTCGGTTGAAAAAGGAAGAAAAAAGAAAAGTTCATGGTTTTAGAGAGAGAAGAAGCTGAAATCTGCAAAAAAGTGAGTTTTCTTGAATATATGTTCGGTTTCAACCGAATTTTCAGCTTCTAGGCCGAGATTTGTGGTGCTAAGTGCCTGTTTTCGTGGGTTTTAGGAGCTGAATTTGCAGGTGGAAGTGTGTTGCTCGAAGGTTGCTTCAGGTGAGTTTCTAGATCCCTCTTTTTACTGATTTTCGAAGTGTTTGTGGCTATTATGCATACCGAGCAAAAGATTTTTAAGTAACCGTGAGTTTTTCAGCATGTTGTTCGATGGTGCTCTGTTGTTGTATGTTTTTAAGGTTGTTTTTGAGGTTATGTTTGATGTTTAGCATGTTTTAGTGTTTGTAGCATGGTAGATTTATGTTAAGATATGCTAGACCGATGTTTGGGAGCTGTTTGTAGAATTTGTTATATTTCAGATTGTTGGTCATGCGCCCAGAATGTTCCCATGCGCCTGAAATTATTTTCATACGCCTAACTTACCTCATGCGCCCAAGTGACCTCATGCGCCTAAGATCATGCGCCCAAATAGTAGTCATGCTCCCAGCATGATGCCCATGCGCCTAAGTGTAGGCCATGCCCCCAAACATTTGCCCATGCTCCCAGAGTTGCCCATGCGCCTAAGTGTTGGCCATACACCCCAGCAGTGCCCATGCGCCCAGAGTTGCTCATGCACCTAAGTGTTCATGTGCCCCAGCAATGCCCATGCACCTAAGCAGGACTCATGCCCCTGTATAGTGGTAATGCGCCTAGGCGGTTTTCCTTAGAATTTTTATGCTCATGCGCCTGAGAGGTCCAACTGCTCTCCATTTTGGACTTAGGGATTTCTGAGGATTTTCTAGAGGTAGATGGTTGAGATAGGTTCTGTTGTGATGTGAAGGCTTGGGCATGGTGTGTTATGCATGTTTGTGTGATGTGTTATCTTTCCATGTTTAACGGTTTTCAAAATGTATGTATTATGGTATGTAATACGCTATGTTTTATGTTATGAATTTATGTGGTATGATGTATGAATGTACGTAAAGTATTATGTAATGAAAGTGGAAGATAACGAATGATGAGAATGGAAGTAACGTACGATGAGATCCTTGTCGCGTACCCCGGTACTGTGTCAGTCTTCGGACATGAGTCGGGGGTTTGTTTACAGGCCCCGACACAGTATCAGTCTTCGGATATGAGTCGGGGTATTACATGAGACAGGATGGCATGCGAAAGAGATGAGGTCTTGTTGCTCGCCCCGGTAATGTGTCAGTCTTCGGACATGATTCGGGGGTTTGTTTACAGGCCCCGACATAGTATCAGTCTTCGGACATGAGTCGGGGGTGTTGCATACGAGATGTGATCCTTGTCGCGTACCCTGGTACTGTGTCAGTCTTCGGAAATGAGTCGGGGGTTTGTTTACAGGCCCCGACACAGTATCAGTCTTTGGACATAAGTCGGGGGTATTGCATGAGGCAGGATTCGGATGATAGTAAGTATGTATTGTTTGATGATAAACGATGACGAAGATAATTAATTATTATCAATGTGTACGTATGATGTGTGATCGTGATCGAAAGTAAAAAGGTTGTTTTAACGAAAGTAAAGTATTTTATTTATAAAACTAGAACTCACTCAGCGTCGCTGACTTTTGTATGCATAATAGTTGGCAGGTATTTTGTTGATACTGAGGAGTTGCAGGCATGGATGCATAAGATACTGGGGACGTTTTGAGGCTGGCATCCACATTTTTAATATGATGTTGTATTTCTAAATGTAAACGAATGATTCAACATAATGATATGTTTTAAATTATTAATGAAAGTTTTAAATTCTGCTGCAAAAGTAATGTATGTTTTAAATATTTTATGCGATGAAGGTCCAGCTGTAAGCGTCCCAGGAATTGGGCCTTACAAGTTGGTATCAGAGCCAAAGTTTAAGAGAATTGGGTAAATATTTTCAAAACCTAAACTTAAACTGAGAATGAGACGAAAAGGAAAGGGATGCCAGTCCTAGTAGCTACGTGCCTGCAGGTAAAGGTTTTATGTAAACGTTTTATTTAAGTTAATGAAAAGGGGAATTATGTGCACGTGTTATGTGGTTTATGTGCTTTTGCGTAGATTTAGATACTGATGCAGTCAGGATAGGAAATGCTTGGGGGATTAAGAGTAAAGTAAGTGGCTAATCATAACTGGCCACTGTAATTAGGGACTTACTATACTTACATAATCTGAGCTATTACCTTGAATGACCGTGTTGGTGTTTGAATCTTGTAGTGTTTAGATGGCTCGTGGTAGATCTTCTGAGGCTTCGCGAGGTAGAGGTCGGGGTGGACGTGGTGTTAGACCGCGTGTCACGAGGAGCAGGGCTAAGACTGCTGAGACGGCTCCTGAAGAGCCAGAGCTCCGTCACCAAGACGGTGAGGACGAGAGTGCTAATCTGAGAGCCTCAATGAAGGAGGCGGTGGTTGAGGAGGTTCATCAGGTCATGCAGATGATTCTGCCGACTGTAGTGACCGAGGTTATTAGAGCTGTGAAGGAGGATGAGAAGAAGGAGGGTGAGAAGAGGAAGATCGCTAGATGAGGAGGTGAGGAAGGAGGTGTAAGGGGAAGGGAGCAACCAGGGACTGATATGGCTGTCTCCAGTGAAGATGATGAGAAGGAGGAACCTGTGCAGGAAACTGTGAAGGGATGCAACTACGGAGCATTCCAAAGGTACAGGCCCCCTATGTTTGATGGAAATGGGAGTGCTGCTGCTGCTCATCGTTGGGTGAGGGAGATGGAGGCGGTACTCGACATCAGCGAGTGCCGAGAGGATCAGAAAGTGAAGTTCGCTACCCACTCATTTGTGAACTCGGCCTTGTGCTGGTGGGACAACATTGTCCAAGCCGAGGGTACCAGGGCAATCGGGAGGATGAGGTGGAGGGAGCTGAAGAGGTTGGTAATTGAGGAGTTTTGCCCTCATAGGGAGCTTGACAAAGTTGAAGAGAGTTCCTGCAGTTGGAGGCGGGAACTATAACGCACCAGCAGTCACCATGAAGTTCAACGAGATGGCAAGGCTGGTGCCAGATCAGGTGACAGTGTCACGAAAGATCAAGAGGTACATTCAAGGTCTGCCGGCAGATATCCGCAGACATCTGATCGCTGCCCGGCCAGGTACGTGTAGGAGGCGGTGGTTGAGGAGGTTCATCAGGTCATGCAGACGATTCTGCCGACTGTAGTGACCGAGGTCATTAGAGTTGTGAAGGTGGATGAGAAGAAGGAGGGTGAAAAGAGGAAGATCGCTAGACGAGGAGGTGAGGAAGGAGGTGTAAGGGGAAGGGAGCAACCAGGGACTGATATGGCTGTCTCCAGTGACGATGAGGAGAAGAAGGAAGCTGTGCAGGAAACTGCTAAGGGATGCAACTACGGAGCATTCCAAAGGTGCAGGCCCGCTATGTTTGATGGAAATGGGAGTGCTGCTGCTGCTCATCATTGGATGAGGGAGATGGAGGCGGTACTCGATATTAGCGAGTGCCGAGAGGATCAGAAAGTGAAGTTCGCTACCCACTCATTTGTGGACTCGGCCTTGTGCTGGTGGGACAATATTGTCAAAGCCGAGGGTACCAGGGCAATCGGTAGGATGAGGTGGAAGGAGCTGAAGAGGTTGGTAATTAAGGAGTTTTGCCCTCATAGGGAGCTTGACAAAGTTGAGAGAGAGTTCTGGCAGTTGGAGGTGGGAACGATGACGCACCAGCAGTACACCATGAAGTTCAACGAGATGGCAAGGCTGGTGCCAGATCAGGTGACACCTGTGTCACGAAAGATCAAGAGGTACATTCAAGGTCTGCCGGCAACTATCCACAGATATCTGATCGCTGCCCGGCCAGGTACGTGTAGGTCGGTGGTCGATCTAGCGGGGAGACTGTATGACGAGCGAGAGGCGGTGGCGATGGTGGATGTAGAAAGGAAGCAGGACAATATGAGAAATGGAAATGGAAGGCGGGATAATGATGATGGATTTGTGGCTGGAGGTAAGACGTTGAGGGTCGATGATCGAAGGATGGTAACAGGGAGGGAAGAAGTATGCAAGAAGTGTGGTAGAGGCCACGAGGGGGGGGTGCAAGTGGGGACTGGACATCTTCTTTCAATATGGGAAAGAGGGCCACAGGGTGAGGGAATGCCACATGGCTAAATGTTACAACTGTGGCGAGACTGGACACATGAACAGAGACTGCAAGAAGTCGAGGGCAGGAAGCTCCAGTGCAAGGAAGGATGGCAAAGGATGAAGGTTAGAGCATTCGCTATGACCTGGAAGACGCTAGAGCGGACTCCGACATGACGTCAGGTACATTTCTAGTAAATTAAATTTATGCATCTGTGCTTTGACTGTGGTGCTAGTAGTAGTTTCATTCCTGCTGCCTTTTTGTGATAAGTTGCACGTTAGGAGTAGGAAGATCGATGAGCCTTTCGATGTAGAAATTGCTATTGGTAAGTCCACTAGGATACCTAATGCCCTAGAGGATTGCGTGATAGAATTTGGAGGGCACGAGTTTCCTGCTAGACTGTTCAGGACGAATCTAGGTGGATTGATGCGTGCCTTGGGAAGGATTGGCTAGCAGCCTATGAGACAAACATCGGGTGTCATGAGAAGATGGTTTGATCAACCGCGCCCGACAAGAGTTCGGTGCCAAACTACGGCGATGGAGTTATGATGAAGGCCTTGACTTGGAAAGGGATCATCCAATTCAGAAAGCAAGGAAATCAATTACCGAGGTATATAGGGCCATTCTAAATTGTTGCTAAGGTAGGAGAAGTGACCTATCGACTGGAGCTACCCGATGAGTTAAGTGAAATTCACCCGACGTTTCATGTATCTCATCTTAGAAAGTGCTTAGCCAAGGAGGACATGATCGTGCCACTAGAGAATATCGAGATGGACGAACGACTCAACTACGTGGAGCAACAGGTGGCCATTACTGATAGAAGGGAGAGACGGGCTAAAGAGAAGGGTGGTTTCATTTATGCGAGTACAGGGGAGCCCAGAAGGGGTCTAAGCCTACGTATAAGATCAAGAAAGAGATGAGACAGCATTACCCGCAATTTTTCGAGAAGCGACAGGTTTCGGGGACGAAACCCATATAAGGGGGGTGGACTTGTAACACCCCGAAATTCATTAAAAAGAAGAGAAAGGAAAAGTATAAAGAAAGAAAAGATAAATAACTCAAGTTGAAGGTCCAAAGTTATGCAAGATGCAAACTTAAATATAATTATGTTTAAAAAGAAGGGCATGGCCACCCATGCCCCCACTACCCACCATTGTTCTCGGTTGAAAAAGGAAAAAAAAGAAAAGTTCACGGTTTTAGAGAGAGAAGAAGCTGAAATATGCAAAAAAGTGAGTTTTCTTGAATATATGTTCGGTTTCAACCGAATTTTCAGCTTCTAGGCCGAGATTTGTGGTGCTAAGTGTCTGTTTTCGTGGGTTTTAGGAGCTTAATTAGCAGGTGGAAGTGTGTTGCTCGAAGGTTGCTTCAGGTGAGTTTCTAGATCCCCTCTTTTTACTGATTTTCGAAGTGTTTGCGACTATTATGCATACCGAGCAAAAGATTTTTAAGTAACCGTGAGTTTTTCAGCATGTTGTTCGATGGTGTTCTGTTGTTGTATGTTTTTAAGGTTTCTTTTGAGGTTATGTTTGATGTTTAGCATGTTTTAGTGTTTGTAGCATGGTAGATTTATGTTAAGATATGCTAGACCGATGTTTGGGAGCTGTTTGTAGAATTTGTTATATTTCAGATTGTTGGTCATGCGCCCAGAATGTTCCCATGTGCCTGAAATTGTTTTCATACGCCTAACTTACCTCATGTGCCCAAGATCATGCGCCCAAATAGTAGTCATACGCCCAGCATGATGCCCATGCGCCTAAGTTTAGGCCATGCGCCCAAACAGTTGCCCATGCGCCTAGAGTTGCCCATGCGCCTAAGTGTTGGCCATGCGCCCCAGCAGTGCCCATGCGCCCAGAGTTGCTCATGCGCCTAAGTGTTCATATGCCCCAGCAGTGCCCATGCGCCTAAGCAGGACTCATGCGCCTGCATAGTGGTAATGCGCCTAGGCTGTTTTCCTTAGAATTTTTATGCACATGCGCCTGAAATGTCCAACTACTCTCCATTTTGGACTTAGGCATGGTGTGTTATGCATGTTTGTGTGATGTGTTATCTTTCCATGTTTAACGGTTTTCAAAATGTATGTATTATGGTATGTAATACGTTATGTTTTATGTTATGACTTTACGTGGTATGATGTATGAATGTACGTAAAGTATTATGTAATGAAAGTGGAAGATAACGAATGATGAGAATGGAAGTAACGTACGATGAGATCCTTGTCGCGTACCCGGTACTGTGTCAGTCTTCGGACATGAGTCGGGGGTTCGTTTACAGGCCCCGGCACAGTATCAGCTTTCGGACATGAGTCGGGGGTATTGCATGAGACAGGATGGCATGTGAAAGAGATGAGGTCTTGTTGCTCTTCCCGGTACTGTGTCAGTCTTCGGACATGAGTTGGGGGTTTGTTTATAGGCCCCGGCATAGTATCAGTCTTCAGACATGAGTCGGGGGTGTTGCATACGAGATGGGATCCTTGTCGCGTATCCTGGTACTGTGTCAGTCTTCGGACTTGTGTAGAAGTTTGTTTACAGGCCCCGACACAGTATCAGTCTTTGGACATGAGTCGGGGGTATTGCATGAGGCATGATTCGGATGATAGTAAGTATGTATTGTTTGATGATAAACGATGACGAAGATAATTGATTATTATCAATGTGTACGTATGATGTGTGATCGTGATCGAAAGTAAAAAGGGTGTTTTAACGAAAGTAAAGTATTTTATTTATAAAACTAGAACTCACTCATTGCCGCTGACTTTTGTATGCATAATAGTTGGCAGGTATTTTGTTGATACTGAGGAGTTGCAGGCATGGATGCATAAGCTACTGGGGACGTTTTGAGGTTGACATCCACATTTTTAATATGATGTTGTATTTCGAAATGTAAATGAATGATGTAACGTAATGATATGTTTTAAATTATTAATGAAAGTTTTAAATTCCGCTGCAAAAGTAATGTATGTTTTAAATATTTTATGCGATGACGATCCAGCTGTAAGCGTTCTGGAAACGGGGCCTTACATGTTTATTTGCATTAAAACACTTCCTCCCAAACCTCGCAAGGTCGAAGATTTTTGTATTGACCCAGATCTTGAGTAACACACATACACACACTAGCTAATTATGAGAAGAACAAGAACATGAACATTGTTTTTTTATGGAATCCCTCCCATGGCTGTTTTCTTATATTTATCAAATGGAAGCACACACATACAATGACTCCATCTAACCTATATATAACTAGAAAACCTTAATGACCAAGCTAGCCTAACTAGACTTAAATTAGGAAACCAAATAGAAATAATTAAAGTAACTAAATCAAACTAAAACAAACTCAAATCCCAAGACCCAAACTTCATCCCAGCTAGCTTAACCCTAAGTTTCAACTTTTCACATGTATACAAACAAGATTAGTCTAACAATCACCCCTCTAATCTTGTCTTGCACATCATCCTTCACTGCAACATTTTTTCTCGACCTCTCCTGGACCCCCAATCTCTACCCCAGCCACATCCTAGGTCTTCTTGGTTTGAACTCCCACAACCAACCTTTACCGGTACAATTGCCGTTTTATTTTATGGTGCTGCCATGAACAACAATCCCCTCAAATCAAATCCGCTACTCTGGACTTCTGTATCTTTCTACTTCATTTCACCAGCTACTAACCTCCAGTTGAAAAACTAGCTCCTATGTTGTTTTCTTTTACCCAGCCAGCAAACAAAAATCCTGTCCTACCACCTGTTGTTTTTGTTTACTATGTTGCATGTCAGATTACTTTTGCCAAAGAACTAGCTGCATGCTGTTCTGATCTTTTCTTCACAAGGAAGAAAAAATGACTTTGATCATGATCTTACACTCTTGTCAGTGGCGGATACAAAAACTTTTGGTGGTCGGTCAAAGTGGGCCGGGTTAAAGAAATAAAAATGACAATAATATAACGTTAAACCATTAAACATATATCAAAATACATTGATGATTAAATAGAATAGAATAAGAAAGAGGTTCAAATATAAAGTGTATTTTTCTACAAAGTGTGAGAATACACAATGAGTCAAAAAAAGTCACAAAAAATTATATCTCACAATCTAAATCGAATTTCAAAAATGTAATTCCGAACTTTTGTTTCCCTAGCCGTTCTCACTAAGAAAAAAAATAAACGAAAAAAAATTAATGTTTTTTTATTGCGTCATTTATGAAAGACGCAATGACGTCATTGTGTCATTATGAAAGACACAATGAAGTCATTGTTTCATAAAAGACACAATGAATTTTTTTTTTATTTTTTTTTTCTGAAAGAGGACGACGAGAAGAACAGAGACTTCGAAGTACTTTTTTGAAATTCGATTTAGATTGTGAGATATAGTTTTTTTGTGATTTTTTTAGCTTCATTGTGTCTTCTAACAATTTGTAGCAAAAATACAATTTGTAGAATAACCTCACCCATAAAATAATATATATTTTACAATTGTCCTCGATGCGTGTAATGTTGTTATACGGATTTTTACTTGAAGACAACAGTTTTCTTTTAATTTTTTTTCTATCTTCTAACAAAAAGATAATAAATATATGTTTTAATTTAAACAAAGAAAAAGTTAACAAAGTAACAAAATAGTTAGCGTAAATAATTAGTTTGAGATAAAAAACAAACAATTTAACATGATTTTATAAAAAAATTAAATATATTGTAAGATTGTAAACACTGAGGTGTCTAATTTTTATAATTTTTAACTTATTTATTTTCTGAACGACAACTTTTCGTATATCATTTTTACTTAGTGGGCCCCCTCATACATTTGTCTGTGTTGTGAAAAGCGCCAAAGGCGCAAGCCTAGGCACCAGTTTTAGGCGACGCGCAAGGAAACCGCCTTGCGTGTGCTAAGGCGCTCCGGCGACATTCCGGAAAGATTCCAGTCGGATTCTGGCCAAAATATGAAATTTAAACTTTGATTTTTAAATTTGTTTATTATTATATTATTAAGTTTTGTGTGTTACACTTTATATATTTTATCTTTCTATGGCTATTTAGAATTTTTTAATTTTTTTTCTAGTAGCGTGCTATTTTTGTCTTGGGCGTGCGCTTTTTTTACGCTTGCGCCTAGGCGACAAGCGAGGCCTTTGCGCCTTGATTGCGCCTTGCGCCTTCGACAACATAGATGTTTGTGCCCCAATAAACCCATGCTCCATATATATGTGCCGCTCTTCCCATGATTTTTGAGGGTAAACCTTTAAGATAAAAATCATTTTTAGCTTAGCAATAGTGGGCCGTACGGGGGACTCTCCTCCCTAGTTATTGAATCCGCCCCTAACTCATGTTGATTATGAACATACATGGTTGACATCTTGATTCATGCTGCTTTCCTTATGATTGCTAACCTGCTATTCATTGAATCAAGCTAAGCTTCCCCATATCACTAACGTGTTGTTTGACAAGAAACTCTTGTTGATATCTGAGCACCCCTAGTCAAACTCCCTTAACTGCTCACTTGCTTTATTGCACCTTGTTGTCTTTTCTTTCCACGACAACAATCGGCATGCCGTTTGTCGTCTCTTCATATTTTCTCGACTTTTAGCCCTGCAGCCAAGGGGTGGGGGCCACTCCCCTTTCTTGAGGAAAAAGACTCTCAAACTCTCCAAGCTCCGGCCAGATCTTGATTAACACAGACACATAAGCCGAACAGGAACATGAACACTCGGTTATTATTTGTTGAATACCTCCCTAACTCTTATATTTATCAGTGAAAGCGCAAACATACAATGACCTTATCACCTTATTTATACCCCAACAACCTTAATGTTCAAGCTAACCTAGTTAGACTTAAATTAGAAAATCAAATAAAAACTAATAAAAGTAACCAATTCAAACTAAAACAAACTAAATCAGAAGACCCTTAACCCCCAAGTTTCAACTTTTCACATGTGAATAGACAAGATTAGTCTAAAACTCTAGTGCCCTAGGATTGCTTTTTAAAAAATGTAAATACTTTCAAAGAATATAACTAAAACTAACAAATTTAATCTACTTCCACATTTTTGTATCTTTTCGGGATATCTCAAAATCTAAGATTTTTATACTACCAATGAACAACATTAAGGTGTTTAGATCCTAAAGAGGATTAAGACTTGTCCATACTATCATATGCTTATTAAAACTGCATTTCAGTAAGTGAAACTAAATACGTAGTCTCAACTATCATGTTGGAACCAAATGCATAATGAGGTGCCTCACATGATGAATGATAGCTTTAAGCAACTATGAAGGTCCAAACGGATAACTTCTTATACGAGCTGAGATAGGTGTAATCGGGTTGTGATCTATGACTGTAAACACATTTTGCCCAAATTTGTGAACATTTTTTCTAAATTTTATTATGAACAAAATCTATTTTTTAATAAAGCGTTTAGTAGGTTATGAACATCTAAAATACACTTTGGGTGATTTATGACTAGTGTGACCCATTTCATCCATTCCCTTTTAGCTAAATTTTATTTCATCTATCCACCATTTAATTTAAATTAGCCAAAATAGCCACTTCCGTTCATGGTAAGACAAACAACCTTACAAGTTTTAATCGTATAATTTGCATCAAAGAGTACCATCCTAGAAAACAGTTGGCTGTTTTGCAAACCACTAAGGTTACTTTTGTCATAGAAAAACTAAATTTATTTATCTTTTATTCAATTTCAGGTGATCAGATGATATTTTTCATCTTGAACGTAATTGAAGGAATTGGAGTTCTACTAACATTCAAACCACTTTTGATCACAAACCATTATTAGTTTGGAGCACTTGAATCAAGCTTGAACCCCGAGTCCATACTCATTTAATAGATCTTGATGTAGCTCACGGAATGAAATCGAAGATCAAACACATTGATTCTGCGAATACCCGTGATGATCTTCACCCAAACCTCAAATTCGACCCCAAAAGTCACGAATTTGAAAAGACAAACTTTTAGTTGCAGAAATGATCAAGTGGCCATCCAAATTACATCAAGACAACTTAAATAACAAGTCAAAATTCGAACGGGCCTAAAACAAACAACCATGGGCCAAACAAAAGCTCAAAACAAAACCGAGAAACTAGAAAAAAACATAAAAATGGCCCAAAAACCCATTTAGAGGCCTTATTTTGGAAAAATAATGGGATTGGCGGGTTATTATGACGTAGCCCTCGTTTCCACGGTCGTTTTGACTGGTAGCACGTCAGAAACAGAAAGAGACTCGTAGCCCAGGTTATGACCATTTTCGTGCAGCGCGGTCTTGGGCCTCCAAAAACATTAAGGCCCGGTTTTCAACACTTAGGCCCGCATCAGATCTGATTCTCCAGGAATCAAGGACTGCATGTTTTGGTACTCGCCAAAATGATGTAACAATTTTAAACTTCTTATATACACTTTGTATTAAGCCAACTACAATGGGCCTCTAGCTTTGTATTGTATTATGCTTGTTGTGTTTAGGTTGTGGATATCATCTCTTTTGTGAAAGGCTAAAACAAGTTTAAAGTATGAATCTCAATCATTCATCTACGTAATGAAGACAAGAGATACCTCAACTATTTCTTGTCCAATTATATTTATTAGCATTCTCATATGACAAATTGTTCACAACAACTCTAAAACACACAAGTTGTTGGGATGAATGGAAGTGGTGTCTAACATATGGTTGGCTTCAATGGTCTAAGTTCGTGTATTAAGAAATGATTTCGTTTGTTGGGAAATTTTGTTTGAAACTAGAAGCTTGTTGGGAAATTTTGTTTGAAAAAAAATGATTTTTCATCATCTCCAGGCACAAATAAGTTTGTGTATTAAGTATCTTAGTAAACATTTAAGTCTAGGCTTAAGCCTATGTATCAAAATCATAAACCGTCAAGCTTTCTTCAAGGCAAATTAAAACCTAGACCAAAACTGCCATTTATCATCTAATCCAAACGGCTAAAGATGGGCATTAAGCGGACCAAAGGTTCCTCGTAACAAATGGCTGGTTTAAATCCACTATCAAACGATCACTTGTAAAAATTTTAAGTTCTTAAATAGTTTTAATATGTCATGATTAAATGCTTATAGGCTCATTTAGCCTATCATGATTCTGAAAGTAAAGAACGAAAAAGAAATTACTCCAAATATTAGAAGTTTTGTTGTACACAATTACACACCTTTAGATTAAGTATCATAAGCTTTATTCAAAAATTCTTCAAAGCTTACAAGAAGATAGATAAAAGAAGAGAGTTTTTTTTTTCATCGTGACTCTCAACTACATAAACGTTTCCTTGTATAGAAATGGTGGATGGATACCAACAAAATACAATTATATATAGCAAGCTGAAGTGCTGAACCCTTTCAATTATAAAGGGAAGTTCAAATTTCAAAGTAATATTGATGGTATGTGAATGGTGGCTTTATTATGCAAAAGTGTATCCCATTCATTTATACTTTAAAAAGAAGTTATGCTTTTTCTTCATATGTTTTGGATGACTTGGACTATTCCAAACGGCTATGAATATTTTCCTCCAAAATTGGAATAAATTTATCAACTTTAAATTCTAAGAGTTCTATGTTGGTTGAGCTTGCCCGACTAAACATGAGAATTGGTTCCCATCTTCATTTGATCATTTGAAGAAACATGCATAGTCTTTTTCAAGCTTTATTTTCCTTCTAGATGCACTTCTTTAAATCTTTCTTTAGTTCTGATGTAGCGTACGGAATGAAATCGAAGCTCAAACACGTTGATTCTGCGAATACCCGTGATGATCTTCACCCATACCCCAAATTCGACCCCAACAGTCACGAATTTGAAAAGACAAACGTTTTTTTGCAGAAATGATCAAGTGACCATCCAAATTATATCAAGACAACTTAAATAACAAGCCAAAAATTCAAACGGGCCTAAAACAAACAACCATGAGTCAAACAAAAGCCCAAAAAAAAACCGAAAAACTAGAAAAAAACATAAAAGTGACCCAAAAACCCATTTAGAGGCCCTATTTTGGAAAAATAACGGGTTAACCACCTATGGTAGGTTACCATGACGTAGCCCTCGTTTCCACGGTCGTTTTGACTGGTAGCACATCAGAAACGGAGGCTCGTAGCCCAGGTTATGCCCATTTTCGTGCAGCGCGGTCTTGAGCCTCCAAAAACATTAAGGTCCGGTCTTCAATACTTGGGCCCGCATCAAACACAATAGAAGAAGGCAGCCCATGCAAACGATACACATCACGAAAGAAAAGTTGTGCTGCATTAACAGCATCAGATGTCTTCTTGCAAGGAATAAAATGGACCATCTTAGAAAACCGATCAACAACAACAAAAATAGAATCATTACCTCTCTGAGTACGAGGTAACCCCAACACAAAATCCATACTAATATCAACCCATGGCTGCGAAGGAATTGGCAAAGGCATATAGAGACCCGCATTACTAGTCGCGCCCTTTGAAATTTGGCAAATGCGACATCTTTTAACATAACGATCCACTTCTTTTCTCATAGTAGGCCAAAAATAAGAAGTTTGCACCAACTGTAAAGTACTATCACGACCAACATTCCCTTCACCATGTAATTCCTTAATAATTTGCAAGCGAAGGCTAGAATCAGGAATACATAGCTGATTTCCTTTGAACAGAAAACTATCATGTAAAAGAAAATCTGACTTCTGCCCGGTTTGCATACCCTGCATAACAACGAAAAATATGGATCAATGATTAGCTGCTCACGAATGACATCAAGACTTGGCACATCAACTCTCATAGAAACAAGCAAATTACTCCTTCTGCTTAAAGCATCAGCAACTCTGTTTGAAACACCAGTCCTGTGTTTGACCACAAAAGTGAACTTTTCAAGAAATGCCAACCAGCGCCCATGCTTATGGGATACCTTGTCTTGTGTGCGAATATGCCTTAAAGAGTCATGATCAGTGAACAAAACAAACTCTTTATGAAACAAATAATGACGCCAATGCTTTACAGCTTGGACCACTGCATAAAAATCTAGGTCATAAGTATTATATCTCAACTTTGGCCCTGTCAATTTCTCACTAAAATAAGCAACAGGCCGACCACCTTGGCTGAGAACTCCGCCAATCCCAACCTTTGATGCATCTGTATAAAGTTCAAAAACTTGAGAAAAATCAGGCAATACCAGAATTGGGGCTGTAGTGAGCTTGTCTTTTACAACTTGAAAAGCCCGCTCAGCTTCTTCTATCCAAACAAATATTTTCCCCTTCATGCAGTCTGTCACTGGGGCCATAATAGAACTGAAATTTGGAATAAACCTTCTATAAAAAGAAGCAAGACCATGAAAGCTACGAACTTCAGTAATGGTAGTAGGGGTTGGCCAGTTTTGAACAGCTACTACTTTAGATTCATCCACCTGTATCCCGTCACCAGAAACAACATACCCCAAAAACAGAACTTTAAGGGTCATGAACACACACTTCTTTACAGCTGCATAGAAACTATTCTTACGAAGTAAGGTCAAGACCTGCTTGACGTGTATGACATGCTCACTGACAGAAGCACTATAAATAAGAATATCATCAAAATATACAACCACAAACTTCCCAATAAATGGCCTGAGCAACTGATTCATCACACGCATAAAAGTACTAGGTGCGTTTGATAAACCAAAAGGCATTACCAACCATTCGTACAACCCCTCACGAGTCTTAAAGGCAGTTTTCCATTCGTCTCTAGGTCTTAGACGAATTTGGTGGTATCCACTTTTCAAATCTAACTTCGTGAAAACAGTAGCACTACTAATCTGATCAAGTAAATCATCAAGTCAGGGAATAGGAAACTTGTACCTAACAGTAATCTTATTGATGGCTCGACTGTCAACACACATACGCCAAGTGCCATCCTTCTTCGGGGTCAACAAAGCAGGAACAACACAAGGGCTCATACTTTCACGATCATGGCCTTTAGAAACCAACTCTTCAACCTGTTTACGCAACTCCTCATGCTCTCCCGGCTCATCCTGTAATGTGGCTAATTGGGCAATTGTGAACCAGGCTCTAAATCAATGTGATGTTGGATGTCACGCAAAGATGCTAATCCATCAGGTAACTCGTTAACGGATCAAAAAGATTTACAGAGTCCATGATCTGAACCCTCAAACCCCCGATATACCTAGCAACAAGTTGTTCTTTAGATTCTTGGATATCATTTCGAGCAATCAATGGTAAAACTAGGTTGTGTAGTCATCAACAGATTTAGACCCCTGTTTCAGATTTTGCAGACGCTGGTACATCAAACGTTGAAAATTATGAGGCAAAAAATTAGAACGCATGCACTTTTTCATCTTGGCCCACGTCACAATCCTTGATTTTCCAACCCTGTTGCGTGTCAATTTCAACTGTTGCCACCACGCTGATGCCCTACCACGTAACCTGGTAGCGATCAAAGGCACCTCGCTTGTCTTCAGGCACCTCTTTGAATTCAAATACCTCCTTTATGGTAGCCAGCCAATCAATAAACCCTTATAGGTTCAAACTAGTCCCATCAAACTCTAGGATATCAATTCTAATCCCAGTGTCCCAACGTCTATTTCCATCTCCATGTTCTCGCCTTGGTCGCCTTTCTGGGTTTCCTTCGGAAGACCAACCATCACCATCATAAAATGGATACTCAAAATCGGACCCATCTCTATTGTTGGGAGCCTGCCTTCTACGATTCATCAAGTCAGCAATCCGATCAGTCAATTGATCGACCACTTGATCCAATCGTTGCTCCACTCTTGCCATAAAGCGTTGCTCCAACTCTAGTTCATAAACTTCATCGATTGGCCTGGTGTTTCTTCTTGGAGGCATTTTGAGCCAGGAATTTGGCTCTGATACCAACTGATGTAGCGTACGGAATGAAATTGAAGCTCAAACACGTTGATTCTGCGAATACCCGTGATGATCTTCACCCAAACCCCAAATTCGACCCCAACAGTCATGAATTTAAAAAGACAAACGTTTTTTTGCATAAATGATCAAGTGACCATCCAAATTACATCAAGACAACTTAAATAACAAGCCAAAAATTCGAACGGGCCTAAAACAAACAACCATGGGCCAAACAAAAGCCCAAAAAAACCAAAAAACTAGAAAAAAACATAAAAGTGGCCCAAAAACCCATTTAGAGGCCTTATTTTGGAAAAATAACGGGTTAACCCGCCACGGTCGTTTTGACTGGTGAAACGGAGGCTCGTAGCCCAAGTTATGCCCAGTTTCGTGCAGCGCGGTCTTGGGCCTCCAAAAACATTAAGGTCCGGTCTTCAACACTTGGGCCCACATCAAGTTCTTTCATATATGAATCGATTATCTTGTTTTGAGATCGACTCTAATCTGTGTAGAAGCAATCTTCTTGAAACATGTTCAAATGAACTAGAAATTTCCTTCTACTTTCCTTTAGAGATTTGTTTCTTTTACAATGCTCCATCTTTTCTAGGATTATATGCATAGTTTCTTGGACCATCTTGGTCGAGAACTTAGTATACCAAGTTCTCTCGAGGCATGGGGAGTTATCTCTTATCTTATTATCCATGGAATTAAAAGTTCTATATAGAAATACATTGAAGTTAAACCTTCAAATCATGTTAAAATATATATGTTCCTCTTCCTTTAAGGTAATTAATCCCCATCGTTCTTGAGCTAAAAGTTGTTTGGCCGACATAAGTTTTGTTAAAGTTATAAATACCCACCTATCAAAGTCTGATATTTTTATCAAATATTTTTTAAACATTCTAAGCATATTACTGGTTTTTTTATAAGAAGTTGCAGCATATGATGTTGGTTTGAGGTATTTGGTCATTAGAATTCAAAGATTGTCAAAATATTAGATACGCTTTTGGCTAAAAGAATTATTACTTGTCTTTTAGTCATTGTGAATGACTCATCATCACCTTCTTCATTCATTACCCATGCATAGGTAACAGTTTAAGAAATATTTTCTTTCTATGCATTTATCAAATCTTGAATTTTACCATATAATGGATCATCCTGTTGATTTTGGATGCTTCCGAATGTTGAGCTACCAGAAGCAATATCTAACGCTACAAGGTTTCTATCTCCTATTTAAGCTAAAATAAGACTTTGTCATGGGTTACTTCTTCCTCTATTTAATTCTCTGTGGGATAATTCCCTTTTCTTTATGAATCTTTATTTGATTCTTAAGAGTTATGAATCTTATAATTAGTACTTTGGGACTTTCTTAGTCTTATCATAAGGAGGCATGCCTTGAAAAATCGTTTTGTATCTCATGAATATGAAGTATTTATACTATAATAATCATGTTATAAACAATTATCTTATTTGTTGATTTGGCATATGCCCTGCCAGCCTGTCCTTTGTATTTCCCATTCTAAATGTTCCTTGGTAAATTATATTAGGTAAGCTATAATTAACATCCCTTTTATAGCTTTTATTTTTTTTAATCAAATGGAGCTAAATGAGATTGCCATGTAGCAAACATGGAGCATACCTGGTGCTTAACTTTGCGCATTCCGGGGAGGAGGTTGGGTTGGATCGTTTTGCGAATCTGATGTACCCAACCTTACCCTACACTTTATACAAGAGACAGTTTATTACAACTTGAACCCATGACCTTAAGGTTACAATACAACTTTATAATAAAAAGTAATTGTATAGATAATATGAGAACTCTAATACACTTTTTAAGATAGCGTCAATTTCTTTTGCTATGGTAGCATAATTCTTTGAATTTCGGACCATTTTTGGAGCGGAATATAACAAGACATTGTTGTTTTGCTTGAGGATCTAGTTATTTTCAAATTCGTCCATAATCTACATAAAAAACATGAGAAGTTTGAAGGTAATGATGTGACAATCAAGCAAGCATCATTAATATGGGTTTCAGAGCATGAGAACAATACTGGTCTGAGTGATAAGAATACTACTTGAGTGTATGGGTATACTCATTCAAAACAATAGTCTTCTCATGC
Source organism: Flaveria sonorensis (assembly GCA_025506505.1). Taxonomy (NCBI): domain Eukaryota; kingdom Viridiplantae; phylum Streptophyta; class Magnoliopsida; order Asterales; family Asteraceae; genus Flaveria; species Flaveria sonorensis. The sequence continues at coordinate 36,536,399 of CM046439.1, read as the reverse complement.
TTTGAAATCCATATCAATGATGCATGCGTGATTGTCATTGTTATTACATTCAAAATTCTCAAGTTTCTTACTGTTATTAATCACTCGTCGAACCATCGTCCCACTCTGAGATCGTCCGACATCATCCCATCTAGCAACGTCCCACTATTGCATCGCACAGTCCAGCCACAAAATCATTTGATTCTCTTTTCATTGTTTGATGAATATCATATGAAAGAGAGAGAGAGGATCGTATGATAGAGATATTAGTCAACAAAGAAGTTAAATAACAAGAGAAAAAAGTAGTTCAAAAAATTAGACAAAGATATTAGTCAACAAAGAAGTTAAATAACAAGAGAAAAAAGAAGTTCAAAAAAATAGACAATGAACAAAACTAAATGATGCTGAAATTACCTAAATAACCTTTTAAATATAATATTATGATTGGTTAAGGAGAGTTTTTTTTTTTTGTTTCTTATAACTTTACACATACAAGCCAGTATTTTAGAACCTCAAAACTAATATATAATTCCCAAAACATAAGATTAAGAGATGCACACACAACATTTGTCCAGCGCATCATGATGATTAATTTGGGCTCAAGCTTGAAGATTCAGAAAATATACATTTGGTCCCAAGACTTATTTTGGTGTATGTACTCCTAAAGTTCAAATTTTTACCAGATAGAAAATATGAAACTACCAAACTGTCTTAACATAAAAATATTCTTTACAACAACACCTATGTGATGTCCTAATGTCATGTATAAAAAGAAAAAAAATACTTTAGAGGCTGATGGTATAACAACATACTGACCCAAACAACATTTTTGGAAGCTGGTACAAACATGTGTATATACATAAACTAAACGAAATATTGAGTCGGGTACCGGTACTCATAGCCATTATAGTCATAATAAAGCCTTTCCCCTTTAGTTATGTCTCGAGTCGCAACCAAGAGATTGCGGCTTAATCCTTCCACATTGTAGCATACACACTGCACATTAGTTTTCTTTCGAGATTTGCTAAAACAGATTATAATGAGTCAAAGAACAGTTAATATATACCGAAGAAAGAATATTCACTAGTAAATGAGTAATTGTTATCAACAAAATGCAAAACTGTAACCTAGAGCATTATTGGAAAACTTAAGTGTCATCATTTGAGAAATTATTTTGTTGTTGTAGAGCATTATTGGAAAACTGTAACCTAGAGTTTGCATTGCATGCAAATGAACTTGAGCTAGCCTTCTAGGCTAGCGCTTGCACTGCAAGCGAATGACCTTGAACCTTCTAGCCTTGTAATCTAGTATTTACAAGAACTAATGAACATACAAAATTGACAAAATATGCTCTTCAACGGTGACCTCTGTCTCTAGCTAGTCATCCAACTCTTGACTAATTAATTGGGAAATATGTCTAACTTGGGGTACATATGCACCCAAGAAACACCCATACAACCCTAAACACGCTAACATAAAAAGGAAAAAAAAAACATATTAGCTCTTGAATGCCTAATTAACTGCGTAAGAACAGCCTCCTCTGTATACGTATTTAGTAATAAGATTGCAATTTGTATCAGAATTATGGCATTTTCCATCAGTAGCTAAGATCGTATTCGTTGATACATATATTTAGTGATACTATGCTCTGGATTAACCTGATTACTACATAAAGGCACATCTGCAGTTTCTTATACAGGTAACATATTATTAATTAGTAGGGATGAGTAAACATGTGACTGCAGCATCTCTAACATGATCAGACCAGCTTTTTATGGCCATAATCACCATCACTTTTTTTTCCTAACATGTAACAATTGGATTCACGTATCTAGCAGTAAGGAACACAAATAGAAGTAAACTACAGGCTATGATTTGACTTTTACTTTACACATAAGATAGATAATGATATAACCACAGAAGTTACGAACCAAAGGCGCATAAGTTCCATTTGCAAAATAAAAGGGGGAATAAACCTTGAATCCACTAGGTGCGCAACATGTGAGAAATTAAGATCATGAAGTGGAAATTGATAAGATTCTAAGTTAGGTAATGCATGATTATACTTATAATCATCTGCTAGATATCAGGCATATCTAAATCAAGAAGGGAAAAGGAGTCATTAGAATGACCTACAACATTTTAATACAGGTAACTTCATATCTCTTACAAAAATTAGCTTGCAATCATATCATTCGAAATCTATATCCACGCAGGCAACCAAAATGAAGACCAGATCACCAGCATTATCTTTTCACAACTATATACCAAATTACAAATGCGATAAGTAGCATGTCAAGTTAATTGGAAATTGTAGGTTAATCTTGTTGGGTCAAGTCCATTTAATTTAAGTCGGGTCAAGTCAGTAAGTTGATCTTGGTATGTATTAGTAGGTAATTAACAAGTTTAATCTAGTCACATGTTTGATTTAGTATGGCATGGGTAGTTAGCAAGTTAGTTGTGTCTTGATCATGGGTAGTGCCGTAATGGGCTAGTTGGTAGGTTTTCCCTTGCAAATATATATATATATATATATATATATATATATATATATATATGTGTGTGTGTGTGTGTGTGTATGTATGTATGTATGTATGTATGTATGAATGTTCCAAGTAATGAATAGAATAGGACAGTTAAAAGAAGTGAACAAAACCCTACTATTTGTGTGTCTTGTGTGTTCAATTTAGGGTCTGAACCAACAATTGAGAAACGAGGGTTGAGTTGAGAATCACGTCCCAAGAGGAGGAGGAGCCCTTGGTTGCAAGTTGGGAACGAGAGAAAAAGCAGGCTATTAGGTCAAAGATCAAAGAAAGCACGTGACGCAAAAAAAAGAGGAAAAATTATTTTACGACTGAGAAAAGGGGAAAAGAGGATAGATTTGGCAGCTGTCACTTAGGTGAATTCGTAAGAAGAACTAAAGCAAGTAGGAGGTGGTAAATACAATATGGAAGCAAGGAAGCAAGTACGTGAAAAAGTGTGTTGTCAATTTTAAAAAATAAAAATAAAGAAAGCAAGCAAGCAAGCAGATGGCAAGAAACACCTAGAGAGAATACAACAAGAGCAAGATACAAGAACCGTGTGTTCTTAAAGCAAGCAACAAGAAACCGGACCTATGTGGTTCGTATAGCAACAACATGATCTGAGTCATGTGTGGTTCATAGCAAGTAGCAAGAGCAAGTGGCAAGATTGAATCTTTAAGGTTCGGATAGCAAGAAAAAGCAAGAGCAAGACACAAGAAAGAATAAGCAAGAAAGGAATCAAGAACGAGCAAGAAGCAAGAACGATCAAGGTGTTGTTCAGTTGAGGAAGGCAGAAAGAGAAGCAAGATCAACCTCGTGATTAAGTGGATGGATGTAGGTTAATATTGATGGGTCAAGTCGGCTTAATTCAAATCTGCTCAAGATAATAAGTTAGTCTTGGTATGTAGTAGTAGGAAGTTAACAACTTTAATTTAGGCACATGTTTGTATGTTTAGCAGGGCATGGGTAGTAGCTAGCGAGTTAGTGTGTCTAGATCGTGGGTAGTGGGTGAGTTGGTAGTTTTTCCATTGCAAGAATCTTTATATATATGTGTGTGTTTCTATATATGGTGGTTTTCGCTATACCTTTATAGCCTAGAATTAAATTCTTGAAGTGAATCAGTATAAAAGGAAAGTTAAATGCGGTAAGCAAAAGCCTATTGTGCGTGTGTTTTGTGTTCTCGATTCAGGGACTGAACCAACAGAAATTACTAGGATTGATTTTATGCAATACTAAGGATTCATTGTATCATTCAATGTATTACTTTTTTACAAAATATTAGGATGGAGGATCAGTCTTGTAGATCAATTTTAGAACATTACTAAATGCAGTAATTATTTACAAACTCATGAGTGTAAGCCATGACCCATGAGAAGTGTTTTTTTGCGACCGACAAAGATTGTATAAGAAAAGAAGTTATCAGTAACCAGAGCATCGTGAATGCAAGAAATTGGAACATCAATCTGATGTATCAAAGTCTTTAGGTGAACTTTTTAACAAATGAAAGAAGAGACATGATTTCATCCACAACATTTGATTGGTTGATCAAGTTTATCTCGTTTATTCGCTAAGTAGTCATGGTATATACTCTAGATTATATGATTGTAGGTTAATTAATGCAATGCTGGAACCAAGATAATGTTTTCCTTCTACTTAACTGTAACTGAAAACCGCGTTCAAAATCTCACTTATGCAAAACTTAAATGATCAGCCATGATATTTGATGTTATATGACCTATGATTACAAACAACATGGAACATAGTCACAACGTTTTCTATTAAACATTATTTAATAAGAATTAAGTTTCTAACTTGAAAGATATCATATTCGTTGCCCAACAATGTGATGGATAGATTAGAGGTATATAATGCTTGATCTATACAAAACATAACTTGATCTTTTGGAAAGAAATGAAAGTATACAAGATTGATTGATTCTTGTCATTCAATACAAAGGTTATAAATATACAATAAATCCTAACAAACTCTTATCTATCTACAGAAAAGATTAAATACAAAAATTATAATTATATTACAAAATATATCTAGCTAGTATCTAGAATAAGAAACTGTTCATCATTCAAACTTTGCAACTCAACAAAACTAACAGCAATTTTCTTTTAGAGGTATATTATATAAGTGTATGCATACTAACTGATATGAAAAATGTTAGAAGTAACCTCTTATTTTGGAGGTATATTAAGTGTAAGCATAATAACAACTTCAGTGTCTTTTACATACAAAACCTGTGGGACTATATTAAATTACCCCATGTGAAACAAACATCAAAAGATGCTAGTCCACAGCCCTGAACATTGCTTTTTCAGTAAATCAAAAATACTAATATGGTACAATGGTTGTTTTGTTGGCAATTGCCAAGAACGAAACCACAAGCCGGTGTAATCGAATGGGACCCTAACAAGCTGGTTAGATCCTACAATCTAGCATTTTCAATTTGTATTCAAATAGGTTAGAGTCATTAGCCGTTGTAAATAAAGTTATAAACCGAGTCACGGTACACAAGCGTGATAAAGTTTTTGAGTTAGTTTTCTTGGTTACAATAAAAGTATTAGGGAGTTATCCAATTCACATTTTCATACTTACTGATTCTGGACTTGATGTTTTGCATCAGTGGTTAAAAAAGTTCAATGGTTACTTTACAATTCAAAAAATGATATCTAATCCTCTATGTTGGGTTAATCTTGATTGGGTCAAGTCGGGTCAACTTAGGTGTCATGGGTCTAGTATTTGAGTCAAGTTTTGTTTAGAGAATGAAGAAATTAAGTTTTTTAATTTGAATTAGTCTTAGTAGTTAGCAAGTAGTGGGTTTAGATTAAGGGTAGTGAAGTAATGCTACTTGTTTTTAGGAGTTCATGTTTACTTTCTATATAATGTAAGTTTTGAAATATGAATGAATGCAAGAGTTTTGTGAGTGTGTAATTTTGGGCCTGAAACCAACACTCTATATTATTGCAAACTTTTGACAAAAACCTAACCTGAAGCTGATATCAGTAAAAGATCAAACAAAACACTTAAAAATGATAATAACAATAAAATATATAATTACCTGAGGCGAGATCGTCTCTGAGGACGGACGTAGAACCCTGGTTCTCGATCATAAAGAATTCCGGTATTTTAATCGAAATCGAACCTGAAACTGATATCAACAAATCATAGAAATTAGCATGAAAGAATGAGACATTAAAATCAAATTTTTTTTGGTGTTGTACTTTTCATGCATGCAGATAATAATTAAAATCTTTTGTTATTAAACAACTGATCGAAAACATACACACACACACACATATATATATATATATATATATATATATATATATATATATATATATATATATATATATATATATAAATTGCATACCTTGGAGCTGATGAGGAGGAAGATCGATGCAGTTAGGGCAGTACGAATGGCCCATAGGCACACGAGCAACAATCGACTTGAGACAAACATGTGATAACCTCGGTCAAATCTTTCGCACAATAGCAGCTGCTCGTCCCTATCGCCCAAGCCACATTCGACGCACACGACTTCGTTTATGTAGTTGTCTTCTTCTACCACCACCGCGTGCTGAGCAACTTCCATAATCTCCTTAATTGACTTGTACTTCTGTGGTCGACGTTGTCGTCGTTGTTGTTTATCAGCAGATCGGTGAAGACTTAAAGCCATAGCCATGGCGGATTGTTGATGAGCAGCGAGTATAATGCAGATTGAGTTAGAATGGTGAAATCTGGGGATGAAAGTGGGTTGATTTTCATCGGAGTGTAATATATGAGAATGATATTATATCATATGTGATTACGAAGGTGGTAATTACCTTAAGTAAGGATGACGTGGCGGAAGGTGATTGGATGGGCTAACGTGCGCAGACTCATATGCGATGATCCGCCGATCATAAAGATGGGTTGCTTGCTTTGATCGGTGGTTTGGGTGGTTGATGGTGAGAGATTAATTTTTGAGTATTGAAATTAAGTCTTTCTTTTTATTGCTATTATTACTACCCTTATTTTCATTTTTTGTTCTTTATAATCTTTTTATTCTCCTATATGTTTAAAAAAGCAATAGGGATAAATAGTGCCCAGGGTCATTTTAGGTATTTCATTTTGTGTTTGTTTGGGGTATTGTGCTTCTTCTTTTATAGATGGATAAATAGGCAAGCGGAAATTTGTAGAGAGAAAAATGGGTTTTCGGTGTTTAATGGTGCCGGAGGTGGTGGCTGCTTTGGCTTAGCTACCGTTTCCCCACCTCCTGTATGCCGCCTCCCATTTGTTTTCCCTTTCGCAGCCTCATCTCTGCCTCTGGTTGCTTTGTTTGTTTGTACAGAGAGAAAGTGGCGACGCCCTACCGGATTCGGAGGTGTTTTTTGGGGTTTTCTCACCAGATCTTGTGTTGTTGCTAGTTCCTCGACCATTGTTGTAGATGGAGAGAAATAACTAGTAGTGGTATGTCGTCGCAACCAGGTGCCAGCTGTCGGTGCTAATGTTGTCAACCTGTGCTTTGTACACGACTGATTGTGTTGGGTGTTACTTTCTACTGTATGCGCAGCTTTGTGTTTAGATATAGGTTCTTTCTGATTTTCTCCTAGCTTTGGCTAGTGGTGGTGTGTCGCCATCACTGCCGATGGCCTTTGTGTTGACATGCGGTAGCGTTCAGGTGGTTGTTGTTGTTGCTGTTTTAGTTTATCGCGTGTTTTGCGTGGAAGTTGTTGGTGGGTGATGACGGTAAAGACAACTCTCATTCTTTGTGGTTCTGTGAAGGAGGTTCATATGTGATATAGTTCGATGATGATGATGACTGTATTTGAGACCCATGTCCCTGTGTTTGTCTTTGAGATTATGTCGTGATACTACTCTCAGAAACATGAACTGATGCTTATTTGAGGTCTGTAATGATGAACCTGTGTTCATCTAAGACATATACATGTATGGTGTTGTACATTTTGTATTTAGTATAGTGTCAGGCTGTGATGATAACCAAAAAATGATATCAGGTTGCTTTGGCATGACTATCCTTTATGGTTAGCAGCCGTAACCGAAATCCTGTTCTGAGCCCCATTCATCATACACGCAACGCACGTGGTTGGAAACCACTAGTTGTTTCCTTTATAAATTTGATTAGAGATGTTTTATTTAACTGATGAGTAGAGAAAAATTCAAAATTAAAACACGGACTCACATCAAATCTAAGATATATATATTGTAGGTTTTATTCAACTCTAGTATGATATTAACTTAATTAAGGCCGGTTCTAACTAACAAAAATACCCATTCGACTAACTGGTGAATAATAAAGTTACTTTATTCCTTTGGATTAGCACTAGACTTTGACGAAACATTAGTGACAACTTGATTTTCCATTGGTGATCTGTTGTTGATTGCCTAAGGATTCTCTTGTACGTGGTATTTTTTTATATTTTAAGTGTTAATCAACCTTACTAGGTAAAATTAGATTACTACACGACACATTTGTTCAAAACAAGTTAATTTAGTCATATTGATTCTAATAAGTGGATCTTTATAGTGTTAATCTTTGATAGACTTGCCATGTGTTGGTGGATTGTTTTGGCGGTACAGAATCAAACTAACTCAATTCAATCCTACTAATTCTTTTATGTGGATGCCCTATAGTGTTAGGCTTTGATGGGCCCTTGGTCGATATTTGTTTTAACTAAAAAACCATGACCGGTCGTAATAACCCAATTTAGTCGTGGTGATACTTGTATGTGGATACTATAATGTGTGCCTGTTCGCCTGCCTATGGCTTAGCACTAGCAACACTTAGGATGTATTCCTTTATCTTTATATGTGATCCATGAGTCCTAGTAGCTAGACATAGCACATAGTGCCCACATGGGGAACTACGGGTCTCCCTCTACATTTTAAGACCACTAATTCCAACTCAGTCAGTTATATATGTTCATGTCGGAATAAATCTCAGGGCCACTAGTTTCAAAATACCTGCTAACAACGATGTTCCATATTATGAAATTTTGGGAGCTTGCCATTTTAGAGTTGAATTGAATATACTTAAGGTCCATCAAATTATTTTTCTTTCAATTTAGAGAGAGCATGTTATGGGTATTTATAGGAAGTTCACCGACGGACAATCAACAAGAAGGTACCCCAGTTCCCTCCTAAAATGACAAAGTTATATTGTTTCATCCAAACATTTCTAATAATAATATATCAGTTTTTATTAGCTTAATAAAGACAATCAACTTCATTAGTAATATGTCGATAATTACTGACAAATTACCAACCATGTAACTTATTTGCAAATTAAAGAATAGTGTTTGGTCTGTGATATTTCATATGTAACGCTTATTTGTTTATTAGTGTAAATACACAATTTAGGAATTTTGATGCCGTTATGTTATGAGTTTAAAAATTAAAGTGTCGTGTTTGGTCCAGTTGGAAGTGATAGAACTAGTGGATGCAAATGGAAAGAGATTACAAAATATATTAGCTTTTGTTAAAGAGTTGGATTGAAAACAAATTAAAAAAGATTAGTTCATAGCTAGAAAATATGGTATTTAGGACTGTCTTTCAGGTAATAAATCAATCATTAGAAAGCTAATTGTGATTGAAAAGACGCTTATAATATCCTTCTAGGGTATCTAATTTTATGACCAAAAACAGTTTGTTATTTATAATGATGTTAGATTACATACTATACACATGATCAACAAATTAAAATGTTAGTTTGGCCAACATAAATGTTTTCAAATGTAATGGTTAGATCTTCATTTTCTGATTTATTTATGATTCAAATGTAAATATTATTAGGCCATGTTATTATGAGATCTCACCGTTAGATTACATATCACAAAAATAGCACTTTTTTAATAAAGTAAGCAACATAATAAAAGTCAATAGATAACTGGTTTTTTTCGATGCTACATTCAAGTGGCTAAAACTGGTTCCTATCAAAGTTAATTTCTTTGTTTGGGGGGTAACGTTGGAAAGGATCCCTTCTCTTGTTGTTCTTGCTAAAAGAAACGTTGGTGTTCCCTCTACTGTTTGCTCTGGTTGCAATACACACTTGGAATCGGCGGATCGTATGTTGGTGATATGTGATAAAGCAAAAATTATTTGGAGAATGGCCCAGTCTTGGTGTAGGATATCAATCTCAACAGTCAACTCGATTAGAGAATCAATTGAGTTTACATGTAAGATGAATGGTGGCAAGGTGTTTAAAAACAATATGGATGCTATTATCTCTGTTAAGGTATGAATGAAGAAATGATAGATGTTTTAAGAACATGTACTGGAAGCCGGAGTTGATTTTTGATGACATTATCGCTACTTCTTTCTTGAGGATCAAGTATAGGGGTAATTTTCACTTGTTTGGGTGGAGTAACTGGTGTAATTTTAAATGTTTCTTTGTTTTTGTAATCTTTTTGTACTCTAGCTTTTTGCTAGTTTTTCTCCTTTAATGCAAGTTGCTTTTCCGAAAAAAAAAACCAGTTTATTTAATCACACCATTATATACTTTAACTAAATCATAAACTATCAATGTTAGGATGCTAGTCTTAGAAGTAGGTCAGGAGCTCTTAAATTCATGTCAATTCATCATCTTTACTATCATTTACATGTCAAATTAATATGTATACATATTTTAACTTTAGCAAAATAATCTTTAGCATAACATACTCTGATCCACTTTAGCAAATCATAACTATACACATCGTCATACTTTAAGTGTATCTGTTACTTTAACTGTATTTCTTTAGCAATACTTTATGATACTTTAGCATTATAGAGTTAAAAAAATAAAAACTCGGTATATACCAAAAGTGAAAACTAAGGCAAAAGCAAGATCTTTTGGTAAAGTGAAAAATGTGTCTTGGGTTGTTGAATGCGAAAACTTACTAAAAGTTGTTGTGCTAGAATTTAAAGAATGAAAGAACTTGGAGGATGTAAATAACTGTGGTTTGCGAGAACTTTGTTTGTTCGGTAAATATATGTAATTTTATATGTGAAGTTTGTAAGTAATGATGATGGAAATTAAGAATGCGTCATTAATTTGGGTTTTGGAGCATGATAACAATATGGGTCGGAATGATAAGAATACTACTTGAGAGTATTGGTCGAAACCAGTTTTCTTCTCGTACTTCAAAACCCATGTCATGGTGCATGCTTGATTGTCATCATCACTACCTTCAATAATCTCAAGTTTCTTACTGTTGTTCATCACTCGTGGCACCATCGTCCTGTTGTGAGATAGTCCGACATCATCCCCTGTAGAAGTATCCCACCATATCAACACATAGTCTAGCCACAAAAGCATTTGATTCTTGTTTCATTGTTTGATGAATATCATATGAATGAGAGAGAGGATCTTACAATAGAGATATGAGAGGATGAGAGAATCCTGGTTAAGGGGAGTTTTCTTGGTTTACTTATTACTTTACACAGACAAGCGAGTATTTTGGAACCTCAAAACTAATAGTTTCCAACACCTAAGAATAAAAAACGGACACCTATCAATATTTGTGTCCAGACAACGTCATGATTTTTATTTGGGCTCAAGCTTGAAGATAAAAAAAACAAGTATACATTTGGTCGCAAGACTTATTTTTAAGCATGTCACAATGCAGTCTGCGTAAATAAAAAACTATGAAGAGTTCTTCTAATTAGTTCCTTTCATGTCCACCTAAAATTGAATTTTGACCTAACATAGGAAATATATGAAACTAACCAACTGCCTTAATAGAAAATTATTATTTACAACAACACCTATGTGATGTCCTAATGTCATAAAATGTATAAAAAAATACTTTAGAGGCTGATGGTATAACAAAATACTGACCCAAACAACATATTTTGGGAGTTGGTACAAAATGTGTATATACATAAACTAAACAAAATACTGAGTTGGGTACAGGTGCTCATAACTATTGTAATCATAGTATAACTTTTCTCCTTTTGTGATGTCTCTAGTCGCAACCAATAGGTTGCGGCTTAATCCTTCCACATTATATCTCACACACTTCACGTTCTTTTTCTTTCGAGATTCTCTGAAACAGATTATATTGATATAAAGAACAGTTGTTATATACTCAACCAGTAGAAATTGAGTAATTGTTATTAACAAAATGCAAAAAAAATACTACTTTAATTTACAAGAACTGCACATATTGTTTATTTTTGTTAAATGTAATTGGAAAAAGAAGTTTCACTATTAGAACACACCTGTATAGATTTTTATCAAAATCATTTACTCAAAATTTTCTTTCACATTTTCATTATTGTTGATTTGCATACACTTAATAAAGTCAATTTATATATAGTTATAAGGCTTACCGTATGTGGTTGTTTATTCCACTAATGAAACGGGCAATGTTTGCTCGTTTATCCGGGCAGATCACCAGACTTTTATTTGGATCCGCTGCTAGAAGCAGGGTCATCATGCTATCAGAGTCATCCTTCTCTCGATTTTTGATGTAATCTACATCCCCCGTGTACTCAGCGAGTAATGTCATCTCTTTAATGGGACCATCAGCTTCAATGGTATATCTGTAGCATAACTTTTTAATTAAAAGTGTTGAATTTGGAGTCTAATCTAGATTCTAGAAGGAAACAGAACCTTCATGTAGATATGATGGTTCCTATATGAAAACAAAAACAAAACAAACATACCTAGCAAAATCTTACTTATATGGTTATATGGTAAGGGTGAAAACAGAAACAAAGAAAATTAATTTCTTATAGTGTTATAGTTTCTTTTTATCCTACTGCAAAATGTATGTTAAATAATAAGAATCCAAACACGTTATTGACATACTATATAAGACTATTCTCCACGGATCCCATTCCTATGATGTGTTTAGAAATAAAGATATAATGGAAGTTAAGTTACTTACCCTTGACGGTCATCGTAGACAATGAGTAAAGGAGGGTATTCACCTCTCTTTGCCATGGCTTTGCATTTATTATAGGTTTCTATGTCTCTCTTCGAAAGAACCTAAAAGAAAATCAAAAGAAGATGAGACATACTATACCATAAAAACAAAAATTACGACGACTATAAAGCTCTAAAGTGGCATAAATTATTCTATTTAGATTTTACACCAAAAGAAGTGATAAACTAAAAATGAGTAATGGGAACCAAAGCTAACCTGCATTCCACCATTCTCCAAAACGGCTCGATTTGCTGATTCTGGAGCCATACCAGGAGGGTAAGTGAGTTCATCGCTGAACTCCAAGTTGAGTGATATTAAAGCAGAGGCTAGAGATGTCATTTGATGCATCCTTTGAACAACATCTTTGCTTGGAATATATGGTAATAGTCTGCGGCTCTTCTTATGATGCACAAGGGTACTTGTTCGCCTCTTTCGTTTCCTAGATTCTAATAATTCAAGAAGTACACATAAAGAGTCAGAAGAAACAGAATCTTGAATATACAATTTAACAGAACATGGTATTTTAGTTAAACATCAAAGACATCATATAAGGCTCATTGAATAGATAACAGGAAAGATGCCTCTTCCTTATCTGTGTGTTCATTGTGTGCATTATTCATAATACAGTCTTCTTGTCTTTATGTGTATAACCAGTAATTGCACTCGGTACTAACACGCTCTTGTTTTCCTTGAATTACTCAATAAATTAGTAAAAGATATTTGTACACAGACGTGTATAGCAACTTAAGTGTCATCATTTGAGCAATTATATTGTTGTTGTAGAGCATTTATTGGAGAACTATAACTTAGTGCTTGCATTGCACCAAGTGACCTTGAGCCTCCTAGCCTAGCTTGTAATGCACGTGAATGACCTTGAACCTCCTAGCCTTCTAATCTAGTATATAATAGATCATGAACCAATAAGAATATAAAACTGACAACATATGCTCTACACCAGTGACATCAGTCTCTTGCTAGTCATCTAAGTCTTCACTAGTTTTCCTAACATACGGTACATGTGCCCCCAAGAAACACCCATACATCCCTAAACATGCTAACATAAAAAATTAAAAAAAAAAACATTTTTGATGTTGAATGCCTAATTAACTGCGTAAGAATAGCCTCCTCTGCATATTTAGTATACATATTTAGTAATAAGATTGAAATTTCAAATTTGTATCAGAAGTATGTTATTTGTCATCACTAGCTCAGATTGTATTCATGGATACATATAGTTAGTGATATTGTGCACTAAATTAACTTGAATACAACATAATGGCGCATCTGCAATTAGACAGGTAACACAGATCAATTATTGATAGGGATGAGTAAACAACAGAAGCATCTTTAACATGATCATATCGGACAGGTTTTTAAGGCCATAATTACCATCTAATTTTTTTTCCTAACATGCAACAATTTGATTCACATATCAAGCAGTAAGGAGCACAGATATAAGTAAACAAGTTAGGAAGCAAACGCACATAAGTTCCATTTGGACCTGCGATGAAGATCATGAAAAATGGAACTCATCTTTTTCAGGGAATGAGGTAAAGCTTCTTTCATTTTTTTTGTGAATTTCTAGTGGAGTGTTTAATGCATATATCGTTGTATTGTAATCCAATTTCAACCTCAACCCCCAAAATGTAATCGTTCTTTTGCTCTAGCTCCTTACTAATAGTTAATAAAATTGCTTTAACTAAAAACAGCTAGCGCACAGAAAAAGAAGTAGAACACTTATGACTAAAGCTTCATTCGAGATAACAGTTGACAGATAGGGAGGCAAAAATTGGAGTTAACTACACACTGGGAAATTAAATAAAATTTGTAGCTAGTTAATACATGATTTTACTTATAGTCATCTGTTAGATGTCAGGCATAATTAAATCAAAAAGGAAGAAGTCATTGAAATGATCTACAACATTTCAAAAAAGGTAACTTCTTAGCTGTTATGAAAATTAGCTTGTAATTAGGGGTGTTCAATTTCGGATATCCGAAATTCGGATATCCGAAAATTTCGGATAGTGAAAATTTCGGATATCCGAAATTCGGATATCCAAAATTTCGGATTCGGATTCGGATATCCGTTCGGATATCCGAATTCAAAAAAAATTTGTATTATTTAACAAATGTAATAAAAATATAATAGTTTTTATTGAATTTTTTTTTTGATATTCGAAGTTTTTTGTTAAAATATCCTAAATATCTAAAAACATCCGAAATATTTAATTAATATTTAATATTTTTAAAATTTTATAAAAATATTTTGGATATTTCGGATATTTCGGATATCCGAAAAATCTCAAAATCACTATCCGAATCCGAATCCAAATCCGAAATTTCGGATTTTCGGATATTTCGGATACGGTTTCGGATTCGGATATTTTTGAACACCCCTACTTGTAATCATATCAAACGAGATATATATCCACGAAAGCAACCAAAACAAAGACCAAACTAACCAGCATAATCTTTTCTTAACTATATATCAGATATCGAATTCAATAAGCAACATGTCATGTTAATTGGAAATTGTAGGTTAATCTTGATGGGTCAAGTCGATTTAATTCAAGTCGGGTCAAGTCAGTTTGTAAATCTTGGTATGTAGTAGTAAGAAGTTGACAAGTATAATTTAGTCACACATTTTTATGTTTTCAAAGGACATGGGTAGTAAGCAAGTTAGTGCGTCTAGGTCATGGTAGTGGGCTAGTCGGTAGTTTTTCCCTTAGCAAGAGTCCTTATATATGTGTGTTTGATTTGGTTTGATAGTTGTGTACCGAGAATGCAGGTGATTTGATCAAAATCAAAGAAAGCAGGTGACGAAAGAAAAAGGAAGGAAAAAGGAACTAATTTGCGACGAAGCAAAAGGAGAAAAGAGGAAAGATTTGGCAGCTGCCACTTGGGTGAATTCACAAGAAGAATTGAAGTAAGTGGGAGGTGGTGAATACATTATGGAAGCAAGGAGGCAATTAGTCAAAAAGTGATCTACCGTCGATTTAGAAAAAATAAAAAGAAAGCAAGCAAGCAAGAAGATATCAAGTAACACCAAGCAAGAATATAGCAAGAGCAAGAGACAAGAACTTTGTTTCTTAAAGCAAGTAGCACGAAATCAAATCCGTGTGGTTCTTAGTGCGATAACAAGATCCAAGCCATGTATGGTTAGTAGCGACTAACAAGATCGAATCTTTATGGTTCGGATAGCAAGAAAAAGCAAGATCAAGACAAAAGAAAGAAAGAAACCAAGAAAGGAATCAATCAAGAATAAGCAAGAAGCAAGTAGCAGGAAGCAAAATCAAGACCAGTGTGGTTTAATTGGGCAAGACAACAAGAGAAGCAATATCAACTTCAAGATTAAAGGGGTAAATGCAAGTTAATCTTGATGTGTCAAGTCAGTTTAATTCAAGTCGGGTCAAGTGATCAGTACGTCAATCTGGGTATGTAGTAATAGGAAGTTAAGTACTTTAAATTAGTCACATATTTTTATGTTTAATAGCACACGGGTAGTTAGCAATTTGTGTGTTTAGATCATGGCTAGAGGGCCAGTTGGTAGTTTTCCCTTTGCATTAGTCTTTATATATGTGTGTATGTTGCAAGTGATTAATTAAAGAGGAAAGTTAAAAGCGATAAACAAAATCCTACTGTTCGTGTGCTCAATTTGGGGCATCAACCAAGACAAATAACTAGGGTTGATTTCATGCAATAGTAAAGGATTCAATGTGTTATTTGATGCATTAGTTCTTTACAGGATGTTAGGATGGAGAATCAGTCAGCTTGCAGATTAATTATAGAACATTACTAAATGCAGTAGTTATATATAGACTCATGAATTTAGGAAGCTAGAAACCATTACAGGTGTTTTTTTTTCTTTGTGACCAACAAAGATTGTATAAGAAAAGAAGCTTTCAGAAACTAGACCATCAGGAATACAAAAAATTGTTGCATCAGTTGACAAACAAAAAAACTAGGCTTGCAACACCAATAATCTGATGTATCAAAGTCTGTAGGTGTATTTTTCAACAAATGAAAGTAGGGACATGATTTCATCCACAACCTTTGATGGGTTTGATCTTGGTACCTAAAAAGGCATTTTTGTTTCTATTTCTCCAAAATCCCCCAAATCATGCATGCAACCATGACACAATGAACTGCTAGCTTTCAAGATGAAGAAGAAAATTTCATGTAAATTAAATCATGTTATTTACCACAGTGTATTGGAGAAAGTAGAAAAGGGAAAGTAAACTTATGGTGAAACAACTCAATAGGATCAGCTAGCTTACACAATAATGATGATCAGCCTGCGTAGAAAGTCGCTAACTTTTAATTAATACAATGTTATTACGGTTTGGATAAACATTAAATGTATACTTTTAACGCAAGCGAATTTAATATATTCTTATCCCAGCTCAGAACACTATATTGAATAAGATAAATAGATAGAGAGCACATTATCTTAATGTCTGATTCCGGAGTCCTTTCCTTTTGCGAGGGAAAGCTAGTAAAGAGTTTCAAAATTTCGAACCATTTTATTTATCACTTTTATTCGCGAACTAGCCATTGTACTTAGATATGATTTTAGGTCAATTATTGCAGGCTTCGGTCTTGTTTTCTAGAAGTGGGCTCCCCTTCGATGCCCTGCCCTTGACCTATCTTCTTTTCCTTGAGTCCTAAGGGTTTCATCTCAAGCATTCCAACTCTATCTTAGCCCGTATATGTAGTAGGTCTGATAGTATAGTGGAACCAAGATAATGTTTTCCTTCTACTTTGCAGTAAGTGAAAACTGCGTTTGAAATCTCATTTATGCGAAACTTAAGTGATCAGCAATAATAATTTCAAGTTATGAGACCTATGATTACAAACAAGGAACATAGTCACAACATTTTCCTATTAAAACATCATTTAATTTGAATTAAGCATCTGACTTAAAAGATATCATCTTCGTTGTGAGCAATGTGAATTATAGATGACAAGATTAGATTTATAAATGTTTGATGTATACATAACATAACTTCATCTTTTGGAAAGAAATGACAGTATTGAAGATTGGTTTACTCTTCTCATTGAATACAAAGGGTATAAATATAAAATAAATCGAAACAAACTCTTATCTATCTACGGAAAACATAAATAGTTGAAATATAAGTATATTACAAAATATATCTAGTCTATAGAATAGGAAACAGTTTATCATTTAGAATTTGCAGCTCAACTAAACAGAAATTTTCTTTTAGAGGTATACTAAGTGTAGGCTTACTATTTGACATGAAGAATGTTAGAAGTAACCTTTTGCTTTAGAGGTATATTAAGTGTAAGCATACTAATAACTTACTCAAAGTGTCTTTTACATACAAAACCAGTGGAACTAGCTAAAACCCCATGTGAAACAAACAACAGAAGATATATGTTAGTCCACAGCCCTGAACATTGCTTTCTGAATAAATCACAAATACTAATATGATACAATTAATGGTTATTCTTTTTTTGGCAATTTCCTAGAACGAAACCACAAGTCGGTGGTAATCGAGTGATACCCTAACAAGTTGGTTAAATCCTACAATTTAGCATTTGAATTTTATTCAAATTGGTAATTAAATTTATTAGCCGATGTATATAAAACGAGTCAAGGCTCACAATATGTAATCAAGTTTTTGAGTTACTTTTCTTAGTTATAATAAAAGTATCTGAGAGTTGTCCAATTCGCGTTTTCATTTTTACTGATTCGGGACTTGAAGGTTTGCATCAATGGTATAAAAACAAGAAATGCAATCTTGTAACCAAAAGATAATCAAGATCAATGGTTACTAATTTACAATTTATCATGGATGAAGTCCAATCCACTTTCAACAACTTTCGACAAAAATCTAATAAACTTCAGTGGTTAACTCTAACAAGCACCTTGAATTGAGAACATTAATTAACAGATAATTATAAAAACACAACAAAAGGACACACAAAACACTCAAAAATGATAATAACAACAGTAAAATAATATACCCTGAGGCGAGATCATCTCCGAGGACGTAGAACCCCCGTTCTCGATCATAAAGAATCCCGGTATTTTAATTGAGATCGGACCTGTAACTAATATCAACAAATCAAAGAAATTAGAATGATAAAATGAGATATTAAACCCTTTTGTTATTCTACACTTCATGCATGCAGATGATAAACTCTTTTGCAATTGAACAACTGATAAAATATATAAAGCTGCATACTTTGGAGCTGATGAGGTGAATGATCGGTGCAGTTAGGGCAGTACCAATGGCCAATAGGCACTCGAGCGACAATCGGCCTGAGACAAACCATGTGATACCCTTGGCCACATTTGTCACACAAAAGGAGCTGCTCCTCCCTATCCCCCGAGCCACATTCGAGGCACATGACTTGGTTCATGTAGTCGTCTTCTTCTACCACCACCGCGTGTTCAGCAACTTCCATAATCTCCTTAATCGACCTGTACTTCTGTGGTCGACGTCGTCGTCGTTGTTGTTGTTTTGTTTATCAGCAGATGGGTGAAGAGTTAAAGCCAAAGCCATGGGGGATTGTTGATCAGCAGTGAGCATAGTGCAGATTGAGTTAAAATGGTGAAATTTGGGGATGAAAGAGGATTGATGATATTCATATGGAGTGTAATATATGAGAATGAAATTATATCATATGTGGTTCCGAAGGTGGTAATTATTACCTTCGGGATGACGTGGCCGAAGGTGATTGGATGGGCTAACATGCGCAGGCTCAAATGCGATGATCCACCGATCACAAAGAAGGGCTGCTTGCTTTGATCGGTGGTCTGATGATGGATGATTCATGAGAGTTTGATTTTTGAATGTTGAAATTAAATCTTTTCTATTTATTACTATTATTAGTTATTACCACCCTTATTCCATTTTTCTTTTTCTTTTCTTTTTATCTTTTTATTGTTTCCTTTATAAATTTGATTAGGGGTGTTTTATTTAACGGATGAGTTTAGCAAAATTCAAAATGAAAACATGGATTCGCATATTGTAGGTTTTATTCAATGCTAGTATGATTAACTTGGTTAAGGCCGGTTCTAATTTTCAAAATAACTATTCAGTAATAAAGTTACTTTATTATGTTGGACTCTAACGAAAGATTAACGACAACTTGATATTCAATCAACAATCTGTCAATGATTTCCTAAAGATACTCTATGACAAGATATTTTTTTTATTCCAAGTGTTAATCAACCTTAATACGTTAGATTACAACATGACACATTTGTTCAAAACAAGTCAATTTAGTCGTATTGAATCTTCTATGTGGATTTCTACGGTGTCTGCTTTGATAGGCCTTACAATGTGATGGTATATTGTTTTGGCTACACAAACCCCCACAGGGTCGTAATAATTCAAATTAGTTCTACTAATTCTTATATGTCTGTTAGGTTTGATTGGCCCTACCATCCGTTGGTGGATTGTTTTAACGAACTATACAAAACCACACAGGTTGTAATAACTCAAATGAGTCTTACTGAGCCTTATACGTTGATACTCTACAATGTTGGGCTTTGATAGGACTAGCCATGTGTTCGTAGATTGTTTTAACTACACAAAACCATATTTAGTTGCAATTACCTAATCTAGTCATACTAATCATTGTATATGGATACTCTATAATGTTGCGTTTTGGATGGGCCCTGCCATGTATTGATAAATTGTTTTAGCTACACAAACCCACACTAAGTCATAATAACTTAATTTCATCTTACTAATCCTTGTATGTGGACACATCATAATGTTAGGCTTTGATGGGCGCTACAATGTGTTAAAAAATTATTTTGGCTTCAATAACCTACATTATGTCATAATAACTTAATTTAATCATATTGATACTTGTATGTGGACATTTTATAATGTTGGACTTTAACGATTCATGCAAGTGTCGGTGGGTTGTTTTAGCTACACGAATAAATTACATTGTATTTCTAGACATTGAAAACAAATTACATTTGTTTTTTAGATATTACACATTCCCTAATCTTTATATGTGTGCCCATTCGTATGCGCCTCAACGTGAGCAACACTTGGGACACATTCCCTTATCGTTATCTTTAAATGTGAGCCCACGAGTCCTAATACCTACACCTATATAGCTCATAGCTCACACATGGGGAACAACATCTTATATGGGTCTGTGTTTACATTTTGGTGACAACAATTCTAACTTAATCGTGTAAGATATTAAATATTATTGATAGGTTTGTTACAATATACAGAGAATATAATCAAACCCTAAAACCTAACTGGGCCCATGGACTCATACTAATAACCCTAATAATATTGTCTAATACTCTCCGGCAGTTGTAGCGGAAGTAACCTGACGCTATGACTGGGAAACAAAAAAAATATAAAACAATAATAATAAGATAAACATGCTTCGATCAACTTGACTATCCAAACTATTGCTAACAAACAATATTATGCTTGATGTTGTCATCCGTATTTTGGTTGATTGTGCTATCCATGGTTTACTTGATACTTTATGGTTCTTGATTCTTGTAATAATAAGTTGAGACCTAGCGACCGTAGTCGTTGGCGATGTCTCAAGGCTAGCAAGAGGCACTCTCTTGGAACCATAGATCAAGAGATGACATAAATAGATATAATCAAAAAAGAAAGCAAGACCGGTGACAGTGGTCAGGTGGTGGTCTCTTGGATCCATAGATCTAAGAATAATAGAAATATTTAATTAAACCGTAGTTTGAGATCGACGGCCGTGGACCGTGGTCCTTGATGCGGCTAAAACACCGATAAACAAAAAATAAAAAGAACAAAGAAAACATAATGACCGCTGCAAATTGGGAGCCATAATCCAGAAACAAACCAAGAGAATGGATGTGAATGAACCAAGAGAATGGATATGGGTAACAGGTTTGAATCCTCAACTGATAGCGAAGCTTTATTAAACATAAACTAGAAAATAGATAAGAAACGAAACAGAAGACGAAGGTGGGACAGGGCGGCGGCGGTGGTGGCACACCGCCCTGTCTAGGGTTTGAACTCGGTGGCGACTGCTAGCGTTTGTATGTTTTTGTGGTGGTGCAGCGGAGAAGAAGGTAACCAAAACCCTAAAGCTCTGATACCATGTAAGATGCTAAAAGACTGATTGAATATTATTGATAGGTTAGGTTACATTATATAGAGTTTACAATAAAACCCTAAAACTTAAACGGGCCCATGGGCTCAACCCTAATAATAATAATTACTAAACCCTAATAATAATATAGTAGAGCGGTAGAGAATCGGACTCTCAGACTAGAAACAATAAAAAATACACATAAAGAACAATAAAAAATAGTCTTGGTCTCGGTCACAATTTCAGCCAAAAATTCATAATCTTGCAATCTTCAATCCAAACCCTCAATGCGATCCACAACATTAAAAATAAGGTAATCCTACGAGGGGCATCCAATGCGGCAATATGATGGCGGCATAGGGCGGCGTAGCGCCGGACCATAGTCCTGTAAGCGGCGTTGCTGTGGACCGTAGTCCAGCAAGCGGCGCTGCAATGGCAACATGATCATGTGGTCGATATCCCAATCGAAAAGGTAAAAAAGAAACAATATGACACCCAACGACCGTGGTCGTGGGTGGTGTGTCATTCTGAAGGTCGGTGACCATGGCCAGGCGGCGTTCTTCCGTGGCAACGAACCGTGGTCCTGCAAGAACAAACGAAGGAGGAAAAAAAGATGGGATGTAGGCATATGGGTTTTGTGAAGAAGATAAAAGAACTAAAAGAAAAGAGAATGGACATGGCGGCGGCGGCGGTACGCCGCCCTGTCTAGGGTTTAGACGTGGTGGTGACGGCTAGGGTTTGTATTTTTATGGTGGCGCAGCAGAGAAAAAGAAGATAACTAAAACCTTAAAGCTCTGATACCATGTAAGATGCTAAAAGACTGATTGAATATTATTGATAGGTTTGGTTATAATATATAGAGAATATAATGCAAACCCTAAAACCTAACTGGGCCCGTGAGCTCATACTAATAACCCTAAAAATATTGTCTAATAAATCGGTTGTGTCCATGACGGAATACATCCACGTGATAGAGTATTTAAATTTCAAGACCACCGATTTTTTTAAAAAAATCTAGCTAAAAAACGATTTGCCATATTGTCTTTTCTCACAAAACATGCCCAAACCGATTTGTCATATTAAGAAATATAGGGACGATGCTATTTTAGAGTTGAATTGAAATACTTAAGATCTACCGAATGAATTTTGTTTCCATTTAGGGAAAGTATTTATATGAAGTTTAGTGACGGACTATTATCTAGAAGCGCCCATATAAACACGTGATTGAAAAGGCCAGGCGAAAATCCAATCCAAAATATTGTCCTCAAAATTAGTGATAGTTTAAGGACATATATTGCGTCAGCAATCACTTCTCTCCTAAAATGACGGAGTTATATAGTTCCATCCAAATATTTATGTTACTAATATGTTGGTTTTCGTGAGCGTGACAAAAAGAAGCCACTCCGCTTGTAATTTATAGATAATTATTGACGGATTACTATCATGTAACTTTATTTGCAGATTGAAGTATAGGTTTCGGTCGGTAAAAATTTTTTGGTGATGTTTATTTGTTTATCAGTGTATATAAACAATTTGAAAATTTTGATGTCATGTTGTTTGTTATGTGTTTACATATTAAAGTATAGTGTTTGATCGAGTAGGAAATGATAAATTAATAGATGCAAATGGGGAGAGATTACAAAATATAATGGCTTTTTTTGGAAGAGTTGGATTGAAAACGTATTAAAAATATTAGTTTACTACTAGAAAACATGGTATTTACGATTGTATTTCAGGTAATTAATCAATCATTAGAAAGCTAATTGTGATCGAAAAAAAGGTTATATAAACCTTCATGGGTAATCCATTTTTGTGTTATTTATTATGACGATAAATTTAATACTATATAGGTGAATCAACATAATAAAATGTTAGTTCGCCTGACATAAATTTCTCCAATGTAATGGTTAGATCTTCACTTTACAACTTATCTATGATTTTAATGTAAATATTAATTATGGCCTTGTTTTCAAAAGATCTCATATTAAATTTACATATCACAAATATGGCTCTTAAATTGAAGTTTACCTAAAAAAAAGGAGCAGGACAACGTACACTCTATACATAACCATTTTCTTTATTCATTACATCTAATACTTTAACTAAATAATAAATTATCATTGTGAGAATGTCACTCTTAGAAGTATGCCAGATAGCTCTTAATCCATGTCAAGTTGTCATCTTGATGTAGGCGGAAGCAAGAGGTTGTCATTCGCTTGGCCCCGCACCACATCTTTATCATCATTCGCTTGTCAAATTAATATTTTTACAAAGTCAATGTTGTTAAGTGAGTTCTGGTTTAAACTTTAAGATAATATACTTCAGCCTACTTTAGCGAGTAATAACTACACATTTAGTCATACTTATTTGTCATTTTGGCTTTAACTATCTTTCTTTAGCAATATTTTGTGATACTTTAGCATACACTTTACATCTTTACTTTACTTTATATTTGAGCTTATATAAGTACAGAGCACCTTTAGCCGTTGAGCATGCACTAAATGCAAAGCTCATGTCGGGTGAGAATACATAAGATACGGCTTTTGTTAGGGGTAAGCATGCACAAGCCAAGGCTTCTATAAGATGAGTATGCACAAGGCATGACTCCTATTAGGTGAGAATACAAAAAATACAAACTTATTTAGTAGTTCTTGTAAGACTTCATCCTTTATCATTTTGGACACACTTTATTGTTCTTTACTTTTACTGTCGATACTATGTCATTCTTTAGATCTTTATTAGTATTTAACTGTATTTCACTTCAACGCTTTAGCATATAACAGTATCGACCACTTTAATTCTTTATACTTTACATTTAGTTGTACATTCTTTCAAATTTTGTCTTTAATTACATATATGAAAGCTCGTTTAGATATGAGAACTATAAATCAGATATGAGAACCATCCTGAAATTAGACTAAGTATGGAGAGATGCGGATAAATAGATCATATGGGGATGAACAATCAGGGTTTCTGTCTAAGTAGCCTGAGATGCAAATGAGTAAACGGATGCAGGTGAATTATCATATGAGAATGAACTAACAGCATATATATTTCTAAGTATCTGAGATGTAACAAGCAATTCATATATGGATGAGTAAAATCACATGCAAAAAAGTAAACTTAGCTGTGGATAGGTTATTTGTCAAATCTAAGTAATGGGATGCGATGAGCAATCACATACGATGAGTAACTTTGATGCAGGGGCTATGTTTCTGGAATTTATCTAAGTGTTGGCACGTGCGGATGAGGTAAATCATATAAAGATGAACAACTATGATGTGAGTGACAAGGCCATGTTCGGATGACTAGAGTCACATGGCCATGACTAAAGTCATTTCTTTTGCTATTGTATCATTTACAAATGGCATATTCCAACTATATATAGTCACTTTATTGTATCAATAACTATTTTTAGGTATTAACGTACACTCATCATGCATGGACATTCATACATAAAACTATATAAACCCTAATCGTGTATCATATAAATGTAAACGTTTACGTTAAAGTTATCCAACTTTAACAAATATATTCTCGTGTTTGCATATCAGCCTTAAAACATTAAAAACATGTGAAATTATGGAGATCTGGAATTCACATTGATTGAAGCTATGAACAAACCTACAATGGAGATCTTTCATGTAGAGATCTATACAAGGACACCAAGATTCAAACTTTACCACTTAGATCTTACATATAAGATGTAATATCATAACCCTTGATCTTGTATGTAAATGAGATTTGAAGCATAAAACCTTACCTTTTTTTATTCTTTCACTTTCTCTCTCTAGAACATATTTTTCTTGTTTCTCTTTCTAGAATGATGTGAATATGAATAAATGAAAGAGTGACGGCTTTTTTCTTAAATAGTAAGGAAATTATATATAATTAAAACCTAATGTTGGTGTGCGCAGAAAAGTCTTAGGGTTTTTAAAGAGACCATAAAACTATCAATATTTGCAAAGAGAGCCCTGCCTATCACATATATGATGTTGTAGAGAGAGAATCGGAGAAAACGGAGTAGAAGAATAGGCGTTGGCCATGTCCTCCGGCTGGATCATTGTATGAAAGAGAAAGGTTAATCGGTAGAGCTAAACATTTGTGACCAATAGTACTTGCACAATATTGTTTTTAGGGTTTTTGTGAGATTCACCATTTGACTCAAACTCATTGAAGTCGTAAGTGTTTCGAACTAGGTTTTTGAACTTTGAATGAATTTGAAATAGAAACTGAGGGAACTATTGATGTATGAATTGATATGGGTTTTTGGTTTGACCTTCGAAGTGATTTACAGATGAATGTTTGGGGAATTGAAGTGCCCTAACCCGATTATGACCTGTGGTTCAATTCGGTTATTGACTCAGGTTTTTGAATAGTTTTGTTGTTGACCCATTTCTTCATGTTCAGGTAATTTTTACACAAATTTAATGATTTTAATTTTTGAAATTGGCCTTTTGTTAATTCTGATTTTAGGGTCTTCTTAATGATTTATGAAGAATTTAGGTAGAAAGAAAGAATTGCAACTCCTGGTCAAATTGATTAACCACATCTTTACTAATATTGAATGGTATATTGACACTACCACCAAACAAATAAGAACACTCATTAATGAACCATCTAAAGGTACAAAATATGACACAAGAAAGTATAAGTTAATTATTCACCTATACAATCAGATATTGCATAATCATCTTAGCTTCGTCACTTTTTACAACAAAAAAATAAATTATATTAAGAACTCTTCATGATTACCATACTATCAAAGAATGTCCAGTAAAGAGTTAACATTACATGCTTAAAAAGGATCGGATGACCCTGTAACTTCCTTTTTTTCTAATAATAGCAAGTCTTTAAAGCCATGAAACATAATATTAATACTTCTCGACTTCTTATGCCAAAAGAATGATTGAAATATGCTCACATGATAGTTTGTTGTTGAGATGGTATGTGAACCTCTTTTGTGATATTTGAGGATTCTATGATGGTTGTAGCAATTTACACTTTGAAATTGCTTTATCATGGTTTTTTATTATGATTTTTGGTTTTTAATTTTAATCCTTTTTGTATTCACCAAATATGTTGAAGGCACCTTAGTTTGTAGTAGTATGATGGAGATGATACTTGTGGTGAGTTCATCCATTGTTTTACCTATTCTGTCATTTGTGACTACAAATTCTTGAGTTCTTGCATTTATTTTGTATATATAACAATTGTTTTATTTTTAATGATCGCTCTACCCATGATGGATCTCTTGAGTTTTTATGTGTTTTTGGCGTATTCATACAACCAGAAAACCATGACATTGATGAAATTGTAGTTGATTTAATATAGTAACAATCAAGGTATAAAGACTGAGCGTAAGATTGTTATCTGCGTATTCATGAGATAGATTATGGTCATGAAAATGTTATCTATTATCAAGACATCATTTCAGATCAACATATTGTTTTAATCCACACTCAACAAGGATCTAAAGGATTTAACCAAGATTATGACATTCTTTTTCAGGTTTCATTCTCATCTAAATCCGTTCTATCTTCTTTCATGTTCGGTAACTTTTAGTTAATTTAATGCGATCATGTTATGTTGGGTGTTTAACCACATCACAATTGTTATGTTCTTGCAATATCGATTAATTGGTTGATGGATCAAGTTCTACAATCAATGAAACAATTTTCTTATGTTTTTTATTATTTGGTGAAGGATCGTGGAATGAAAAATGGAGCATTTGGTGGAGTGTTTGATGGGCATGGAAGAAATGATCAAACTTCAAATAGTGAGTATATTTGTGAGAAACAATTACCACCATGGCACAGGGTAAAATAGTAAATGAATATGATTTTAAATCCGAAATTGGAAAGAAGCGTGTTTTAGTGCCTTCAAAGTCATGGATAAAGATGCTGATAAGGGATACATGTGTTGAAAACTCTAATGTTTTGTTGAGGTTTGCTATTCTTCTGGTATGAATTTCTTTTTTATTTTTTTATTTTTTGCTTTTTGATTGTACTTATGAAACTAAAACTTAGTGCTCTAAATCAAGGTCTTTGTTTGTGTTTATGTTTACTAATGTTTAAACATTATTTTTTAACGGTTTCGTAACGTTGACTCTTTTGTTATTTAACAGGGTTTTTTTACCTGTAGCAACATATGGATCATAATTCCATAGAAAAACCAAACCCAAAAGAGACCGCTGATACACTCGGTATCAATATCTAGTTAGGACTAAATCCCTTTCATTTAATCTGGTTCCTTTAAATTTTGCTATTTTATCCCCAGTACATTAAAACTTAGCTTTAGTTATAAGAATTTGGGTCATTCTAAATATAAAAAGAGTGGATATCATGCTTAGACAACAAGAAAAGTGGAGAACAAGTCTTTTTCTCGGTATCAAAGATACAGTATAGATTGTATTTATTAACTTTTTTCTGTTAAGAATATACCATTCAAAGAAATAAATTTTGATCTAACATAATAACAAGATAATGGTAAATAACCAAGTAAAATTCAGAAATCAGAAGTCTTCAACTAAAGACATATGATGCTTTGCTAAACCATCAGTGACGATACCAACCGTATATAATCATCAATGTAATTTTGTTCGAACTCAAGAAAAGACTGAGGACTTGGTAATCGAAGGAATACACTAAAGGACCATCAACATACAAAATAGTTACTATAAGACAACCACACTACACAGGGTTGTAAATTAATGAGGTTGACTTTTCTCTTTTTCTTTTATGTTATTATGTATATATAGATGTATATATATGTACTTGCTATGAGAGGTTGATTCAACTTGCCTATTTTCATTGATTGAATGACAATATATAGTACAAGGTAAATACAACCTAAATCTCCTATATTGGTGGAGATATCTATACATTAAAGGACCAAATCAATTACTAAATATACAATATGCTATTACACCCCTGCAGTTGAAACGTCGGGAGGACCGATGTTGAGACTGGTACGAAAGTCATCAAATAATACTCGTGGAAGGCCCTTTGTGAAGATATCGGCAATCTGATGACGAGACGGAACATGTAATACCCGAATGTGGCCGCGTTGCACCTGCTCACGAACAAAGTGGATGTCGAGTTTAATATGTTTAGTGCGCTGATGCTGCACAGGGTTACCTAAGAGGTAGACAGCACTGACATTATCACAGTACACCAAGGTAGCACGAGAGAGAGGATGATGAAGCTCGAGCAGAAGATTACGTAACCAACAAATATCCGCAACATTCGCCACGCCTTGATATTCGACCTCAGCACTGGACCGGGAAATGGTGGACGTTTCGAAGACCAGGAAATAAGATTGTCACCCAAATAAACACAGTAACCAGACGTAGACCGACGAGTGTCAGGGCATCCAGCCCAATCTGCATCGGTATATGCAAGTAGACGTAAGTTGGGAACTGGTCCCGGATGAAGACCAAAGTCAGTCGTGCCCTGAAGGTAACGTATGATGCACTTCAAGGCGTTCCAATGATCAAGCCGAGGGGCATGCATATGCATGAAAATCTGCTGAACAGCATAAGAAATGTCTGGTAGAGTAAAAGTAAGATACTGTAAGGCGCCCGCAAGACTACGGTAGGTAGACGGATCATCATGCAGAGGCCCTGAATCAGCAGATAACTTGGACTGCGTATCAACTGGTGTAGTGACCGGTTTGCAGGAGTCCATAAACGCCCAATGGAGGATGTCTTTAACATACGCCTGCTAAGATAAGAACATATTATCACCTTCCATTATCACCTATATTCCCAAGAAATATGAAAGTGACCCCAAGTCATTCATAGCAAATTCACCGAACAGTGTGTGTAACAATCGTTTGCGAAGGGCCTCGGTGGACGTGGTCAGAATAATGTCATCCACATAGATGAGAAGATAAGCAATGTCTGGACCATGATGATAAATAAATAGAGAGTTGTCGAACTTGCTTTAACGAAACCCTTACATAGTAACAAAATCGGTGAACCACTGGTACCAGGCTCTGGGAGCCTGTTTCAGACCGTATAAGGACTTCCATAGGAGACAAACATGATTAGGAAAGTCCCGGTGACAAAACCCCATGGGTTGATGCATATAAACCGTTTCCTCCAAGTTGCCATGCAAAAATGCATTGGTAACATCCAACTGGTGAATCTACCAAGATCTGAATAATACAAGAGACAGTACTAGACAAATAGTGGATGGTTTAACAACCGGGATAAAGGTTTCGCCACAGTCAATGCCCGTCTGTTGTTTACGACCATCAGAAACCAAACGAGCTTTATAACACTCCAAACTGCCATCCGACCTGAATTTATGTTTAAATAACCACAAGCTACGTATAATGTTCATGTCAGGTGTCCTGGGTACAAGCTCCCAGGTCTTGTTTTAATAAGCACACTAAATTCATTGGACATGGCATTATACCACTCTGGTGAGAACAAGACAACCTGTGGACTCTTGGGAATAGGGATGATAGTGGAAGTGTGTAGATTAAAAACTTGTTTAGGTTTGACAATACCGCTCATAGAGCGAGTATGTATGGTTCGGGTGGTGATAGGTGGGGGTGGCATAGGCTGAGCGGGTACAGGAATAGCTGGGTTGGGACCCAGGGAAGTGATGGTCGGTGATGGAGGTGTGGGCAGGGCTGGAGATGTGGCCAGAGAGTGGGCCGAAGGGAGGGGTGAGGTTTGGTCAGGAGATATGGCTGGGGTTATGGGCTTGGGAAAGTTGTGGTTATGGGTCAAGGGAGGTGGAGTGAGAACTGTAGGAGTGGGCAGGTGAAGGATGTGGAGGTTGGGTTGTGTGGATTGGGCCGGTAGGTGTAGTGGGTGAGTTTGAAGTAGTGGCGGCAGGGGGGGGGTAGTATGTTGAGATTTGTGGGAATTCCGTAGGTAATCCCAAACTAGAGGGTTAATGGTCGGGTTTAGAAAATCATAGGAGAGAGGTTTAGTTAGCGATTGTATGTGGTATAGAAAGATAGATTCTTCAAAGTGTAGATGTCTCGAGATAATTAGTTGGTGCAAGGTGAGATCAAGACACTTGTAACCACGATGGTTCGAAGGATAGCCAAGAAAACGCAAGGGTATGACCTGTAGTTGAGTTTGTGGATAGTGGTGGAAGGGGCGAGAGGGTAACACAGGCACCCAAAAACACGAAGATGTTCGTATTCAGGAGTGTCGTTGTAGAGAAAGGTTGTAGGCGATTTAAAATGGTGAGTTTTGCTTAGTAAAATGTTTAGAAGATATGTGGCGGTTTCAAGTGCATGATGCCACATATTAGCGGGTAGAGAAGCTTGGGCAAGAAGGGTACGGATCATGTTATTGATGGTGCGGATTTTGTGTTCCACTTTGCCATTTTGTGAAAAGGTGTAAGGACAAAAAAAGCGGAATTGCATGCCATTATGATTACAAAAATTGTAGAATTTTTGGTTTGCATATTCTTTGCCATTGTCACATTGAAACTGTTTGATTTTACGTTCAAATTGTGTGTGAATTAAATTGTGGAGGGTGGTAAAGGTGTGAAACACTTAAGATTTGGTAGCTATGGGAAAAGTCCACAAGTAATTAGTAAAATCATCCAAAAATAGGATGTAATAATTGTGACCAAGTACGGGTGATGTCCATAAGTCACTGTGAACAATGTCAAAGGCTGAATGGGTAAAATTAATAGAATCATAAAATGGTAATTTAACACTTTTACAAAAATGCAAGATTGACAAATTGTTTTATTGAATTTTTCAAAATCAACAAAAGAAGACAATTTCAAAGACTGTAACAAGTTATCGCCAGGGTGACCCAAACGTTGATGCCAGCGATCTTGAGACAAAGCAGCAAAAGCAGATGGTGAGTAGAAGGTAGAGGGAGAGGTGTTGTCAGAGGATAAAGATCGCCTGTGCTATTGCATTGTAGGATAGGAGCCTGAGTTTGAGATCTTTCACAAGAAACCAAAAGGATCAAATTCAACAGAAACTAAGTTATCAGTGGTAAGGCAACAAACAAAAATAAGATTTTTGATTATGTGTGGGGCAAAGAGGACATTGTTAAGTTTAAAAGGTGGGTAGGGAGGCAGAACGACCTGATTGCCTTGGGCCAAAACAGGGATAGTCATGCCATTACCAACGTCTATATTTTTATTAGTGCACTTATTAAATTAGACGTGGAGTATATACCTTGTTCATTGGAAAAGTGGGAAGTAGCTCCTGTTTCCATCACGCCATGGTCTGGCTGGTTGAGGGACAAAGAATACAGTGCCTGCTCGATGTCGGTAGGTGAGTAGCCTGCGTAATGAGCCTGATTGGGTCGCAGGCCCAATATGCCTTGAGATGATTAAGTGGTGGGTCGTGTCGGGTATGGGCAAGGGGGGTTTGGCCAAGCTGTTTGTATTGAGAAGGCTGGCCCACTGAGAAGCAGTCCAGTTGCTCGGGGACACGATGTAAGGGTGGGCTGGGTTCTGTTGTTGATTGGGGTTTTGTTGCTGCCTTGTCCAGAGAATGAGCGACCGCGGCCGCGGCCCCGACCACCTCGGGTACGTCCACGAACCCGGCCAGACGATATGTAATATGGGGGCTGTTGAGAGGTGGTTTGCGGTGGGGTGGAGGTGGCAAGAGCTGTGGCAGTGGCTTGTGAGCCCCGTGTGACTTGGCGCTTTTTCTTTTGTTCTTCCATATTAAGATGGGAGCGAACCTCATTGAAGTTTGGTAAGGGATCACGGTTTTGAAGAACAATGGATATGCTATCATATTGTTCGGTTAGACCGGTGAGAACTTTGATAACCAACATCCGGTCGTCAACCGGGGAACCAACACTCTGCAGTTGTTCGGCTAGATGTTTGGCATGTTGGCAATAATCGGCCATGGAGGATAAATTCTCGAGGGATAGGTTAGCGAACTCTTGACCAAGAAATATTGCTCTAGTGTTTTTGTTATCGTTGAACTCACTTTCAACCGCGAGCCATGCATCGTGAGCCATCTGACCAGGTTTCAGAATAATATATAGGAGGGGCGCGGAGATGGTGGCGTAAATCCACTGGAGCACAACGGTATCCAGTTGACTCCACAGGGCTTCGACGGCAAGAGCAGCGGCCTCGGCTTTGGCAGGAGTCGTCGGATCAGAAGAAGGAGTAGAGGGTTCAGCGGCTTTGGCAGTGGCCGGTTTAGGAGATAGGTGATCATTTTTCAGGTAGTATAGTGGGTGAATCTTTTTCCAGAATGATGGGGACATGGGTTTTGATATTAGAAACAGTGAGGGCAGGGTGAAGTTTAGGGTCCATGAGAGAAGAAGTGGAAAAAAAAAAAAATGGATGCTGAGGACAGGGAAGAAGCGGCGGCGGGTCGGTTAGCAAGAAGAGGATCGATGTAGGTATGATACCATATGAGAGGTTGATTCAACTTGCCTATTTTTATTGATTGAATGACAATATAGTACAAGGTAAATACAAACTAAATCCCCTCTATTGGTGGAGATATCTATACATTAAATGACCAAATCAATTACTAAATATACAATATGCTATTACTTGCAATAATATATGGTGAGTTTCATTGTAGAACACAACTATTACAAGAACAAAAAGAACAAATATAAATAGTTATTATGAATTATTACTATAGTAAGTAGATGAACTCTTTATCAAACTTATAGATAAGTTTACTATGCTACTTATCTACCAAATAGTTTTACTTGTCTACCAAAATGATTGATCTTTGTAGTATAAATACCATCTCAATATAGAGAAGAAGATGCACCTCTTGTATACACTTTCATAAGATATGCATTTCTCTTCTTCTTGCTCTTACAATTCTTTTTAAAGTTCTTAAGGTTATAACACTAATCTTGTGTTAATTATTGTGATATTATAATACGTTATCAGCACGAGAGCTCTTAAATTCTAATCAAGAAGATCAATAAAGCACAAAGTTATCCATTAATCAAGGTAAAGGTTTCATTAAGTAATAATATATAATATCTTATATTGAGAAGATAACTAAGATAAATAAAGTAAGCATAAAGAAGATCTTATTATGGACATCTTGATAACCATGGGACTACTAACAAGCCAACTTTTATTTATGCATCTAACTTTTGATTATGCAACTAACATTTATTTTATGTCAACTAACTTTTACTTACCCATCTAACCTATTATTTATGCATCTAACTTTTACTTATGCAACTAACATTTACTTATGCATCTAACTTTTACTTAATCTTTAGTTATACAACTAACATTTTGATTATGTTATTCGTACTAACGTCTTATTTTAACTTGTCGCTCTTATTCTCTTTGTTTTTATAAACTAAATTCATGTTTTTATAACATAATATTATACTTATCTATTTTATTTAAAATTTTGTCGATATATACACACATGATGGTTATTAGCCGTTATAAACGGTTATATAGCCGTTGTACATAGCCGTTACAAACAGTTATAATTTTAAACTATAAATTGACCACTATCAACCTATTTTCAATAAACAGATTATCTCTTTTCTCAGGTTTATGCAATGCAATTTTTCAAAGATGATACACCGGTTTTAGTACCGGCAATCATAATGTTCATTATAATTCTTATCCCCATTGCTGAACTACCTCCTGAAGAATTTAAACTGTTCTTATTTCTATATTTGTTTATAGCTCTACCGCTTTATTTTATCGCAATGCTTATTGATATATATGGATTCTAATAATTATCTTACTATTTGCTTAATTCTTGTTTAGCAAACAAAAATGTCAAACATTGCGAAAATCGAATTCCCAGCTCTTAATATTAATGGAGAAAACTATATGCTATGGACGGCTCATATAAAAAGACATCTTAAATCCATGGGTGTCTTAGAAACTATACAAGATGAAAATGCTTGCTCGGAACAAGACAAAGCGAAAGCTGATGTCTTTCTGCATAAGCATAATGATGAAATGTTACAGTTTGAATATTCAAATTGTGAAGATCCATATATTTTATGAAAAGATTTAAAAAGCAGATTTGATCACCAAAGGGAAGTTCTACTTCTCACTGCTAGAGATGAATGGAACAATCTTAGGTTCTAGGATTTCAAAAAGGTAAACGAGTAACCTCTGCTTTGTTCAGGATATGCTCGACCCTCAAATTTTGCGGACAAAATGTTACCCAGAAAGATATGTTGGAGAAAACTTTCTCCACATTTCATGCATCAAATATAAACTTACGACAACAATATAGGTTGCAAAAATTAAAAGATATTCTGATTTAAATTCATTTCTCCTCGTAGCAGAAAAAATTATGAGCTTTTGATGAAAAATCATCAAGCTCGTCCCACGGGATCATTAGCAATTTCAGAAGTAAATGTTGCTACTAAAAACTCTGAAAGAAAGTGGGGACGAGGTCGAGGTCGTGGTTCTTTGATAAAAGTTACCCTAATGGTCGCAACCATTCTTTCAAGGGTAATTATAATTACCGAGGTAACTTTTATAGTCGTGGATGTGGTTGTGGCCGTGGATATGGCCGTGGTAGAAATCAAAGAACAATCAATTACCACGCTGCACAAAATAACAATTTTAACCAACACAAAGGGAATGAAGTTGTTAGGTCCGAAAACAATGGCACTTCCTATTTTAGATGTGGTAGCACAAACCACTGGTCAAAGGCTTGTCACACAGCTCCATATTTATGTGAGCTATACCAAGTCTCTCTTAAAAGGAAAGAGAAGGAAGTGAACCATGT
Source organism: Flaveria sonorensis (assembly GCA_025506505.1). Classification (NCBI taxonomy): domain Eukaryota; kingdom Viridiplantae; phylum Streptophyta; class Magnoliopsida; order Asterales; family Asteraceae; genus Flaveria; species Flaveria sonorensis. Next base: position 36,501,184 of record CM046439.1, on the reverse strand, counting down.
TGATAATATTGATAATCTCAACGTTGAGTTGAACACTGCAGACTTGACATAGAACTCTGAAACACATGTTGCTTAACCACAATAGTTATATGCTACAATTAAGTGTTTTCTATCTTTAATTATGTATTTTTCTTCATGTAATGTTTTCTTTCGATTAAATAAAGTTCTTGTTAAAATATAACAATATCGTCGTTATTCACTTATTATTTTTTTATACTTTCAAGATTAAAATGAACATCATTGGAGTGCAAGATCAAACAAATGAAACAGATATATGTATAGCGGATAGTGGAGCCACACACACTATACTTAGATCTAAGAAATATTTTTATGAACTTAAACCAACAAAAGGAATCGTTAATACAATATCAGAACTTACAGCCTGATAGAAGGAGTGGGAAAAGCTAATTTAGCATTACCAAATGATACAAAGCTTATAATAGAAAATGCTTTATTTTCCCTAAAATCAACAAGAAATCTATTGAGTTTTAAAAACATATATCATAACAGATATGATACTCAGTCAAGGACTGTTGATAGTGAAAAATATTTGCATATCATAAGCAAAGATCAGATATTAGAAAAACTATCAATGCTTCAATCTGGTTTACATTATAAACATATTAATGTGCCTCAAGCATATATGGCAGTTAAAGATAAGTTTTGTGATCCTGAAACACTTAACTTATAGCATGACAGATTAGGTCATCCAGGATCTACAATGATGAGAAGAATAATTGAAAACACTCATGAGCATCCATTGAAATATCAAAAGATCCCACAATCGAATAAAATTCCTTTGTGTACATCTTGTTCTCTTGGGAAAATTAATTACAAGGCTTTCGCCTGTGAAAATTAAAAAGGAATCACCTCTGTTTCTTGAAAGAATTCAAGGAGACATATGTGGGCCAATTCATCCATCATGTGGACCATTTAGATACTTTATGGTTTTGATAGTCGCGTTAAGTAGATGGTCTCATGTCTCTTTGTTATCAACTCATAAGGTAGCATTTGAGGAATTTCTTGCACAAATTATCAAATTACGAGCATATTTTCCTTATTATACTATTAAAAGGGTGAGACTTGATAATGCTGGTGAATTTACATCATAGGCTTTTAATGATTATTGCATGTCTGTAGGAATTATTGTTGAATACCCTGTTGCTCATGTACACACATAAAATGGCTTAGCTGAGTCGTTAATCAAACACCTACAACTAATAGCTAGACCATTAATAATGAGGACAAAACTTCCTGTGTCTATTTGGGGTCATGCAATTTTCATGCTGGATCACTAATTCGTGTGAGACCAAGTGCAAATCTTAAATACTCTCCCTTACAACTTGTTTTTAGCAATGAACCAAACATTTCCCATTTTAGAATTTTGGGTGTGTTGTGTATGTCCCTATTGCACCACCACAACGTATAAAAATGGGTCCTCAAAGAAGGTTGGAAATATATGTTGGATATGAATCAGCTTCCATCATAAGATATCTTGAACCTTTAACGGGTGATGTATTTACAGCACGTTTTGCTGATTGTCACTTTAACGAGTCAGTTTTCCCGGCATGAGGGGGAGAAAAGAAAAAAACAAAAAAATGATGTCTCATGGTATGTTCCTTTATTATTGTATCTTGATCCAGTAACTAAACAATGTGAGACAGAGGTTCAAAAGATAATACACTTGCAAGAAATTACAAATCAATTACCTGATGCATTTACTGATACAAACAGAGTTACTAAATCTCATATACCAGCTGCTAATGCTCCAGCTCGAGTTGAGATTAAAACAATGGCTCATGAATCTCTGAGACGTTTGAAACGAGGGAGACCAATCGGTTCCAAGGATAAAAATCCTCAAAAAAGAAAAACTCCTAAAAAGGAAGTTGATAATAAAGTGAATGATCTTGATGCAACGCTAAATACCAAAACCTCTCATGAGTAGGATTTGGATGAAAATAACAAAGAAATGTCAATTAACTATGGTCACACATATATCTTATGGAATCGAGATGAAATGGAAGGTATTGATGAAATATTTTCTTATTCCGTAGCAAGTGACATCATGAGTGGAGATGATGATCCTGAACCAAAATCAGTTAGTGACTGTCAAAATAGACATGATTAGGATAAATGGAAAGGAGCTATGCAAGCTAAATTAGATTCACTTAACAAACAAAAGGTCTTTGGACCTATTGTTATTACCCCGATGGCCGTAAAGCCTGTAGGGTATAAATGGGTTTTTGTACGAAAACGAAATAAGAAAAATGAAGTTACAATGTTAAAGCTAGACTTGTAGCTCAAGGTTTTTCACAAAGGCCAGGGATTGATTATAAGGAAACATACTCCCCTGTTATGGATACAATACCTTTTGATACTTAATCAACTTAGCAGTCTCTAGAATTTAGAGATGCGTCTTATGGATGTTGTCACAACTTACCTGTATGGATCACTAGATAGTGACATCCATATGAAAATTCCTGAAGGTTTTAAATTCCCCGAATCATTAATCTCAAAGCCTAAGAAAATTTATTCCATCAAATTACAAAGATCCTTGTATGGACTTAAAAAATCTGGAAGTATGTGGTACAATCATTTGAGTGATTATTTGACAAGTAAAGGATACACAAGTAACCTTATTTGTCCATGCGTCTTCATTAAGAAGAAAACATCAGGATATGTGATCATAGCTGTGTATGTTGATGATCTAAATATAATTAGAATGCAAAAGAAAATTAATGAAGCAATTACTCTCTCAAAGAAAGAATTTGAAATGAAAGACCTTGGAAAAACCAAATATTGTCTTGGTTTGCAGATTGAGCATATGCATAATGGAATACTTATACATCAGACGACTTATACTGAGAAACTCTTAAAGCGTTTCAATATGGACAAAGAAAATCCTTTACGCACACCGATTGTTGTTAGATCACTTAATGTTGATAATGATCCATTTCGTCCTTGCGAAGATAATGAAGAGGTTCTTGGTCCAGAGACACCATATTTCAGTGCAATTAGAGCTCTTATGTATCTTACTAACTGTACAAGACCTGACATTTCTTTTGTAGTTAATTTGTTAGCAAGATTTAGTTTAGCCCCTAAAAGACACTGGAATGGGATTAAACATATTTTTCGATATCTTTGAGGTACTATTAATTTAGGCTTGTTTTATCCTAATAATTCAAAAGAAGGGTTGGTTGGTTATGCGGATACAGGTTATTTATCTGCTCTCCATAAAGCAAAGCCTCAAACTGGATACATATTTAAGATTGGAGGAACTGCGATTTCATGGTGTTCTCAGAAACAAACACTCGATGCGACATCCTCAAATTATGCTGAAGTCATTGCACTACATGAAGCTTCAAGATAATGTGTATGGTTAAGATCTATGACACAACTTATATTAACTTCTTGTGGATTGGAGAAAGATAGAAATGCAACACCAATCTATGAAATAATGCAGCTTGTGTCTCACAAATGAAAGAAGGGTATATCAAAAGTGACAGAACAAAACATATACCACCAAGATTTTTTTCATACACTCAAGACCTTATTAAAGATAAACAAGTTCAATCTAGCAATAATTCAGCTGATCTTTTCACAAAGGCACTTCTAAAAACAACTTTCAGAAAACATGTTTTTGATATTGGCATGCGGCACGTACACACAATATGATGATCTACAAAAGACAATTTGAGGGGGAGTTATAAGCTGCACTCTTTTTTCCTTAGCTAAGGTTTTTTTCACTGGGTTTTCTTTAGCAAGATTTTTAATGAGGCAGTACTTAAACTCTTGATGTCTGAAAAGTGTCATCCAAGCGGGAGTATTATGAATTATTACCATAGTAAGTGGATGAACTCTTTTTCAAACTTGTAGATAAGTTACTTTACTACTTATCTATCAAATAGTTTTACTTGTCTACCAAAATGATTTATCTTTGTAGTATAAATACCACCTCAATGTAAAGGAGAAGATGCACCTGCACTTTCATAAGTTATACATTTCTCTTCTTCTTGCTCTTGCAATTTTTTTTAAAGTTCTTAAGGTTATAACACTAATCTTGTGTTAATTATTATGATATTATAACAAAAAGTTAACTTTTATCAATTATTTATATTTTAATATTTTACACTTGTTACATTAAAATTACTGTGTTTATGTATATAAAAATTCATCAAGCTAATTTTATATGTTTATAAAGGTTTAACCCTATAATGATGCATGTGTAGGTTACGTGTAGGAACAAGATTTATTTCTACTTTTGTTGCGCATAGGATAAACTGATATGTTGGATCGGTAATTACAAGAACTTTGTAAATCAACAACTAATAGATGCGGAATCTCTATTAACTATTACAATACAACAAACAAACTAATACTTGTAATATAAATTGAACAATTAAAATTCTTTCAAAGTATGCTTCACTTAATATCTTACATAAATTACAAGCTTGTAATAACAAAATCAAGAGGATGAAAACAACATAAACAATACAAGTATATGGTATTTATACTAATAAAGTTAAACACTAGAATTAATCATGATTGTCAGGTTTAGGATCAATAGCCAGCTACAACCACTGATCTACATATTATGGCATACCGTGAATGTATATTTCTATGGTTATGAAAATTATAATAAACAGACAAGGAAATCAGTGGAGTGTTACTAGTTGTAGTATCATGGTTGCACCATTATTCTCACTAACATCCTTGTTCCAAAAGCAGTGTATATTAGCATATACAACTATTAATTAAAATGCAGTGTATCTGATACATATTATTCGGCATATGTAGTATTCAGTAGAAAGACTTGATTTTAGCACTCGGATTGTTTTAAAAAGAGCTAATTTGTTTAACTATTTTAGGTAACTTCATCAATTGAATATCCTAATAGAATAAACATGCATTTTTATCACTTTCTTGTATCTTAAACTTTGAAGATTGGAAAATGAATTTTTCATATTATTCTACATGCTATCACAATATTTATTGTCTAGCATAGAATTCTCTCATTTGTAAACTTGTTATACACTACAAAACTAGTTACCTTCACTAGCGACAATACGCGTTGAAAATCTATAGGTGATACTCCATCAATAGTCAGGGTGTGAGTAATTTGATTTTGACTAATTATCGACGGGACATATCGATGAATCACTAATGGATCAATATTTGTTAACATGATATTTTAGCTGACGGATTATGGTGTCAATTTAAGTTCACTTGGACTTCAATTTAAGTAAAAAAACTTCAATTTGAGAACAATTTTTTTACTTTCGAAAAGAGCTTGTGAAGATGAACATCAAACCAAGGATAAATGATTTAGATTTAAAATATGAAATCAGCTCTACATAATACATACATATAAACTCACATGTGAACTGAGCACATCGGTTGGAGAGTCATTTTTCTAATACATAGGAGCATATTCGAAAGAGCTATTGAACCTATGGTTCTTTATCTCAACATCCTAAGTCATTGGTTCTAAAAAGTTACAACCAAGTTATAATAAATGAAAATTCAAAGATCAATTGTAGCCCTACAACTGCTAGAAAGGAAATCTATTGAAATATTTGATTATTATGCGAAAACCCAGTTCAAAACCCTAGATAGTGTTTGGTATCCAGGGATGAAAGGTGGAATAGAATGAACGATTTAGGGTGAATGAAATATAGCATGTTTAGTTAGCAAAGGGAATGGAATGGATCATTACACAAGTAATCTCATTCCCTCTAATAACACCAAATCCATTCCATCACCCCTCTTCTTTTTTTTCATTCTATTCATTCTTTTATCGTTAGTCACCATCACCACCACACTCACCATCCTCAACCACCATCGGCCACCACCACCACACCCGACCACTGCCATCGCTGGCCACCGCCAGCACTGCCATCACCACCATGCACACCGTCACGGCCACAACTACCAATCACCACGCCGCAACCACCATCACCATTGGCTACCAAGATCGAGAGCCACTGTGTAAGACCCCGATCCCGAGAAACCTTATAGTTGGTCATTCATAGCACAATACATATTATAATATATTGAAATAAGAAAACATTACAGCGGAATGATTAAACAAAAACCATTCATTCCTTAATAATAATTTTTAACAAGAAATACATCATTGTTACAAGTTTTAAAAGAAAATTTTTGTTGCAAGACAAAAATATCATTTCTTCATAACATGGATGCTAGTCTTTATTTACCAAGTAGCTCCATCCTCATACCATCCCCGGCAACTTCATTACCTGCCAACTGATATGCATATAAAAAGTCAACGTTGCTGAGTGAGTTCTAGCAGATCTATATTTGTAAGTGCCTTATTTGTACCGGGTTAACCTATCATGAATCCTTAACATGTTAATTTCCTAACTACGAGATATAGTTTTGCTAGTATATAAAATATACATTTTGTAAACTTCCTTTAGTGATCAGCCATCGTAATAGATAACGGTCAAATTAACTGATAACATTCATTCAGGCTTTCATTATCTTTCTTTCTTTCATTATCTTTCTCTTTCATTAACTAAGATTGCTCAAAGCAACAGCCTACATCATATGGTTGGCAACAAATGCTGAACCTCTGCAGTACACGTTTATCATGGTAGCTAACCCCTGACAGTTGACCCACACTACTAGGCACAAAGCCTGCTCATGAATACAGGTCTCATTCATTCATCATTGGTCAATCACAAGAATTAGACCCCAAATGTGCATCCTCATGGGCTGAAACAGCCGCACTTCAGTTGATCTAACGATGACATGGCGTGCACCTCCATTCATTTGCTTGCAAGGCTTTTCATTCATCTTTAGGGCCCAGGGGTAACATTCATTAACTTCCACTGTCTTTTTTTATTCTTTATGTCCACTGATTATGAATAATACTTTTAAGATATCTATTGTCTTGATAATCACATAATATGAAATATAATTATTCATAACAGCAGCATATAAAAGATATAACATAACAAGGACACATTAAACAATCATATTCATCCATTAACATAAGTATTAGCCACTTAAATCCCTTTCTCCGAAAATTCAGAATAATTCTAAGTGTTCTCAGCACATGCATATAATCCTAAAGCGGATGGCTATACACTAAGTGTCCACAGCGGACAGCCAAAGCCTACAGTGGACGACCAAAGTCCACAGCGGACAACTAAGGTCCACAGCGGACGACTAAGGTCCACAGCGGATGAATAAAACACTAAGTATCCACAGCGGACAGTCAATCTCCATAGCGGATGACTAAGGTTCATAGCAGATGACTAAGGCATTACAGAGGATGACTAAGTTATACAGCGGATGCTTAACACTTAAGTGTCTACAGCGGACATTCTCAATGCTTAAGTGTCCACAACGGACAGTCCATGTCCACAGCGGACAGCACTTAGTCATTTCAAGTGTCCACAACGGATGACCAATATCCACAGCAGACAGCATGTTTAATACCTACGGTCCAACTTATGCAAGTTCTAGTTCAATACAAACATTTCTAAACGTATACTTAGCTTAAAAACTATCGGATTCACACTAACACATCATAAATAACGATTAACATCATAGAAATCTTATAAAACACATACATTTTCATGAAAAGTCATTTTTAACTATAGAAAACATGATTTTGCTAAGAAACATCGATTGATACACACACCAGCCCCAAACAAGTAGAAAAATATAAAAGAGGGGATCTAGAACTCACCTTAACCAGCTTTCGAGCAACCACTATAAACCCGAGAGCAACCTGGAGTTCTAACACCTATACACACGTAAACATTCAAACTTAACACATAGAAACACATAGAAACCCGTCTAGAAGCTTAAACCCGACTAAATCTGAAAAGAATACACCTTAAAATCTTACCTTCTCGAAGAACTTTCCACTTTCTCTCTCTAGAACCAAATGAAAGCTTCTTTCTCTCACTAGCCGTAAGTTGAGTGCATGGTATGGGTCGGTTTGGCCTTGTACACTTTTACTCCTTGCTTTTTAAAATAAAACCTCATTTGCTCCTTTACTATTCTTTTTTTTGAAAATTTTCGGGTGTTACATACGGCCACCACTACCATCACCCAGCCACCACTACCGACCACAACAGCCACCACCACCGGTCGCAACCACCGACCACCATGCATCACCGCCACCGGCCACACCACCGCCACCAGGAACCACCACCACTGGCCACCACCGCCACTAGGAACCACCACTACCAGCAGCCATGACCATCATAACCACTTTTGTATTTCATTCCATCATTTTTACATACTAACAAACAACACAAATAAATGATTCATTTCATTCTTAAAAAAATAACTAAACAGTACAATAAAATATAATTTATTTTATTCTCTCATCAATTTATTCACCCATCATTTTTATTACTTCGTTTATTTTATTATCTCATAACAAACAAAACTCAAATTTCAAAATCCTAATCCCAATTACAATAAATTGTTTATTTTTAAAAGAATGCTTATCAGCAAAACCTAACGTTCTAAAACCACACAAAAAAACCCCAAATGCATCCCCAATGCGCTTAGGACTAAAGTCAAACACCTTACCTGCATTCGCACCTTCTCCCACCTCTCTCCTCCCACCACCACCACCACCACCCCACCGTCACCACCGTCAACCACCACCACCCCAACAAGACGTACACTCCCTTCTAAAAGAAGAACCAATTCAAATACTCTCAGATTTATGGGTCCGAACCTTCTCAAACCGCAACCGAACCCACCTATCCAACCTCACCGGCTTCATCTCCAAGCTCGACCTAGGGTCCTAGCCTACCAACGCACCTGCGCCCACTTCACCGGTTCGTACCCACCGCGCCACGCGTTTCGAACCGACGTCCTCACCGACCTCCTATCTCTCCGCAACGCCGTCGTAAAGGGTCAATTTCAGTGGAACATGAGAACACAACCCTACATTCAAAACCCTAATGAGAAAACCCCCTTTTCGAAGCTCTCGAATAGAAAGGTGCGTGTGATGGCAAGCAGTGACGAAACTCTGTTTCAAGATTTTGTGGTTCAAGAACTGTTTTGATGATTCTTGAGCCGGTGTTTGAGTCTAGGTTTTCGTCCAAATCGCACGCGTTTCGCCCGCGGAGGAACGCGCATACGGTGATTCGGACAATTAGGAGTAATTTTGCTGGGTATGTGTGGTTCTTGAAAGGGGATTTGACCCAAGTTTTTGATGAATTGGATGTTGATTTGATGATCAATTTTGTTGAAAAGGGTGTAATGGATCAGAAAGTCTTGTTTTGATCAAGTCGGGATTGAAAGGATCGTCGAAATCGGGGTGTGAATCAAGTGAAAAGATTAGCAGGAGGATGAAGAAGAAAAAGGGTTTGAAGAGGAAGAAGGTTCTTGATGAAGATGAAGCTAAACCAGACCCTTATTGGCTAAGAACATTTTATGATTTTGCACCTGTGGAAGCTGCAAAGGTACCCAATTATGGCTATTGTGGGATATTGAGTCCTTTACTTGCTAATATCTATCTTAATGATTTAGATCACATGATGGAGGAGAAAATTGTTGGTTTTTTTCATTCATCCAATGATAATAATATAGTCAAGAATGATCATTGATTGATGATTGTGGAATGCATACGCCATCATGGCCTGAGTTTGTTCGTGGGGTGGGAAAGATAAAACTAAAAGATGGATTACATAAGGTATGGGGGTCATTTCTTGATTGGAGTTAGAGGGTCAAGAAAGGATGCAGTAGAGATTAGGGATATGATAAGGAGTTTTGCGCGAACAAATATGGGCTAAAGTTGGATGAATCAAAGGTGGAGATTGAGCATGTGAGCAGAGGGGTTCAGTTTTTGGATCATGTAATCTGTCAAAGAGTAATTTATCCAACTATTCGGTTTGCAGCCAACGGGGGTCATATTGTGACTCAAAAAAGTGTGGGAAGTTGCTTTCTGTTACCGCAAGTTTGCAGCAATGCATAAGGCAGTTTAGACGGCTTAAGTTTGTTAAGGGTGACAAAGATCCGAGCCATTACCATGTACTCCAATGTTGTATGTGGTCAGGCGCAAACGAATGCACAAATGAACAAGTTTCTTGAAACAATGGCTGATTGGTATCAGTATGCAGATAACAGAAAGAAGGTTGTTGGTTTCTGTGCTTATGTGATCCGAAGCTCTGTGGCTAAACTATATGCTGCTAGGTATAGGATGAAATCGAGGGCAAAGGTGTTTAAGAAAGCATCACGCGATCTCAGCCGTCCACTTAGGCAGATTATGGATAATCGGACACCAGAGTATGCAGATTTGTTGAGATTGGGTCTTGCTGATGCGATTGAAGGTATAAGATTTTCACATATGTCTATGATCCCGTCGTGTGATTATACACCATTCCCGAGGAATTGGATCCCCGATCATGAGCAGTTGTTGCTTGATTACATCAAGTTGCAGGATTTGAAATTCTTTTGTGAGCTGCAAAGATCAGTGAAAGAAGGTAGTCTATGCTCGCCTCAAGACATGATTGGTGAGATTGTTTGGGACTGCAAGATTCTTGGAGCGCGAAATCTTGGGTTTCAAAGGCGAACAAGAACTCCTTTAGCGTCGCGGTCTTGAGGTTTGGAATGCAGCAGTTACATATTGAGTATTGACATGTGAAGAATGGAAGAGTGTATAGTCTCATTTGATGATATGTTGATGTTGTAATGTCACCAAATTGGTTAATGACCTGTGTAAACTCATAACTTCCTATTTATAAACATGAACAAAGAAATGATTGTACGTGAGTGGAGCTTTATAAAAACATCTTAAATTTTAGAGTCTGTGTGTTCGCTGTTAAAAGAAATAAAACAGTCACATTTGGGCTAAGGTCAGGTCCAACTTCAGCATTCACCAACAAAGACATCACAAACCTCTTTCAAACTCGTGTGTTGTTACGACTTGTTTATTTATCGAGTTTATATAGAAATCTCACTATGTTCTCATTTTTTGGTGTTTGAGCATGATTTGATATATTAGTTTTAGTAAACTCATGTATTACATAGATTAAAATAAAATTTATTAATTATAAAACGATCTTTTAAGATAATATATGATTGAGATTACATATTAGTAAGGACTATAAGTAATAAAACAGTAATATTAATTTTTTATACTTTTTTTAAACCTTTTTTGTTTTCTTAAAAATTAAATATTTTGTTGTTCAAAATAAACCGTTTTAAGAAAATATCAATTTTAGAAATTTTCTTATTATAACTCTTAATTTTAATTATTTTTAGTTTATAAAAATTTACAGTTCAAAAACGCCAATTTTAAAATATGTCGTATTTTTTAAAAAGTTTGATGTTTTGGAAAAAAGTACTTATTTTATAAATAATTATTTCTTTAGAAATAACATTAATAGAAGATCACTCTTTTAATTACTAAAAAACTATTTTAACCTAAAAAGTATTAAATAATATTATTAGTAATTAATTTAATAATTTAATAGAAGAGAGAGACGGTAACCTTTTGGTGAGAAGTAGTGTATTACTATCACATATTCACATGTCCCGTAAGTTACTTTTTTATTAAAGTTAAAGGATGTTAGAGCATTCACAGTCCGTTCCCTAAATTAATGTGAGTGTATTCTTTATATTATATAGTATGACTATAAGTGGTGTGAGTGAAGGAAAGAAGAAAGTTACTGGTCAATCTATATTTTAAAAAACACTGTTTAAAACTCTATAATGTTTTTAATATATTTTAAGTGGTTGTGAGCGGTGGAGAAAAAAAAGTAATGATAAACGTATAAAAAGTATTATTTATTGAAAAGAAGAAAAAATAATAATGATTTTTAATGTAATTATATGAATAAAGATGAAGAAAAAGTTGTGAATACTTTTAGGTTAAGAAACATCAGGTTCACAAAGTAACGAGTGAGTTGATAAGGTAACACCTTAAAGTTACCTACAACAGACCTTGTCATCAACAGTTTAGGATTATAACACTAGTCCTATTGAGTAATTATCCGCACGGATGTGGTTATGGATCGGTTCAAGAACCAATACTTTTTTGATAGGTGTAGACCATGTGATAACATTCATAAAACCTGTACACTCAATCGTTAAATAATATAAATATGAAATAATATATATGAGGAGAGAAAGTAATGGTAATTTGAAGTTTTCACTCTCTCATAGAGTATATCTTAATTTTATTTAATATATTTATTTTTGTGTTAGAGTCGGATTACATAGCTTCCAACAAGACTAAACAGCTCCCGACAATACTAGACGTTGTTTGGTTTTGCATAGGTTAGTCCTAGTAGGCGAGTAAAATGGAGAAGAATCAAATAGAGTATACTCTCAGTTGATTATATGGTCATTTAGATTACAAATTTTTTTCTAAACACTTTAATGTAAATTTTAGTGAAAACAATTTTAAATATTCTTTTTTGTTTCTTTACTTTGAAGTGATGTATTTTTTTTGGTTATCTTCTATTAATATTAATCTTATATTAATATTATTTTTTATTAATTATGTATGAGTTTTAAACTTTTGTAAATTACACGGATCGTCCTTGAGATTTGTTTAAATTACACATTTTATCCCTGCGATTGAAAAAATACAGGTTTAGTCATAAGGTTTGAAAAAACGTAACACTTTTCGTCGCTCGCTTTAACGTCGTTAAAAAGAAGAAGCGTGGGGTAAAACGGTCATTACGTTTTTCAAACCCTTAAGACTAAACCTTTAATTTTTCAATCCCATAAACAAAATGTGAAATTTAAGCAAACCATAAGAACGATCCGTGTAATTTACTCTAAACTTTTTATCTTTTTTAATAATGGAGGGAAGCATAAAGGGTTATTTTTTTGTTGGAGTTAATTACATGAAAGGTCCATATGGTTAAACATGTCTTCACTCTCGATCCCCGATTTGAAAACTACAAGATCGGTTCAAACATTTACCAAAACGTAACACAAATGGTCCATGTATGAATATCCGATATCTTTTTCTGTTAAGTGTACGTGAAAAAAAATCACCCCTAATTGAAATTAGTCAAAGACTTTATTAAATTAAGAATACACAGAGTACTAAGGGAGCATGAAGAGAAACATGAGAGGAGGTGATGAAATCTCGGTTTGAATGGAAACACCGCCCTTTGTTCTGGTGACAAAATGTAACCCTCACCCGAGAAATATTCGCCGGGACTCACTAGATAAATTTATGGGTTGCCAGTTAGTTATACCGTACCATACAATGATACAAGCAACACACGAGGAAAATGTGAAGAAAAATAAAAAAAAAATATGTGACGCCACCCTTCGAGGAAAACTTAAGAAAATATAAAATAAAAAAACCAATACGACACTAATGTCTAATGTGTAATAAAATGACTCCCGACTCCTAACAGATGAATTTTAAAATTCTTTATAAGAACTAAAGTCATTAAATACAACATGTTAGGTGAGGAATATACGCAAAAGAGAGTCTAATAACTTTATTTCAATGCCAAACTTTTAATGTTTGGCTGATAAACTCCTAACGTTTAGATAATTTCAGAAATAAGAGAAATCGAATATTGTTTTAAAATTATAACCTTTGCATTATTTATATTGTATCTTAAATATGATCTGAGAAAAATACACGATTTTCATAAGTTTATATGATGATATATGTAATTATCACTATAAAAAAGTATAACACTATAACTGCTAAAAAAATAAACTTTTCATATGAGATATAAAAAAACATATACTTGAACAGTTAAACACATAACATAATTTGAGGAAACATATTATTTCAGACACATGAAAGTATGAAACTGTTGATGTTAAATACGCATATGAGAAACCAATAATATTAAAATCAGACTCTTCATACTAAAAAAAAATAAAAAAAATACATCACATCACATCAATTTCTTCAAACATTACATAAATAATAACAAAATCTTAACCTTCTTCTTCATCCTCAAACGCCGTCGCCGGAAAAGTACGCGAGAGCCCCGCCGGCGTCCCAAAGGTGATCTTCCCGGTCTCCCTCACACAAATATCCGAAACGGTGACCCAAATCAACAACTCCTTACTCTTCACCCCCGTCACATTCCTCATCCGCCGATCTTCAACAAACGCCGTGACTTCGCAGTCGTACGACACCTTCCGGCCGATCGCACGGAACAGGTGGAAGGCCTTCTTCTTCCGGCGGACCCACACGAACCCGGTGGCGGGGTTGTGGCCGACCTCCGTGACGTCGGTCATCGGGATGAGGCCTTTGGGGAGGTTGAATTTGTGGAGGAGGGCTTGGGATTTTTGGGTGCAGAGGGCTTCGCCGGTGAAGATATCGGCGTTTTCGCGGTGGGTTGGGTGAGTTGAGAGGTCATTTTGGTGGTTTGGTGATGGGGTGTGAGTGTGAGCTGAGGGTTGTGGGTTTGGGGGAGGATAAAGGGAAGGGGGAGAGGGGTGCGTCTTGGGATGTGTTTGCTGAAGGAATATAAAATGGTTGAAAGTGGATTCTTTGGAATAAAGTTTTCCTTGTTTTTTTTTTTTTTTTCTTTTTTAAGAGGTTGTCTTGATTGACATTAGTATCATGGTTTTAATCATTGCTATCGGTCCGATCAGGTGTAGTTTGCTTTGGAGGCATTGAACCGGTCGGTTTATCTTGAATCGGTGGTTAGAACCGGTCGAATCAGGGTTGGACCAGTTGGATCGGTTTTTTTATATATTTTTAAAATTTTCGGTATTTTTTTTACATATATTCATTAAAATAGTTATAATTTTATCTGATTCTCATGACCGATCCGACCAGTGAACTTGTAGGGCGTCTGGTTCACCGTCCGATCCGGTTCTGAAAACATTGGTTTTAGTTAAGGGTGTAGACGAACCGAACGTTTAGCAAAAAGTTCGTGAACTGTTTGACGGAAAATTTATTTATGTTCGTGCGGTTAATAAATGAATTAACATAAACTAGAAATTTTGGTCGTGTAGAATATGTGTAAGTACACTTTTATAAGAAAATTTAACTCGTGCAATGGTCTTATGCTCTTGATGGTTTAAAATTTATGTTTTGTTAGTTCCATCGCTCTATGTTAACCTCTGTTGGAAGTTTAGTGAGAAAAATATGATTTCTCACTCATTTTGGGACATTAATAATTAATTGTATTTGTTGCAATTAATTACCAAACCATTTCGTATGTGTTCTCCTAAGTGAGAGGAACACAACGAACTAAACCGTCTCCAAAATGGAGCTAAGATGAATGAGATATCGATGCTCAAAGTTGTGTGGTTGAAACACAAAAGCTGTGAAAAATCCGAGTGGAAGTTGTTGTCCCACATTGGTGAATGATAAATTATAAATTAGTTTATAAGTGGGACTTTTCAAGGGATTGTGTTCCCACATATGTTGAGGGACACCCAAGGTCAAGCACAAGGGTGCGAAGCACCCAACGCGCACGGCACGGGCTCGGGTGATGGCGCAATGTGGCGCTTTGATGACGCACTTTGCACTTCGCATGCTCTCATCGCCGAGAGCCGCCTAAATATTTTTGAAGTGTTGACTGACCGTTGGACTTTCGTAACAGATAGTCTGTTCGCTTTCGTAACAGACAGTCAGTTCACATCCCTATTAATAACTCGTGAATTAACTAAGGGATGCGTCAGTTCCTAACTGCCTCAGAGTTCACAGCATATATACAAGACCTGGTGTCTTGTGCAGGATTACCAGTTTACATGTTCCACGACACACAAAAAGAACAATTTCCAGCTTTCTCTCAACTTCGTGCTCTCGTTTCAGGTAGTGGTTTCGGGTGCTAGGCTAACTCCGGCAGTACTTCTGCTCCGGCTGTTGTACCCTGGGAGACAGACGGGATTCACCTGGGTGCCCCGAAATCTGTTTTAAGGGACCTCTGTTCAACAGAAATCCTCAGCCATTGTTCTGTTTCTTTTATTTATTTATTGTTTTTTAACATCGTGTATCTGTTTGTTTAGTTTCTTTTGCATTGTAATCAAGTTCTTTATCTATAAAGCAATTATTTATTTGTGAACGATGTTCCTACAAGCTTAAAACAGATTTTAAAACATCGTTCTTTTATGTTTTAAAATTTTATACTTTGATTTTGAGAAAACAAATTAGATTTGGTATTGACTTGGTTTAATTATATTTTTTCAGAAATGGCTTCTGCTTCTACTACGTCTACTACTTCTAACACCGAAGGTTCAAAAGATAGGACCCAAAACTGTGGATTGTGTATTCATAGGCTATGCCGAACATAGTAAGGCATACCGATTTCTTGTACATGAGTCGAAGAATCTTGAGATACACAAAGACACGATAATGGAGTCGATTAATGCATCTTTCTTTGAAGATGTGTTCCCTTGTTTATCTCAGGATCATGCAAGTTCATCAAAACTGACTGATGAGATTGTTTATGGAAAAGAACAATCAGAGGTTGAAGAGGTAGAGCTAAGAAGAAGCAAAAGGCAAAGGATTGAAAAGTCGTTTGGCCCTGACTTTCTTACCTATATGGTTGAAGGTGAGCCTAAAACCTACCAAGAAGCTGTAACCTCTTCAGAAGGACCTCAATGAAAAGAAGCCATCAAAAATGAAATAGATTCTATCTTGCAGAATCATACTTGGGAGCTAGTAGATCTTCCAACTGGTTGTAAACCACTTGGATACCGATGGATATTCAAGAGGAAGATGAAAGCTGATGGCTCAATTGATAAGTACAAGGCAAGGCTAGTGATCAAAGGGTATAGACAAAAGGAAGGTCTAGACTACTTTGACACTTACTCGCCTGTCACTAGAATAACCTCTATAAGGTTGGTGCTTGCAATTGCCGCTTTGCGGAATTTAGAAGTACATCAGATGGATGTAAAAACCGCTTTTCTAAATGGGGATTTAGAAGAGGAAATCTATATGGGGCAACCTGAGGGTTTCTCTGCTCCTGGCCAGGAGGGAAAGTATGTAAACTTGTCAAGTCTTTGTATGGCTTGAAGCAAGCTCCAAAACAATGGCACCAAAAGTTTGATCAAGCCATGCTTGATTCTGGTTTCAAGATCAATGAGTGCGACAAGTGTGTATATGTGAAAGATACACCAAGGGGTTATGTGATGTTATGCCTTTATGTAGATGACATGCTTATCATTGGAAGTGATGATAACATGATTAGGTCTACAAAAGATATGTTGAAAGCGAGATTCCACATGAAAGACATGGGCTTAGCTGATGTGATTCTTGGAGTAAAGATCATTAGAACCAAAAATGGTCTCGTGTTAAGTCAATCTCATTATGTGGACAAGATCCTTGGAAATTTTAATGCAGAGGACACTAGTGTTGCTCGGACTCCAGTTGATACCTCACATCATCTCTCTAAGAATAGAGGAGAGGGTGTTGCTCAATTGGAGTACTCAAGGATTATTGGCAGTCTTATGTATCTCATGACTTGTACCCGACCAGACCTTGCATACGCTGTGAGTAGGCTAAGCAGGTACACTCGCAATCCAAGCTCTGAACATTGGAAGGCTATGACAAGGCTTCTAAGGTACTTGAGATACACAAGGAACTATGGACTGTATTATGGTCAAGATCCAGCTGTTGTGGAAGGATATACTGATGCAAATTGGATATCCGATATAAAAGATTCCAAATCCACTAGTGGTTATGTGTTTACCCTTGGGGAGCGGCTATAGCTTGGAAGTCATCCAAGCAAACTGTTATAGCCAGATCAACAATGGAATCTGAATTTATCGCTTTAGATAAAGCTGGAGAAGAGGCGGAATGGCTACGTCTGTTCTTCGAATATGTTCCGGGATGGCCAAAGCCTGTGACGGCTGTTTGCATACATTGTGATTGCCAATCAGCAATTGGTAGAGCTCAAAGTACAATGTATAATGGCAAATCAAGACATATAAGACATAGACATAATACGATACGACAACTACTCTCAACTGGAGTTATTACTATTGACTATGTGAAGTCAAAGGATAACATTGCGGATCCGTTGACAAAAGGCTTAAGCAGAGAGTTAGTATACAAGTCGTCGAGAGGGATGGGACTAAAGCCCTTGGAGTAAGTGTGTATAAGGAAAACCTATCCTAGAAGATTGGAGATCCCAAGATCTAGGATCAATAGGACAACCTAATTGTACAAACTAAGGTCACTGTGGGGGAGTACCCCAAATCATAAAATGGAAATTGAACATTTCCTAGTCCATTCCTAAATTTAATCAGTGATAGCAAAGAAGGTTAAGCCTATGGCTTTTAATGACTTGTGTGAAGCCACCTATGTGAGAGAGAAGTGGGGTCGCTTCGAATGGATTTGTTGGGGCACAAATCCTAGAGCTCTTGCAGAACCAGGCTAGTGGTCCATGACCATAACGGACACAACAATGAGGGGCTAGCCAGATCAAAGAGAATGTTGTGTGAAGTGTAATAACGTCTACAGAAGAAGGGGTTAGTTCAAAGACATCGAGTCTACTAATCGCTAGGAGACTAAGTATGCTTCACAAAGGAAGGTTCAAAGAGAATATCTACCTATCCTGCAACATTCAACTGCTGAAACTATATCTTGATGCTTGAGTGCAAAGATCGATCTCCATTCATGTAGGGGATTGTTGGAAGTTTAGTGAGCAAAATATGATTTCTCACTCATTTTGGGACATTAATAATTAATTGTATTTGTTGCAATTAATTACCAAACCATTTCATATGTGTTCTCCTAAGTGAGAGGAACACAACGAACTAAACCGTGTCCAAAATGGAGCTAAGATGAATGAGATATCGATGCTCAAAGTTGTGTGGTTGAAACACAAAAGCTGTGAAAAATCCGAGTGGAAGTTGTTGTCCCATATTGGTGGAATGATAAACTATAAATTAGTTTATAAGTGAGACTTTTCAAGGGATTGTGTTCCCACATATGTTGAGGGACACCCAAGGCGAAGCACCCAACGCGCACGGGCTCGGGTGATGGGCGCAATGTGGCGCTTTGATGGCGCACTTTGCACTTTGCACTTCGCACGCTCGCATCACCGAGAGCCGCCTAAAGATTTTTGAAGTGTTGACTGACTGTTGGACTTTCGTAACAGACAGTCTGTTCGCTTTCGTAACAGACAGTCAGTTCACATCCCTATTAATAACTCGTGAATTAACTAAGGGATGCTTCAGTTCCTAAGTGCCTCAGAGTTCACAGCATATATATACAAGACCTGGTGTCTTGTGCAGGATTACCAGTTTACATGTTCCACGACACACAGAAAGAACAATTTCCAGCTTTCTCGCAACTTCGTGCTCTCGTTTCAGGTAGTGGTTTCGGGTGCTAGGCTAACTCCGGCAAGACTTCTGCTCCGGCTGTTGTACCCTAGGAGACAGACGGGATTCACCTGGGTGGCCCGAAATCTGTTTTAAGGGACCTCTGTTCAACAGAAATCCTCAGCCATTGTTCTGTTTCTTTTGTTTATTTGTTGTTTCTTAACATCGTATATTCTGTTTGTTTAGTTTCTTTTGCATTGTAATCAAAGTTGTTTATCTATAAAGCAATTATTTTATTTTGTGAACGATGTTCCTACAACCTCATCCAAAAACTCTACTTAAAATATCAATTAATTAACCACACTTCAGATAATTATATACCTTTGATAAAATTTATTTAACAAAGGTACGTATTATTTACTGTATTTCAAATTTTATATAACGTATTAATATATTTGATTTTGATAGATGTAAACAAATATGATTGTATGAGATCTCGGTGATCGGACATAAAATTAATTTTAACAAAGCTAAAGAATGATTTGAGTTGTTAACTTAATCTATAAACTATTTGATCATAGGGTATTTTCCTTGTATTCACTTAGAGTTTCCTACTATTCTTCTAATTCATTTAGAGTTTCATTAGTGTGTGTGATATGTTGTTTTATTTAACAGCTAATTGTCAAAGCAATTTCTATTCATTTTATTGTTTTTAGAGTTTGTTAGTGTTTGTTACATGCTTTAAAGACTCCACTAGTATCAATAACGTTTATAAAAATAAAATTAAATAAACATAAGTTAGACTTTACACCATTCATCAACCCCTCACCAAAAATCCTTACAAGAACACTTCCCATTTCTAAAATGATGAAACCGCATACGATCCCTCACTACAATATCCCTCTCGTATACACACGAAACCAACTTAATAACCGAATGACAATCTTCACACATCCTTAGATTCTTCGTCACCCGAATCGGTGTTCCCGACGACGTGCTAATCAACCCGAACGCTATAGCAAGCTTTTCACTATGTCGCCATAGTGTCGTTTCCTTCTCGTCCTCCTCGATATCAAACAAAACCTCTGATGTTCTCGGGACATAACCCTCTGGCTCTAGTTTCACCATCATCTCATCCAACTTATCATAAATCTCTCGAGATCGAGGATGGTCAGATTCCCCGATCTTGAACTCGTGAAGGGTCCCGTCTAGGTCAATTGTGCTAATCCCTGTGGTGGTCTTTACGTTGTTTTCTTTCATCATTGTTCTTACTTTCTTGACGTCGTCCCATCTCCCCGCCTTCGCGTATATGTTGGACAGTATTGCGTATCGACCCCCGTTTTTAGGGTCTAGTTCAATCAACATTTTCCCGATTCTCTCGCCTATATCTATGTTTCCGTGAACCCTGCAAGCGCCTAAAAGTGCACCCCAAACGGCGGGACTTGGTGTCATGGGCATTATGCTTATAAGCTCCTCGGCTTCAGCAAACCTTCCGGCTCGAGCCAAGAGGTCAACCAAGCATCCATAATGGTGAACCGTCGGCTCAATACTGTGAACCTCTTGCATCCGGTTAAAATACGCAAAGCCCACATCAACTAACCCTCCATGAGCACAAGCGGTTAGTATCCCTACGAATGTGATTTCGTCTGGTTTCACGCTTTGTTTCTCCATCTGTAACAAAAGTTCGATCGCATCCTTTGCCCTACCATGGATCGCAAGCCCTCCAATCATCGCGTTCCACGAAGAAACGTCCTTCGTTTTCATCGTCTCAAAAACATCCCACGCCAAATCAAGGCGTCCAAGCTTCGCATACATATCCAACAAAGCGGTCCCTAACACGCCATCTAGTTCTATCGAGTTCCGCCTAGCATACCCATGGATCCATTTACCTTGATCAAGAGAACCTACATTTGCACACGCAGAAGCAACACTCGAAAGCACAAACTTTTTCGGCTTAACTTTCACCCTTTGCATCGCTCTAAAAACCTCTAACGCCTCTTTACACCACCCACTTTTATTATACCCATCAATCATAGCACTCCAAGAAACCTCATCTCGTTCAGGCATTTCATCAAACACCTTGCGCGCGTCCTCAACCAACCCGCATTTCGCCAAACCACTAACCATTGCATTCCAAGAACCAACATTCTTTATCATCATTGATCTAAACAACTCACTTGCAGCTTCAATTTCACAATGTTTAAAGTACCCATCAATCATAGCATTCGAACACACAACATCAAAATCGCCATAATCATGCATCATTCGAGCTTCAATCAATCTTGAAAACGACGAATACATCTGAATTCCAGCACTTCTCACATACCCATCTTCCATAAACCCATTTTTCACAACATGACAGTGAATCTGCACACCCTCTTCAACCGATTTCACAGCCATACAAGCTTTAAACAAAATTGGAAAAGTGAACTTATTTGGGTTTGAATTCGAACCCACCGTGTTCGAATAGTGTACGAGAGCTAAACAGGGGTCGTTGTTGTCGAAACACGCTTTGATAATCGAGTTCCACACGAAGACATTTGGATTGGGGACTTGATGAAAGACTTGAATAGCAGATGTGAAGGTGTTGAAGTGGGGATTTGCGTAGGATTTGATTAAGGAACCTGCGATGAAGTGGTCTTGAAGGTGGTTGCTTTTGAGGATTAGGGCGTGGGTTTGTTTGAGAAGATGAAGAGATGTGGTGCATTTGGTGGTTAGGAGGTTTAGAAGTGATTTCTGGGAGGGGGTGTCGGTAAGGTGGTGGTG
This sequence comes from Flaveria sonorensis, assembly GCA_025506505.1. Lineage (NCBI taxonomy): Eukaryota > Viridiplantae > Streptophyta > Magnoliopsida > Asterales > Asteraceae > Flaveria > Flaveria sonorensis. The sequence continues at coordinate 36,479,206 of CM046439.1, read as the reverse complement.
ATACGGCGGCTCGGCGGTGGTGGTGGTGGTGGCGGTGGTGATTGTGGTGGTGGTGGTGGTGGTGGTGGTCATGGTTTTCCGATGAGGAAGCTGCTTTTGTTTCGTGTGTTCATGATAAGATGGGATAGAGGAAGTGCATTTGACGCCTGAATAAAAGAAATGATAATAGGTAGAAATGTGATCGTGAACCTAAAATGACATTAAATGTTTTATGTTTTTTTATCTTTCTTTTTGCATTATGGTTTTTTTCCTTTTGATAATTTTTAGAAAGGAAAATTACGAAAATAATTATTAAAAGAGGGTTTTATAAAAATAACCATTGATAACAAAGTTTATCAACTAATCCTTCAATCACAGGATTTCACGTGTTCAAGTATCGTTGAGCCAGTGATACCATATGTTTAGATTTTGCTATATCATTGAATCAACAATACCACATGTTTATGTTTCTTGAGTTTTGTATCCTCCATAAACTTTCTATGCTTTATTCTTGAAAATGAAGCTGACCAACCATGTGTTCTAAAAAATAGATAAAGATACGTTGTTGATGGTGTAAAGATATATATATTTTTATTAAGGACTTCGCATACAATTAAGTTTGAATTTAAGAAATGATTATCACTTTTAAACTAACTACACATAATAGGAAATTGTACCTATCACATAGTAGTATAGTTTTAGGTAAAAAACGAGTATCGAACCGTGGACACAATAACTTCCAATACTTAATCATCATCACTATATTACCGATCAATAGAGTTTGGGTTTGTGAATATTAAAATTAAGTAAAGTTATTAACAAATTAAAATAACAAATAAAGGAAGTAAAGAAGAAGATATACAATCAATTAAATATACCACTTGGACTTTGATTCCACTTAGCATAAAATTAACAACTAGCACAAACTCGAGGTGTGATCATTTATTACACATGATACATGAAGTAGCCTAAACCCTTGTCAAGGATATCAAGACATATAATGTCAAGGATATCCAGACATATAACCATTCGGAAAACTAGAACAATAAACACACAATATCCACTTAAAGTTATGTCATGAAGAACTAATGATACAATTATGTCAATCTCATAGATGAATTAGACTCCCGTTTGGGTTACCTAATTCCATAAATTTTTGCAAAGTCAACATGATAAACACATGACAACCACCTCAACTTGCGTAAAATAAACAAAAGTATAACTATCCTTTAACTCATGAACATCAAAACACGATTACAAAAATAATTCATAACCAATAACAAGAGAGATTTATGACATACACCATGATTTTCTCAAACATAAGCATAAAGATGCATATTTGTGCAATTTTACTAAACCCCCAACCTTTATTCACCATTCCTAGTCAATATATCATAAAATTACACACAAAAGATGTAATCATATGCATAAATCTTGTAAGAACATGAGGTTTTCCAACATAAGATGCTACAACACCCACAATGTTAAACATTTCATCAAACTAGAAAAAATACACATAATCATTGAAGAATAATCAAGTTTAATCATGCCATTAACATAAACAACACCAAGAATCACGTACAAGTTGTTAAATAATGCTAAGCTTCATTGAAGATAATAAGAGTTTAGCTCATGAGGCTTATAAAAAACACATCCAAACCCAAGAACATATAAGAACTCATAGTAGATCTAGAGGAATTCAAACCAATTTGAGTGGAAATGGGCTGAATGATGTTAGATCCTCCTTGAAGGTACTCGATCTTCAATCTTAGCATTGAATCTTTAAAGATTTGCCTAAAATCACCTAAGAGGATTGAGAGAATTAGGGTTTTGTGTAAAAAGGTGAATATGTCTCAAACGGGGAAGAATTGGGTATATATCAAGATTTTAGGTCGAACATGGCCATGTTCATGAGTAACATGGGCATGTTCTTTATCAGGTCAACAAAAAATAAATTTCAGCTTTTCAGCATGAGCATGTTGGTTTGAACATCAGCATGCCAGAATGTTTTTCTGTATAAAACTTCACCAAATCTTGAGTTTTTTTTACAAAAATCATCAACCTCCATTCGAAAACCTAAAACATTCAAATCAAACATAAATAAGTGTATAATTAAATGATTCACAATTAAAAATGCTCAGATGAAGGATGAATACACATTATTTGTATGTGTAAATATTAACATATCATTATTTGATGTTGGTTGTCAAATAAGTGTTAAAACAAACACACAAATGTATTTGAAAGCAGTTGAAAGGGACACCCATGCCACATCACACCACACAAAAGTAGCAATTGAAAGAGGGGAAATGGTTGGATTTGGAAGCAGCTCAGGGTGAGAACATGCCGCAAAAACATGTTGTTTTCTCACGTGCAAGACTCTGGTGATGGTGTTGGGTGCACGCTGAGGCATGCTAGGAGGCCCAATGTAAACCCCCCCCCCCAAAAAAAAAAAAAAAAAAAAAAGAGTAGTTACAAGTGGCCAATTGATATGTAAGTCATTATATCTTAATTGTAAAGATCGGTGGTTTTTTTTTTAAGTCTTCTTCACCATAGTCAAAAAGAAGTATTTGTATTCAAATCATAATTTTCTTTTTAGCCCAGCGGTAAAATTCAACTTTTCTTATCTTAATTATAAAGGTCGGTGGTTTTTTTTTCTTTCTTTTTTTAAATCTTTTTCACCGTAGTTAAAGAAAATTATTTGTAACTTGAGTTATAATTTTCTTTTTAGTCCAGCGGTAAACTTCAACTTTTCTTAAAAGCCCGGTCACGTCTTCGAATCTTGGAGTTTACAAACCCTATTTTTTTCTCTTTTTGTTTAAAAGAATATTTTTCTTGTATTTGTTTTTAATTGAATCTTTTTTGTTATTAACTTCTTTAAAGAATTTGTCTTTTCAATATTACTTTTGTTTGGGCTACAATTTACAACATATAATACTCTTTTATCCATGCGTCAATCTCCATAACCGAATCGTCACAACTCTATATGTTTCATTTATATACAAATCCACGTTAATCTCACCCTCAAAACACGTGCGTGCTTTAACTCTAGTTATTAACAACTATCATTGTAGCATAAAGTTTTATTAAAGGGGGGAATATTATTTACTGACGTGTAGCTAAAGGTCGAAAACCCATCTACAATACTGGCGAATAACACAACACGTCACACTTGACGATATCGGCTGTTACATCCTTCATCCGCCATTCATCGTGCCCCAAAGATAAGACTGATTGATCGAGACCTCACTAATTCCATCTGCTTCTGCAAATTCATCGTTTCAATTCCTCCATGATACCTTCACCGCTCAAATTCCTCACACTTCGTAAAACTTCATCAGCTCAGCTGCATGAGTAGTCAAGTGATTCAACTGAGAACCGAAATTACGAGCTGCTTCAACGCGAAAGCAGTGTGTTTGAAGCTGATTCAGTCATGGTGGTGGTTTTTGGTTCTCCTTCGATTAAGATGTTTTCGTCTTTGTCTCGCCGTCAATGCGGTTCGTATGGTGATTTGTCGCCTGCATTGCGTTCTTCTCATCAGAGATTGACGCCTCGGTTTCCTATTTTGAGGTAATTTTGTTCGTGTTTGCATTTGGTGTTTATTCGTATGATTTTGTTGATTCCGGTAGCGTTTTGTGCTCGAGTAAGGTTGATTTATCTGTTGGTGTTGAATTGTCTGCCTGATGAGTACATTGTCAACAATAGGCTCAGTCTTGAGGGTTCTCAGAAAGTGAGGGTTTTTATTGTAGATATTAGGATATTACCTTATTGTGGCCTCTATGCTATTGGAAGTGCTATTAAGTTTTAATAGGTGGCAGTAACAGGTGACAAATAGTTGACGAATCAAAGTTGATAGGAAAAGCTATTTCTTTGACCCCTTTGGCTATGGGAATGTGTTCCACTTTGAAAAAGATCAATTATCACCTTAGCATTCTATGATTTGGATGATACATTTTCTCTGGTGCATTATTAGATGATCCTTGTAGGAGTTTGGTTTGTAAATTGAACAAAGTGTTTGCTATTAGGGCTAAGATTTGGTCCATAGGTAGCTATGTGAAAATGTTTTAGTGAATGCAATCCCAGCAAGAAGATATTTTTAACACGTCTCCTTCTTGAAATAGTATTCAAGTATTCTGTACTGCAGCAGAACCTCATGTAATAACCAATAAAAGGCACATGCCTTTATTTTTCGCTCCTGCAAACTGAAGGAGGCCAAATATCTCAGAAAATGGCTCCGTAACAAATTACCTAGCATCTTAACTAAAGCTATCCAGGGATGGATAAAACATAAATTGAGTTTTAATCTTCTGATTGTTGGAGAGGTTGAAATTGTGCTAGTTTACAACCAATGATACATCAAGTTCAGCTCTTCGTTTTTTCATTTCTTGTTTTTCTAACAAACGAGAGTAGTCGTCGCCTCCCAAGTGCTTGATTTTATCGGTAATGATATAGCTGAACAATTAAGCTAGTTAAAAAAAAAGCAATTGGAACAATATGTTGTAGTACTGATTCTTAGTTCTTACATGTATACATAATCAAATAATAAGTACAATTTATATTTAAATGCACGATTTTTGTAACGCATTAAGTTTCTGCAGGCTGAACAATTTATATACAAGATGCTCTATGACTAATACTGAAGTCTTGAATAATGTTGTGACCGAAGAAGTTGATCATGATTCTTCATCACATGCATCAAGTTGTTTAGCTCCCATTGGCCATCTTAATTCTGAAATCCATGATACTGAATCAACAAACTTACTGGTGGAAGGAACTTTTGTAGACATGATTTTGACAACATTACCGGTACAGCTTATTTGTTGCGTTCCTGTTTTTTTCAATTTATTTTCCTTTTAATTTCAAAATTTTTGTGTTCACTTTTCTCTTCAGATTCTTTCAGAGGAGGAACAGGATGCCATTGCTGCAACACCTGCTCATCCAGCAGGGCTATATGGTAAGTGAATGATCCCAGTTATAGAAAGCATGTGCAAGAATTATTATTTGTAACAAATTTAAGCTTATGTTATATAAACTTCGAGAATACAAAGTAGATTGGGTATTTATTGAAGACTTAAGTTGGAGAAATTAGTGTATGTAACATAGACTTTTCATTGTATCACATCATCTGTTCCTAATCTTTTATCATTATCAGCATTATATGCCAGTTGCCTAGCGGGGAACTTGGTGGAACAACTATGGAATTTTGCTTGGCCTGCTGCTATTGCATTGCTTCATCCAAGCCTTCTTCCAGTTGCAGTCATGGGGTTCTGCACCAAGGTTACATCAACTCATATGAGCTACATGGCTTCTATTCTTAATTATAGGTGAAAGACCTTCTAACTTATATTCTTTTATCTCTCTACTGCAACAGGTTGCAGTTATTGCTGGAGCTCCGTTAGTTGGCAAACTTTTGGACCTATTTCCCCGTGTACCGGCATATAACTTTTTGACTACTGTCCAGGTTATTTCATAATTGAATATGTCTAGTATTGGTGGCTGAATGAGTTGGTTAATGGGTTAAGGTCAAAAGACGTATTTTTGGTACTGGATGGGGAGTCCCAAAACACTTTTAATACAGTTTTATAAACATATAGTGGTTATCCTGCAGAAATCTGATTTTACGAATAATATGATTTAAGAAGTTTTTACATTGAAGGTGCACTTTCTGTAGCCATTTGACCAACTTCCTTTTTAGCAATTTTTTTTTATTTAAACCTATTTGACCCATAGTAGATTATAAAACATAACCCAAATTGACCTATTCATATACCTAACTTACTTATGAAATTGTAATATCTGTTTGGGTGTATCAGGGATCTGCTCAACTGTTATCAACTGGGATGATAATTCAAGCACACATGGCACATGCCTCACTTGAAACCTCTGTACTCATGCGTCCATGGTTTATCATATTAGTATTAGCTGGAGCTGTTGAGAAACTATCTGGAGTGGCACTTGGGGTTGCAGTCGAACGTGATTGGGTTGTTCTGGTATTATTCCTGCACCGCATGTCCTTCCTTTTTGGTGTCTCATATAATATATTGCATTTAAGCTGTGGTTGGTATACTTTTTAAAAGTGATTATGTGATGCCATATCATTATAATTAGATCATTAGTTGTAATAAAGTGCTAGATTTGCTTTTGTTGTTTGAAGCAGTAATAATCACACTATTGAATTTTTGGCAGATTCTAAGTAGTAGGTGAAATAACCACAAAAGACATTTTTGAGGAAAAAGGAGTGTAGAGACACTTTTTGAAAGAAATAGAAGTCTCTCAAAAAGGGGATAAATTAGTAATATTATTTTACCTATAGATAATGAGTTCCATTGTCTCCAAAAATAATAAGATAAAAGCAGAATGTGTGAATCCATATAAATCTATAAACTATACATTAAAATTGATAATTAGCAGAATTGGCCCATTTGAGCTGATTTATTAATGTAAAGTTTTGTGTTCAGTTAGCAGGAACGAACCGGCCAATTGCCCTTGCTCAAGCGAATGCTATTCTGAGTCGTATTAATCTCCTCTGTGAGGTGATTCTGGCCTAGTTTCTCTATTTTTCTGTTGTAAAAGAAAAGAAGATAAACATGAAGTTATAATTCAAAACTTCTACTACCCAAATGCATACATTGGTGTACAATTTACTAATACTTTGACACAAACTTATAATATATGTATTACTTGTATATGATTAATGCAACTTTGCAAGTTAGTTGGTTGATAAAAGCTTCTGAAATTTACCATGATTGCAGATTGCTGGAGCATCACTGTTTGGCATTCTTTTATCTAAATACAAAACAGTAATATGCTTGAAGCTTGCTGCTGCGTTCATGATGTGGGCATTGCCTGTTGTGGTAATGAAGTGTGGTTTTTCTGCTTATAATGGTCACCTATTGCATACTTCTATTTGAATCATGAGTGTTATTCTTAACTTTTTAGATTGGTCTCACTTGGTTAACCAACAAGCTTTCCTGTGGTGTTCTTGACCGTGCTAAATGTTCACAATCATGCTGTGGAACGTCCTCCAGAGAACCTGTGCCACATGCTGATAATCTAGGTTAATAAGCTGTTAATATCTATAGCGTCGATTTTGTTTTGTTTTTCTTACTAATATTTGCTTTCTGGTGATCAGTGGAAATTAGTATAGCTGCTATTAAACACGGGTGGAATGAATACATGCAACTGCCTGTTCTTCCTGCTAGCATAGCCTATGTACTTCTTTGCTTTAATGTTGTTCTTGCCCCAGGTGGTCTAATGACCGCATTCCTCACACAGCATGGTATGGTTATGCCCCTCTTCTTATTCGACATCTTATGTGGAGAGACAACCTTCTAGGGGGGTGTTTGGATGTCTGATCATGAAGTGATCATTGTGACGTGAAGAATTACGTCTGCCTATCTTGATAATTTTCAATAATCCAAAGAATCAGTTTTCTTACAGCTACTTCTTACATGCTTCTACAAGTTTAGTTATCTTGGCCCTAAACAATTACAAAATCATAAACTTAACTTTGTTTTTGCCACACGCTCAAAAATGGTTATTCCAACTGGATAGGGAAATACACCCATTGAAAGCACATCCAAACACCCCTAAGGATGATCAGCCTTTTCTCGTCTGTATATATGTCATTGCATCATAGATATTAATAGTCATGTCAAAGCTTTTGAACTCTTATTTCTATTCTGCTTTCAGTTTGAATTTAAGCATTAAGAAACCTGTTATTCCATGCTCACTGGTATATGCCGGTTTTTATGTTTACGATATGTTTTATATCAATTTCAGGTTTAAGCCCGTCTCTCATTGGAGGATTTAGTTGCTTATGTGCTTTCATGGGTGTTGGAGCAACATTCATGTCTGCCCAAATGGTCAAGCAACTTGGCATTTTAAAAGTATGCTTCATTTTACTTATTATATACTTTATTTCGAAGGTTTCATACATCTCCCAGGACTTCCTAAACTAGAGGTGGCAAAACGGGCAAGTTGGGTAACGGTTAAAGTGGGTTCGGTTAAATCGGGTTGGGTTGACCCATTAACACTTTTTCTTTCCCATTTTTTTGATATTTTATAGATAACTAATCATTTAAGTTTATCACTATTTTATTAATCAGTAATTAACTTCTTTAATAAAGTGATTTACCAGATTTTATGCATCCGAATACGCTTTAAATGACTGTTGACCCATTTCGTACCTATCCTTTCAAATCTTTTAGCTTAATCCATTTGAATCTTTAGAGGTAAAGACATAAATGAGATTGACCCATTTATAGGTAAACTGGTTCAAATCACATCATCTACTTAAAGCAGTAAAAATGTAATTGATTTCTTGTTGTAGGCTGGAGCAGCTGGACTCATATTGCAAGCTTCATTTCTTACAATGGCCGTTGGTGTGTATTGGAGTGGAGCTCTTTCGAGCCAGACTGCACTTTTATTCTTTCTTGGTTTTATTGTAAGTCGTTTTTTTGTTAAAACTGGTTTGACCTGCCAACATTCTTTTTGTCCAGTTTCTTCAATATCATTGACAATTCATACATTTAATGTGATTTATGATCCAGTTTTTGAATGATGTAAAATTTTTATTCATATTTCTTTAGCACAACAATTAAGAAGATTGCAAACAGTTTATTATACTTTGATTGACAATTGACCCATTTGACCTGTTATCAGTAATTTGTAGCCCGAATTCACCTACATTTCAAGTTTTGACTAAGCATATATATTGATACGTGAGTTTGACTATTAGCCAAATCTCCAAAGTGGTTATATATAAAAGTGGACATATCTATATGCAGGTGTTATCAAGATTGGGACACATGTCATACGAAGTAGTTGGATCACAGATTCTACAAACCGGAATCCCAGCTTCCAAAGCAAATCTTATTGGTGCAACAGAGGTTTCGGTTGCAAGTTTAGCAGAATCAATAATATTGGGTGTCGTTATAATTGCAAACGACATATCACATTTTGGATTTTTGGCAATGCTTTCGCTTCTATCGGTTCTGGGTGCAGCATGGTTGTTCTGCCAGTGGTTAACCAAGCCTACAGATGTACAAACAAGTCTTTTCTCTTTCTGACCCAATATTCATTCTTCAACTGTAAGTATATCCATTGGGTTTTTGTTTTTTGATTTAAAAAAAATTATAATATGACAGCCAATTTAATTGTGGGAAGTGATCTACTACTTGCATTTTGTAGATTATTCTTGAAAATTACGTTTTGGTCTCAATGGACAATGACAAGGCTTAAAATTGGCCAATTTTAATGGGTAAAAGAGGATTGAGTTGACCCATCAACAATTTTTTTATTTAGAAATAATTGATCTTTCAAATATGATTATAAAAGCTAAACCAGTAAAATAGTAAAATAGTTAATGTATCACGCATGATCATAAAACAATCGCATGGTGGCCAATCTTTTCTTTTAACCATGAGAGATTTAATCAATACTCTGCTAACCAATGAGTTATGGCCTATGAGCATATGCAACCTCTAAAATGGTTAAGGTGGAATACCAATTGAAGTTGGGCTCGAATTGGAGACCTCTACTAGAGGGAAGCAATCAAAGCTGCTTCACCCCCTTGAAGGGTTAAGGCAGAATACCAATGGAAGTTGTATTCAAATTTGAGACTTCTAGTAGAGGAACTAAAGCAATTTCAACTACGCCACCCCTCAAGAGTTCAAAGCATGCTATTTTAGTTTTAAACAATTACGACGGGTCTATTAGCTTTTTCAAGACGAGTATTCTGTGTTTAATTTGTTTGGCAACACTTACAAATAACTTATCTATCTTAACTTAATCTAGGATACTTAATCTCTATGTTGATATAAGCATAGACAAATGTCAAATAAAATCTAATTTCTCAATACTATATTAGGCAAATTTTCTTTTTATCTTACTTTACTAATTATAGTTTTGTTTTAGAGAAAAAACTATAATGTTCGGTTTAGAATAAAATTTATGTTGATATGTAGATTAAAAGAACTTCGGAACGTATAATATAAGAAAGGATAAAGTACGGTGCTTCATATATAAATGAATTCATGTAGTAGTTTTGATAACTTGTACGCTTGTATTTTCATTAAAATTTACTTCAGAATGCATGATAAAGCGGTTAAAGCCTATCAAAATTTATGTCGAAACGTATGATAAAAGTGGTTATAAACATCTCCACAATATAAGTTTAATTAAAGTTGAGGAGATAAAAAAAATATAAAGAAAAAAATATTATGATGAAACTTCAAAGTATAAAAGTTTTTATGGTCAATTTTTAAAAAATAATAAGTTGATAAATGTATATTGCAAGTTTTATTAAAGTTGAAAAGTTATATGATAATTATACAAAATAAAGAAAAAGTTTTTGGCCAAACTTCAAAGCACAAAAAGTTTATGGTCAATATATAAAGAATGAAAATTATTACTGTTCATTTCATTTTCTAATTGTAGTATATAGGAATTCATCTTATAACGTTCATTCGCTCAAAAGAGTCTCGTAAGAATCACAAACTCTGGTAAAGTAATCAAAGGATAAACAAGAAAGATACTTTTTCTTACTCATTACGCGAGGTTGAGGCCTAGTGATAAAAGATGATCTTACGACTAAAAAGTTGTGTGTTCTAGTCTTACCTAAAATAAAAATTATCTTAGAAATATTCTAGGTGCTGTTAGAAAAAAACAAAAAAAAACTCTTCTTACTCATTAGTCTATGGTAAGAACTTCACGATCTCCATTAAAGTAATCAAAAGAAAATCATAAAGATACTCTAGATACATTTCCTTACTCATTAGTCTACTAACAATCATATCTGCATCATATTATTCAATAAACAGATTTAGGCTTCTTTTAGAATTCTTAAAATCAACCTTTATAACACCAACATATTCAAAACCCTCATACTTTGTCCTAATAACATTGAGAGACCTAAGCAAGTCTATATTTAATGTGGACACGATACATATCATCCGTTCATGATAACATCTTAAAATGTGTATACGCAAAATCAATGAATATCGTCTTGTATAACAAGGACTATCAATGAAAGAGAGTGCCATATGTGCTTGGCAACCAAATCGTTGCGAAGTTCTTATTTTTTTTGTAGGTAACCTTTCGTGTATCAAATTTTCTACACTTGTCAATTTAAAAATGTGATTTTCATTTTACTTATTTCTTTCAATTTTAACACATTTGACCTGTTAGATATATATAACTAAAATCAACTCCTTTACATATAAATCTAATTAAAATCGACTTGTTTACAGATAAGCAGGTTGAAATTATTACATAGATATATTATAACGGTTGATTATTACATAATGTTTACAGATTTAGGCCAATTTATAAAGAATGAAAATTATTGTCAATCTATAAAGAATGAAAACTATTACTGTTTATTTCATTTTCTAATTGTAGTATATAAGAATTCATTTTAGAATGTCTATTCTCTCAAAAGAGTCCTTTAAGAATCACAATCTCTGGTAAAGTAATCAAAAGAAAAACAAAAAATATATTTTTTTTTACTCATTGCGCGAGGTTGGGGACTAATGATAAAAGATGATAATACGACCAAATGGTTATGTGTTCTAGTCTTACATAAAATAAAAAATTATCTTAGAAATATTCTAGGTGTTAGAAAAAAAACTCTTCTTACTCATTAGTCTACGGTAAGAACTTCACGATCTCCATTAAAGTAATCAAAAGAAAAATTATAAAGATACTCTAGATACATTTCCTTACTCATTAGTCTACTAACAATCATATCTACATCATATTATTCAATGAACAGATTTAGGCTTCTTTTAGAATTCTTACAATCAACCTATATAACACCAACATATTCAAAACCCTCATACTTTGTCCTAATAACATTGAGAGACCTAAGCAAGTCTATATTTAATATGGACATGATACATATCATCCGTTCATGATAACATCTTAAAATGTGTATATGCAAAGTCAATAAATATCGTCTTGTATAACAAGGACTGTCAATGAAAGAGAGTGCCATATGTGCTTGGCAACCAAATCGTTGCGAAGTTCTTATTTTTTTCTTAAGTAACCTTTTGTGTATCAAATTTTCTACTTTTGTCAATTTAAAATTGTGATTTTCATTTTACTTATTACTTTCAATTTTAACACATTTGACCTGTTAGATATATATAACTAAAATCAACTCCTTTACATATAAATCTAATTAAAATCGACTTGTTTACATATAAGCAGGTTGAAATTATTACATAGATATATTATTTCTAACCGCATGAGTTATAAAACCGAATGAATACTAAGGTACCCCTTAACAGAAAACAAATGGATCCACATGTAAAACTTGAATTTCTATTTACAATGACGGTGGTTGGTAGGGGTAGTATATGAAGTTAACTACTTTTTGGAGACATAGGCATAGTATTGTGCCATGGGAACAACGAAAGCGATAACCAACAAACCTCCAACAACAACTGTAAACTGATCGCGTTTCTCAGCTGTCTCTTCCTTGGTTTTGAAGTTGGATTCCCTTGCGGGCCACCAGGATCAGGCAGTCCATCAATTGCTGCAGCTAGCCGCTTAGCAGTGCTATAAATTGCTTCATTATACTTCTCTTCCGTCGGCAGCACTACAAAACACACAAATATTAGAAACGGGTGATGATATGGTTATAAAATGTCGTTATAAATTGCGCAAAATAAACAACTCTGAGATAATTAGTCACAAAAGGGAGATCAATTATAATCTAAGAAAGTACAAGATGCCAATATAGATTACGAAATGATAAAAGAAAAGTGCAACAGCATGGTTCAATCATGATATAAGGAAGCACATATGCACAAAACAGGGAGCACTATAAATACTTTCTTTTATGGTCATGCTGGAGTGAATTAAGTTTTTGTAACCTATCTTCATGTATTATAGCCGATACATCAAACGAATGAGCAAAAGATGGACTAGAGCATAAGGTGCACATGCATTGAAAACTAGATTAATGTTTCATTGTTAATTCTTAGTTAATGAAGAAAGGTTAGATGGGCATAATGGATGATTACCAGGAAGGTTCTGGGACACAATGGCATCAAGAACAGTATCGCCAACAGTCTTAATGAATTCAGGGCCTCCGGTGACAGCCCCTTCTTTTTGACTGGTCACCAGTGTCCAGTACCACGATTCCTCTGTTCTTTCCTTCTTCAAGTGTCGGGTACTAACGCTCCAAACTTGGTCTGCATACTCAAATGCATCAGCTTTGCTCTGCAAACCCCTAACCCATGGTCAAATTATTAAAGAAAATTTAGTGTATTTTTCATTCTCCTTTTGAGTTTATAAATTTATTAAATTTTGTTTTTTGTTACAAGCAGACCATCACTTTTCTAAAAATTACACATTTTCATTTAAAATTGTAATTCTTGCAAATTTTAATGTTTTATTTATGCGATTTATGCAAGAAAAATGCATAAATTGCAACAAAATGTGGAACATGATGGCCCAGAAAGTCTACTGCTGATTAAAAATAAATAAATATAATGACTTTCTTAATCATTATGGAGTTTCTGACGCATTGTATGCAGCTTTCATTGCAAACAAACCATAATTCATATCATATACAAAAGAAATATTACATTTTGTATGAATAAATGAATTCATACATAATATTACAAGCATGATTAACTATTTATGTTTCTATTAATCATTCAAAATAATCATTCTTACAAGTATCCATACTACAAATGAACAACCTTTTCCAACCTCTAATGACCAAAATCCCATGCATTAGTGTCTTTAGGTCAAGATCAAATGAGTGGTTGATATGGTTAGATCCAAACATCCTTTTTCTCATTTTTGGTAATCTTCTTTTAGGAAAAAAAAAACACCCACATATAAACATAAAGATAATTAAAGAAAAGAATATTAAAACAGTTATTACTTCGCAAATTTAAAAGAATAGTTTAATTGTAGAGAAAGTTCAGTTTTTTGTTTTATAATACGTTTCGTGAGAAATATTTCTTTTAGCGTTTAACTTTTCTAACCATAATTTACCAAATATTTTGTTATTTCAAATACACAATAGATTATTCATTTCATTTTAATATTTACCGTTTATATTAATCCTTTTGAAAATCAGTCACAAACACCCACTAAAAACACTTAATGACAAAATACTCTCAACTCATTGCCATTTAGACACATAATAACTCTCCCTTCTGTCGCAATGACATTAAATCAAACACTTGGTGTGCATTAACCGTGAGCTTACGAACAGTAACAAAATTAATCCGAATCTTCTTCCTGTACTCCAAATCCGACAGCAATTTCTTCAAATCAGATAGCGTAACCCTACTAAGAACACCAGCATCATCCACCACATAAGTTTCTTTCGGAGGACCCTCATTCAACACATCAAATTCAGATGCCAATGCAGACCCAATACCTAAAATTGGGGTGAATTTAAGTGCTAACGAGCTAGCTAAAGCAGCTAATCCATGATGAACGTGAGAAAACCAATTTGGGTTCGTGGGTAATGGTGAAAAAGATTGAAAATTTGAATATTTTTTGAGATTACAACAAATGGGTTTGATCTGTGATTAGCATGTTGGAGAGGGGATTTGAGAATTGAGAGTGAAAAGAGAAGAGAGTGAGTGAGGAGCTAAAATGGTTTCCATTTGTGGAGATTTGATGAACATGTGGAAGTTGTTATAGTCATCTAATGGATTTCTAGTGTGAAGTTCAATGATTTTATGAGTGGTTTTGATTTGTTTCTTGTAGATAGATTTTTTTGGGTGTTTTTTGATTGTGGATAATGTATTGTATATCATTGTGGTAAGAGAAATTTGCTGTTACCTCCCTATACTATTAACTTAATTGCATTGTAGGCTTTTTCTAACGACATCGAAATATTATAGATCACCAAAATCTAGCTAGAAGCTAGACAAATTATAAAACAAAAAACACCGAAATAAAGCATATCAATATGAAACTAAAGTTACACGGTGACTCAATCTATACTAGGTAAATTCCCTTGATTTACAATCTAAGGAAGCCTAAAATCTTTGTTTTCTCAACAATTTTCGGACAAATTAGCTTGCCATTGTCTTTTCGTGAGCGCCAAAGGCACATGCTTTTCTTGAACTCAAGCTTCAAAGTTCATTTTTTCTAAACTTCATACGTTTAGTTCATTGTTTATGAATTGAAAGCATTTAAAATCGGTATATTTTGTTAAATTATTTAAAAAACGAGTCTTCGGACTCAAAGCTTTGATGCACTCCTGTTAGGCTCAGAAGTGAACGACTAAAGAAGAGAGAATTCAACAACTAAGCTAACCAACTGATTAGCTCCAACTTCTGTTAGGCTCAGAAGTGAACGACTAAGAGAAGAGAGAATTCAACAACTAAGCTAACCAACTGATTAGCTCCAACTTCCATTTAATGACTGTTTAGGTTGTTACAATTCGTTACAACCATTAGAGACTATTACAACTTTGGTCCCTGAACTATTATTTATTACAAATCACCCCTTCTATTAACAACTAGCACTAACGGTCTAACAATATCCCCTCCTTAACAATTTTTTGTCCTAAAAATGGAATTGAGGAAAACGAAGGCAAAAATCATCAACAAATTCCCAAGAAGCTTTAGTGATTGGTAGATCGACCGAATGAACCAACACTTGTGCTACAGCTCGCGAACCCCTTTTAATCACATGGCGATCCAAGATAGCCCTGGGCTGAAATAAGAATCGAGGACCAGGTGGTAAAGGCAAGGTGGGTGTATGACATCCATGAGCTGGTTTCAGGAGCAAAACATGAAATGTTGGATGAATCATTGAATCACTTGGTAAATCCAAACGATAAGCAGAAGCACCCATCTTGTCAAGGATAAAAAATGGGCCATAGAAACGAGCTGCGAGTGCATTTTAAGGGAAGTTTGAACCGCGGCTTGTAACTTGACATAGACCCAATCATCAACATTAAAAACTCAATCAGTGCGGTGGGCATCCGCAAGCTGTTTTATCCTGTTCCTTGCCATAGCAAGATGCCCCTTAAGCAATTTAATCATAGCTTCACATTTCACGGTGCAATTCTTCCACATCAGCGATACTAGTATCCCCCGAACACAAGGAATATGAATGTTAGGTCGAATGCCGAATAAAGCTTGGAAAGGTGACATTTTTTATTGCAGAATGAAAGGTGGTATTATACCACCATTACGCCAAAGGAAGCCACTTGACCCATTGCAGTGGAACATCCATGGACATACAACGTAAATATGTTTCAAGACACCTATTCTACACTTTGGTTTGGCCATCAGATTCGGATGGTAAGCACTGGATGTAGCTAACTCAACCCCTTGTAATCTCATGAATTCTTGCCAAAACTTACTCATGAAAATAGGATCCCTATCCGAGACAATAGTGGATGGATTACCATGCATCTTAAAGATGTGATCCAAATAGAGTTGGGCCAAGGTAGCAGCTGTGCAAGGGTGACCCAATGCAATGAAATGAGCATACTTAATAAGGCGATCCGTTACCACCCAAATTGTGTTCTTTCCGTGAACCTTGGGTAACCCCAAATGGTTTCCTGCTTGTTACAGTTGGTATCAGAGCCAAGGTCGAGCCGGTGTGCCAGCGAGGACGCAAGTCTCCCAAGTGGGGGAGGATGTAACATCCCATATCGGTTGGGAAGGGGAATGAAACTCTCTTTATAAGGGGCTGGATACCTTCCTCTATCGGACACATTTTAAACCCGTGATGGGGGTATTCTCCCCAAATAGCAAAAAATATCCGGTGTGGTTTCCTGCTTGTTACATCTGTAAAAATGGACTGAGGAATCAGAAGTGGATTAAGTAACCCAGGAGAAACTATAGTTTCATATTTTGCATGTTGGCAAATGGAACATTCTTTAACAGCTCAATGAACATCCTTAGAGCACCCCTTCTAGTAAAACAACTCTTTTAATCTATAAAGAGTAGGTTTGTACCCAGAGTGATCACCCATTGAAAAGGAATGACAAAAAGAAATAATATCAAACTGAATGGTAGCATCTGAACAAATCAAAAGTTTCCCTTTGTGTGTGAGCTTCGTACCATCCCACTGTCTATTTCATATTTGTTGGCCATCTTGTAATTATTTAAGCAAAGTAGATAACACAGGATCTAGATGCCAAGATTGTTGAATTCTATCCCATAAAGAAAGAGTTAACTAACTAAGAGTAAGGGAGAGTAATGCTAACCCAGTGACCCGCAAGAGAGCATTAGCTGCCATATTATCCACTCCCTTCTTGTAAGAAATTTCGTAATCATACCCCATGAGTTTAGATAGCCAAGTTTGTTGCAGTGGCGTGATTATCTTTTGATCAAGTAAATTTTCAAGCTTTGTTGATCGATCATAATAACGAAGTGCTTAATGATAAGATAATGATGCCAAGTTTTGACTGCAAGAAGAATGGCCAATAATTCCTTTTCATAAACGGATAAAGCTTGTTGCCAAACAGATAGAGCTTTGTTGATAAAGGTAATTGGGTGACTATCTTGCATGAGTACTGCCCTTAGACCCTTAGTAGAAGCATCAGTTTCCACAACAAATGTTTTAGAGAAATTTGGTAAGGCAAGTATGAGAGCATCCTTCAATGTGTTAAAGGTTGTTTGAGCTGAAGCACCCCAATGAAATGAATCCTTCTTGAGAAGGTCGGTCATAGGTTTAGCTATAGTACCAAACCGTTTAATAAACCGCCTATAGTACCCTGCGAGACCTAGGAATCCTCGAAGCTTCTTAACATTGGTGGGAGTATGCCACCCTTTGTATAGCTTGAATTTCGGTAGGATCAGTGGAAACACCATCTGCACCATCAACAGTGATAATGTGCCCCAAGTACTCAACTTTGACCCCCCAAACGAGCACTTTGATTGTTTAGCTTTAAGGTGATTAGTACGCATAAGTGTCAAGACCTCCCGTACATCCAACAGGTGTTGTTCCCAAGACCCGCTATATACCAAAAAGTCATCAAAGAAAACCAATGTGGTTTTCCTAAGGACTGGTTTTAAGATAGAGTTCATAAGTGCTTGGAAGGTGGCTGGGGCATTTGTTAATCCAAAAGGGAGAACAAGGAATTCATATTGTCCTTGGTGTGTCTTAAAGGCAGTCTTATGAATATCGTCTTCAAACATCCAGATTTGATGGTAGCCTGATCTTAATCCAACTTAGAGAACACCATAGCCCCTCCTAACTCATCCAATAATTCTTTAATTAATGGAAGAGGAAAGCTGTCTTTAATTGTGGCTTCATTCAAGCGTTGATAATCAACACACATTCGATAAGACCCATCTTTTTTCTTAACCAACACAACTGGGGCAGCAAAAGACCTGTACTATTCCTTATGAACCTGAATCCAACAGCTCTTGAGTCATTTGTTTGACGACTGTCTTTTGAGCACTGGGTATCTATAAGGCTTCTTGTTGAGATTAATGGATTCATCCTTCAACCTCATGCGACGATCACAGGGTCTTTTAGGTGGTAATTCCGCTGGAACTTCAAAAACATCTTGGAATTGGGATAACAAGTGAGACATTTCCTCAGTAAGTGGGTTAATAGTTACTTTGGGATTATGCTGAGATTCTCCACTAGTATGTAAAGAAAATATACTAGCTTGCATAACTCGAGCATTTGAATGTAATAAGGTAGTCATCTTTTCCAATGAACATAAGTGAACTCCATGGTGGACGTCGCCTTGAGTTCAAATGGTTCATTGTTTATGGAAAACTTCATAGTCAGCTTCTTAAAATTCCATACTATGTCATCCAGGGTTTGTAACCATTGGATCCCTAACACTATATCATAGTTGCTGAGTGGTATCACCAACATATCTGCCTTGCATGGACCACTGAAAATTCTTACACAATTGGCCATATGACAATGAATTGCCATATGCAATGGTGACTGGAATACTATCAATTGTCTGGAGATGACAATTAAGTCTAGTTACCAATTGTTAGTTAACAAAATTATGAGTAGACCCACTGTCTATCAAAACCTGTAATGGTTTAGTACCCAATGTCCCCACTAACTTCATAGTTGAATAAGAAAGAATATATACCAGTGATTGCATGCAGAGATATATGAGGATCTAGATCAACTTGCATCCGTTCCAATCCATGAGGTTCCTCAACAAACGTTAATTGTTCTTCTGCATCATCTACCACTTCAAATAGGAATAATTTCTTAGAATTTAAACATTTGTGACTTGGTGTATACTTCTCAAATCACTAAAAGCACCCCCCCTTAGTCCTTTTATCATCAAACTCCTTACTAGTCAATCGTTTAACAGGTTTGAGAGGGTGAATTGGATTGTTTTTGTCGAAGGTGAGGGTAATAAGGGTAATTTTGAACCAGTTCCAATTGACTGTGAATTATAAAAGTTTGGATAAGGATTTAACTGATGGTTTATTATTGGAAACTATGATATTAGCCTGATTTTGTAATCTTGCTAGAGAATGAGATTCTCTGAGCAATTAAGGTTTAAACCTCACTTAACACTTGATATCCGGTTTGAGACCTTTGATGAACAAACTAACTGCAATTCTTTATGAATATCAACCTTATTAAACAATAAATCGAATTGGTCACAGTAAACCTCTAAATCATCCGATTGATTCAAAGCTTTGAGAGCTTCCATAGCATCCTCTACTAAGGTTGATGGAAATCGTGCTTGAATCGACCGCATATATTCGTTCCATGGAATTTCTGAGACTGAAGTGCCTCTAGATTTAACAAAATTGTTATGCCATTGAACTGCTCGTCCTTCAACATGAACAACAGCATATCGAACCTTCAGTCGATATGGTATTTAATTAATGGCGAAGAAGTGTTCGCATCGTTGAATCCAACTTTCCACATCTGTTCCATCAAACTTCGGAAATTCCACTAGAGAGAAGCGATTATTACTTCTGGTAAGTCTAGATTCTTCATCTTTTTTATGAGAATTGTGATTACCAGTCGCTCCTCCATTCTAATTAAGCGCGCTGCCAGAGTTCAATGCTTGCAAGCTTCGGATCACTTCGCTTATCTGTGACTTCAAAGAAGTCAATTCTGATGTCAATTGGTTCTACCTACACACCACTTCCATTGCTTGTTTCTCCGACGCCGATTTGATGCCTTATAACTCCAAACGATTCTTTTCTGCTGCTGATTCCAATCGCAACAAGGTAAGCTCATGTTCCTTGATGGATTTCTTGATTTCCTGATTGCGAGTCGACATGATTCCACCGGAATATTCCTTGCGATAGCCGGAAACACTTCAATGAGTTATCGGTGGCTCTAATACCAACTGTTAGGCTCAGAAGTGAACGACTAAGAGAAGAGAGAATTCAACGACTAAGCTAACCAACTGATTAGCTCCAACTTCCATTTAATGACTGTTTAGGACGTTACAATTCGTTACAACCATTAGACACTATTACAACTTTGGTCCCTGAACTATTATTTATTACAAATCACCCCTTCTATTAACAACTAACACTAACGGTCTAACAAACCCAATTCCATATCTCTTACCACTGCCTTAAAATACTTAAAACCACCTCTTGAGATAATTTAGAAAACTAATAATTTTCCAAATCTAGTTATAAGCACATATTCCTTAAAGAATATACATTCAAAGTATTCAAGTGCACCCTCTTTTTATCAAATTAGGCTTACCACCATCCGTCCCCAATCAAAGTTCACACGCTATAAATCCGTTAAAGCATGTCAAACTCCCACTCATCGGCCCTTCTAACTCGTTATAATAACCAAAGATGCATCTAGCTATTGTAACATGTTTAAACAACTCAACTTGTTCCATAGCTTTTAATTTTTATCATGTCCTAAATGCTATATACATGCTCGATCAATGCAAGTCCCGTAATTCTTTTGTGATTAGGAAGCACCGCTAAGAGACCTTTCAATTAACCTTGGCAAAAACATATCCTGCAAGCCTCAACTATTCATAACGATGAATTCATTAATTTTTGTAGCTTTCTTTTCTCCGAATCGAAGACATACAACTAAGCCTGGCAAAACATGTCACATGAGTAATGGAACAAAACATAGATCAAATTTGGTTTGGGTCATTATAGACTGTTGGAAAGTAGAAATTGATTCAGGTCAAAATGGATTCTAACCAAAATGAGTTAGTCTTGAATCAAGTTATTCTAAAAGAAATTATCAAAATGGGTTCAACCGCTATAGTGACAAATACGAAGACTAGTAACAAGATGTGGCGGCAGCGGCTACCAACTAGTGGAGGAGGTGGCATCAAAGGGGGTGGTGATGGTGAGGGCAACTACAATGATCAGGGTGACAACAGTTGTGAGTAGTGATGGTATTGGAAGTGAGAATGGTGATGTGGTAGCAATGGCGGTGACATTGACAATGGTTGTGACAATGGAGGCGGTTGCTGCGACAGGGGTGGTGGAGATTCTAGGAGTAGATGGCTATAATGGTCGCGGTGCAGGTGGTGGCAATTGTAGGAGAGTGAGTTGTGGCAACTACAACGATGGTGGTGATGGTGGCGTCATCACTAACATGGTGGTGGTGGCACCGGCAAAGATGGTGAAGTGCTTGCGGCGGCTATGGTTATGGAGAGGCGACAAGTGTTGTTATTAGTGGCATTGACTAGTAGATGGTGGTGATACGCAATGGTAGTGGGCGAGTGGTGCTAGACTGCTCGCACATTTAAACCTATTTAAGTCCGAATGCTTTATAATAATAACTCAGTCTCATAGCATAATCAATTGACCATAGTAACTTTAATAGACCAAATGAATCAATAAATAATTTTTTTTACCCAAATTAGCCCTGAAGAATGAGTTATAATGGCCATGTGTAGATTCTCTCTCCCAACCAACATATTTCTCTATGTGCCAATCCCACAATATTTAAACTAACAGTATTAATCAAATAAAGGAAATGTAACTAAAAACTAACCTGCATCACTGGCTTCAAGAGGGTTTTCAAACCCCAAACATGCATCTTAATTTATTTTGTATAAGAATAAAATTGTAATAAACATTTACAGCAAGAAGGTGTTGCAGGGTGTGGTATATAACACTTAAATTTAGCTTGTCTAATCGTCATTTACAGAACTATGGTAGTACCATACAAGGATAAGGCAAACCAGGTTTAACTAATCCCTGCTTGCCAAACGCTTTTCTTCCTCGACTTGTTCAAGCAACGCTTCTAGTTCCGCTTCACTTAGACCCTCTAACCGTTTCTGATTCAAACATGATCACAGAAGCTGTAAATTAAATAACATGATAAAACATTCTACATTGAATAAAGCTACAATAATTAGAATTAAGTTCTCATATCATGTTCAGTTGGCCTTCATCGATAGAATAAGATCTCATATAAATGGGCCCCTTCCCCCAAACTAACATAAAGTAAGCATATGAAGAAAAAAAGAGAATGCTAATAAGTAAGAAGTCACACCTCCATAACTTTCAATTCATAGTCACGTAATTGTTGGGCATACGTCATTTCCTTGTTCGAGACACGAAAAAGATACGTTGAAATCCATCCGACTGTAAGACCTAACACCAACACTAACTGGACCACATTCCCAGCCTGCAGAGGATCCACTCCAAGGAACTGCAGAACATCAAGACAGAGAGCATGTCATCAAATCGATTAGAAAACAAGCTTCCTGTTTATATTCAAAATCACCAGGAATTACTTAATATTGCTGCAGTAAAAATATAATTGCAGCCACTAGTGGAGTTCAAAATCCAATGGTGGACAAATTTACAAATTGATTATGATATTAGTATATTACTTTAAGTTTTAATGGTGCGAAAACAAAGTAATATATGATTGTATAGAATCCACAAATACCGGCAACAACTGACAATGTAAGTAAATTACTTGGACCACATTTTCTCGATTTATATAAATACAATTTTGTACATGTGACAATCAATCCTACAATTTTTGTTGACTTGAGCCCTAATCTCCTAGATTCCTAGTTACTAAGGTTACACTTGAATCTTGCTGAAATTGCAAAGACAATCATTCTAAGATAAATGAAAATCTAAAAGGAAGTACGCTTCATATTTATTTAATATGTTCTCTTTTCAAAATACATTAAATGTCTTAATCCAAGAGAAAAAAGATGGGCAGTAAAAATAGATGATAAGGGATACCTCTAATCCACTTTTTAGACCAATTCCAAAAAACGTAACTCCAAGTCCAATCAAAATAACATCTTTTCGACTATACCCGAATGGGACCTGCAAACATCAAGTGATAAATGAGCTCACAACATTCAGTTATTGTTATCTGAATGCAATTTATAGCTAACTGCAGCTATATTTTTTTTTTGCGTTAAACCAAAAGAATTTACCAGATTTTAACATATATTTGCTAAAAACTAGCACAATAACTGCAATCTTAATACATATTTATTTGATTCAAACGTAGAAGCCATTTAATTAGGGTGGAGAAAACATACAACACATGAGAAGTAAATAAAAAGCATGATGCACAAGGGAGAATAGAAGAACGGGGTGACATGCCTTGGTTTTATTAGACGACTCATCTGTGGCCCCATCAGAGCTTGAGGAATTGCTGCATCTGGGGGCTATACATATCCTTTTCTTCGATACCAACCCATGATATTCTTTTGCTGAATAAACAGAATTTCTGGTTGTAGAAAATTTATGAAAATGAACTTGTTCTGGATGAATAAGAAATTGAAGGGCAGTTAGAAGTGTCAGACTGTCAGCGAAGTATATAAAAGGCTAAGATTGCATGATAAGAAAGTGCTGTTAAACTAGACTACAACAACATAAAACTAAGAGTAGATCAAACTTCAAAGTGAATATCTCTCTACTAGAGTATCTGCTTAAATTACACATTTGCACATACGACACTCTATGGAGAAAGCAAAAGAACTTGTAACTTATATATGCATGTGTTCAACAAGATTACAAATTCCAGCATGAATCAGCGCACGCAAAGAGTGAAGAACAATGTGCCAACACCAATGTCCTCTTAAAATAACTTAAGCCTATATCATATCATAATGATATCTTACTATTCGCATTTGATTACACGAGTACTCATGGCATAAATATGCAAGTGATTCAGCACTTCTTGCTTGCTCAAATGCTAGCTACAGCTATTCTACTCAAACTTTTTCTCGCAATTATCTATGCACGTGTTCATAGGCTTCCTAAACCATGCTAGAATCATCAAAGGTATGGCAAGCATGTGCACCACCAACAATTTGATAGAACCTGGACAATATTTACAACCATGACTTATCTTTGATGGCAAACTTCAACATTATTCTCTGCACATCAAGTATGCAAAATTTAATCCTTTTCATATCCACTGATTCCACTTAGAAATAATTAAGAAGAGTATCAATTCTAAATGAGGGAGCAGTCCTTCATATGTAGTTCTTATCTTCCTCTACATGGTAACCAAGGGTAATGATCTTGTTTCCTACAGCTGGTACTTGATAGACATACTCAAAGTAAACACAACCTTCACGTTAATATAAAATCTTTGATGAGTCTCCAAACATACTTCCCTTAACAACTCACAGCAAATTGGGAATTAGTATACAAGTTACGGTAAAACTGTATCGCAACTTCCATGAATTCTCAGAACCAATAGCACCTATTTTCTCAGACCCACTACTCAGTCTTAAAGTTAGCAGCAAACGATTGTATAAACTGAAACCAGTAGCAATGAAATTTACGATCTAAAACCTAAAACCCTAGGTTTTAAGGTGTTTGAAATTCAACAAACCTTTAGATGGAAGTTGAATAGCTGTTAGCTTGGGGTGTGAGAGAGGAAGAGCTGAAATGCCTGCAAATGATGCAGTCGCCATTGTTATCCCCTTCATTCCAATTTGATTACAACCAGTGAGCTGAGTATGTTGCATTCTTGTTTGGGAAGACCTCACAAAAATATCATCCTATCTATGAGGTTTTTACAATTAAAGGCATGAACTTGTATGTTTCTGCAGTTTGGCCCCCTTTAACTTGCAGACATTAGCATTTCTATTTCTTTGATATACATCACTCTTGCTATGGATTTCAAGAGAGAAAAGAAACGAGAAGAACCTTTTAGTTGATAGCCGGATGAAAATAAGTCAAGCAGCTCGAGACCGGTTCGATAAAAGGCTCGAATGATTCGAGCCTAAACGAGCCCGAGCCCAACATTCAAAGTTCGTTTAGGCTCGCGAGTCTTAACAAGCCTAGTAAAGTTCTATAAGAAGTCCAACCTATCCCCTCTTTTACGATCTGTAGGCCCATTACAAAGTAACTACATCATAAGGGAAGTACACATGGACATTTATGAGCTCACGCAGGTCCATGCACTATCGTGGCAAAGATCATGAACATGAGATACTACTGACCTACAATGCATAAAGATACGAAGAGTGAAATCCAGCGATGCGAAGCATGCCAATTACATTCCCCAGCTTAAAATAAACCAAAACATGACCCGATCACTATCTCATCCACCTGGTAATTTTAAAAATTGGGTATGAATATTGTTTGTCCTTACCTGAAGTAGCAGGAAAGGTCAAATTCTTACTAGTCGCCGTAAATTACTTCACCAAATGGAAAGAGGTCAAGCTGCTAGCGTTAATAACAGGTAAATAGATCATAAATTTTGTTAGGAGAATATCATATGTATGTATGGACTTCTCGGTGAGATAATCACAGATAATGGATGACAGTTTGTGGAAGAACCCTTCAAAGGATGGCGTGGTGAGCTACATATAACGTAACACTTCACCTCGATAGCCCATCCACAGGCCAATGGTTAGGTCAAACGAATGGACCGCAACATTATGTAGGGGCTAAAGACAAGATTGGGAAGGCAAGGAAAGGCTTGGCTAGAAGAGCTCCTTAGCATCTTATGTGCGTTAAGAACCGTTGAATAGATAAGCACAGGCAGAACCCTATTTAGCCTGATGTTCGGGTAGGAGGCCATGATCCCAAAAGAGGTAGGGGTAATGTTTACCAGGCGGGGAAACTTCAAGAAAAAGATGAACGACACGGGAACCCTTCTCAACTTGGCATTTCTTGAGGAAACAAGGGATCAAACAAGAATAGTAGAAGCAAGATACAAGACTAAACTAGAAAAATACTACAACGCTAGGGTGAGAAAAGAGTCGTTTCATCCAAGGGACCAGGTTTTGCCAATAAATAAAGCCAGTAGGCAGGAAGATGGAGTGAAAATGGGAAGTACCATATCAGGTGGTGGAAATTCACAATGAAGGATCTTACAAACTCAAAGCCATGCAAGGGCGAGCAGTTTCGAGGCACTAGAACACCATGAACCTTCGCAGGTTCTACGTATGATACTCGTCAGGTAGAAGGGAAAGTCCAAGATTGGGCATTTTCGCAAGAGCCATGATGGTGACATCTTTAGGAAGGAAGGCAAGAAACCACTTTGTTATATGTAACAATAGGTTTGAAATGTCACAGTCAAGATTGTAATGCATCTTTTTATCATACTTGTTTCTTAGACAAATTGTACAATCATATATGTCTATTTTATGTGTTAGCCTCAAACCAAGCAAATACATACCAAGGATAAGGTTAACGATAACGAGGCTTTCTAAGACACCATATTTTCTATCCTAAACGCTTGCTTAATATCTTAAAATTTAAACAAGTTCCAACCCTGACCTACTTGTTTAAAGGCTGAGCACTTAAACAATTCGCTCCGTAAGATCCGACCTTAATCTACTCACGCATTAGTTATGTGCATACACATAAATTCAATAACATAAACTGACAAAAAAATATAGTACGGACAGTTGAACAATTCATCAACATATAAACGTGGTAAAACACATAAGCAATACACCACACGAGAACATAGGACACCTCTCATAAGCAAGTACAATCATAAAGAACCACCAAGAAGTAAAAAAAACATACAAGCAAACATAACACAAAGAACCATTACATAAACACAAAATACATAACAACTCATTGTCAAACACAAAAGAAAATATTACAAAAACATAGCCCGGTTTCACAAATTAGCAAGAAAGAGAAAGTTGTCATGTGACATCCTGTAATTTTCCATTACCAAACTCCGTTAGTTCCGTTAGGTCTTGCATACACGTGTCGTGAGCACACACTAGTTGTCGTTGAACGTTGGTGACTTAATAATAATTAACAATGATTAGATGATAATAACTTAACTAAAAATGTGATTATTAAGTGGTGCATATGTGCTTACGCGATTTAAATATTATTTGTGAATTTCACCTTGTAACGTGCCAATGTGTTATATTTATTTTGTGTATTTTGTGACTAGTGAAAATTATGCATGATTATTATTGTTAGTTTATAATGCTAGTATTTTGTAGTTAAAACCTTTTACAAAGTGTTAAAAGATTAGTTTTTCACAGAAGGTAATTAAAAGGGGTTTAAAAGGTAAATTTTAAATAAGTTAAGTGAACAAAATCCCAAACCCTAGCCCCCACAACCCATTCGGCCGCGACTTCACCCAAGCACACACACACCTTGCGATTTTGATCAAGAACACGCAATGGGGCATCGATTTTGATTGGTTTCAAGGATTACAACATGTTAACAACTTCAATTCTTGGCCACTACGCGATTAAATGATAGATTTTTTATTGTTTTTCATGATTTTTGGGTGTTGGCCGAAACCCTAGTTTGAATGGGTGCTAGATGTCGAATTTGGTGATGTTTGATGATTGTATGATGTTAGTTAGGTTGTATTGATGTTAGTTTACGTAGATTATACAAGAAATTCATGGTTTTGATGCGTAGTTCATACCATACTAATAATAGTAACTTTAATGCATGAACTTGATGATTTGATGATGAATTGATGATGTTATGATGCTAATGATGTTGTATGAATGTTGGAATTATGATAATTATGCTAGAAATTCAAGAATTAATCATGTAGTTCATACCTTGCTAAAAGTAGAAGCTTTGGATATGAGATTGATGAATTATGATGATTTGATGATGTTGAACATGTTTAAATGATAGTTATAAGCTTGAATAGGTATTGTGTTGATGAATTCATGATTGAATTGAGCGTTAGATTGATTTTGGGATGTTACTTTCCCAAAAGGGAAACTTTATTTGTGTGGAACATTGGATAAGGTGAATTGGACATGTTTATGATGTTAGGATCATGGTACAATGTTTATTGATGGTGTCTAATGTGGTGGAATGTGTTAATTAGATTGTATGGATACTTGATTGGTCAATTGGGAAATTTGGACTTTTATGGATTATACATGATGATGGATTATGTTAGGAGATTATGGAATCATGCTTGGGATTGTAATAGATCATTGTTGGGTATGTTGGTTGGCATGAATCTTGTTGAATAATGGGATGATGATCGTCATACACGCATGCGAATCTGAGGCCCCTACTTAGTAGGATTGGCAGGGTTTAGGGTGTGAAGTCGTGAGTGGCTTCACATGGCATATTGTGCATGATTAGAATTTATGTATGATGTACTAGTTATGATGTAATTATAATTATGTTGAGCATGTTGACTACTTGAGATTCGCATGAGTTGTATGATAATCTAAGTTATATGATGATCTTGGTAGAACAAGTGGTTGATGAAGTGATATACGTGAACAACTTGTATGATAACCATGTACGATGAGTTGCTATACTTGATTAAAAGGGATTTCAACTAATAATATCACCAACGGGTCAAACAGGTCAACTGGGTCAAATGTGTATTGTTTTTCCAAAACCTTGAGTCAATGTGTTTATTGAGCACTTAAGGTTGTTAATGATTCTGTGTACACGTACTCATGTACTTGTGTGTTCTAGGTAACCTCTGAAGGTTGTCTTTCCTCTCTCTTAAGTTAGCTTTAATATCATTCGTGTGCACACCAGGTGAGTTCATGCCCCACTTTATTTACACTCTCTTTTGGGGAGATAGCATACTCGTTCTGAAATGCTTTATTGATTATAAGTTGTGTATAGTGTAATGTAATGCAATATACTATGAAAGTCCTCACACTTTCAGATCGTTAATACTGGAACTAGCGGGAAATCTTGGGTAGTACTACCGGGTTTAACAAGCCCCACCTGTGCGACTCGAGGTCAAACGGGTGCAATATTGTCCTAACACATGGTGTCACAACCTAGTAAGTCGTGACGGGAGGCAATCAAACGAAACGCTGTCAGCTTCGATCGCGAAATCACTACGATTATTACTTGTGAATTTAAACTAGCTATCTAATTCAACACACTCTTATGTTTTATAACTGTTACTGTTATGTTTTACGCAAACTCTTGAACTCACCAACCATTGTGTTGACTCTTTTAGTATGCTATTCTCAGGTCGTGGTTAATGAAAAGCCTAGGAGCACTCACGGGTCAACATTTGGGGGTCAGCATTGTTGGGAACAGTTGTGGTTCGCAATTGAAATAATTATTTGTTTGTTTTGAACAACGGTTGGCGTGTGTTTGCGCATTTTACATTGTGTTGCATTATTTTGGGTTGTCATGTTTACTGAATGCTTCTGCATACTTTTAAAGTTTTAAACTCTGATTTTGCTTGAATGTTTCATATAGAGTCGTTCTGAGTAACTAATGACTGAGATCCTGGTTTGTTCACACGCCTCGCGGTAAAACCCCGCACGTGGATTTTGAGGGTGTGACAGATTGGTATCAGAGCCATTGGTTATAGGGAACTAGGTTGCATACACACTAGACTATAACCGCACAGTCTGTTAGTTACTCGTCACTTATTCTTTACTGTACACTCATTGGCATACGCATCACGTACTTCGCAGCATGGCATCGTTATACAGAGATTTAGGCAAGAGACCTGCACGGTCTGAATCACCTCCTTTTTCACCCGTACCTGATAGGGGATCAGACTGGCCCCGACACCCTTACCCTTCTAAGGAAATAGATTGGGATCAACCTTTCATAATACCCGAGCTCGATCCTCCGCGGAACTAGGATTTTTACCCTACCTATATACACTGCATGGTTTACAGGGAGCGTGTACCACCTGTAACTCCTATTCGACCTAGGACTAGATCGTCGACAGCTTCTCCAGCACACACACTTCCTATCTTGGACATCCCACATGAGCAAGTGTTTGCAGCATTGGTGGCTACACTAGACACCGATTAGCGTATTATAGGACTCACTAATGAGAACTCCGCTCTACGATATGAGATGCGACAGTTACGGTTACAGGTAGAGACGCTCCAGGAGCGACTTTCGATGGCCATTAGTGGGCATCATACTTTGGCAGGCAATGTGCTAACGCTTACCGAGCGCATGAACGTGCAGGATCATCAGAACATAGTGGTAGATGATAGATTTTCTGACCTAGAGGCACACCTAGCGGCACATCAGATTGCTGATGCCCCTGCACCTGGGGAAGACCCTAATGAGGAAGAACCGGAAGAAGATCCGGAGGCAGAACTGGATGAAGTCCAGAAGTTGGAGGCTTTCTAACAATTAAAGATGGAAGGAATCTGAGATCGAGGTTTACACCATGAGGTCTCACGAGTTGGCAACGCTTTGCCCAGGCATGATCGACACGCCGGTTAAGCGGATTGAGCTTTATCTACGCGGCTTGGTTTCGGAGATACAGAGCATGGTGACTGCTGCAAACCTTCCTACTATTCAACAGGTGATCCGACTAGCCCACAAACTTACTGATCAAGCGGTAGAGCAAGGCAAACTACCCAAACGGGGAGCTGTGGCAAGCGTGCCCGACAATAAACGCAAGTGGGACAGCTCAGGCAATAAGGGATCGTCATCAAACAGTCAACCTCAGCAGCAACATCATCATCAGCAACAGAAGAGGTTCAATAACAACAGAGGCTTCAACCAGACGACTCCCTCAAACCAAGGGCCAAGCGGATACGGAGGGAGACACCCAAAGTGCAATCGGTGTTACTATCATCATGTGGGCAGATGTGACAACTTCAAATGCCAGCGTTATGGAAAGATTGGACATATAGCAAAAGACTGCCGTGGCGAGCTGATGAAAAAGCCACAACAATCTCAGGAAACACCCAAAGGCTGCATTGAATGTAGGAAAGAGGGCCATTACAGGAGAAATTGTCCTCAGTTGAGGAAGAACGGGAATGGTGCAAATAACGATGGGAACAACAACAACAACAACAACAACAACAATGGCAACAACAACTATGGTAACAATGGTGGAACAAAAGGGAGAGCCTTTGTTATCGGTTCAGGTGAGGTTCTAAACGACCCTACTACTGTTACTAGTAAATTTTTTGTTAACGGTCGTTTTGCTACTATACTGTTTGACACGGGAGCCGATAGAAGTTTCATCTCCACTAAGTTTAGTAGTCTTTTAAGTGATATGCCCCCAACATTAGAATCTAATTACACCGTAGAGTTAGCTGATGGTAAGCAGATTCACGTAACGCATATCCTTAGAGATTGCAAGATAGAACTTGCTGGTCATACCTTTGACATAGATCTCATGCCTGTTACACTAGGGAGTTTTGATGTAGTAGTAGGCATGGATTGGCTTTCCGACAAGTAGGCGGAAGTCATATGTCACGAGAAGATCATACGAATCCCTATTGGTAAAGAAATTCTTACGATCAGAGGCGATAGAAGTGGTGCAGTGAAGGGCATCATCTCATTCATGAAAGCACAGAAGTTGTTGCAAAAAGGTCGCTTAGCCATATTAGCCCTCGTTACTGATAAACAACCAGAAGAAAAGAGGATAGAGGATATCCCTGTCATTTGTGAATTTCCTGAGGTGTTTCCAGAGGATCTGCCTGGATTACCACCTCATCGTCAAGTTGAATTCCAGATTGATTTGACTCCAGGAGCCGCTCCGATTGCCAGAGCATCTTACCGGTTAGCTCCGAACAAACTACAAGAATTATCTGCTCAACTATAAGAGCTGTTGGATAAAGGGTTTATCCGACCGAGCTCGTCGCCTTGGGGAGCACCAGTTCTGTTTGTCAAGAAGAAGGATGATACATTTCGAATGTGCATCGACTACAGAGAACTGAATAAGGTTACGATCAAGAATAGATACCCACTACCTCGTATAGATGATTTTTTCGATCAACTGCAAGGATCAAGCTATTATTCTAAGATTGACTTGAGGTCTGGGTACCATCAACTGAGAGTTTGAGAGGAAGACATCTCGAAGACCACCTTCCGTACACGTTACGGTCATTACGAGTTCTTGGTCATGCCATTCGGGTTGACAAATGCACCAGCCGTATTCATGGACCTCATGAATCGTGTGTGCAAACCCTATCTCTATCAGTTTGTTATTGTGTTTATTGATGACATATTGATCTACTCAAGGACTGAGGAAGAACATGAGGAGCACTTACGTTTATTTTTGGAATTACTTAGAAAGGAACAACTGTACGCCAAGTTCTCCAAGTGTGATTTCTGGATACGTGAAGTGCAATTCTTTGGTCATATTGTTAATGAGAAAGGAATACATGTCGATCTTGCAAAGATTGAAGCAATAAAGAATTGGACGGTACCCAAAACACCAAGCGAGATACGATAGTTTCTTGGACTGGCAGGATACTATCGGTGATTCATTGAAAGATTTTCTTAGATCGCTCAACCTCTCACAGCCTTCACTCACAAGGGAACAACGTACAAACGGGGTGAGAGTCAGGAATCTGCTTTCCAATTACTGAAACAGAAACTGTATAGCGCACTAATATTGGCGTTACCGGAGGGAAGTGATGACTTTGTGGTCTATTATGATGCTTCTATTCAAGGGCTTGGTTTTGTCTTGATGTAGCGAGATAAAGTGATAGCTTACGCCTTAAGACAACTAAAATTACATGAGAAGAACTATACCACCCATGACTTGGAACTGGGTGCGGTAGTTTTTACCTTAAAGATCTGGAGACATTACTTGTACGGCACCAAGTGCACTATTTACACCGATCACAAGAGTCTTCAGCACATCTTTGAGCAGAAGGAATTGAACATGAGGCAAAGACGCTGGGTAGAATTATTGAACGACTATGATTGTGCTATCAAGTATCATCCGAGAAAGGCTAATATAGTCGCTAACGCGTTGAGTAGAAAGGAAACTGCTAAGTCCCGACGAGTGCGAGCTTTGCAACTTACAATTAGCACACGATTACCAAAACAAATCCGAGAGGCTCAGACAGAAGCTCTGAAAGCAGAAAACATTAGGTCTAAATCGTTACGGGGAATGGATAAACAGTTGGAAGTAAAGGCGGATGGAGTTCGTTATTTCATGGACAGACTTTGGGTACCTTTGCATGGAAATATGAGAGACTTGGTTATGAGCAAGGCACACAAGTCTAAGTACTCTATACATCCTGGATCCGACAAGATGTATCATGACCTGGAGGCGCACTACTGGTGGTCTAACATGAAAGCGGATGTAGCTACATATGTGAGTAAGTGCTTGACCTGCTCGAAAGTAAAAGTGGAATATCAGAAACCATCTGAGCTATTACAACAACCTGAGATTCCTATGTGGAAGTGAGAATAGATTTCAATGGATTTCATTACCAAATTACCCCAGACTCCTACTGGTTGTGACACGATATGGGTAATCATAGATCGATTAACGAAGTGCGCTCATTTCATGGCGATAAAGGAAACGGACAAAATGGACAAGTTAACCCAACTCTATCTGAAGGAAATAGTTTTGAGACATGGTGTACCAGTCTCAATTATGTCTGACCGCGATGCTCGTTTTACATCACACTTCTGGCAGTCATACAGAAATCTTTGGGTATGCGATTAGACATGAGTACTGCTTATCATCCACAAACCGATGGTCAAGGTGAGCGTACTATATAGACATTGGAGGACATGCTACGTGCTTGTGTGATTGACTTCGGGAATAACTGGGAAGTTCACCTACCATTGGTGGAATTTTCTTACAACAATAGTTATCACACCAGCATAAAGGCAACACCTTTTGAAGCCTTGTATGGATGAAAATATAGATCACCAGTTTACTAGGCGGAAATTGGTGATAGTCAGCTAACGGGTCCCGAGTTAGTGCACGAGATCACGAAGAAGATCGTACAAATAAGAAACCATATGGCTGCAGCACGAGACCGACAAAAGAGCTATGCAGACAAGTGAAGGAAACCTTTGGAGTTTCAGGTCGGCGACAAAGTTTTACTAAATGTCTCACCGTGGAAAGGTGTGATTCGATTCGGCAGAAGAGGAAAGCTAAATCCAAGATACGTTGGACCATTTGAGATTTTGGAAAGAATAGGTCCGGTGGCCTACCGGTTAGCCCTACCTGACTCGCTGAGTGGAATCCATAATGTATTTCATGTCTCAAACTTGAAGAAGTGCTTAACAGACGAAACAATGGTAGTACCTCATGAGGAAGTGCAAGTAGATGAGCAATTAATTATGCTACATTGAAGAACCAGTCGAGGTGATGGATCGTGAGGTAAAGACGCTTAAGCAAAGCAAGATACCCATAGTTAATGTTTGTTGGAACTCGAGACGTAGACAGGAATTCACGTGGGAACGTGAGGACCAGATAAAGCTTAAGTATCCTCAGCTGTTCAAAACAACGACGACGGCTAGCGAATGTATTGATTAAATTTCGGGACAAAATTTCTTTCAACATGGGGATGATGTGACAACTCACCCGAAACTCACTCGATTACTTTGTCCCAATGCAGTAGACCAGTGATGGAACACACCATGTAACGCAATTTTCGGGACAAAAATTCTTTCAACATGGGGATATTGTGACATCCGGTAATTTTCGGTTACCAAACTCCGTTAGTTCCGTTAGGTCTTGCATACACGTGTCGTGAGCACACACTAGTTGTCGTTGAACGTTGGTGACTTAATAATAATTAACAATGATTAGTTGATAATAACTTAACTAAAAATATGATTATTAAGTGGTGCTTATGTGCTTACGCGATTTAAATATTATTTGTGAATTTCATCTTGTAACGTGCCAATGTGTTATATTTATTTTGTGTATTTTGTGACTAGTAAATTATGCATGATTATTATTGTTAGTTTATAATGCTAGTATTTTGTAGTTAAAACCTTTTACAAAGTGTTAAAAGATTAGTTTTTCACAAAAGGTAATTAAAAGGGGTTTAAAAGGTAAATTTTAATCAAGTTAAGTGAACAAAATCCCAAACCCTAGCCCCCACAACCCATTCGGCCGTGACTTCACCCAAGCACACACACACCTTGCGATTTTGATCAAGAACAAGAAATTGGGCATCGATTTTAATTGGTTCCAAGGATTACAACACGTTAACAACTTCAATTCTTGGCCATTACGCGAATAAAAGTTAGATTTTTTATTGTTTTTCACGATTTTTGGGTGTTGGCAGAAACCCTAGTTTGAATGGGTGCTAGATGTCGAATTTTGTGATGTTTGATGATTGTATGATGTTAGTTAGGTTGTATTGATGTTAGTTTACGTAGATTATACGAGAAATTCATGGTTTTGATGCGTAGTTCATACCTTACAAATAATAGTAACTTTATTGCATGAACTTGATGATTTGATGATGAATTGATGATATTATGAAGCTAATGATGTTGTATGAATGTCGGAATTATGATAATTATGCTACAAATTTAAGAATTAATCATGTAGTTCATACCTTGCTAAAAGTAGAAGCTTTTGGATATGAGATTGACGAATTATGATGATTTGATGATGTTGAACATGTTTAAATGATAGTTATAAGCTTGAATAGGTATTGTGTTGATAAATTCATGATTGAATTGAGTGTTAGATTGATTTTGGGATGTTACTTTCCCAAAAGGGAAACTTTATTTGTGTGGAACATTGGATAAGGTGAATTGGACATGTTTATGATGTTAGGATCATGGTACAATGTTTATTGATGGTGTCTAATGTGGTGGAATGTGTTAATTGGGTTGTATGGATACTTGATTGGTCAATTGGGAAATTTGGACTTTTGTGGATTATACATGATGATGGATTATGTTAGGAGATTATGGAATCATGCTTGGGATTCTAATAGATCATTGTTGGGTATGTTGGTTGGAATGAATCTTGTTAAATAATGGGATGATGATCGTCATACACGCATGCGAATCTAAGGCCCCTACTTAGTAGGATTGGCAGGGTTTAGGGTGTGAAGTCGTGAGTGGCTTCACACGGCATGTTGTGCATGATTAGACTTTATGTATGATGTACTAGTTATGATGTAATTATAATTGTGTTGAGCATGTTGACTACTTGAGATTCACATGAGTTGTATGATAATCTAAGTTGTATGATGATCTTGGTTGAACAAGTGGTTGATGAAGTGATATACGTGAACAACTTGTATGATAACCATGTATGATGAGTTACTATACTTGATTAAAAGGGATTTCAACTAATAATGTCACCAACGGGTCAAACGGGTCAACTAGGTCAAATGTGTCTTGTTTTTCCAAAACCTTGAGTCAATGTGTTTATTGACAACTTAGGGTTGTTAATGATTATGTTTACACGTACTCATGTACTTGCGTGTTCTAGGTAACCTCTGAAGGTTGTCTTTCCTCTCTCTCAAGTTAGCTTTAATATTATTCGTGTGCACACCAGGTGAGTTCATGTTCCACTTTATTTACACTCTCTTTTAGGGGAGATAGCATACTTGTTCTAAAACGCTTTATTGATTATAAGTTGTGTATAGTGTAATGTAGTGCGATATACTATGAAATTCCTCACACTTTCGGATCGTTAATATTGGAACTAGCAGGAAATCTTAGGTAGTACTATGGGTTTGACAAGCCCCACCTGTGAGACTCGAGGTCAAACGGGTGCAATATTGTCCTAACACATGGTGTCACGACCTAGTAAGTCGTGACGGGAGGCAATCAAACAAACACTGTCAGCTTCGATCACGAAATCACTACGATTATTACTTGTGAATTTAGACTAGCTATCTAATTCAACGCACTCTTATGTTTTATAACTGTTACTGTTATGTTTTACGTAAACTCTTGAACTCACCAACCATTGTGTTGACTCTTTTAGTATGCTATTCTCAGGTTGTGGTTAATGAAAAGCCTAGGAGCACTCACGGTTCAGCATTTGTGGGTCAGCATTGTTAGGAACAGTTGTGGTTTGCAATTGAAATAATTATGTATTTGTTTTGAACAACGGTTGGCGTGTGTTTGTGCATTTTATATTGTGTTGCATTATTTTGGGTTGTCATGTTTACTGAACGCTTCTGCATACTTTTAAAGTTTTAAACCCTGATTTTGCTTGAATGTTTCATATCGAGTAGTTCTGAGTAACTAATGACTGAGATCCTGGTTTGTTCACACGCCTCGCGGTAAAACCCCGCACGTGGATTTTGAGGGTGTGACATGTCAAGTAACCACAGTTTCCTACATAATGGTTTCTTCATTAAAGGTCTCCTGTTAGCATCACCATTTTTTTCATTCCTCTCATAAACAAGCTGGGCCTCCACGTTAACCTTGCCAACCAAACCAGCCACATCCTCACCATGACCCAAGGTCAGGTTAATAACGGTCTCTTCTACATAAGGATCCACTTCTATCGCAATTGTCTTATCACAGTTGGCACTTGTAAGCATAAAACATTATTTTCCTAGTCAACACATAACCACAATAAGAGTACAAGCCGATAAAAAGAGGTAGAAAACATAACTTTCAAAACCATGTTGGTTGGACGAGCCACCAATCCAAGCATATCCATAATGAAACTTGGATGGAATAGATCCAAGAGTAGGCATTGTTGGAAAGAAAGGCATAAAGCCAGGTTGGGACCCAACGCTCATCCAGATATAACTAGTCTACTCACTACGACTCACTAGGGACGGTAATCCTTTGTTGTCCAAAATCATAGGTTTTAACCTTTGTAGCATGGATAGAGGCTTGTCGGAACATCACCCACAACATCCAAAAATGCAAACTTCATTTGTTGAAAGTAAACAATAGCTTGGGACAAGGCCTCCTTGGCTTCAGGACGATAGTGTACAGTCTTTTTAATTGATTTACCTTCAGCATAGCAATGAAACCCGGCCTTCAAACCAACAAACAAGCCAAGGCGGTGGGCCCCCTTCTGCATAAGAACTAGGGACGTCATGTACTCAGTACTTTGATAAGGCTACTCCACCACATGCCAAAGCCTCAGCGACTGGGCCACCTTCTATCATTAATAATTACGTCAAGCGGTTTCTTAAGACCATTATTAGTGTGTAATAATCATGCCATAGCCTCTTTCACCTTAGACTCGTCCACCTTAAACTATTCTTTTTCCTTACCTAAAGCTAATTGTTCCTGGATAAGAGTCGTCTTGCCCTCTGCCAATTTAGCTCGGGCAGCAGCCATGGCATCAACATCACTATACTTTCGAACCCGCATATCCTCAAGATCCTTGGCATATTTTTCCTTCTTAGAAGACAGTATCTTGAACTTTTCATCCAAATCAGCTATGACATGTGCATTATCAAAGATCTTATTACCCATGATAGACATTTCCATACGAACGCGATCACGAATAACGACACAAACTTTCCATCGGTTAGAGGTAACAAACATAAATGCTCAAAACTATGTGCAGGCAACGTTCATCCTATTTTCAATAATTATATCAACAAGACGATCAGTAGTTATCCTCTGAGTAGGGGTACAAAAGTGCTTAATGACCTTTCCGTTAACAACGGGATCAGAAAAAAGATCTTTATTACGAATGCCAAAGTCCAGGGTGAAGGCAAGGTCGGCCATCTCAGGATCAAGGAGGTCTATATCGTTAGGGGGAGCAGGGTGGATAGAAGAGCCTTAACCGATGTCCATACCCCCAATGCCTTCATAACGCAAAGGAAGGATATTGGAAACAGACATAGGATCAAGCCTGAAAGATAGTTGATGGATCTTGTTGTCACTCAGCTTGGAATACAAGTTCTGAAGGCCATCTCATTTGGCTGCCTAGATACGAAGTCGCTTCACCTTCTCTTAAAAAACAATAGCTTTTCCTTTCCTTTTTCCACGTTTATCTTTGATCAACACTTCAAAACCAGTT
The DNA here is from genome assembly GCA_025506505.1 of Flaveria sonorensis. Lineage (NCBI taxonomy): Eukaryota > Viridiplantae > Streptophyta > Magnoliopsida > Asterales > Asteraceae > Flaveria > Flaveria sonorensis. The sequence continues at coordinate 36,440,197 of CM046439.1, read as the reverse complement.
TCCGCCAAGATCTGAGTTGGATAGAAATCGTCAGACAAGGATGGGAACACAATGATGTATTCTCCAGCGGTATAAGCTATCTTCATGCGCAAACTAATGGCATAATCTTCATTTACCAAAGTTGGTCATGATATAACCTCCACATCCCAGTTGGATTTAATCTCCATCAAAGATAATAAACTCATGCCTGCAAAAAAATATCAAAAGCAACAATATTAGTTTAACATATTATGGCCAAGAATACACCACGAATTCAGGCACATACTAAATCCATGGCGTCTAAACGTAGGAAGAGTACCAGGGGTATCCCAATCGGAACTCAGGCCGGCCAACACCAAGGCACCTTCAAGACAAGGTCAGATCTAGGTTAACCAGTTACTAAGGGCCTTATGATGAGTCGGATAAAAGGAAGGTGAACGAAGTATATATTCAAACAAAGTCTCTTTTGAATCACGAAAATGTATAGAAAAGGAATGATAGAACCTGTCTACCTAGAAGAAATGATTCTTCCACTTCTTGATATGGGATTCAAAGGGTAAACACATTGGCATGCCGGTTCTTTAGGCCTTTGAATGGTGAACCAATCCCCTTTCTTGGCTAATTGAAAGAACTACCGAAACAAACTAACAGTAGGAAGAATACCGAGAGCTTTGCAAGAAATCTCAAAATGGGTGATCTTATTCACACCAAACAAACCAAGTTGAGAAAGACTCAACTGATAATACTCCAAAACATTAAGAAGAAGAAGAGGGGAAGTCTAAGGTTCGAAGATTCAAAGAACTGAGTATATAGAGCGACGAAACCATGAGGGTAGTTTAATATGGAATCACCTCGACCAGGAAGAATCGGGACAATTTGTGTACTAACCTTGTACCAAGAAAAAAAGGTCGAGAATTCTTGTTCTGTCATCTTGCACTTACTAGAAGACATATCGTGGCGATTTTCCACCACAAAAAAGACAAGAGAAAGAAAATAAAAGGAGTACCTGGTTGTTGTCGATTGGAATTCTGCGAAGTGAGAAAAATGGAGAATAGGAATAATAAAAACAAGGAGGGGCAGAGGGATTTAATACGATAAGACCCCATCACCTTGCTGCCTGCCTTCTTTTATAAACTCAAATGATTTTGCCTCGAAACTAAGGATGGTAGTTGATGTGCTCCAAATTATACATATAAAACACATCAATTGCATATCAATTATTCCAGAAACTCTTACTGGAAATGATGATTTGATACTTAAATTGTTCATATTGTGTTTTCAGGCTTGGAAAAGACTAAGATGAACAAAAGCTTAAAGAAGAAGAAATTGAAGAACCAAGCTTTAGAATTCAAGCATGGGGTCATGACTCATGAGGCACACCCCCATGCCCAGCCTGAAACACACCTCGTGCTAAATCAACACACCCCCGTGTTTGTTAGTATGACAAGACAAAAAGTACGGTTCCCCGACCCGAGGCATGGGGTCATGCCCCAAGAGGCACGGGGTCGTGCCCCACTACAAACACGGGGTCGTGCCCTATTAGACAAGGGGCCATGCCTGTCAATTCCTGACCGTACGAGCCGACTAACTTTTATGTACATTGTACTAGCATAGGGCCATGTCTTTTAGGCACGAGGCCATGCTTAAACACTCCAGAAAGACTATAAATAGGACTTTATTTGTAACTGGGAGGTGAAGTGCTAGTGTTCCCTCTCGGGAACCCAACCTTTGGAAATCCTTAGAAGGTTTTGGAGGTCCATTCGACACTTAAAAGAAGCTCAGGATCATTTAAAATCATCCATAGTGGATGACAAGTTTGATTGTTCTAATTTACCGATGATTTCATTACTATATTCTATCTTTGTTGTTATGTTCAAGCTCATTATGAGCTAAACTTCATTTATTATCCTAATTTAGTGAAACTTTATGTAATTTGTGATGAACTAATCATGTGGGTTATATTATGTTAATGTTATGGTAATCTTGGGTAAACTTTTAATGGGTAGCATCTACATTTGAACAGGGAGTTATAAACTTATGATTTGTAATTGTGAATGTCATACAAGGTTAAAAAACGTATGAACTAACTTTTATTCGTAAAACCGGTCTTCATATTAAATCCATGGCTAATGAACTAGAAATGGTTATTAGAAATCATATCACCTTAGCTTCTTAATCATTCACGGGTTCCCTTTTATTAGTCTGGAAATCTACAGTAATTATAATGGTATTCTAAACTTAATGGTATGTTAGAAAGGACTTGATCAACTCACTTTCTAACATTAAGTTATGTTTTTAGAAATCGTATGTTGAAAGGTTTCACAAGATCTACCTACATTACTAGTGACTTTGATTGATCAGCTTTGTAAGTTACTCATGCCGGTGTCCTTGTCACTACAGAGCTGGCAGACGAGAAATCCGTGTTGGTTCACGTTTATAAACATTAACATAATTACATTAGTCAATATCTTTAACCACACCACCAATTCATCACAGTACATAAGTGTAATCTAATTAGGATAATAGCCTTACTTAACTGAAAGAATCACCAAAAGTCTCAATCTATCTTTATCTATCTTTATTTATCGTTATTTTATTTAACTTATCATTTCCTAAATCAAAACTGATAGTCAATTATGAGGGTTGTTGAGTAGGCTTAATATGTCCATGGATTTATACTCGGTTCTTACCAACACTATATTACCTCCCGACAGGTACACTTGCTTTTATGTATGTAGTTTAGTATTAGTAATAATCATTTAAAACTAAATCTATGCGAAAAACCTTTATCAAAATATATATACTATTTGCACCCACCAATAGTTACAAAAGAAGTTCAAATAGAACCGATTTAGTTACTCAGAGGATAGTCACGCTTGAGACACGTGACTACCCATGACTTGAGGGCTGACGAAGTAGGCAAGGATGATGACGTAAGCAAGGCAAAGAGAGCCTGATGAGAAAATGGAAAATAGAACCTGCAAACGTAAAACATGATGTTCCTTGCCAAGACAGGCAAGGGACCTCAGCTTCAAAAAGAAAAGCACCCGACCTGGGCTAACGCCGAGGCAGGCAAAGCGCCTGGCAGTGGACTATAGAACGTGGTGAACCAAAAGAAGAAGAATCTTGATAAGATCCACAAAAGGTGACTGGTGTGTTTTATCACTAATAAGGAAAGTCAACACCTAGTAGTGATAGGATGGAAAAGCACGTAAAATATGACGACCCTGAAAATTAAGGTTAGGAGGTTTGATATTAAGATTTTATTTTGATTAAATCTTATATATAATTATGCATATTTCTAAGGTACCTTATGAGACTTAATTTTTGTGATTTAATTTTGTAACTATATATGTTTTAACAAGTATAATATATGTGAATATTACATAATGTTATCTATATGCATCTATGTTATGATCTGGTAAGGTGTTTAGATACTAAGCTATGTGATTTTATATGTATCATACACTTAATTATTATATGATCTAAGATTTCAACAAGGTTAAACAATAACTTCATTTTAACATCTCAAGACTAAAGACAATCTCTTAAATCATCTTACCTTAATCAGCAACACTAGACACAATTTAAACATCAAACACTACACTAATCGACCATCTAAGCTGGACACTTGATACATTTAACCTTTGGACACATAACTAAATTACATCTCATTAAAACTATCTTAAAGAAACCTACGACCACTAACATCACCACCACCTTAGCCACCAAATTTCATAAACATTTAGTTATCATTCTCGGTCATGCATCATCACCACCACACCTCACTTGATTCACATGGCTTATCATCAACTTGAGGACACTAATCACCTCCTTAAATTGCCATATAAACCACTATCATTATTAAGTGATAGGTGGCATACCCTTAAGCATTCGGCCGACCCCTTCATAATTACTTAGGACACTAAGCCATCTTCCTATAATGACACATCAAGCTAATGATGACTACAAATTCATATTCTCGGTCTATCTTCAAGTCCATCATCAAGTTAACAACTAAAGCTACCTTCTTAGAATGCCACATAACCCACTAGTCATCATTACTAAGTCTTTGTTGTCCAAAGTCTCAGCTGAATCAATCACCACATCTCCACTCGATTCACATGCTTCATCACCATTTAGAAGACACTAAGCACTCTCCTAAATGTGCCACATAACCACCATCACGACTAGTAAGATGTGGCAATCCCTAGACCCTTTCTAATGAAACTTTTGGCCAACCCCATTATTGCCATGTACACAAAGCTTAATTCTTATGATGACACATCATCTAGAAAACATTATTACTAAGGAGATTAGTTGTCAAACTCTTAGCTAACCCATGTGTACAACCGCCACTTTCAACACCTTTTAAACACCTAAACTTTCAGTATATTAAAACTTCCAAAACCTTAAAACAAATCTTCTTCTTACACTCTTAAAATATTATCATATTTCCTTCAATTCTCTAAACACAACACACACTAACCGCCCTTAGACTCTCGGTTCTCATCTCATACAAACACAAAATCTTTTGAAGTTTTAAACATCAAGTGCTTGGAGGACATTCTCAAGAGCAAGAACACCTTGGAACCTAAGAAGTTGGAGGCTATCTTCAATCATTCTTAGCCTTTCTTTCATCCATTTACAAGGTTTTTGATTCTTACCAACCATGTTAAAACAAGAGATTACACATGTGTTACACATACGTATAACACATACGTATGTAACTAGTTTGATAAATATAAACATCAAAACTATTCCCAAATATCTATAATATTTGATTTTCATCAAAAACAGTAACAAAGAGTTCTTAAACTAAAAATTTAAAAAGACTCATGATAATCAAAGATTTTTGAAAATAAGAAATAAAGATTGATTCTTGAAAAATTAAGTAAAATGTGTTAAATAATTAAATGACTGTGATTGTGAGAATAAAAGTAAGAATTTATCAGAAATTGTTAAAATAATAATCTGGAAATTTTGGGAAATTATTATTTGTTATATTAATTTATATGATTTATTTAAGAAAAATAGAAGAAAATGCTTATAAAAGATTTAAAGGTGATAAAAATCTGGGAAAATTTTATATTGATCTCTACATTAAGTTAGATTTTAGAAGAAATTTCATGATTTAATTCGCTAAAATAATTAAGTTATGTATTTTTGAAAATATAATTTGAAGAAAATAGAAATAAATATTTAAACAATGTGAAAAATTATCAAAAATTTATGAGAGACTGTAAATATTGTATATAATCTTCTGTAAAAATTTAATATTTTTAGAGGTCTGTAACTAATTCTACTATTTTATGGAAATATTATAAAAACTTCTAGAAAAATGATTTTGAAGATTATTTGCTGAAATTATTTGTATGATAACCTGAAATATAGATCTTACCTTTGATGAATTTTGATGAATTTTTGAGTGATTGTTATAATTATGTCTTATTTGTTATAATTTGAAGTGCTGAAAATTTTAAAAAAATAAAATTATTTATTTCTAACCTATAAATTATTTTTTATAGGATATTACTAGAATTAAGGTGAGTTTCATAGTCTCATTTTCACATCTATAATTTTAGGGGAAAAAGTATACTGTTTTTGGTTTGATGCAATTTTAAATAAAATATGTTTGAGATATACTGTCATTATGCCGTAAGTTGCAACCATTAATTCGGATGAGGAACCGTCAGATAATATAGGTAGCGCTACTTAGGAAATATTTTCTGCACCAACAGGATGACTGTTGTGATGCTATATTATCTGATTTTGTAATTTGTATTATGACAGTTATAAATCACATGGCATATAAGTAGGTTTGGTTGTAGTCTTATTTATGTTGCATCAAAATATTTTATTTAGTCATTAAACCTATGTTCTCACCAACATTACGTTGATTGTTTTAAGTATGCTTTTTCAGGTAAATAAATATGACTTATAGCATTGTGCTTTCGTTTGATGTGTATAATGGTTGGTATGAAGTTATTGGAAAGATGTGTGTGAAGGTAACCGTGAATCATGATCTTAGCATATTAGTGGACGAGCATATCCACTATTACTGAAGATTAGAAGCGGTTACTGTTATTATGTAATAGGGTTACAATAGATTTTGTAAAAGTCAATATGTTGACAAATTTGTATCAGTATACTCCGTATGTAACCCGATAATATCTATGAATGAATGACTTAATGTTATGTTTAAATACTTGTTATGATTATATGTATCTGTAATCAATACGTTCCGAACCGATAAGTCCATCAAGCATTTCACGCTTCCGCCGGGATGTGACATAAAAGATAAAGCTATAGCAACAATAAAGGAGAGTCAAACTATTGTATTGAAAATGAAATATAACCTAAGACCAAGGTAGGAATGCAGTACGAGTTAGATTGGATTTTAGGATAAGAAATCTTTATTTTTAGGAGTCTCCTCGTGACTTGATCCTCCAAGTATAAATAAGACCCCTAAACACGCAGGTATGGACCACTAAACCCAAGATACAACTCTCTTTACACCAATCACTTTGCATTCTTTTGTTTTAAGAATAACCCCTTTATTCTCACTCTAGAGGTGGAAGGGGAATCCCCTATGGTAAGCCTAACAATGTTTTTTGGTCTTGCAGGTGATCCCAATAGAGATATGTGGTACGCCTGTTCCCATTACGATAACTGTTAATATGCCATGAGTGAGTATTCGATGAATTACATGTGAAATTAGGATGCTTGTTATGAATACTACATCGTTTTGAAAATGGATTACACATGTATAACGAGGTTATACTTTTCAAAATAGAAACTTTTCCAAAATAAAATCCTGACATAAAACTTTATGTGCAATCTTATTTAAACTATTTGAGTATGATTAAATATTTTTTTTTCATATAATTGAGTCACCAATGGGTTGTCAGGTCAAACTGGTCAACTTTACAATATTACTTATATAAATAACACTAATGATTACAACAACCATAACTATCTATTTTCTATGATCTTCATATCGTCATTCCAATTGTCATTTCTAACTGCTCTTCAGTTCCACAAACTTCCATTGTAATCAATTTTCATCACCTTCTCCCTAGCATGAAATCATCCCTCCTCATCATTAGTTGTTCACGATAACTACTGAAATCCACAACCAATAACTATCACATCAAACTATAAATTATCACCTTCACTAGCAACCATTACCAACTATCTTTCATAACGCTTTACCAACCATTTTGTCATCTAACAAACACCACAAACTTCTCCTGCAAGCTAAACTAACCTACAAACACCAAAAAACAAACACAACTACTCCAAACCTAAAATAAACATCTAACTTATCAACTTTAGTAGCAAATAGATTTATTCTTTTCTTACATCCTATATGTGCTTCCTTCATTACTTCATCACTATATCTTCATCCCTTCACCTGACGTCCCAAGTTTTTCACTTTATCGCCAAGTGTCTGAACTTTATCGCTCAGTTCTTGGTTCATTGTCATGACAACAATATATTTTTACTCTTGATCTCGTCAGTCTCGTAAAGAGATCGTCAAGATACTCATACAAGGATACTGGGTGATCTGCAATGTAACCATGGTAGGGTGGAGGATCCCTCTTTCTATCGTGATGTCTTAGTACATACTATTTTTGGCTAGGCTTCAATCTATTGGTTATGTAACTTCCTTGTGAGTTTGAAACTGATAATATAATATAGTCAATTTTTCTTGTAATCTTCTTGTTCTCGTTTGTATCTTCTTCTTCCTCACCTTTTTGCTTAATGTATTCATCAATCATTCTCATTTCTTTATTATTAGGCATTCTAAACAACTCCTATGTAGTAGCAACTTGGATTCTAGGTTTTCACGGCTTGCTTGAACCTTCTCCACCATGTGTTGGTAAGGTATACTGTTGTTGTATCGGAGACTTAGAGGTGCCAAGTTTATTCCTTGGCTTTGGACTTCTGATCTTTTTTGGTTGGATGATATATGTTACTATCATCATTAGAAATCTCAATAAGAAATTCCTCAAATCCATATAAATGTGGAACATCAAAGGTGGCAAAGTAGAGGTCGTACTTGTTATTATATAAAATTTTGTAAATCTTGTAATATTCAAATTCTTAAACTTACTAAAGGCATTATTTACAAGAACTTTAAATCTCTATAGGCATTTTTTCTTCCAAAAGTATTCTATCTTAATCATGGATATAGTTTAAATATTTGTTTAACCTACAAATACTATTTTACTAAAAACTGTGACTCTGATACCGACTGATATCACACCCTGGATTGGGTACACCTAGGCCTGTGAACTGAATGGGTGGGTACCATGTGATAGGTCCCAATTGTTTCATCATTGTTTATAAATCATCGACGAAAGTCTTTTTGAATACTTTTATAATCAATCAACATTATTAGTTGATTTTGTTTCTTGAATCAGGATATTTTATTCCTTAGATTGAGATAATCAATTTGTATAGTTAATAAATCAATCAAACCTTCTATCGGAGATAATCAATTTGCACATCACATGACCAAACCAATGCAGGCTGGATTGTTGCAATGCCTTGCATGGGTGACACGTGTCACCAACTCACCAGCTTCGAGCTGCCATTGGCGATGTGGCCCACATCCTTAACATGAGCGGTCCGCATCGGAGCTACGTGTCAGAATTGAGCCCTTAATCATCAGCCACGTGTAACTTCGAGGTTCGTCATTATCATCGGGTGGCATCCAACAATTGTTTCCTTAGCCAGGTTGTTGCGGCCCACATCCAAAGCACCTCTCAATGCGCCCCTCATCATTTAGCCAATGCAATCCGCATAGGGTCTAGATTTCAAAATTTTCATTTCTTTATTTTTTGAAAAATATGGGAATGTTACTATAGCACTGAGCCCAACAAGGAGACAAAGAAATATGAAAAAACAATATTTCGATATATAAGATATGAAATATTGAGTTTATATTTTTTTAACCCATAAAAGTTAATGTAACACAACATAACGGGAAATGTTGTAGCATTTGTTTATGAGTGGAGGCAACAAAAGTTTTATGTGGGGATCATAATGTATTGGTCTTCTTAAAATTACACATCAAAGAATCAAGTGGCAAATCATTAACTACAAAAGTTTTAAACAACTTTCATTGAAGATTTAACTTCTCACTTGTAGGTTACACATTAAACATAATGGGGATTATTATAAAAGTGACACTCTTTAAACAACAAAACTCATCCACAAGCATTAGTCGATCGGCAAAGAGAAAATACGCGCTGCATTTTTTTTCTTTTTTCTACTCCCCGTGCATCCATGATTAGACTTGACACACTCTTTTTACCTAATCTATGGTTTTATCCACACTAGATTTTTCTTGCAAGATTTGATAACAAGATAACATCTTTAAGCTTATTACGTTCATAACCATGATGGAATGATACACATATTATTTTTTTTGGTATCAAACATTGTATAGAAAATCTATATAATATTATACATATACTTATCATACTTTTCAATGGTTGTTTGAGTTCTAAATTGATTGCTTCCTCCACTCATATATCCCTGATATACTCATCTTTCTCATACTACTGTGCTTTTAAGCTAGTTTTATAACATGATTCATATTGATGACTTATGAATATTAGGTTGGTTAATGGTTACATATCGACCAACTAGAATAAATCCAGTTAAGTTCTTGTAAAAATCTTCTTGTCATAATTGCTCACCGATTCTTGTAGTAAACACAAATACATGATACCGGTCCAGGTTTCATGTTAACATTGACATCAGGTAACACGATTATGATGTAACATGTCATGGGTCCGTAAAATTTGAGGGGCTATCGAACACTTGACTTTCTGGAGAAGCAAATGACTCAAATGTGGAACTTGTTGACAGAGAATATGGTGATTGATTAGAAACTAAAATTACTTCATCATGTAATTCGACGTCGTCATCATCGTGCAAGATTATATGGGCTTGATCGAGCTTGAAAGTATCTGACCCATCATCAACTCCTATCAAAACTTGTTTATTGCAGACTTAGTTGTTTCAACAAACCATTCGTCCTTTGGAAGCAAGCTGCATTATGAGATTAATAAGTTAGGTGAAAACTGATTTATAATAAAATAGATCATTTATGTGTAATTTTGAACCCATTTCTGAATGATTTGTTAATTTGAGTTGTATTTTACCTCAAATGGGTGAAGGAAAAATGAGACAAAATTACCATCTTTGTCCTTGAGTATATAAAAAAGGGCACTCTTCATCTAATATTTATTAGCTACATGAATCATCTTTTATTTTTACGGCTTGTCACACATTTCATTCCATAAAACCGCCATTAAATTTTTGTTAAATTCAAGTTAGATGACCATGTCACCCTTGCCAATTAATAAACAAAATGAAAAGATAATTAAAAAACCCTAACACCCATTCTCCTTCTTCTCCCTCTTTCTTATTTCTCCTCTTCCTCTCCCACCCACCTCAGTGATATTTAACCAAACCCAAACTCTCCACCCCCTAAAGCTACTTAACGAGACTCTAGATAACCCATTATGAGATCGCATGTAGCGGAGATGCACAACAGTAGTGTTAGTTTTCTTATTTGGATGGTGTTTCATGATTTTTGGCTTGGGGACTCGCCATAAAATTGTTTCAATAAAGTAAGGAATGAGAGGGGTTGAGAGATTTAGAAGGATAAACTACAATCTCGGATGATTAGGGTGTGGTTTTCTTGATGGGATGGGGACATGCAAAGGCACAAGGCAAGATGGGTGATCAAAGAGTCATTAGGTGATCACAGAGAGGAAATATGGGTGGTTAGAGTTGTTTTAGAGAATTCATAGGGAGTACGTAAAGAAGAAGGGGTGTTTTACTAACGCATTATAATTTAAGTTACCTTAATAGAATATATCAACATTTAGGAAAAATAAAACATAAAATAAAAAGGTTCAAATACAAAGTGTATATTTACTACAAAGTGTGAGAAGACACATGAGTCAAAAAAGTCATAAAAATTATATCTCACAATTTAAATCGAACTTCAAAAAAGTAATTCCGAGCTTTTTTCCCCTAGCCATCCTCATTAAGAAAAAAAAA
>CM046439.1:36399356-36429030 GCA_025506505.1 Flaveria sonorensis | reverse complement strand
ATAATAATAGTTAAAATAAGATAAAAATAATAATAATAGAAATGATAAGTTATAAAATTAAATAATAATAAGTTATATAGTTAAACTTAAAGTTTAATTAAGTTCAGGGGGCTTTATTGTCAATTTAGAAACTGAAAAAAATAAAGTTGTATTTAAAATAACAAGAATTAAAACTACAGGGACCAGTGTGTAACATTCAAAAACCCAACCAGATTTCCCCCCCCCCCCGTTTTCCCGGACCTCCGGCCGAGCTCCGGCAGTCTCCGGCCAACCCCAAAAACCCTCGAAAACTCACCGTTTAACTCAATTAAATCACCCTTTACACTTGTACAACAGTTTCGAACCCCACAACCGAGTTAATCTGAGCATTAAACTTCGAATTCATCACTCTCAATCGAAACCGTAGCACATTCAAAGCGTCGGTATCAACAGGCTCGAAACGGATTCAATCATACTCAATTAAATGAGGTTTAACCATTCTAGTTAAGTTTCTAAACTAAATACACTACCAATTTCACCTGAGTTCATCATATGCAACGAATTACCACTTGAGAAACATCGACCCTACAACTCAACCGAAACCCAATTCTTGTTCATCTTCAAATCGAAATTGGCATAGGGCTTTCAATCATAAGCCTCATTAGAAGTTACTGGTGTAGCGAATTTGATTATAATCAACCCAACCTCTTGAACCGAAGTCACCCCGGCCGCGACATTGTTTGAATCTGTTTCAATCGATCCTGCATCGAATTCAGGTAATTAAGAGTTGTATTACACTCGATTAATCATAGGGAATCAAAGCCCTATGGTTAATTTGGTTAATAACATCGAATTGAGGATCAATTTTGGATCCAATCGTTCTAGGGTTCATGCAAAATGGGGGTTCTGTTAATAATTGCTTTTAATAATCAAACCTAAACCTAATCAGATTTGGGGCGCTGGCCCGCCGGTTAAAGTGTCGGACTCATACACAGGGACCCGGTTCGAACCCGGGCACCCTCAACCATATTTTTTAAGCTTTTCAGCCTTTAAAAAAATTATAGAAAATTTTTAATAATTATAAAAATCATTCTTGTAAACTTTAATTATTTTTAAAGTCACATAATTAATTTCTGTAAATTTCTTCATTTAAATACTTTAATATATTATTTTGTATAAAACGTTTTTTTACAAATGTCATACTTAGATTATTTTTATAAAATAGACTTTAAATAATAGTTTAAATTAATAAATTATTATTGGCCAATACATTAATTATTGTTTAATCATGTTTATTTCAAATAATTATAAAAATTTATTTGCATCTTATATTTAAACTTTACAAGTTATCATAAAGAATTTAATTTCTTTTCTCCATATTAAATTACCTAAATGGTATATTTCTTTCATTGGATTAAATATATATTGATTTCAATAGATAACCTTATTTATTTATAAAAACCCCAAATTCCTATTGAAACCCTAGTTCGCGTTTAATCGTTAATATTACTTTAAACTTAATCTTGAATATATACATTTAGGTATCTTGTAAAAGAAATCGTTGGAGCGCCGTTTAATTTTTTGTTATCATCTTATATATATAAGGTGAGTTTTCATGCCCCTCTTTTACTTTATTTCACACCTTTGGGGTGAAACATGTTACTTTATAAACTTGCACTTGTAAACATCTTGCTACTTGTAAATGCACGAGCAATTCATTTATAAACTTTGTCATGGTTATTTGTAATATTGTGAGCCTTATATGATGAACATTATATGTTGACAATCATTAACTATTGCTAGCCTGGCGACGTCATAGATCTATGGGCCTGACAAGCCTATTTGGTGCTAAAGCCGAGGTTATTGCCGGCTCCTGATGACGTATGCTTGTTCATCATGGGAACCAAGTACACTTAGCTAATCGTTAAACTTGTAAATGATATTCTTGGTCAAGGTTTGATTGTAGCGATATGTTATCTATAAACTTGCTTTATTCGTAACCATTGACATGAATTGCTACTTGTAAACTTTTATATATATATATGTATGCTTAACCCATGGAAACTCACCAACTTTTAAAGTTGACCCTTTATTTTTAACATGTTTCAGGAAATGCACAAGGTTGATGATTATCTTTGAAGCATGCTTACACCTAGGATTTGGACCTAGGAAAAATAAATAAAATAACTTGAGACTTGAAAGTTGAACTTTGTTTATTTTTGTTTGTTGAGACATTTGGTTGTAATGTTTATTTCAACTTATGAATTTTATATTTACAATTTATGGTAGTGTTATGTGGCTGTGAACAATCTTAACCCTCACATCTCGACGTTTCCGCCGTTAAGGTTGGGGTGTGACAGATTGGTATCAGAGCCCATAACTATAGGGATTTAGGTTATTAGAAATGGTGACCTAGACTATAGTTGATGCATGAACCTCATAAGAAAAATCTTTATGATCTTGTAATATATCTTGTTGCATGCTACATAATGCTACTTGTTAAGGAGGGCCTCTTGATGTGCAACTTGATGCCTTTAGTTAGGATTGCCTTATAATTGAGAAACTTGGTTGCCTTGTCCTCTCTAAAACTTATTCTTAATCCTTTATTCTCTCGACGATGAAATATCTTAAACTTATTCTCGACGACACGGGGGAACGTAAGCTTTATATCAAAAGGTTCAAATCTTTAGACTTTATGACTAATCTATGAAAATCTCATCAAGGTTTTAATTCCATGAACCTAAAGAAATATTGTGTGACACATAGACACCTGTATTCTGGATTTCCTGGCAAAAAGCCTTCGGGCTAAGGTAAGCATTTCGCATAAATCCCGTGGGACTAGTTATGCTTACCTGGGGATTTCTGGGATGAGTGATAAACTATGGTCAATATACACAAGTTTCTAAGGCAATTGGAGTTAACTCACCTTGACGTGTCAACGTTTCCAAATGGTAATGCGTACCAAATGGAATCATTCCATGTGTGTTTTACAAGTCTTGAAAAATCTTTGTTGATTTATTATCTTCTACCTCCAAATTTCTGTGACTAACTTATTTTATATCCAGCATGTCTCGTCATCATGGAAAGCGTGGTAGCTCCGACCGCAAATTAGCCGCCATGATTGCCCGTCAAATGGCTGCCGTCATTCCGACCATGGTTGCCGAACTGAGTAGCACCTTGATGACCAACGCTAGTAACAACACTAATGGCAATGGGCAAGGAGAGAATAGTGCAAATCAAGGAAGAAACAACCAACCCTGCACGTTTAAGCACTTCAACTCGTGCAAACCCACTAGCTTTAGTGGGAAGGAAGGAGCCACTGGACTTCTCGAGTGGTTTGAAAGCATGGAGAACACCTTCATCAACTGTGAGTGTCCCGAGGCACTCAAAGTCCGTTATGCCACAAGTGTTCTTCAACAAAGAGCACTTACGTGGTGGAATAGTGAGAAGAGGAATCGTGGTGCTGATGCTGTGTTGGCACTCACTTGGGAGAATTCAAGAACATTGCCATCCAAAAGTTCTGCCCGAGAAGTGAGTTGCAAAAGCTGGAGGAGGAGTTTTGGAATCTCAAGCAAGATGGTGGAGATCATTTGGCCTATTCAACTAGGCATCACGAGTTGAGCATCCTGTTGCCTCACATGGTTGACACTGTTCCTAGGAACATTGAGAAGTTCATCAAGGGGGTGCCACCTCAAATCCAAGATGCCGTGGTGGGAAGTAGACCCACAACTTTGGAAGATGCCATTACCATCACCGCTCAACTCACTGAAAACCATATTCGAGCGGGCACCTTGTCTGTCAAAGGGGCTAAAAAGACTGAAAAGGCGGTCCCTGAAGCAGCTAAGGAGAATAAGAATGAACCGTCTTACAACAACAAGAAACGCAAGTTCACACCGGCGCGTAATTTCGCTGTGGCTACACCCAAGGTACCTCAAAGACAACCCGCTCCTGGTACACAAGCACCTGCTGCTAGAACCTATGCTGGTCCTCTACCATTGTGCAATGTCTGTAAGTATCATCATGCGGGTAATACCCCGTGCCGTATCTGTACACTGTGTGGTAAGTATGGACACTTGGTGGCTACTTGTCACCGTGCACCAAACAATGCTGCGTTAGTTGCTAATCGTGCTTGCTACAACTGTGGGGAACCTGGTCATTTTCGCCCACAATGCCCTCGTCTTGCGGGTAACGTACCACAAGCTCGAGGACGTGCCTTCAACATCAATGCAAACCAAGCACAAGCTAACAACGATGTGGTGAACGGTATGTCAAATCCAACCCCAACTTTATGATCCAAGTTCTTTTGTTGCTTTACCTGTATCGTTAAACGTCTTTAAAAACTGAACAGGTATGTTTCCTTATTAATAATTCTTATGTCTACATTCTGTTTGACTCTGGAGCCGATAAGAGTTTTGTCTCGATAGAATTTGAGCCTATACTTGCTAAGCCACATACGAAACTAGAAAGACCTCTTACTGTCGAAGTCGCCGATGGAGAACCCATCACCGTTGATGTCGTTATTCGTGATTGCATTTTGAGCCTAAACGAGCATGATTTCTTTATCGACCTTATTCCTATGAAACTTGGAAGCTTTGACGTTATCATTGGCATGGATTGGTTAGCCAAACATCATGCTGAAATTATTTGTTTCGAGAAGTGCATTCGAATTCCTTTGCCTTCGGGGGATACATTGAAAGTATTCGGCGAAAAATCATCCAAAGGACTCAAACTCATGTCGTGTACTCAAGCCCGAAAATGTCTAAGCAAGAATTACATGGCTTTCTTGGCTTACGTGGTCAACACGAAAGTCAAAGGGAATGATCTTAAGGATGTCCCGATTGTACGAGACTTTCCTGAAGTGTTTCCCGATGACCTTAGCGGTTTACCTCCCGTGCGTGAAGTCGAGTTTAAGATCGATTTAATTCCGGGAGCGAACCCTGTGGCTAAATCACCATATCGACTTGCACCGTCAGAATGCAAAGCTGGCTAGTCAACTTCAAGAACTGTCCGACAAGGGCTTTATCCGACCTAGCTCATCGCCTTGGGGTGCACCTATTCTGTTCGTGAAGAAGAAAGATGGATCATTTCGTATGTGCATCGATTATCGTGAGCTTAACAAACTTACCATCAAGAACCGCTACCCTCTTCCTCGCATCGATGATCTTTTTGACCAACTTCAAGGAGCTGCTATTTTCTCAAAGATTGACTTACGTTCTGGCTATCATCAATTACGAGTTCACATGATGATGATATCCCAAAAACTGCGTTCCGTACCCGATATGGACACTATGAGTTCATGGTGATGCCCTTTGGTTTAACGAATGCTCCTGCTGTCTTTATGGATCTCATGAATCGAGTATGCAAGCCGTATCTAGACAAGTTCGTGATTGTCTTTATTGACGACATACTTATCTACTCCAAGTCCAAAACCGATCACGAACATCACCTGCGACAAGTTCTTGAGCTATTGAAGAAAGAACAACTATACGCAAAGTTCTCAAAGTGCGAATTTTGGCTTGAGGAGGTCCAATTTCTAGGACACGTGGTGAATAGTCAAGGAATTCACGTTGACCCTGCAAAGGTGGAAGCTGTGAAAAATTGGTGTGTTCCCACAACTCCAACCGAGGTTCGTTCTTTCCTTGGTCTTGCTGGGTATTATCGACGTTTCATTGCCAACTTCTCTCGAATCGCGAAACCGCTTACTTCCTTGACCCAAAAGAATAAACCATTCGAATGGGGGTCTGAACAAGAGGGAGCCTTTGAATCCTTAAAGCACAAGTTGTGTAATGCTCCTATATTGACCCTTCCCGATGGGAACGATGATTTCACCGTATATTGTGATGCATCTAAACAAGGCCTTGGTTGTGTTCTCATGCAACGAGGAAAGGTCATAGCATATGCATCGAGACAATTGAAGGTCCATGAGGTGAATTATACGACACATGATCTTGAACTTGGTGCTGTGGTTTTTGCCTTAAAGATTTGGAGGCATTACCTTTATGGGACGCAATGTATAGTCTACACCGATCACAAAAGCCTACAACACGTCTTCAATCAAAAGGATCTCAACATGAGACAACGACGTTGGGTTGAGTTGATTAGTGATTATGATTGTGACATTCGTTACCACCCTGGAAAGGCAAATGTCGTAGCCGATGCACTAAGTCGTAAGATTCATAATAAGATGATCTCGTTTCAAGAAATTCGCGATCGACGACAATGGTTTGATATCTTGGGAGAATTTGATACTGAGATTCGTCTGGATGTTAACGAGACTACGGTGCTGCTACAAAATTTGAGGATTGAGAATGACATCGAGACTTGTATCATGGAGGCTCAACAAGCGGTTCAAGAAGGAGGAAAAATGGGAGAGGAATTGGAGTACAATCTTCGAGCTCAACTAGAAACGAAACCCAATGGGTTGATGTATTTCTTGAATCGAATTTGGGTTCCAAACCGTGATAATCTTCGTACCTTTATCATGAATGAAGCTCATCAAACTCGTTACTCAATTCATCCTGGTTCCGATAAGATGTATATGGATCTGCGTGGTCAATACTGGTGGCCTGGAATGAAGAAAGACATAGCAACTTACGTAGCTAAGTGTCTTACGTGTACAAAGGTTAAAGCTGAACATCAACGTCCTAGTGGATTGCTTGAACAACCCGAGATTCCCATGTGGAAATGGGAACACATATCCATGGACTTCATAACCAAACTACCTCGCACCTCTCGTGGTCATGATAGCATATGGGTGATGTTGACCGATTGACCAAGTCGGCACATTTCATACCCATACGTGACACTTACAAAACGTCAAGGTTAGCTCGTATATACATTGATGAGATTGTGAGTCGTCATGGCGTACCTTTGCATATCATATCCGACCGAGACGCTCGTTTCACTTCGCACTTTTGGTCGTCTATGCAAGAACTTTTGGGTACTCAACTGGATTTAAGCACGGCTTACCATCCTCAAACGGACGGTCAAACCGAGCGAACCATTCAAACCCTAGAGGATTTGCTACGTCTTTGTGTCCTTGACTTTGGTGGTGACTGGGATACGCATTTACCTCTCGCGGAATTTTCGTATAATAATAGTTACCACTCGAGTATCAAAATGGCACCTTTTGAAGCACTTTATGGTCGTAAATGTCGTTCCCCGATCTGCTGGACTGACATTGGTGAAAATTTCATCACTGGTCCTGAGCTCATACAAGAAACAACCGATAAAGTTTCCATGATTCGCAAGAACCTTGAAGTGGCTAGAAGTCGACAAAAAAGTTATGCCGATAAACGACGCAAGCCGTTGGAATTCCAAGTTGGGGATATGGTTCTTCTTAAAGTCTCACCATGGAAGGGAGTCGTTCGCTTTGGGAAGAAGGGTAAATTAGCTCCACGATTTGTAGGACCTTTCAAGATCCTGAAAAGGATTGGGAAAGTGGCTTATAAACTGGAACTACCTTCCGATCTTAGCGGGGTTCATCCTGTTTTCCATGTCTCAAATTTGAGAAAATGTTTGGCTGATGAAAGTCTGTATGTCCCATTAGATGACATCCAGATCGACGAGTCATTACATTTTGTTGAGAAACCCGTTGAAGTCATGGACCGCATTATGAAGAAGACTAGGACCACTACTACCCCAATCGTCAAGGTTCGTTGGGAGAATAAGCGTGGACCTGAGTTTACTTGGGAGCGTGAGGAGCATATGAAGAAGAAATACCCGTATGTTCGTTTAGTTCATTCTTAATTTCGGGACGAAATTCTTAAAAGTTGGGGAGACTGTAACCTTTCGTGTTTTCGTTAATTAATAGTTAACCCTGTTATGTTCTTGTAAGGACCATTTATGTCATTTAAGAAACTATATGGGTTGTTTATGAATGTTTCTTTTATTGTGCATTAATTCATTAATTTAAGAGTTAATAATTTGTTTTAATATAATAAACATAATAATAATAGTTAAAATAAGATAAAAATAATAATAATAATAGAAATGATAAGTTATAAAAGTTAAATAATTAATAAGTTATAAAATAGTTAAAACTTAAAGTTTAATTAAGTTCAGGGGGCTTTATTGTCAATTTAGAAACTTTGAAAAAATAAAGTTGTATTTAAAATAACAAGAATTAAAACTACAGGGACCAGTTGTGTAACATTCAAAAACCCAAACCAGATTTCCCCCCCGTTTTCCCGGTGACCTTCCGGCCGAGCTCCGGCAGTCTCCGGCCAACCCCAAAAACCCTCGAAAACTCACCGTTTAACTCAATTAAATCACCCTTTACACTTGTACAACAGTTTCGAACCCCACAACCGAGTTAATCTGAGCATTAAACTTCGAATTCATCACTCTCAATCGAAACCGTAGCACATTCAAAGCGTCGGTATCAACAGGCTCGAAACGGATTCAATCATACTCAATTAAATGAGGTTTAACCATTCTAGTTAAGTTTCTAAACTAAATACACTACCAATTTCACCTGAGTTCATCATATGCAACGAATTACCACTTGAGAAACATCGACCCTACAACTCAACCGAAACCCAATTCTTGTTCATCTTCAAATCGAAATTGGCATAGGGCTTTCAATCATAAGCCTCATTAGAAGTTACTGGTGTAGCGAATTTGATTATAATCAACCCAAACCTCTTGAACCGAAGTCACCCCGGCCGCGACATTGTTTGAATCTGTTTCAATCGATCCTGCATCGAATTCAGGTAATTAAGAGTTGTATTACACTCGATTAATCATAGGGAATCAAAGCCCTATGGTTAATTTGGTTAATAACATCGAATTGAGGATCAATTTGGATCCAATCGTTCTAGGGTTCATGCAAAATGGGGGTTCTGTTAATAATTGCTTTTAAATAATCAAACCTAAACCTAATCAGATTTGGGGCGCTGGCCCGCCGGTTAAAGTGTCGGACTCATACACAGGGGACCCGGGTTCGAACCCGGGCACCCTCAACCATATTTTTTTAAGCTTTTCAGCCTTTAAAAAAATTATAGAAAATTTTTAATAATTATAAAAATCATTCTTGTAAACTTTAATTATTTTTAAAGTCACATAATTAATTTCTGTAAATTTCTTCGTTTAAATACTTTAATATATTATTTTGTATAAAACGTTTTTTTTACAAATGTCATACTTAGATTATTTTTATAAAATAGACTTTAAATAATAGTTTAAATTAATAAATTATTATTGGCCAATACATTAATTATTGTTTAATCATGTTTATTTCAAATAATTATAAAAATTTATTTGCATCTTATATTTAAACTTTACAAGTTATCATAAAGAATTTAATTTCTTTTCTCCATATTAAATTACCTAAATGGTATATTTCTTTCATTGGATTAAAATATATATATGATTTCAATAGATAACCTTATTTATTTATAAAAACCCCAAATTCCTATTGAAACCCTAGTTCGCGTTTAATCGTTAATCTTGTTGTTAAACTTAATCTTGGAATATATACATTTAGGTATCTTGTAAAAGAAATCGTTAGAACGCCGTTTAATTTTTTGTTATCATCTTATATATATAAGGTGAGTTTTCATGCCCCTCTTTTACTTTATTTCACACCTTTGGGGTGAAACATGTTATCTTTATAAACTTGCACTTGTAAACATCTTGCTACTTGTAAATGCACGAGCAATTCATTTATAAACTTTGTCATGGTTATTTGTAATATCGTGAGCCTTATATGATAAACATTATATATTGACAATCATTAACTATTGCTAGCCTGGCGACGTCATAGATCTATGGGCCTGACAAGCCTATTTGGTGCTAAAGCCGAGGTTATTGCCGGCTCCTGATGACGTATGCTTGTTCATCATGGGAACCAAGTACACTTAGCTAATCGTTAAACTTGTAAATGATATTCTTGGTCAAGGTTTGATTGTAGCGATATGTTATCTATAAACTTGCTTTATTCGTAACCATTGACATGAATTGCTACTTGTAAAGTTTTATATATATATATATGTATGCTTAACCCATGGAAACTCACCAACTTTTAAAGTTGACCCTTTTATTTTTAACATGTTTCAGGAAATGCACAAGGTTGATGATTATCTTCTGAAGCATGCTTACACCTAGGATTTGGACCTAGGAAAAATAAATAAAATAACTTGAGACTTGAAAGTTGAACTTTGTTCATTTTTGTTTGTTGAGACATTTGGTTGTAATGTTTATTTCAACTTATGAATTTCTATATTTACAATTTATGGTAGTGTTATGTGGCTGTGAACAATCTTAACCCTCACATCTCGACGTTTCCGCCGTTAAGGTTGGGGTGTGACATTGATGAGCTTGGAGATAACGGGTCTTGGTATTCTAGATTACCATCTCCTGTATGCTCATATTCCACAGTATGTGGTTCTACTTCTTTGTTTTCTTGAGGAATTTCATTTGAGTTTTCCTTAACAATAAAGTCTATCCATTCAGGTTCTTCACTTCCAACTTCATTCATGTACTCTTTCTAATTCCATGAATCCTTTTCTAGGAATTTGACATCCCTACTGATGTAAATTCGCTTAGTTGTAGGATCAAATAATCTACAAGCCTTTGATCCTTCTTCAACTCCTAAGTATACCATTTTAACACTTCTATCATCCAACTTAGCTAGATGATTTGATGGTACCTTAGCATATGCTACGCACCCGAAAACCCTTAAGTGTTTTAAGTTAGGTTTTCTACCTTTTAACGCTTCAAAAGGTGTAGCATTTGTTAGTGCTTTAGTTGGAATTCTATTTAGCACATATATGGTATGCCTTACAGCCTCACCCCAAAAAATTTGAGGCATTGACATAGCTTTCATTATGCTACGAGTAGTAGACAACATAGTTCTGTTTCTACTAGGGTGCTGTAAGTTGTCTAGCAATACGATTTTCTTTACAAAATTGAGTAAATTCACCAGATGTGAATTCTCCACCTCATCGGTTCTCAGCATTTTCAATTTGGTTCCAACTTCATTTCCACCATTTGTTTGAATTCTCTAAAGGTTTCAAAAGCTTGATCTTTAGAATTCAAGAAATAAACCCACATGTAGCGAGTAAAATCGTCTACAAGTAAGAAGATATATTTCTTTCCAGAATGAGTCGGTGGTGATATGGGACCACAAAGATCTCCATAAACCAAGTCTAAAGGTTTGAGTGACTTGAACTTGGCTTGGTTTGGGAATGGAGCTCTAGCGTGCTTTCCCAATAGATATGCATCCCAAATTTGACTTGCATGACTTATACGAGGAATTCCTTGAACCAAATTTTTGTGAGTCATAGATTTTATAGCATCAAAATTCATGTGACCCAAACGGGCATGCCATAGCCATGCTTCTTCATCTAGTTTGGACAATAGACACACGGGTACACCAATCTTTAAATTGATATTGTAAAGTCTGTTCCTTGAACGTCGGACTTTTAAAAGCAAAGTCTGATTATGATCGTATAGATATAACAAATCACATTCCAATATGACTTTACATCCATTTTCGGTCAATTGTCCTAGGCTGAGAATGTTACTTTTCAAACTTGGAATGTAATAGACATTAGAAACAATTCTTTTTCTTTATTTTACATTCCAACAAGATTGAGCCACTTTCTTTAATCTCTACATACGAACCATCACCAAAACGAACTTGTCCAGAGATCTTTTCGTTTATTTCTCTGAAATTTTCTTTATTACCGGTCATATGATTACTTGCACCATTGTCCAAGTACCATAGACTTTCATTGGTAGTCACATATCGATTTGGTTCAATTTGCTTTTCATTCAAGAAAACTTGATACTCTTTTTGTTCATTATGAATAGCCATCAGTAGAGTGGGCTCATCATCTTCTTCTACTAGGTTAGATTGTTCGTGTCTTTGCTCATTTGAGGACACGAATTCGCATAATGCCCGTGCTTCTTGCACTTATGGCATCTAACCTTACTCAAATCTCTATGAGTTTTCTTTGATCTATTATAATGGGATTTCTGAGAAGATCCTTCATCTTTATCTTCTTGCTTTCCCTTGCCATCTCGCCAATTCTTCTTTGACGAGTTAAATCTCTTTGGTCCACGATTTCCAAAGCGTTTTCCATGACCATTATTCTTGTCATGGCGCGTGAGCAAGAGTTTATCTTGAGTCTCAACTACAGTTCCTCTTTTAGACTTGATCCTTTCTTCAAAGGTTTTTAGTCTTGCGATAGTATCATCTAGAGTTACATTATCTAGATCTGTGAATTGCTCAATGGAGGCAATTATCTGAATAAATCTATCTGGCATAGAGGTTAAGACTTTTCTAACTAGTGTGGGTTGATCATATTTTGCACCACAACCAGTTGTCTTACTAACAATATTAGTTAGTCTTGATGTGAAAGCATCCATGGTCTCATCGTCTTTCATTTGCAGCTTTTCAAACTCAGACTTAATACTCTAGAACCGTGCTTGTTGCACTTGTGTTGCACCAAGATGTCTGGTTTTAAGCGAATCCCACAATTCTTTAGCAGATTTGCAATCTTGTACATGCAAGATTAAATCTTCGGATAGAGTCTGGCTAATGTATTATATTGCACACTTGTCTTTTTTCTTATCCGAGTTTGTTTGAACAGAGGGTTCTATAGTTTCCCAAAGATCATTAGCATCTAGCATGATCTTCATTCGAATCGCCCAAGTTGTGTAATTTGTAGATTTCAACATCGGGCATTGAAAATTCGAAATAGTTGTTCCCGCTTCCTTATAAGTTACAACGGGATTCTTTTCTTTTGGTGATTCCGTCATGGTCACCACTCGAGAGTAAGTCTTATGAACAAATTAAAGGTTTTTGATAACTAAACCTTAATGTTTACCAATAACAAATACCGAACACAACCGGGTATTCTCGAATAATAATAAAATAATGATTTATATATATAAATTTGAAACAAACAACGAATTGTTTCAAAAATAGAACTGGTTTGGTTCTAAACAACAAAGATCAATCTTTGTTTATGAAATACTAATTTGACCAAAAAATAGTCAAACTACTTATGACCGAACAATACCGGGTCAATAATCTCAAATAATAATCGAACGAAACGATTTAATAATCAAAATAACAAACAATTGATTATTACAAATGTGAAAGCAAATTGTGATTCTAATGGTCAACCAATGAATTTGCTGTGACCGATGACTAACAACAATTTAAACCAATTTGCTTTAATTGACAATTCAATTTATTAACTTCCGTAAGGCCTAATCGCCTACGGGTTCGATTGAACAGCAACGATTTCGATTCCGTAAGGCCTATTACCTGCGGATCCAACCGAACAATCAAACAGTTTGATACAATCAATCGAAGGACCGTGAAGACCAGAAAGTGCCTGCAGCTTTGCGGTCCTTTTCAAATCGAACCAACAGGACGATCGAATGAACCGTGAGACCAAGAATGTATGCGGTCTTTGATTCGATACAAGTCGGTGATTGGTTTTTTGTTTTCAAACAGATTCGTGAGGCCTGTGTTGCCTGCGGATTTCAAATCAAAGTCCCGTGAGGCCTCGGTTGCCTGCGGTTTCAATTTGAAAGCAATTGAACAACAAACGATTGTTGATTCTAATGCTGTAGCAATCAATCAAGTGAACTGTGAGGCCAAAAATGCCTGTGGCTTTGAAAAATCGAATGACAGAGTCGATATCTGCAATCTTCAGTTGATAGCAAAGATGGCTCTGATGCCAAATTGTTGCCCAAGAACAAAAGATGAAGAAGAATAGAATGAACAACTTGCAAATCAACATTAGTTTCCATTGATATGGATATGTATTTATATACATCGGTGGTTACATATCAAGTTTTGATATGTACCAATTTGACCCTTTAACATACATAATTTATAATACTAAATAAACATACTTTGACTAATTACATACATAACCCTTAGACTTTAACTTGAGAGGGATTAACACTAACAATGAACCCTTAAGTATGTTTATATAAACTGTGAACAGTATTGGGTAAATATAAAAATGAATACAACAGAGGGGGAATCCTTGATATATAAATAAGTAAACCCTGGAAAAGCTTATATCGAACCAATGGACCATAACATAATAGACCTATATAAAACATTGTATACAATTAACACACCTCCTCAAGATGGAGCATAGATAATCATACTCAACTTGTTACAAATAAAATCTTTTGTGTTCTTCTAAAAGGTTTTAGCAAAGACACATGCAAGTTGAAATCATGTCTTCACATGAATAGGATGAATAGATGGTGGATCTGTATGAGTGACTACTACCCAATCTCTGATTACAATCAACCTCTTATGTTTTATTCTTTCATGAAATACTTGATTTTGGCTATATGTATAGTTGATTGGCTATCACAATATAACCGTATCAAGTTATCAGAACAACCCTGAGTTTTTAAGAACATGATGAACTCATATCATCTCTGATGTGACATCTTTTATAGCTTTATACTTTGACTTGACACTAGATTTAGATGCCGTGTGATCCTTCCTACAATTCCACAACATAATATTTCCACTAACAAGCACACAATACCCGTTTATAGATCGTCTTGATATAGGACATCCAGCTCAATCTGCACATGAGACACCTGATATTTGTCCATCTTCATCCTCCATACTTGCACCCTCATAAAATTAACCTTGACCAGAATAAAAAACCCCTTAACTTGGTGTAGTTTTGAGATACCATAATATGTGAAGAACATCATGTCTGGTGTA
Organism: Flaveria sonorensis; assembly: GCA_025506505.1. Taxonomy (NCBI): domain Eukaryota; kingdom Viridiplantae; phylum Streptophyta; class Magnoliopsida; order Asterales; family Asteraceae; genus Flaveria; species Flaveria sonorensis. Next base: position 36,414,329 of record CM046439.1, on the reverse strand, counting down.
TAATATGGCCACGAACCGGCTCAAAACATTCATAGTGAATGAAATATTTGGTCGATTAGCCATCAAATAGTAAGTTTTCCAACCAATCTTCTTTATCATTCTGGATCCTTGATTGGTCTCTTAGCCTTTGAAATTAGCTTCCCTATAGGAAGTATTGGTATACCAACTACCTTACAACCTAGTAACTTACACTCAGATACATATCAAGGATATAATTTCACTAAAAAGTAGTATTCCTTGTGGAGAACAAGAAACTTCTATGATAAAGAAGTCATAGTGGACCTAAGTTACTAATTTAAAGCTAAGATTGATGGAACTGTTTGAGCTGTGTAATACCAACCTCATCATCACCAATAATAATGATGTCATCAGCATAAACAACTACAATAATCCTTTAGCCCTAACAATGTTAAGGAAAACGCTAGAAAACTGACCAAATTATGCTCTAAGAGACTGCTTATGGCCATACAATGGATGACCTGGTCTGCATACTTTCAAGGCGTCCTCCTTGATAATGAACCCATGAACGTTGTTAAGAAAGGAACTTTGACTTTAAACCGGTGGAGCGACTTTTGATTAATAGCCACAAGAGCAATATAATGCATACAAACAACATTTTGGCAACTTTTTAGAATGTCTCATTATAATCATACCATAAGCCTGAGAATAGGATAGAAAAAAAGGGTTTGACCACTAAGGATAGAATATGGCATACAATCTATCAAGTAAGCAATGGTAAGTACACTGTTACCCGATAATCAGTGGGGTACATGCAATTGAACCATGATAATGAGAATCATCTATAACAGTAAAGTCTTGTCTTATTTTCCTCAAATCTATAGAGGGATAGCCTAACATATAGCGAGTCTTCTTGATACAAGAATCGCGCGCATGTCCTTTTTGTATGGCACGATAAAAGGACATACAACAAAGGCCTCCTAATTCAAAATTGTTGCCAAGTACCTGATTTATTACTAGTTCCTAAAAAGTAGAATGAGTAGCCTAAAAGGTTACTTTGTAATTATTTTATTTAGTAGTTCGGCTAAACAACACAAAGACCGGTAGAAAATTTAGACAAAATAGGATGAAAGACAAGTTTTTCGAGTTACCAATGGTTCCAATGTCGCGAATAGGGCACGAGAAACCATCAACAAGTCGAACTGATGAGTAAGAAATATGGTGTAGGCTTTTGAAAACACCTCAATTCCTATTCATGTGATGTCTGCCTCAAGAATCAATCACCCACAATGAGCCAATGCTAGAAAACGTACCTAAATATGCTGAATTGGTTCGAGGTGACTTAAAGAAAATCAAATGTCGGAGCCAATCCTATTCTCCTTAGTGAATGTGTAAGTACAAGTATCCTTTTCTCTATCAACCATTGCAATATATTAAAATAATTAACCAAGCTGTAAACATAAAAAAACACAAACCAGTATGCTCAAATATGAGAGAAGTGAGGCTGTTTGGTAGCACTAAAGGGCTTAAAACTAAACAACAATGGTTTTTGAGCAGGAAAATCGATCTCAGGAAATCGGATTGGAACATTGAAAATCAATATGTTGTTGAATTTTGTGGAGCGTTGATTTGCGCTAGGGTTAGAAGAAAATTCGGTGGCAAACTAATTAAATCAAAGACCTAACGCATTTTTATTTAATTATAGCTCATTATGGTTTTCCTGGGGATTAAGTTGTAAACTCTAATTTCCCTAATTATATCGTGTATTGTACTTGTAATTCTCACGAATGAGGCAGAAAACAACAAAAATGATATCCTGACAACCCGTGGACGTAGGTTATATCGACAGAACCACGTTAAATCTCACGTGTTTATCTTTGTTCTTAATTATTATTCTCTCGCAGTTTGATTGTGTTTGTGTTTTGATCTACACTTAGATACCTAACAAGTGACATCAGAGCTTAGGCTCGTTACACATGAGAGAGGTTGTCGATCTAGGGTTTCGGTGTACGCAGCTAGCCGTCATTATCCAACGATCGACCGGAAGTTCCAAAGGTTAGTGACCTATATTTTTGTCTTGTTCGTACATTCAAATAAAAGAAAGAAATCAATATTTTTCTTTGTTTTGGAGTTGGTGTTCAACAACAAAAAATGATATTTTTGGTGATGGTTCCCAACAAAGCAGAAAGAAAGAAATATTTATTTTGTTGTCTTTTTTGAAGATAGCCACTAGATATTGGTTGTTTGTAGGTATTACCAACCGGTAAAAGTATGTGTGGTTATCAAAAGTCAACAAAATCGCAACTTTTTCTTCTTTGGGCTGCTTGTTCTTGCCTACGTTAGGACGAAAAGAATCGACTATTTAAGTGATCCCACCGGTAGAATTTATCGGGCAGTTTAGCTGAGTAGTATTGTTATGATTATCAGGGTTATTTTGATGCGATTGTTGAGAAGAAAAGAGAATTTAGAGAGAGAGAAAGAGACTAAACTTTATTTTCATTCATGACCCCAAACTGTTCGTTACAACCGTTTATAACGATCCGCCTAACGGCTAACTAACAATTACAATTGTATACTATATTAGTCCTTAACTTTGAGCTAATGACAATTATGACCCTAAACCTCTTATTATCGTATCAATACCCTCCCGTTAAGACACTTCTTGACCCCAAGAAGTAAAATCAGGGAACCGAATTTGCATGTCCGCGAGGAATTCCCAAGTAGCATCAGCCGGAGAAGAATTGGACCACTGCAATAACACCTGCAAAGCAGCGCGATTATGACGCCGAACACGCGTGTATACAAAACAGGAGTTGGGTAGAAATGGAAACGCGAATCCGATGGAATTGGAACATCCTTGTAGGATGGCCCGAAGCTTTCTTCAATAGTGAAACATGAAAGTGGAATGCAACCGAAAATCATTGGGCAAATCAAGATGATAGGCAACTTGGCCTACACGTTCCAATACCAAATAAGGGCCAAAATACTTGGGAGTGAGCTTAGAATGCTTATGGACTCGAGCAGACATTTGTACATAAGTTGTAAACTCTAATTTTCCCTAATTATATCATGTATTGTTCTTGTAATTTCTTACGAGTGAGGCAAAAAACAATAAAAAATATCCTAGACAACCCGTGGACGTAGGTAATATCGACAGAACCACGTTAAATCTCGCATGTTTATCTTTGTTCTTAATTATTATTCTCTCGTAGTTTGATTGTGTTTGTATTTTGATCTACACTCGGATCCCTAACAAGTGGTATTATAGCTTAGGCTCATTACACATGAGAGAAACACAACGGGAGAGAAGAGGTTGTCGCTCCAGGGTTTCGGTGTACGCAGCTAGCCGTCATTATCCAACGATCGACCGGAAGTTCCAAAAGGTTAGTGACCTATTTTTTTGTCTTGTTCTTACGTTCAAATAAAGAAAGAAATCAATATTATTCTTTGTTTTGGAGTTGGTGTACTTCAACAACAAAAAAATGATATTTTTTGGTGATGGTTCCTAACAAAGCTAACAAAAAAAAGAAAAAAATATTTATTTTGTTGTCTCTTTTTGAAGATAGCCACTACATATTGGTTGTTTGTAGGTATTACTAATTGGTAAAATTATGTGTGGTTATCAAAAGTCAACAAAATCGCAACTTTTTATTCTTTGGGCTGCTTGTTCTTGCCTACGTTAAGACTAAATGAATCGACTATTTTAGTGATCCCACCGGTAGAATTTATCAGGCAGTTTAGCCGAGTAGTATTGTTGTGATTATCAGGGCTATTTTGTTTATCCAGGTATCTTGATATAATTATTGAGATCCAAAGTCGAGAAATTCTATGGTGCATTATTGAACTAATTGGTTTAGTGTTTTTTGAGACTGAGGAAAACAGATAGTGTTCAATAGAACAATACTCAATTTCAGGCAGCTGGCCATAATTGTGTTTGGCACTACTTTTAGTCTTGACTCGATTAGTAAACAGATTGTAGTTTAAGATGATGACTAAGAGCAGAAAACTTTAGATTGAAAAGTTTAATGTAAAATACTTTAGTTGGTGGAAAATACAAATGAAGGATTTTCTCGTTTAGAAGGACTTGGATATTATTTCAGGTGAGAAACCCAAAAAGATGGAACCATCTGAGCGGGAAACTTTGGATAAAAAGACCAAGGTGGTTATTAGGTTGTCTTTGACAAAGGATGTTGCGTTTAACATTCTGAATAAAACTACAACAAAAAGGAATCATGGATGCATTGTCTAATATGTACAAGAAGCCTTTAGCAGCAAATAATGTTTTCTTGATTTGAGAGCCGGTTAATATAAAGATGAAAGAGAGAAGTTCAGCTAAAGTCCATATCAACAACTTGAACTCGATTTTGTCAAGACTTGGGTCGGTTGGTATCAAATACGAGGATGAGGTTCAGGCTCTATTGTTGTTATCAGCATTGCCTGATAGTTGGGCCGTACTGTTACAACAATTACTAATTCCACTAGCGTGTTCACTTTAAATAGGATTTGAGATATTATTCCATGCGAAGACATCAAAAAAAGAAATTCATGTGATTCATCAAGTGAATTACTAGATGTTGGTTGAGGAAGAAAAAATAACAAATGTAATAGGAGAAAGAACATGAAAAGGAGCCAGTCTTGGACTCAAAATGATATGACATGGTTGGAACTATACACAGATGAGACACTTCAGGAATCAATGTTTGAATGTTTAGAAAGAAGTTAACACTACAACAGAATACCCAGATGATGATGCTTTAATCTATAGCATGGAGAGCAGTGTGGACTCCTGGGTCATGGAAGCTGGAGCTTCTTTTCATGCTACCCATAGCAGCAAAGCATTGCAGAATCTAACAGAAGGTGATTTTGGTAAGGTAAAACTAGCAAACAATGATGTTCTTGATGCTACGGGCATGGGTGACATGAATTTAGTTATTTCAGTTGGTTCATGGACTTTGAAAGATGTCAAGTTGATTCCTAGCTTGAAAAAACAGTTGATTTCTGTTGGTTAGTTGGATGAACAGATGGACGTGAGGTTAACTTCGTGACCATGCAGTGGAAAGTTGTTAAAGGGAATCTTGTCATTGCTCGTGGAAGAAAATAGGTTCATTGTATATGCTCAGTTAGTTTTTAAAGAAGAGACCATCCCAGTTAAGAAAAAGATCAAAGTTCAGTTCATAAAATCTCGTAGGCTGAAGAAGGTTTGCTTTGCAAGTCAGAAACCTAGAGTCACAGAAAAGATTCAGAGTGAATATGAATGAAAAAGTTCATGTAAACTAATTAGAGGATTTCATGACAGTAAAAGCACGTGTCATGCTTCAGTTACAGTTCCTAGATGACTATGGATTAAAAGAACTAATATTCCATCTAATAAAATCCCTCTAAATGATTACTTGCTAAATATGGAGGGTGTTTGTCTCAAGGTGTTTGAGGATCCCATAGTTTATTTCAATGGAAGCCGTTAGGGGCAGAGAATGGGTCAAGGACAGATACTGCCGTAACTGATATTTGAAGCTTGGGGGAGCTTTAACGGGCCTTCAGGTTAACCGATGAGAAGGCCACTGCAACCAGGAAGATGAGAAAGATTACAAGAGGTAGAAGTTCACAGCGGAAGGTAGTTTGAAGATTATCAGCCTCCAAGTGGGAGATTGTTGGGTTTTGTAGAGCCCTGATTTGGGCTCGGGTTAGAAGATAATTCGGTGGCAGATTAATTAAATTAAATACCTGGTTTGCTTTTATTTAATTATAGCCCATCGTGGTTTTCTCGGGATTAATTATAAACCCTAATTTTCCCTATTTATGTCGTGTATTATACTTGTAGTTACTCACGGGTTAGGCAGAAAACAATAAAGGAATATCCTGATTGCAGCCCGTGGACATAGATCACATCGATCGAACCATATGAAATCTCGCATGTTCATCTTTGTTCTTTGGTTTTCTCTCGCAGTTAGATTGTGTTTGTGTTTTGATCTACACCCTGATGCCTAACTTATATAGGACAGGAACTTCTAGATTTAATACTAGAAGGCGGTGGCTAAGGTTTGTACTGAAAGCCTTAACTCTGATACCATGTGAATGCTAATGAGAAAATATCTAAATGAACATAACAAGGGAGAACCCTCAATATATACAAGAAAAACCCAGAGACAGCGGGTCATAAACTAATAAACCAAACTAAAAATACTATATAAAACGCATAGTCTCAGGATTCGCTACCCCACCCCACGCTCGCGAACCAGATCGCTCGTACCGGATTCGGGTTCATTCGAGTATCAATCGCCCTACGATTCACGATCCGGTTCGCTAAAATAGGCGAATTTCAATTTCAATGGAAACTGAACCAGTCTACTCCGATTCGCGAACCGGATCGTAGCGATTGGTGAATCCGATCAAATAGAAACGTGATTGGTAATCAAAAGGCATGTTTAGACTTTCAACCTTAATAATTAATGGTTGATTGCTTTAATTGCTTACTCTTCGTTAATAATTTTTTCGCGCTATTTGATAACGGTGCCAATATCATTGCATCTATTATAAATTGGCACTTAATAATCCACTAAATATCTTTAAAAATATAATATAGATTGTTTTTTATAGGATACGCCGTACCGCACTATATGGTACACCGTACCACACTATATGGTACACCATACCGCGTACCGAATTGGCGTTCCGAATGAACCTACCCCCAGTGTACCGAATTTTATAAATTGATAAACCGCGTACCCGTTTCCGTACTGCGTACCGGAACGTACCGCGATCCATGTGACTATGATACAACCCAAACAGCCTTGAAGAAGAAAAAACTGTAAAGATCAGTGAGTAGCAACGAAGAAAAAGACCTGCTACTATCCTGATATAAAGAAGAGTGCAGCTGTCAAGCCTGCAAGTCCAGTAATGAATGCTAAGCCTACAATTGTTATGATCAGCAACTTGGTAACCGTTAAAGAAAACTCTAAATTAAAAGCTTATCTAATATAGTTTGGATCGATACAAACCCAGTAAGAAGATCCTGGTAAGTTCAATTGTTAGTCTAGCCCAAAGAAGCAAGACCAGCCCAGTTGCGAGTTACAGGTCAAAGGCCGACGGCGAAGGATTAGTGGACGACCGAAGAAAGAAAAGAATAGCTAGCAAAGAATAACAAATGAACAAGGGATGCAACAGATATTTGGTGATGGAAAAGTTCAAGACAAGAAAGTGAAGAACGAAGTTGCATCAAAGACGGATGTGTAAGGAAAGAATGCTTCAAGTAGTTGAAACAAAGGAATTAAGAAAGAAGAGCACAACTCAAGATTAGGGTGAGAATGTTGGTCTAATCTTGAAGTTTTGTTCACGTGAGAAAATATATGATAGTATCTTGGAGAATATGATAGTTTCGAAATAGAGTAGGAGGCAGTGAAATTCTTATATGGGTTGATCAATGGTTTTTAATAATAGTTTTGTAATTCGAATCGATATATTAACTGATCTGTGAGATTTCAAAAACTAGCAATAGAGTGTTGGTAGGTTAATCAAACCCGTTTGACCCGATACCCAGCTTGTCAATTCTATTGTGCTAACGAATATGTACTTATACGCCTGAATTTGTAGAGATGAAAGAAGAGGAATAAACATTAAGGGACAACTTTACCTCTGTTGGTCTAGACTGCGGTCTGAAAGTGAAAATGTTCTGATAGCACGAGCAATTATGGATGATGCGATCAGGTGCACATTTCTCGAAGGGTAACCAGCAAAACGTGCGACTTCAACGGTGAAGTGCATATCAAGAATTAACTGCAACAAACATTTGGTCATAACTACAAGTCTCTAGTTATGAGAATTTGATATTTGGTCATAGGTTTGACCATTTAACTAATGGAAGGTATTGTTGGAGCATTTTTTATAATAGTTTATTTCCATATACTTCACTTGATTTCCTCGACTTGATAACAAAGTTTGAAAGATAAGTTTATGTAAAGAAGCAAAAAAGAAAGAAACAGTTATGTAAGTAAATTAAGTTATTCGTCATGGATAAGTTTACCTGTTGCAATCCTTGCGGCTTAAGTTTCGACACATGATTCTCTAAAACACCCCAGAAATCCTCTTCATTAGACATTAACCACATGACTACAGTCTCAGTTAGCCTGGCAAATAAAACCTTCTGTAACTTTTCTTTCCCATGTAACACATCCCCAGCAACTGTTGCTAACTGCTGCAGCTTCGCAAAAAGCGCCTGTAAATCACATACAGAAGGTCAAAAGGGCGTAATCATAATCTCCCAGAACTATGAACCGTAAAACAAATCTTAGTCTTATTTTAGTTAGTAAGAGTCTTAACCTGGAAGGGCAATGAAGGCAAAGGTTTAGAACTACAGTTAAGATCATCAGTTTCACCACTTAAATACACGTGAGCATGAAGTAGTATTTTACCATCTCTTGAAAAAATGAAATTCATTACATATTGTTTACAGAAATGATCTCTAAGCTCATCTAATGAATGCTGAAGCAGCTTTCTCCAGTCCTTATAGTCTATCATATTGTTCATTAGAGGGGTAATCTTATGATTAACTCCTGTTGTTGCTGCTTCCTTGATTTCATTTTGAACACTCCAAATTTTGGACATAATCATTGGTAATAGCTCGTCCGATATAGTAAATGCAGTCCCCAAAAGGGCGAGTTGTTGGGAATCTGTTTCGGCTCTAAAGGTACACCTTCGTTTAACTCCACCAAACTATCATCTTCTGATGGCTCTGGTAAAGCTTTTATCAGTTCATCCATGTATTGATTAAAAAGTTGCAAAATTCTTTATAAAATATTCCCTCCAAAATGAAAAATCACCGGGCGAGTTAGCTGATCCACTATATCCTGTCCAAATTATTTTACATTATGACTTCCATTAAGATAATGAGTTAATGACTATAATAGCATATTGCAAAATAATCAATTTTAGAATAACAAATAACATATCAATTGGTTCTATATGCTAGATTATATGGTTCAGTATGTAGTCAAACTGGCCTTGGAGTCCAAATAGATAAGAAGTTTACTTACTTTGACCATGAAAATGAACCTGGTGCCTCTATCAACAAGCAGGCCACCAGAACATATAGCAAAAGTAGATAACGGTATCACAAGGCGGGATGACAACGGCATGATTTCATCATTTCCAGAAAACTCAAGAACATTTTTTCTTGCCCTTCTGAAATTCAACTCTAGAACTTCTTCAATGTAAGGCTGCAAAAGCACCAAAAGCACCTTTGAAAGCTTCGGTCCGTGTGATTCCAAAGCAAAGCACTCATGGAGACTAACCTGAAAACAGATGCATGCAGCATGTAAGGCTGAAACAGTCTCAGAAGAAGGTGCATTCTCCTTAACCACCCGCACAAACAATTCAATCTGTGATTCGGCCCACTCAACAATTGCGTTACTATTAACCAGATCATCTCCAAACATTAAACACATCTCCTTTGTTGTCGATGAAATTGCAGAAAATATGAGATTAGATAACGTAGGGGAAAATGTATCAGGGTAAGAAGAAGATGATGGAAGAAACACATCAATATTACGTTGAAGATGTGCTCCTTTTGCTTTCAGAAAAGTTGATGTGCAAGAGGACCTTTTCCAAGCTTTAACAAACCATTAACAACAGTTTTTAAATCAGCAGCATTAAACAAGGCTTGTTCCGTCATTGCAATGAGTTGATTCTCTAGCAATGATATTTGTCTCTGAAAAGTGGATTCAAATGATATGGATTCATTTGATAAAGGATGTTTTCTTTCTGTTGCTTCTATTGCTTCTATTGCATCCATTGCTTCTTCCACTTTATGTTCAGCAAGAAGAATATTGATCCTTTCTAGTTGTCTATATTGTCGCCTAGAATATTTAACAAAAATTTTGAAATCAAGTATTGAATGGGCATAAATGCTATTTACTACGTGTTGGGGTGTTCCGTATTTGAATTGGACACGAGAAACTTAAAATTCGACCTGAATCAAACTCGAATTGCTCTTTCGAATTCATATATCGATTTTTTATTTGAATATGAAATTTTGATCTCAATTCAAATTCAAACCAACATATAATTTAGTTTTATATACACATAATTATATATTTACAAAAATATGGGCTTGAAAGTTTGATCATTTTCATTGTTATTTAATCATGTTTTGGTCAATAGTTATAAACATGGATTTGAATTTGTCACTTATCACTTTATATTGATTTTTGTATCATATCATTAGTTTGAAGGTGTAATTTTAAAGTTACAATTTAGATTTTGTCATTTGACATTTGGTTATTTCATGTTTGCATGAATTTTGATAATAGGTTCAAAATAAAATTTATTATTCGCTGAATTTGAATTGAATCAATTGAATTTAAACTGAATTCCAATTGAATTGGATTTCGAAATTAACATGAATTCAAATTTTGAACAACAATAAATTTATTCGAATCGAATTCCTACGTAGTAATTTTAAAATTCGATTCAAATTACTTAGATTCAATTCGATTCATGAACACCCCTACCTACGTAATTGAAGTCAAGACAGGTGACACATAAAAGTCAAGTAATCTTTGGTTTACCTTAACTTTTTCTTCAAATACTCATTGGAAGTTATACCTCTTGGCATGATATCGAGATACTTTTTAGTCTTCGAATCTTGTCGCGCTGCATCTTTAGATTAAAAATTGACTAAGTATTGTGTATAAACTTTTATTTTATAATTTTATTAAATGAGCAGGTACAAATATATGTCCATGTAACTGCTAACCATTAATTTTACATTTTTACTAATCTATAATACTATTAAATAATAAAAACAGACAAGATTGTCATTTTACTTGAATTTTAAGGCACCCAACATAATTTATTAAACACATGATATTAGTGTTTTATGAAACTAGTAGACATGTTCGCGCGTTGTGACGGTATAGTTGTTGCATGATTTTTTAGAGAATTCGATTTTAGTTAGTATTAGCTCAGTGCGTTATGACGTAAATTAAAAAATCAAAATACAATTATTGAAAAAGTTGAATTAAAGAAAACAATTACGTATATTACAAAAGTATTTAAGACAACTATATTATCCCAACAAGATTAGTGAAAACATGGGTGGTATTTGTGGAAGAAAATCACTTATTACCTAAACTTTAAGGGGGGTTTCGTTTTATGAATGTAGGTTAGAGTTTTATGATCATCGAAGGCAGTTTTCGGTGGTGATTTGCATAGACCGGAGAAAGTTAATGGAGAAATTGTCACCACAAATTATCATCTTGATTATTATTGAACTATTAACAACCGGCAAGGGAATATAGAAGAGTGATTAGTGCTCAATCAATGAAAGAACGACATTGAAAGTAAAATGCTGTTTTGTTTGACCACGTGTATATGCTTTAGCATTTGTATTATAAGTATCATATGGGTGTATTAATGCATATTTAAATTATCTTTCTATTCTCCTTTCACTTTTATTATAAAAAATATAGATAAATATTAAAATTATTAAACTTACAATATGCCCCTAGAAAAGTATTAGTATTATAGTTATTATAAATATAAAGATATTTATAAGTTATATACTTAAATATTTAGATAAAAAATACTAATTTAAATAGTATTTAGTTATAAAAATATATTAGTAAATATAAATTTAAATGTCAATTTATAGTATAATAAATAAATATATTTAATGAAGTGAATTAAATAATATCACATTATTAAACAATGTATTAATAATGTTTATTAAATACATTAAAGAGAAAAGGGTAAAATATCAAGGTATATAAAATTTAAGAGATAACTTTACCATATTACCTTTAAAGTGTCTTAAAATTTTAATCAATTCCCTATTCTACCCCTCTTAAAGTGTCTTAAAATCTTAATCGATTCCCTAAAGTGTTTCTTCAAAACTTATAAGCTTGGCAAAATTACATCTCTATTCAAAAGATGTATTATATAGTAGTATACATAGATTATATATATATATATATATATATATATATATATATATATATATATATATATATATATGTATGTATATGGCGTGTGAACCCACGCTTTGCCGCGGGTTGCTAAAATTCATAACACTTGATTTTGATTACTTGTACATTAGTATTCAATCCGTAGATATGGATAAAATTTATACTGACAACTCTGTTTTGGAAAAAAATCATGTCGAAACGTTGATATAATTTATCACATCATAACGAAAAATTTAGATTTTATAAACCATCATATATTTATAATTATAAGAAAAAAAAATATAAGATTCAGAACCTTGAATCAGTTTTGAGAGCTTGTATATTTTTAGTTTGATTACTAGTATATTATTACACATTATTACTTATTACTAAAATTGTTTTTATTTTGTAAATAACTATTATAATTACTTTAATTACTATTATTATTATTATTATTATTATTATTATTATTATTATTATTATTATTTTATTATTATTATTATTATTATTATTATTATTATTATTATTATTATTATTATACTATTATTATTATTATTATTATTATTATTATTATTATTATTAGTGTATACTTAATTATTAAAATAGTATTTAATAAATTTAAATGTCATTTTTAAGGATTAAAAATAATATAATATTAAATGTATTGAATTAAATAATATCATATTATTAAATAATATATTGATAATATGTATTAAATAGTATATTATTTAAAATATTTTATTAAATAGAAGTAAAAATAGAACTATTGCATAGAGCACTTGTACTATATGCTTAGAATATTGTATTAGGAGTCTTACAATTTAAGTAAAATTACTATTTTGTCCTATTATATAGTAGTATAGATGATTTATAATTTAGCCCTATTCAATAGACTTCTTTTAATTAATATATTATTTAATTCATTTATTAATACACTATTTAATAATATGACATTAATTAATTCACTATAAAAACTTATATTAATTATAATACTTTAAGTTAAAATTTTAGAATAACAACAACAACAATAACATTTTGTTATTCTATTGGTTAATGTTAATGCATTTATTTAATTGATACCCACGACTTATCAAATACCATATGTTCGGTAACAATATCATGACGGTATAATAATGAAGCTAAAACATGTGTAGATATATATGACTTATCAAATACTTATATCATTGAGATCATCAAAACCAAGATAACCTTAAAAACTATCATTGCTTGTTATCAAATACCACTAGTGTTCATTAATTGTATCTATTAGATCACATCTATGAGTTGTGATCTAGAGTTTATATCCCATATGTAAAATTAATAATCTAATTAATCACCGATAATTAAATTTTAGCATAAATAAACATATTGATTTTCATATCTTCCATAGTTTTCGATAATTTTATCTAGACATGTGTTAACACGTAAAACAAGATTAACCTATCATGTATATATAAAAAGGGGAGGGTTTTTGAGAAAACTAATAATTATATGAAAACCAAAGAAAACCACTAACATAATTCATAACTTTTTTTGTTATTTTAAATGTTAAAAGGTTATTTAGGTATTTATAACCTATATGTTGAACATATATAAAATGAAGAGTCTTACGTATATGTAACGCTATGTTGAATGAAAAAACGTTACGTATACGTAACCTATGTGTGACGTATATATAAAACTATTTTACGGTTTTCAATTGATCCATACCCCTATCTATATAGACACACACACGTATATAGAGGGTAGTGATAAAAAATCTATAAATTATGTGACCGCTTTCATTGGTTTTTTTTAGTTTTCACATAACAATGTGGTTTTCTTAAAAACATATGATTTTTTATGGTTTCTATGTATAAAAACTACTTATCTCTAAACTTTAAACCCAAAAACTTATAAACTTTTTAAGTTTGAACCACTTTTATAAAAATAAATAGTTTATATTAGTTTTGTGTGTTCTCTTTTTAAAGAGTTAAATGTTTTTTTCCCCTGGTTTTATGTCGTTTTTGTCATTTCAGTACTTGTGTTTTAGTTTTTGCAGTTTCAGTACCCGTGTTTCAAAAAAAAACCAAAACAGTCAGTCCGTCCAAATCTATAGATAACGTCTGTTACCACCAGGGATAAAACCATCATTTTCTTTATTATATTGCTATTTTCATCTCTAGTTTTATATCATTTTTATCATTTCAGTACTCACGGTTAAATACTCTTTTAATGTTACGATATATTTTTGTTTTTGCAGATTTTAATGTTGTAACTAGTTATTAAAGTCAATAATATTATATAATTTTTTTATTTTATAATATATTCCGGTGTAAATAAAGTTTCCTAGTTTTTTAAATGCATTTTATCCACGGCATCACGCGGGTGTGAACTTACTAGTTAATAATAAAAACGAACTTTCTTCATAGTACCCAACCGATCTTTTTTTATCACTTCCTCCTTCTAGACTACTTTAGATAAACTTAATAATCATACGTGAGGAACCGCCTTAGTCTTTCGCCATTGACGATTTCCTGCCCTTGATAAGTGTTTTGATGAATTATTAATGAAAATGAAGGGGAAACGACAAAGGCACAAAGCGAAAAAAAGAAGAAAAGAAAAAGAAGCCACATACGTGGACGCTGGACAAAACCACGTAAGAACAAAAACAAAACAGACTAGTGCAATAGGCGTATCAAACCAATCTTGAAAACTAGTTAAGTAATAGAGAAATTAAAAACCTAACCAACAAACTAGACAAACAACTTGCAACAAAGCCTAACTATAAATTATACAACCACTAACAAAACCAGCTGCGTGCCATTGTTTTTGAAAGTTTTAAAATCAAATAGAGATAATAATCATACTTAAATTATCATTAGTAGTATTGAAGAAGAAGAAATGATCGTGCTGAAGAAGAAGAAAGGATGAATGTGAATGTGATTGATCGTGAGTATTGAAATGACAAAAATGATATAAAACCAACGACGAAAATAGCACTTTAATAAAGGAAATGACGGTTTTACCCCTGGTGGTAGCTGACGTTATCTTGGGATTTGGACGGAATGGTTGTTTCGGTGATTTTTTGAAACACGGG
>CM046439.1:36334356-36394356 GCA_025506505.1 Flaveria sonorensis | reverse complement strand
GTTGGTATCAGAGCTAAAGTTTAAGAGAATTGTGTAAATATTTTCAATAAGAACCTAATCTTAAATTGAGGATGGGATGAAAGGAAAGGGATGCCAGTCCTAGTAGCTACATGCCCGCAGGTAAAAGTTTTATGTAAAAGATTTATGTGAAAGGTTTTATATAAGTAAAATGTTAACCGGTATTATATGCACATGTTATGTGGCTTGTCTGCTTTTGTGTAGATTTAGATACTGATGTAGTCAGGATAGGAAATGCTTGGGAAATGAAGAGTAAAGTAAGTGGCTAAACACAACTGGCCACTGTGATTAGGGACTTACTATACTTGACATATCTTGAGCTATTACCTTGATTGACCGTGTTGGTGTTTGAATCTTGTATTGTTCTAGATGGCTGGTGGTAGGTATTCTGAGGCTTCGCGTGGTGGAGGTCATGGTGGACGTGGTGTTAGACCGCGTGTCACGAGGAGCAGATCTAAGACTGCTGAGACGGCTCCTGATGAGCCAGCGCTTCGTCACCAGGACGGTGAGGACGGGAGTGCTAATCTGAGAGCCTCAATGAAGGAGGCAATAGCGGAGGAAGTCCAACAGGTCATGCAGATGATTCTTCCAACTGTAGTAACCGATGTCATTAGAGCTATGAAGGAGGATGAGAAGAAGGAGAGTGAGAAGAGGAGAACCGCACGACGAGAAGGTGAAGCTGGAGGTTCTAGGGGTATGGAGCAACCCGATGCTGACATGGTTGTCTCCAGTGACGATGTGGAGGATGAGGAAGCTGTGTAGGAGACTGTGAAGGGATGCAGCTACGGAGCATTCCAAGGTGTAGGCCTCCTGTGTTTGATGGAAATGGGAGTGCAGTGGCTGCACAACGTTGGGTGAGAGAAATGGAAGCGGTACTTGAGATTAGCGAGTGCCGCAAGGATCAGAAGGTGAAGTTTTCTACCTACTCATTTGTGGATTCAACCTTGTTCTGGTGGGACAATATTGTTCAGGCTGAGGGCACCAGGGCAATCGGGAGGATGAGGTGGAAGGAGCTGAAGAGGTTGGTAATCGAGGAGTTTTGCCCTCATAGAGAGCTTGACAAAGTTGAGAGGGAGTTCCTGAGCTAGAGGCAGGAACGATGACTCACCAACAGTACACCACGAAGTTCAACGAGATGCCAAGGCTGGTGCCAGATCAGGTGACGCCTGTGTCACAAAAGATCAAAAGGTATATTCAAGGTCTGCCAGCAGATATCCGCAGACATCTGATCGCTGCCTGGCCAGGGACATTTAGGTTAGTGGTTGACTTGGCGGGGAGGCTGTATGATGAGCGAGAGGCAGTGGCGATGATGGATGAGGAGGAGGAGCGGAGTTATGTTAAGAGTGGGAGCGGAAGGCGGATGATGATGATGGTGAGTTTGAGGCTGGTGGTAAGAATGTAAGGATGGATGATCCAAGGATGTTAACAAAGGAAGCGAGGGCATGCAAGAAATGTGGAAGGAGCATGCAGGAGAATGTAAGTGGGGATCGAATCTCTGTTTTCAGTGTGGAAAGGAGGGCCACTTGGCGAGGATTGTCGTGCAATAAGATGTTACAGGTGTGGTGAGAGTGGACACAGGAGCAGAGACTGCAAGAAGTCGAGAGCATAGAGCTTCGGTGCAAGGAAGGATGGCAGAGGATGAAGGTCAAAGCATTCGCTATGACCAGGAGGAGGCTAGAGCAGACTTCGACGCGACGTCAGGTATGTTTCTGGTAATTTAAATTTGTGCCTTGTGCTTGATTTGTGGTGCTAGTAGTGGTTTCATTCCTGCTGCCTTCTGTGATAAGTTGCACATTAGGAGTATGAAGATCGATGCGTCCTTCGATATAGAAATTGCTATTGGTGAGTCCACTAGGTTACCGGATGTCCTAGAAGATTGCACGATAGAATTGAGAGAGAGTGTGTTTCCTGCTAGACTGTTCAGGACAGACATAGGTGGATAGACGTGCACCTAGAGAAGAATTGGCTAGAACCTATAAGCCAAACACAGAGTGTTACAAGAAAGTGGTTTGAGCAATCGCGCCCGACAGGAGTTCGGTGCCGATCTACGATGAAGAAATGATGATGAAGGTCTCGTCTTGGGAAAGGAGATCACTTGATTCAGAAAGCAAGGGAAGCTAATACTGAGGTGTAAAGGACTAATCTGAATTGTTGCTCAGGTAAGAGAAATGGCATGTCAACTGGAGCTACTCGACGTGTTAAGTGAAGTTATCCGACATTTCATGTGTCTCGTTTAAGAAAGTGCTCAATCAATGAGGATGTGATCGTGTCACTGGAGAATACTGAGATTGATGAACGATTCAACTACGTGGAGCAACTGACATTTTGAGAAGGGAAGAAGGGATAAGTCGAAGGATGGTTCCACCTGTGCGAGTACAGTGGAGCCCAGAAGGGGACTAAGCCTACGTGTAAGATCAAGGAAGAGGTGAGACAGCGTTACCCGTAACTATTCGAGAAGCGACAGGTTTCGGGGACGAAACCTATATAAGGGGGTGGACTTGTAACACCCCGAATTTTTAATTAAAAGAAAAACAAAAAGGAAGAATTCTGAAAGAAAAGTAAATGGGCACAAGATGAGGGGTGCAAAGTGTAAAAGTGCACAAACTTCTTTATTTTAATAATATAAGAGGTATGGCCGCCCATAAAGCAGGAATCTGCTTTCCTGCTCTCGGCCAGAAGAAGAGGAAATTTCAGGTTTTTAGAGAAAAAGGAAGAAGAAGCTGCTAAGGTGAGTTCTCTTGAACACGAGTTCTGTTTCAGTTGGGTTTTAAGTCCTAAACCGAAGTTGTGGATGTTTTAGAAGTTGTTCTAGAAAATTTGAAGCTGAAATCACAGGTGGAAGTACCTGGGTTTGAAGATCTGCTTCAGGTGAGTTTCTAGACCCCTCTTTTACAGATTTTAAAGCTTTGGGGCTGTTATGCATACCGGGTAAATGTTTTTGAGAGATAACCGAATGTTATGCTTGTTGTTGTTTGACCGTATCTATTGTGGTTGTGTGTTTGGTTGTGGTTTAGTGGTTAGAATTGTTTTTAGGATGTTTAGATGCCCTTAGAATGTTAGATCTGTGCTTGGGTAGTGCTAGAATGCCTTTCAGATGTTTTTGGCAGTTTAGATATTTTCAGAATGTTCCTATGCGCCTAACTGAATTGTGGTTAAGTGTTGATGCATCTAACTGACCTTCATGCACCCAACCAGTAGTCAGGCGCCCAAATAGTACCCTCATGCGCCCAGAAAGTTGGCCATGAGCCTAAGTGTTGCTCATGCGCCCAAGGGTCCTGATGCGCCCAAAGATGGTGCGCCCAAATAGTGGTTCATGCGCCTAGAAAGTGTGGAAATGCCTAAGTATAGATGGTGCGCCCAAATAGTGCTCATGCGCCCAAAATTGTTTATGTGGCCAAGTGTTGGAACGCCTGAATAGGGATCATGCGCCCAAATAGTTCCCATACGCCCAGGAGCTTTGATACTTAGAATTTTCTGCTAATGCGCCCAGAATGTTATGTTATGCCTAGTTTTAGACTTAGGGCTTTCTTAGGGGCTTTAAGAGGTGATGTTTGAGATAGGTCCCGTTGGGATGTGGTGGCTTCTGCATGATGTTGTGGTGGTTTATGTTGCGTGTGTGGTGTGTTGTCTTTCTTCATTAAACGGTTTTCAAAACGTATGTATTATGTTTTATTATACGTTATGTATGATGTATGGCTTTACGTTTGATGTTCGTAAAGTATTATGTAACGAAGTGAAAGATAATAATAATGAAAAGTGGAACATAAAGAACGAATGGAGTCTTTGTGACTCGAAGGGAGTCTTTGTTACTCGAAGGGAGTCTTCGTGACTCGAAGGGAGTCTTCGTGACTCGAAGGGAGTCTTCGTGACTCGAAGGGAGTCTTCGTGACTCGAAGGGAGTCTTCGTGACTCGAAGGGGATCCTTGTCACGTACCCCGATACTGTGTCGGTCTTCGGACATGACGCTGGGGTTTTGTTTACAGGCCCCGACCAGTATCGGTCTTCGGACATGAGTCAGGGGTATTGCATGAGAGGGATCCAGATTGCATGAAAGATAATGATGAATGTACGAAATGTACGAATTGAACAATGATGAAGATAATAATAATATTATCAATGTGTACGTATGATGTGTGATCGCATACGTTTACGAAGGTTATGTTTAAAGAAAGTAAAGTATTTTATTTATAAAACTAGACCCACTCAGTGTCGCTGACTTTTTGTATGCATGATAGTTGGCAGGTACTTTGTTGATGTTGAGGAGTTGCAGGCATGGATGCATACGCTACTGGGATGTTTTGAGACTGGCATTCACATTTTGACATGTTATTGTATTTGATATGTAAACGATTTATGTAACGAGATAACATGTTTTAATTATTAATGAAAGTTTTAAATTCCGCTGCAAAAGAAATATTTATTTTGAAATATTATGCGATGACGGTCCAGCTGTAAGCGTCCCGGGAACGGGGCCTTACATATATATATATAAATATATAATATATATATTATATATATATATATATATATAATATATATATATATATATATAATATATATATATAACACACCACACACACACTACATACATACTCATATTAATTTTTTTTTACTTCTGTCCATATACGTACTAAATATTTAGTCATAAGATACTTTTTTTTGTTGTTATTATATGAATAGACTACTTGTTAGTAATACATTTATACATACATTATTAATACCTGTATTTTGACGATGAAACATATAATGCTCATGTTCTTACTAGCAATGAGATTAATCATATTGCAACTGAAAATGATATCTTATTTCTAACTGGTGTTGAAAACGAAGATATTCAATTAAGTTCATTTAAACTAATATTTATTTGTTTAGTTCCAATTTTGTTTTATTTCATGTTTTGACTTTGAAGATTCCATATGTAACATTCCATACCAATCCCCTAGTGCTCGTTTTTTGACTTTAAAGATTCCATGTGCAACACTCTATACCAATCCTAGATGATTCGTCATAATAGAAATCGCTAGAAGACGAAAGTGATGAAAAAGAAGATCAAGAAGAATCTGAGCATGATGAACAGAAATAAATGATTTTATTTGTTTTACTCTGTCTTTTTCTTCTTATACTCAAGTTTACATACATATGCATACATTTTACAATTCACTTTTCTATGTACATATTTTGTTACATTATATGGGGTGTGTTTACTTTATTACATATACATATTAAAGAATATGTTAATGCTATATGATATGGTACATATACTGATACATATGTGTTTATTTGTGTTTTTACTTTACAACATATACGTACTATAAGATACACTCGTGCTCCATGAAACATATCTTGATACATATTCGTTTATTGGTTTGTTTTCTTTATTACATATGAGTATATACTTATATGCTACTGCTCTCTGTCAACATATACTTGCTACTGCTCCCTATCAACATATACTTGTATCATACTGATACATATGATTTTTCCTTTGTTAATACTTTATTACATATAAATATTAAAAGATTTGTTATAATATGTTATGCTTGTAACTATTGGAAAACGAACCATTTGCAGCATTTAAGATCTATAATTAAATTCTATTATAATTAAAATTACCAAATGTACATGCGATTATCCAAAACATATAAGATTCTCGTGCACTTCCAAAATGAATAAAACCAAATTACCAGAACATAGTAACATATGTTTAATGAAAAAATTATACTAACACACCACATCTTTTTTTGGTTTTCTTCTCCAACTCTTCTGTTTCTTTCAACATTTTATCTTTATATAAGTTTATCTTCTGCTACTTTTCATCATGGTCAAGCACTAATGCCCAACAATCAATCATATTGTAACATCCCGAGCGTTTGGGTCATATGTAATAGTTGAAATACAAGCAATATGAACTTTACATTTTATATCTTGTCAAAGGAGTAAGTAGTGAGTAAATTGTCTATTTGAAATTTAAAGTTTTTAGATGAAATTTTTTATGTTACAAGTGCCCGTTTGAATATAATAATAATAATATATTATATTCGAACCTGCTCTGTTTTTTACGAACCTTAGGTTGACTCGTAGAGAAAAATAAGCTGTCACGACAGCATATCCGAAATTTTATAAAATGTTATACATTAAAAGTTATAAGAGAATAACGAAGCAAACAGCTGAATTAATTATGTTAAGTAAGCAAGCAGGATAGCAGCTCAATTACATCCACATCGCCCGCCTCCGTAAATTTTTCACCTGCCTGCTGCTACCTTATAACTAGAAACTTTAAGGTTAAATTTAGACTATAAGTTTCTTTGAGAACGCTCTAATACAAAGAGAATCCCAGGTTCTCAATACCCTGTTGGGTGTTGCTAGATGACGTTTTTTGAGATCGAGTAGGGGCGTGAATAGGGGAGACTCTACATCAAATTGTCGTAGATAGTTTTCAGGTATGTTCTCGTTTAATTATATCTTTAGTTATTATAGTAGTTATTATTATTATTATAGTTATTATTTGTTTTTGTTGTAGTTGTTATTATTATTATTATTATTATTATTATTATTATATATTATTATTATTATTATTATTATTATTATTATTATTATTATTATTATTATTATTATTGTCATTATTATTATCGTTATTATTATTTTATTATTCGGCATTAAGGTTATTAATGGGGAAGGTATTGGGTAGCCCCGAGGGTTGGCACTGGCATGACGGAAATATTTAAGATATGCCAACTAGTAAGGGTTATACCAAAGGGTTGGCATAGTGTAAGGGAAAGTGTCGAATAATACCAACAAATAGAAAAGGATAACAAATAATCCCTAAGATAGTTGCTAGCTAGAATGTAGCTTAAATAATGTTATTTTGTGTATAGGATAATACTTGATAGTAGTGAACCTGAGCAGACATATCACCGATCGGATTAGTTAAGGTGAGTTCCTCTGAACTGTTTTCTAAAATGGGATGTGATGTTCTGATAACTAGTAATAATTGAAAAATTGACTATCAATAGCATCTGTGATATGTGGCAATGCTAATAGGATACTTGAGGGCTACCTGTATGATTCTTTAGCCAGTGGAGTTTGTATACATAGCCTGGTTATGTTAATTTATACTGCGCTTACTCTGTTCTTATCTGTTTGTCATGGTTGTATCTGCTTGATGCAATAGTCAATATTAATATGTTTTAAATTTTGAAGAATGCTATGTTCATGAACTCACAAGTTTTATGTTAAGTCCCAAATATTTTCTTTTTATGGACACACATCCTAGTTTCTAGGTGATTACAAGAATAAGAGATTATGGACTAAGCTTATGTGGAGATAAAGAACTAAAGTATTGCTGAGGATTTGGGTCTCTACCATAGTTAAACTGATGTAATATTAGTATTGTATTAGAAGACAGATGTATAATACATTATAATTTATATTTATAGTTTGACTTCCGCTATGTATTATCTGATTACTATGTGTTTTGTATATTCGATGCGTAACGCTCCCAGGGTGTGCCCTGGGAGGCGGGCGTTACAAGTTGGTATCAGAGACATAGTTTAAGTGAACTAGGTACAAGGATAGTATCTAGACTTAAACTTGGGAAGATGCTTTAAGATAGATAGATTAACTGCTTAGGTATTGGGTAACGGGTTTTGGTAAAACTGGAGGATAATGGCTAGAACATTGTAAGTTGTGACATCCGGTAATTTTCCGTTACCAAACTCCGTTAGTTCCGTTAAGTCTTGCATACACGTGTCGGGAGCACACACTAGTTGTCGTTGAACGCTGGTGACTTAATAATAATTAATAATGTTAAACAATAATTTCTATGTTGATTATTAGTTGTGATTATGTGATTTAAATGTTTATTGTGAATTTTATCGCGTAACGTGGAAACGTGTATATTTATTTCGTGTGTTTTGTAGCAAATGGAAATTATGCATGATTATTATTTGTGACTAATGATAATTGTGTTTAGTAGTTAAAAATTATTTAAAAACTATTCAAAGAGTCTAATTTTTATAAAATACAAAATGCAAGGGTTTAAAGGGTAATTATGCAAAATTATATTGTTTAAACACACAAACCCAACCCTAATTCCCCATCCTCGGCCGCGACTTCTTCATTACACACCCACACATTCGCGATCCAAGCAAAAGAACAAGCTTTGGCATCGTTTTGGATCGATTCAAGGATTTTAACGCTTAGAATCATCAATTGCAAGTCATTACATGATTTAAAGGTTAGATTTTGTGTTTCTTTGATGTGTTTTATACATGGCCGAGAACTGGGTTCGAAAACTGTTATGGATGTCTAATTCTTTGATGTTTGTTGATGTTATGATGTTAGTTAGGTTATATTGATGCTAGTTAACGTTGATTATGCAAGAAAGCTTTGATTTTGTTGCGTTGTTCATATGTTACTATAATAGTAACTTTATTTTGCATGAAATGTTGAATTGATGATGAATTGGTGTTATGGATATGCTTATGATGATGATTAGATGCTAGATGGTTGATATGAATGTTAGGAATTCAAGAATGCATGTTGTAGTTCATACCTTACTAAAGATAGTAACTTTTGGGTATGAAAGTTGATGAATCATGATAATTAGATGTAGTTGATCATGTTTAAATGTTGTCATGGATTTGGATTGGTATATAATTGATGAATTCATGAATGTAGTGTGAGTTTGATGAATTTGGGATGAACTTTCCCAAAAGGGAAACTTTATTTGTGCAAATCCGTGAATTGGATAAATTGAGCATGTTTGGGATATTAGGACCATGCTAGTGTGTTCATGGATGGTTTCTAAGGTGATTAAAGTGTTGTTTAGGTTATATGAATGTTGATTTGGTTTGTTACTTGTTTGGCCTGTTTGTGGAAAAATCATGGTATGAGTCATATAGGTAAGCTAGGACTTTTGTGGATTGATGATTGATTAAGAATGAACATTTTAGATGTTATGAGCATGATAATAGTTGAGATTCGCATTACTTGTATGATATCTAGTTGTATGATGATCTAGTTGGTACATGTGATTAATGAAGTGTTATATGTAATCAGTTTGTATGTTAATCATGTGTGATGTACTGTTATGCTTGTTGAATGAAATTTCACCTATAATGTCACCAACGGTCAAACGGGTCAACTGGGTCAAATGTGTCTTGTCATTCGTAAACTTTGAATTCCTTGGTTGTAGAGCACTTAGGGTTTCATATTGATTCTGTGTGCACGTGCTTATGTACTCTTGTGTTTTAGGTGACCTTTGAAAGTTGTCTTTCCCCTCTTTCTTTCAAGTTAAGCTCTAAGTTAATTCTTGCGCGCATCAGGTGAGTTCTTGCCCCACTCATTTTACATAATATTTTTTGGGGGAGATAGCATACTGTTGATCACAAACGCTTTTATATATGAGTGTGTATAATATTGATATAGTGTTGTTTACCATGGAAAGTCCTCACACTTTCGGATTGTTAATATTGACTAGAGGGGAAATTTTGGGTAGTACTACTGGGTCTGACGAGCCCCACCTGTGTGACTCGAGGTCATACGGGTGCAATTTTGTCCTAACATATATTCGTCACGACCTGGTAAGTCGTGACGGGAGGCACAAACTATCACAGTCAGCTTCAATCGCGAAATCACTATGATTAATATTTTTATGTTATAGACTAGCTATCTATTGCAATACACTACTTATGAATTGAAAACTGTTTATCGGTTTACCTATTAACGCAAACTCTTGAACTCACCAACCATGTGTTAACTTTTTTAGTATGCTATTCTCAGGTTAAGGTTGCCAGTTGCCTAGGAGCACGCACATCAGCATTGTTGAGTTGTCTGCATTTGCCTTGTTTACAAATTTGGGATTATTTTCATATTAAACAATTGTGTATGGGGCGCGTATGTTTGCGCATTCTCTTTACATACTACTTGTTTGGGTTTTCTGGTTTTAAAAATGCTTCCGTAGTATTTTAAACGTTAACTCTGGTTTTGTTTATTAATCATATAGAGTCGTTCTTGGTAACTAACGACTGAGATCCTGGTATGTCACGTGCCTCGCGGTATAACCCCGCACGCGGATTTTGAGGGTGTGACAGATTGGTATCAGAGCCATTGATTATAGGGAACTAAGTTGCATACACACACTAGACTATAACCGCACAGTTGTTAGTTACTTATCGCTTACTCTCCTTACTGTATACTCATTGGCATACGCAACACGTACTTCGCAGCATGGCATCGTCGTCCAGAAATTTAGGCAAGAAACCTGCACGATCTGAGTCACCTCCTACTTCTCCTGTACCAGATAGGGGATTTAACTGGCCCCGACATCCTTATCCTCCTGGTGAGATAGACTGGGATCAGCCTTTCATACCTCCTGAGCTCGATCCTCCGTGAAACTGGGATTTCTACCCACCTACATAAACCGTATGGCTTATAGAGAGCGCGTACCACCTGTAGCTCCTACACGACCTAAAACTAGGTCATCGACCACCTCTACTTTGCCTACACTTCCTACCTTGAGCATCCCTCTGGAGCAGGCATTTGCAGCCCTAGTAGCCACACTGGACACAGAGCGACAGCGTATTAGAGGACTCACTGATGAGAACTCTGCATTACGATCTGAGATGCGTCAGCTGCGTTTCCAGGTAGAGACGCTTCAGGAGCGACTTCGATGGCCATTGGTGGACATCATACGCTGGCAGGCAACGTGGTAGCACTTAGTGGGCGCATGGACCACAGGATCACCATAACATAGTGATCGATGATAGGTTTGCTAATTTAGAGGCATAGCTAGCAGCACTTCATATTGCTGAAGCCCCTGCACCTTTGGGGAAGACCCTAATGAGGAAGAACCAGAAGAAGATCCGGAGGAAGAACTGGATGAAGTCCAGAAGTTGGAGGCTTTCTGGCATGATTTGGCAACGCTTTTGCCCAGGCATGATCAATCCGCCGATCAAATGAATTGAGCTTTATCAGCGTGGCTTGGTTCCGAAGATACAAAGCATGGTGACTGTTGTGAACCTCACCACTATCAAGCAGGTTATTCGATTGGCTCACAAGCTTACTAACCAAGCAGTGGAGCAGGGAAAGCTACCCAAACAGGGCGCTATGGCAAGCGTGCCTGAAAATAAACGCAACTGGGATAACTCTGGCAATAAGGGATCTTTGTCAAACAACCAATCTCAGCAACATCAGCAGCAACAACAGCACACTCAGCAGCATCAGCATCCACAGCAACAAAGGAGGTTTGATAACAACCGAAATTCCAATCAGCCATCCTCGGCATCGCAGGGACAAGGAGGCTATGTGGGGAAAAGTCCTAAGTGCAATCGATGCAACTACCATCACACCGGCAGGTGTGACAACTTCCGATGCCAACGCTGTGGTAAAGTTGGGCATGCAGCCAAAGACTGTCGGGTGAACTGATGAAGAAGCCTCAACAATCACAAGAAACTCCGAAAGGTTGTTTTGAGTGTGGAAAAGAAGGCCATTACAGACGCAACTGTCCCCAACTTAAGAGGAATGGTAATGGCAACAACAACAATGGAAACACCAGCAATAATAATAATGGCAACAACAATAACAACAACAATGGTAATGGCAACAATAATGGAGGCAATAACAACAATAGAGCCAAAGAAAGAGCCTTCGTCATTGGCTCAGGTGAGGCTCTAAACGATCCTACAACAGTAACTGGTAAATTTTCGGTTAATGGTTGTTTTGCTACCGTATTATTCGATACCGGAGCCGATAGAAGTTTCGTGTCCACTAGGTTCTGTAGTCTTTTAAGTGATATGCCCTCAGCCTTAGAATCTAAATACACCGTGGAGTTAGCTAACGGCACACAGATTCACGTAACGCATATTCTTAGAGACTGCAAGATAGAGCTTGCTGGTCATACATTCACCATAGATCTCATGCCTGTTACGTTAGGAAGCTTTGATGTGGTAGTAGGCATGGATTGGCTTTCCGATAAGCAACCGGAAGTCATATGCCACGAGAAGATCATACGGATTCCCTTTAGTGAAGAAGTCCTTACGGTCAGAGGTGATAGGAGTGGTGCGGTGATAGGCATCATCTCGTTTATGAAAGCACAGAAGTTGTTACGAAAGGGTCGACTGGCCATATTGGCACTCGTCACAGATAAACAGATCGAGGAAAAGAGGATAGAGGATATCCCCATAGTTCGTGAGTTTCCCGAGGTGTTTCCGGAAGACCTGCCTGGATTACCGCCTCATCGTCAAGTTGAATTCCAGATTGAGTTGACTCCAGGAGCCGCTCCAATTGCGAGAGCACTGTATCGGTTAACTCCGAACGAACTGCAGGAATTATCTGCCCAACTACAAGAGTTGTTGGATAAAGGGTTCATCCGACCGAGTTCGTCGCCCTGGGGAGCACCAGTTCTATTTGTGAAGAAGAAGGATGGTACATTTCGAATGTGCATTGACTATAGGGAACTGAACAAGGTTCTATCAAGAATAGATATCCCTTACCTCATATCGATGATTTGTTTGATCAACTGCAAGGATCAAGCTATTACTCTAAGATTGATCTAAGGTCTGGGTATCATCAGCTGAGAGTTCGAGAAGAGGACATCTCGAAAACTGCCTTCCGTACACGATATGGTCACTATGAGTTTTTGGTCATGCCATTTGGGTTGACGAATGCACCAGCAGTATTCATGGACCTCATGAATCGTGTGTGCAAACCCTATCTTGATCAGTTTGTTATCGTCTTTATTGATGACATACTAATATACTCAAGGACCGAGGAAGAACATGAGAAGCACTTACGTTTAATCTTAGAATTACTTAGAAAGGAACAACTGTACGTAAAGTTTTCTAAGTGTGGTTTCTGGATACGTGAGGTACAATTCTTGGGTCATTGTCAACGAGAAGGGAATACATGTTGATCCTGCTAAGATTGAAGCGATAAAGAATTGGTCTGTTCCTAAAACACCAAGTGAGATACGACAATTCCTTGGATTAGCGGGATATCATCGACGTTCATCGAAGGATTCTCTAAGATTGCACAACCTCTCACAGCCTTGACTCATTAGGGAACAACATACAAATGGGTGAGAGTCAGGAATCTGCTTTTCAGTTACTGAAACATAAATTATGTAGCGCACCAATATTAGCGTTACCGGATGGTAGTGATGACTTCGTAGTCTACTGCGATGCGTCTATTCAAGGACTTGGATGCGTCTTGATGCAGCGGGATAAGGTGATAGCTTACGCCTCTAGACAATTGAAGATTCATGAGAAGAACTATACCACCCATGACTTGGAACTCGGTGTAGTAGTTTTTGCCTTGAAGATCTAGACATTACTTGTACGGTACCAATGCACCATCTACACCGATCACAAGAGTCTTCAGCATATATTGGAGCAAAAGAGTTGAATATGAGGCAACGGCGCTGGGTAGAGTTATTGAATGACTATGATTATGCTATCAAGTATCATCTGGAAAAGCAAATGTAGTTGCTGACGCACTGAGTAGAAAAGAGACTGCTAAACCTCGACGAGTGCAAGCTCTGCAACTAACGATTAGTACGCAATTACTTGAACAAATCCTAGAGGCTCAGACAGAAGCTCTGAAAGCAGAAAACATTGGGTCTGAATCGTTAAGGGGAATGGAAAAACAAATGGAAGTAAAAGCGGATGGAATTTGTTACTTCATGGATAGACTATGGGTACCTCTACACGGAGACCTGAGAGACTTGGTGATGAGTGAGGCTCACAAGTCCAAGTATTCTATACATCCTGGATCTGACAAGATGTACCACGATTTGAAGGCGCACTATGGTGGCCTAACATGAAAGCAGATGTAGCTACTTATGTGAGCAAGTGTCTGACCTGCTCGAAGGTTAAGTGGAGTATCAGAAACCATCTGGTCTACTACAACAACCCGAGATCCCTATATGGAAGTGGGATCAGATATCAATGGATTTTATTACTAAGTTACCGCGTACTTCTACTGGTTGTGATACAATATGGGTTATCGTGGATCGATTAACAAAATCTGCTCATTTCTAGCGATGAGAAATTAACTCGACTCTATTTGAAGGAGACCGTTTCGACGCATGGAGTACCGATCTCAATTATTTATCACACTTCTGGCAATCACTGCAGAAATCTTTGGGTACGCGATTGGATATGATTACTGCTTATCATCCACAGACTGATGGTCAAAGCAAGCGTACTATACAGACTTTGGAGGACATGTTACGTGCTTGTGTGATTGACTTCAGGAATAACTGGGAAGTTCACCTACCATTGGTGGAATTTTCTTACAACAACAGTTATCACACTAGCATAAAGGCAGCACCTTTTGAAGCTTTGTATGGGAGAAAGTGTAGATCACCAGTTTGCTGGGCTGAAATTGGTGATAGTCAATTAACGGGTCCTGAGTTAGTACACAGACAACTGAGAAGATTGTTCAGATAAGGAACCGCATGGCTGCAACGCGAGACAGACAGAAAAGCTATGCTGACAAGCGACGGAAACCCTTAGAATTTCAAGTTGGTGACAAATTTTTATTAAAAGTCTCACCATGGAAAGGCGTAGTTCGGTTTGGTAAGCGAGGAAAGCTAAATCCGAGATACGTTGGACCATTTGAGATAGTGGAAAGAATTGGTCCAATGGCCTATCGACTAGCCTTACCTGATTCATGGAGTGGAATCCATGATGTATTCCATGTTTCAAATCTAAAGAAATGTTTAACGGATGAAACGATGGTCGTACCACTGGAAGAAGTTCAAGTAGACGAACAGTTACGCTTCATTGAGGAACCTGTCGAAGTAATGGATCGTGAGGTGAAGACACTTAAGCAAAGCAAGATACCCATTGTCAAAGTTCGATGGAACTCGAGACGTGGACCAGAATTCACGTGGGAATGTGAAGACCAAATGAAGCTTAAGTACCCTCAGCTATTCGAAAGGACGATGCCAGCCGACGAAGGTACTGATTAAATTTCGGGACGAAATTTCTTTCAACATGGGGATGATGTGACAACTCATCCAAACTCACACGATTTCGATTTCTTATGCCATGCAGTAGACCAGTGATGGAACACTCACCATGTAACGCAATTTTCGGGACGAAAATTCTTTCAACATGGGGATAATGTGACATCCGGTAATTTTCCGTTACCAAACTCCGTTAGTTCCGTTAAGTCTTGCATACACGTGTCGGGAGCACACACTAGTTGTCGTTGAACGTTGGTGACTTAATAATAATTAATAATGTTAAACAATAATTTCTATGTTGATTATTAGTTGTGATTATGTGATTTAAATGTTTATTGTGAATTTTATCGCGTAACGTGGAAACGTGTATATTTATTTCGTGTGTTTTGTGGCAAATAGAAATTATGCATGATTATTATTTGTGACTAATGATAATTGTGTTTAGTAGTTAAAAATTATTTAAAAACTATTCATAGAGTCTAATTTTTATAAAATACAAAATGCAAGGGTTTAAAGGGTAATTATGCAAAATTATATTGTTTAAAACACAAAACCCAACCCTAATTCCCCATCCTCGGCCGCGACTTCATTCACACACCACACATTCGCGATCCAAGCAAAAGAACAAGCATTTGGCATTGGTTTTGGATCGATTCAAGGATTTTAACGCGTTAGAATCATCAATTGCAAGTCATTACATGATTTAAAGGTTAGATTTTGTGTTCTTTTGATGTGTTTTATACATGGCCAAGAACTTGGGTTCGAAAACTGTTATGGATGTCGAATTCTTTGATGTTTGTTGATGTTATGATGTTATTTAGGTTATATTGATGCTAGTTAACGTTGATTATGCAAGAAAGCTTTGATTTTGTTGCGTTGTTCATATGTTACTATTAATAGTAACTTTATTTTGCATGAAATGTTGAATTGATGATGAATTGGTGTTATGGATATGCTTATGATGATGATTAGATGCTAGATGGTTGATATGAATGTTAGGACTCAAGAATGCATGTTGTAGTTCATACCTTACTAAAGATAGTAACTTTTGGGTATGAAAGTTGATGAATCATGATAATTAGATGTTGTTGATCATGTTTAAATGTTGTCATGGATTTGGATTGGTATATAATGATGAATTCATGAATGTAGTGTGAGTTTGATGAATTTGGGATGAACTTTCCCAAAAGGGAAACTTTATTTGTGCAAATCCGTGAATTGGATAAATTGAGCATGTTTGGGATATTAGGACCATGCTAGTGTGTTCATGGATGGTTTCTAAGGTGATTAAATGTGTTGTTTAGGTATATGAATGTTGATTTGGTTTGTTACCTGTTTGGCCTGTTTGTGGAAAATCATGGTATGAGTCATATAGGTAAGCTAGGACTTTTGTGGATTGATGATTGATTAAGAATGAACATTTTAGATGTTATAAGCATGATAATAGTTGAGATTCGCATGACTTGTATGATATCTAGTTGTATGATGATCTAGTTGGTACATGTGATTAATGAAGTGTTATATGTAATCAGTTTGTATGTTAATCATGTGTGATGTACTGTTATGCTTGTTTGAATGAAATTTCACCTATAATGTCACCAACGGGTCAAACGGGTCAACTGGGTCAAATGTGTCTTGTCATTCGTAAACTTTGAATTCCTTGGTTTGTAGAGCACTTAGGGTTTCATATTGATTCTGTGTGCACGTGCTTATGTACTCTTGTGTTCTAGGTGACCTTTGAAGGTTGTCTTTCCCCTCTTTCTTTCAAGTTAAGCTCTAAGTTAATTCTTGCGCGCATCAGGTGAGTTCTTGCCCCACTCATTTTACATAATCTCTTTGGGGAGATAGCATACTGTTGATCACAAACGCTTTATATATGAGTGTGTATAATATTGATATAGTGCTGTTTATCATGGAAAGTCCTCATACTTTCGGATTGTTAATATTGACTAGCGGGGAAATTTGGGTAGTACTACTGGTTCTGACGAGCCCCACCTGTGTGACTCGAGGTCATACGGGTGCAATTTTGTCCTAACCATATATTCATCACGACCTGGTAAGTCGTGACGGGAGGCACAAACTATCACAGTCAGCTTCAATCGCGAAATCACTATGATTAATATTTTTATGTTAATAGACTAGCTATCTATTGCAATACACTACTTATGAATTGAAAACTGTTTATCGGTTTACCTATTAACGCAAACTCTTGAACTCACCAACCATGTGTTGACTTGTTTAGTATGTTATTCTCAGGTTAAGGTTGCCAATTGCCTAGGAGCACGCACATCAGCATTGTTGAGTTGTCTACATTTCCCTTGTTTACAAATTTGGGATTATTTTCATATTAAACAATTGTGTATGGGGCGCGTATGTTTTGCGCATTCTCTTTACATACTACTTGTTTTGGGTTTTCTGGTTTTAAAAACGCTTCCGCAGTATTTTAAACGTTAACTCTGGTTTTGTTTATTAATCATATAGAGTCGTTCTTGGTAACTAATGACTAAGATCCTGGTATATCACGCGCCTCGCGTTAAAACCCCGCACGCGGATTTTGAGGGTCTGACATAAGTGGAATAGATAAGTAATGACACCTAGCCCCTGTTATTTTTTGTCTATCGGTACTAATATGTTACGGATCATAATCCATCATGTGAATACTAATTCCCTACTCCCTCATGTAGGTTTTCATTATGACAAGAGGAGGAAGTACTCATGGTAGGGGTTGTGGTAGACCTCCTAGTAGTAGAAGGCAAATCATATATTGGAATTGATCCAGAAAGCATGTTATTCTTTGTAAATTTAATGCCGACCATTCTAAGTGAATATGATATCATTCTTGGGATGGATTGGTTAAATAAATATTGTGCTCATCTCGACTGTGAACATAAGACGATGACGGTATGTAAGCTAAATGGGGAAAAACTACTAGTTCATGGAAGTGATGGAAATCCCAAGACAAATATCATCTTAGCAGTGAAGGCAATGAAATGTATTCATAAAGGATGCGTAGCCTTTCTCTTGTGCCTGATAGATGCTAAAAAGCAAATGCAGATCAATGAAATCCCTATAGTATGCAACTTCCCAGACGTGTTTCCGGAAGATTTACCAGGACTTCCACATGATCGTCAGATATAATTTCGTATTGATTTAGTACCTGGTGCCAAACCAATCATGAAGGCTCCTTATCGTCTAGCCCCTTCGGAGATGAAAGAACTTATGAAGCAAATTGACGAACTCTTAGAAACAAGATTTATTAAACCGAGTTCCTCACCTTGGAGAGCGCTAGTATTGTTCATCAAAAAGAAAGATGGTTCAATGCGTATGTGCATTGATTATCAAAAATTAAACAAGTTAACTGTCATGAACAAGTATCCTTTACCAAGAATAGATGATTTATTTGATCAACTTCAAGGAGCCAACTACTTTTCAAAAAAAAATGATCTTCGATCAGGTTACCATCAATTGAAAGTGCGCGAGGAAGACATTCCCAAGACCACATTCAAGACGCGTTATGGGCATTAGGAATTTTTGGTTATGTCTTTTGGACTAACCAATGTCCGTGTAGCATTTATGGATCTGATGATTAGAGTTTGCAAACCATACTTGGATAAGTTTGTCATTGTCTTTATCGACGACATACTTATTTATTCTAAGGACCAGATGATCATGCCAGACATCTGAAAATAGTTCTAGAAACCCTTCGACAAGAAAAGCTTTATGCAAAATTCTTTAAATGTGACTTCTGGAAAAGAGAAGTTCAATTCCTCGGTCACGTGATAAATGAGAAGGGAATACAAGTAGATCCTGCCAAGATAGAAGCTGTGATGAAATGGGAATCACCAAAGAATCCCAGTAGGATTAGGAGTTTTTGGGATTAGCAGGATACTACCAAAGGTTTATTCAAGACTTCTCCAAGATTGCTACCCCTTTAACATCTTTGACCAAAAGAATGTAAAGTTTGACTGTGGACCAAAGCAAAAGAAGCTTTCAACCTTCTAAAACAAAAGCTTAGCAATGCTCCTATACTTTCATTGCTAGATGGTAATAAAGACTTTGCAATACACAGTGATGCCTCATATAATGGTTTAGGTTATGTGTTGATGCAATGAGACAAGGTTATAGCCTATGCATCACGACAACTAAAAATTCATGAAAAGAACTATACTACGTAGGACCTTGAATTGGGTGTCATAGTGTTTGCCTTAAATATTGAGGCAAAGAAGGTGAATGGAACTTCTCAATGATTACGATTGTGAAATCAAATACCATCCAGGAAAGGCTAACATAGTCGCGGATGCTCTCAGTTGGAAAGAAAGAGTTAAACCGATTAGGATAAAATAATTAAAGATAGATGTCAAGCTTGATTGGAAAGACCAAATCAAGAATGCTCAAACTGAAGCATTGAAAGATGAGAATATTCAGGCTGAAAGAATGATAGGTAACCAAAAATTACTGACTCAAGGAACAGGTGGAATCCTAAGATTTGGTCAGAGAATTTGGATCCCAAAATTTAGAGGTATTCACGGCAAAGTATTGGATGAAGCTGACAAGTCCAAATACACAATGCATCCTGAAGCAAACAAAATGTATAAAGATATTCGAAATCACTACTGATGGCCTAATATGAAAAGATCTATAGCCCAATACATTGAGAAATATCTAACATGTCTGCAAGTTAAGATTGAACGTCAAAAACCAGCCGGTCAGTTACAATAATTGGATTTGCAAGTATGGAAATGAGATAGAGTGACGATGGATTTTATCACGAAACTTCCAAGAACACGAAAAGGATATAATGCTATATGGATCGTGGTTGACAGGCTAACCAAGTCAGTATATTTCCTCCCATAAGTGAGAGATATCCCATTGAAAAACTGGCCAAGATATATATTGATGAAATAGTAAGTAAACACGAAGTGCCTTTATCCATTATCTCTGATAAGGATAGCCGATTTACATTCGGATTCTAGAGAAGTTTCCAAAAGGAACTGGGAACCAAAATTCGTTTAAGCACTGCATATCATCCCCAAACCGATGGTCAGAGCGAGCGAACAATTCAAACCTTGGAAGACATGTTGCATGCTTGCGTGATTGATTTTGGAGGTAGCTGGGATGATCATTTGCCTTTGATCGAATTTTCTTATAACAACTGCTACTATTCCAGCATTAAAACTACACCGTTTGAAGCCTTATATGGAAGGAAGTGTAGAACTCCTATTTGTTGGACAGAATTAGGGGATGATCAGTTGACTAAAACCAAAATTATTCTTGAGACAACTTAGAAAATCCAACAAATAAGACGACTAAAGGCTGCTCAAGATAGACAGAAGAATTATGCAGATAACAGAAGGAGGCCTTTAGAATTTCAAGAAGGAGACTATGTAATGATAAAAGTCTCACCATGGAAAGGAGTGATGAGATTCAGTAAACACGAGAAGTTAAGTCCTAGGTATATTGGACCGTTTAAAATCATCGCAAGAATCGATACAGTTGCATACAAGTTAGAATTACCTGAAACCTAAAGAGTTATTCACAATACTTTTCACATATCGAACCTAAGGAAATGTTTAGCAGATTCAACACAAGTAGTGTCATTGGAGGATGTGCAAGTAGACGAGAAACTAAACTTCACAGAAGACTGTCAAAGATTCTTGATTTTCAAGAGCAAAAATTAAGAAAGAAGATAATTTCACTAGTATTAGTTCAGTGGCAAGGTCAGAAAGGGCTTGAGAAAACTTGGGAATTAGCAGAAGAAATGAAAGCCAAATATCCTCAATTGTTTGAGTAGCCTTTGAATTTCGAGGACAGAATTCTTTTAAGATGAGGAGAATGTAACATCTCGAGCATTTGGGTCATATGTAATAGTTAAAATACAAGCAGTATGAACTTCACATTTCATATATTTTCAAACGAGTAAGTAATGAGTAAATTATATATTTGAAATTTGAATTTTTTGGATGAAATTTTTTATGTTATAAGAGACTTGTTTGAATATAATAATATATTATATTCGAATCTACTCCATTTTTTACGAAACTTAGGTTGACTTGTAGAGAAAAATAAGCTCGTCATGACATCATATCCGAAATTTTATAAAACGTTATACATTAAAAGTTATAAGAGAAAAACGAAGTAAGCAGCTGAATTAATTATATTAAGCAAACAGGCAGGCTAGCAGCTCAATTAAATCTCGCCTCCGTAAGTTTTTCAGCTGCCTGCCTACTACCTTATAAATAGAAACCATAAGGTTGAATTTAGAGTATAAGTTTCTTTAGAAACTCTCTAATATAAGAGAATCACGAGTTCTCGATACCCGTTGGGTGTTGCTAGTAGAAGTTTTTTGAGATCGAGTAGGGGCATGAGTAGGGGAGACTCTACATCAAATTATCATAGATAGTTTTCAGGTATGTTCTCGTTTAATTATATCTTTAGTTATTATAGTTATTATTATTATTATAGTTATTATTATTATTATTGTTATTGTTATTATTATTTTTGTTGTAGTTATTATTATTATTATTATTATTATTATATTAAGCGTTAAGGTTATTAATGGAGAAGGTATTGGGTAGCCCGAACAGAAATATTTAAGATATGCCAACTAGTAATGGTTGTAACAAAGGGTTGGCATAGTGTAAGGAAAAGTGTCGAATAATACCAACAAATAAAAAGGATAACAAATAATCCCTAAGATAGTGCTAGCTAGAATGTAGCTTAAATAATGTTACTTTATGTATAGGATAATACTTGATAGTAGTGAACCTGAGCAGACATATCACCGATCAGATTAGTTAAGGTGAGTTCCTCTGAACTGTTTTTTAAAACGGGATGTGATGTTCTGATAACTAGTAATAATTGAAGAATTGACTATCAATAGCATCTGTGATATGTGGTAATGCTTGATAGGATACTTGAGGGCTGCTTGTATGATTCTGCTTTAGCTAGTGGAGTTTGTATACATAGCCTGGTCATGTGAATTTATACTGCGGTTACTCTATTCCTATCTGTTTGTCATGATTGTATCTGCTTGATACAATAGTCAATATTAATATATTTTGAATTTTGAAGAATGCTATGTATATGAACTCACAAGTTTTATGCTGAGTCTCAAATATTTTTTATTTATGGACACACATCCTAGGTGCCATGTGATTTCAGGAGTAAAAGATTATGGACTAAACTTATGAGGAGATAAAGAACTAAAGTGTTGCTAAGGATTTGGATCTCTTCTATACTTAAACTGATATAATATTAGTATTGTATTAGAAGACAGATGTATAATACGTTATAATTTATAATTATAGTTTGACTTCCGCTATGTATTCTCTGATTACTATGTGTTCTGTATATGCGTAACGCTCCCCAGGGTGTGCCCTGGGAGGCGGGAGTTACACATATCATTAAAATTTTATATGTAATAAGAATATTAGTCCATGCCTAATATTTGTAGCAAATATAGGCACACTGCACACAAAACCATACATATTCATAGGCTATAGCATATTAGTGTGCCTCATGCATCTGTGTAATTTCATAAGCATGACGTCTAAATTATGTAAAGTACCAAATATGTATATGTAATAAGAATATTACATATAAGGAACGATAGTCTTACATACATGTACCGAAAACCTTACCTACATGCAACCTAAAAATAAAAAGTATGTAGCTATACTATTACATATACGTATCAGATACCTTACATTTATGCAACCTAAATATATCATGTATGTAACTATACTATTACATATACATACCACAACTATTAAAGAAAATAGTTATGTCAGTTACATACCTACATGTTTTGATATCCTCTCTAACTTCTATAACACTCTTGATGAAACAAGAAATACAATTTAGTCTTCCTAAATATAGAACCTATATCGTATACACTCTCGCATCTTAATACCATATGAACTTACTTTTGTATTAATTTCCCATTGACTTGAAGTTTTTTCAACTCCTCTACTTTCCTACAAAAACAAAATATCATACAATGTTTATATTTTATCAAGATAAAAAATATAAAGTTGTAAAGTTGAAACTTACTTCTCAGCAATGATCCATGTCATTAGATAGTTCCATACTCTCATCTCTTCCTTTGATCCACCCTTTTTATATCACGTGGCCTATCAATAAACGAGGAAACAAATCTTCTTGACTGTTGCTTCCCTCGTTTAACCTTTCCTTCCTCACTTTTCTTCTCTTCCTTTATTATTTCACATCATTTACTTGGCACTTTTTAAACTACAAGTAAAATCACCCCAAATAACACGTTTGATAAACTAGATTACACATTTGCATCCATTATATAACAAAAATACATATATAGTACATTCATTTTGATGCTTACATATATGGACCATACGTATAAGTACCAAGCCAAGTTCTGTTTCTATGCAACTAAAAACACCAAATAAAATCTACAACCTATGTACTTACATATATGTATCGAACCTTCCTCAACTTATAAGGAAACCCTAATCATATTATTAACATAACAAAGACTTATATGTACGTATACGTACCACACCATCCATTTGATAACAACTAACTAAAACTAACAATCACCCGATATACATGTATGTTAAACCAGATTACTCATCTTCATCGTCATCCATTATTGAATTAACATAAATTTCATGTTTACCACATTTTTTACACATAAATTTAAAAGCTTACCTCTGATAATGAATTCAAAACGATCGACACACCATAAACTTTCAATCTATGGATAGAACCAAAAACCATTCGAAACATCTATATGCTTCTACACATGTGATGATGGTGGTATGGATTGCAACAAAAAGTAGAAAAGGCGTGGTGCTGGTGGTGTTCGAAGGCTTCGACTAGAGCACATGGTCGTGTTCACTAGTGGTACGCAGTAGCCATAAGGTTCAGTTTGTAGCATGATGGATATGTAATCTTTAAAATTTGATGGTGGCTGTGATGGTAGGTGACGGCAAGGCGATTCGAATGGTGGTGCTCAATGGAGCAGATATGATCTCAACATCCGTTTAAACTAGATCCGTATATGATGAATTTAATATAATGAATCAAATGAGATTGAGAAAAATAGGGATTTAGTCAAATATAATAGAAATACAATAATTATGTTAGTTGTAAGATTACAAAAAAATTCTTTTTAAATAAAATAAAAAATAATATATTAAAATCTATGATTGGTTGAGACTAGTTTTTATGGTTTTTAATTATAAAGATGGATTTCATTTGATCCATCCTCTCTATATATATAACAATACACACACACACACACACACACACACACACACACACACACATATATATATATATATATATATATATATATATATATATATATAGAACATGTTAGAAACTTGTGTATTATGTGGATTAAGTAAAGGTAAAATCAAATAGTTAGTATGATGTTTTAAAAATAATAATTATATATTTTTAGTTTTAAGTAGCAAAAAAACGATAACATTAAAAATGAAAAGAAGTGAGAAAAGAAGTGACAAAAAGAAATTTTTGTGAGCTAACATTATAAGATATGACGACAAAATTGAAAAATTAGGAAAATAAGATCTTAGAAGCTAGAATTTCAACACGTGTCAGCATAAGTTACTTATTTATTAGATAAGTACTACGCTAATTCCCCATCTATTACATGGATTAAATAAAAAATAACAAATAATTAGTAACGAAGGTTTAATATATAAAAGAAAACATATTATGTGATAAGATATTATTAAAATACGTATAAATAGATTTATTAAGTGATAAATTATAATATCACTTTTAAAACTTTTGCTTTTTTAAAAAATGATGTTTTCTTAAACATTTCGTTTTATAAAAAGTCATAAAATCTCCTTATTTAAAAGCTCTGGTTTTTAGTTTTTTTTTTTGTTTTTTTCAAAAATCTTCGTGTAAAAAACAATTTATTTTATAAAACTTTGATCATTTAAGAAGCCTGGTTTTAAATATTTCATATTTTTAAAAAAGTTTATTGTTATAGAATAATTTCATATATTTTTAAAAAGTTATGTTTTAGAGTATTTTTTTATAAAAAGATTTGGTTTTTAATTTATTTAAAGAACTTTTCTTTTAATTTGAAAAGGGTATAATATAGTATGAGGAGGTCTAGAATTTTATCACATGACATTTTAGATCTTAATTTATATAATATAGTATATAAATATTATATACATATATACAAAAATATATTAGTTTATGTATATATATAAATTTGTAAACGTAAAGAAAATTATATACTAATGTAAGTTATCATTAATAATTAGATATTTGTTAGGTCCTAGATTAGATTTATATAGATTCACGCTGTTATATAGGGTTCTCAGTATATGCTTGTGGTTCTCGGTCTAGGTTCACGGTTTATTAGGGTTCTAGGGTTTGGTTATGTAATGGACTTAGGCTTTTAGGTAAGTCTAAGTATATATTGTGAATCTCTGAATGAAATCATTAACACTTTTGGTCATAATTCTAATTCTCTCCAAAGTTTCATCGTGTTCTTTGTGTTCATCGAGATCGATACCAGACGAACTTCAAGTTCGCGTGTTGAGCATAGCTTGAATCATCACAATCAAAGGATTCCGCACTTTGATTGTGATTAGTTGATATTCTGTTGTTAGATCTGCTAGATTTGGGACTTACAATTGGTATTAGAGCCATTAAAGTCTTTCAAAGGCTCGAAAGAATATCAAGATTCAAGTTGTTTTCAAAGATTTGTGAAGTTTAGTCGAAGGTTTTAAGGTTTTTGGTGAAAACTCGAAAAAAATCGAAGTTTCTGGGCTGTTTGTTCTTCAGGGCTGAAGAATTTTTGGTGTTCTTGTTGAAGATCATCGAAGATTTGGGTAAATTTTGGTGTTTGATCCGGTTTTAGTTGGTGTCAAGAAGATAGGAGTGTTAGTAGGTTATTTCAAACTTTAAAAGATTTGATAATATCTTTTGAATTTTTAATCGAAATCTTTCTATCCCAAAGATTTCGGAATCTTTGTTGATTATCAAAATCACGGGTGTTTGAGTATTTCTCAAGTTTTCGAAGCTGTGGTTCTCGAAGACATTAGTTCTCGTAGTCTTGGTTTTCGAAAAACTCAAGTTCTCGAAGTTAGTTGTTTTCTCAGTCTTGGTTCTCGGCTTTTGCAAGTTCTCTAAGTTCTCCGACTTGAATACTGGTTCTCGAAGTTCTAGGATTTCAGTAGTTGTTCTCGGTTTTCAGTGGAAGTTCTCGGATTTAAGTAGCTGTTCTCGGTTTTCAGTGGCAGTTCTCGGATTTAGTAGTTGTTCTCGGATTTAAGCAGCAGTTCTCGGATTTTTTACTGGTTCTCGGATTTTGAATTCTAGTCTTAAAAATGTTGAAAATGGATGTTCAAAAGCAACTCTTGGCTAATCAAACTCAGTGGGAGATGGATAATGCCATTGGAACCAGCACTAGGGTTCCAAGATTGATGGTTGGTGAATCGTTTGCTGAATGGAAGTACAGGTTTATTCAGCATATTAAGGGCAGAGATCCTAAGTTATGGAGGTCTATTCTAAGGGGTCCGGTTCAGATTACTTATGAAGTTGATGACAAGGGCATTGTCGCTCTTAAACCTCAAAATTTATGGTCTGATGAGGATTTTGAGAAAACAGAAGTTGATGAAAAGGCCTTAGCACTCTCACACAAGGTTTAGCACATGAGATTTCAATCGGATTCAGGGATCACACTTCAGCAAAGAGCTTGTGGGAAAGTGATTAATGCTTTTGAGGGAAACGAAGACATGAAGCAAAGGAGAAAGGATATGCTTCGTCAAAAGTTTAACTTGTTCAATCACATTCTTCATGAGACCTTAGATGCTCAAATTAACAAATTTGTTACTTTGATAACTCAAATGAAGACTGCTGATATAGTTTTGGATAATGGTGAAGTGAACAAGAAGCTGCTCAACTCGCTTCCTCGAAACGGGGATATGAACATTGGTTTGATCAAGAAGACAAAGGATTTGAATAGGTTGACTCTTCAGGAGATGATTGCTTGTATTCGGGCATGTGAGATGGATGATCAGCAAAGAGCCATGAACCATACCAGTTCATACAATCAAGCAGGAGTGACAAGTTCTTCAACTGCTTTGATCTCTCAAACTGGGTATATGCCTCCAGCTATACCATTGTCATTTGCGTATCCTGCGCATATGACATATCAAGATGTGAATGCTGGCCAAATTTCTTCTTCTGCAAATGTTACACCTCAGCATGCTAATGTGGTGGTTCCTGCGAAATTAAGCAAAGAAACTGAAGAGAACATAGCTTTGATTGCAGGATTCATGAATTGTTACAAGGCATTTGTAGAAGGAAATTTGATTCATCCATCTGTGATGAGTTCTGATCTGGAGCAGATTCATCTTGATGATGTTGAGGAGATGGATGTGACTTGGCAGATAGCTATGGCAGTGTTTCGTGCAAATAACTTTATTAATAAAACTGGGAAGAACAACTGGGAAAAATCTGGAGATAAAAGATTGGATTCGGTAAAGCAAATCTGAGGTGCTTCAACTGTCACAAACCAGGTCACTTCGCCAGAGAATGTAAGGAACCATAGGTGGAGCAAGTTAAAAATGAAAGAAGGATTGTCCAAGTGAGGAACTCTAAAGCAACTGGATATTCATCTGGCAAGGTAATGGTAGCTCAAACATTTGAGTTTGATTAGGAGGATCTAATAAATGCATTGAACATCACTAAAGTAGGAGATCAGACTGCAAATCTCTCCTAGATCGAGGGAGATACAACTGAGGAAAATTACAATCAGTTTGAAATCACCACAGAAGATTTGCATGCATTCATGGCAGGCGTTGCTCCTACTGAGGTATTTTCTGTTCTTTGTACTCCTTGTCGGGAATTGGGTTCATGGTATAAGGGACACAATAATGAATTGCTCAGAGAAAATGATCAGTTAAGAAGTAACTTAACCTCATATACTGATCAAAACAAAGCTTATAAAGATAAACTAGTTTCTGTTGAAAAGGATATTAAAAAATGTAAGCAAGATCTGAGCAATCAAACCTGTGTCAGCTTATATCACAAATAAAAATGTGAGGAACTGAATCAAAAACTCGAAACTTTGAAATCAAAATTTGAAAATGCAGATTTCAATTTTAAGAAATTTGAAGGTTCAAGTCAAGTTCTTGAACAAATGATAGGAACCCAATTGAAATTTAGT
This sequence comes from Flaveria sonorensis, assembly GCA_025506505.1. NCBI lineage: Eukaryota > Viridiplantae > Streptophyta > Magnoliopsida > Asterales > Asteraceae > Flaveria > Flaveria sonorensis. The sequence goes on along the minus strand of CM046439.1, from coordinate 36,366,169 downwards.
TAAAACAAAGGAAAAGGTTTGGATTACAAAGAAGTATCTCCTTCGTACAATCACAATTATACGTCATTACCCATAACTGATGAGGAGATATTAAGAGAAAGAAACATGGTTTACGGAAAGGGATTTGTTGAAAATGTTGTAAAAATTTCAAAACCAACGAAAACCTTTGAAATAGTGAAACCGAAAACCAAAATTTCTTTGAATCAAGTGCCAATAACAACCTTTGTGAAACCTGTTGAATCCGCAAATATGGATGAGATTTCGAAATCTGTTGAAACACCTAAACCGTTACTTGATGATTTCGAACAAAAACTATATCGAAGTTTTTATGATTCAATTAGCTCAGTAAGTGTTTCGAACAAGTCCGAATCACTTAGTGAAATTGAAACAGCAGAAAAATCTATTTCAAATGTGAGTGTGAACGAATCTGATAATTTTGATTACTGTGCAGATGAAGGGATAGTTGAGGATTATGTTTCAGAGAATGATGATGATTGTTTAGATGCTTCGATTTCTTTTAATAATTTTATTTCTATTTCTGAATTTGATTTGCATAATTTGTGTGTTGGCTCTTCAAATGAGGGCACTAAAACTTCTTTGAATGATGGTTTATCTTTACATTTACATGAAACTAGAAAAACTTTTGTTTTAAATGCCAATGCTGAACCATTCAGAAAATTAGATTTTTCAGATTCAAAGATGACAACTAAGAATGATGTTTGCATTAGATGTGAGAATTGTTGTCAAACCACAGGTTTGCAGGTGAAGCAGGCTTCAAATGAATCCGTCAACTCGACGACTTCATCAAAGCCTAAGAAAAACATGAAAATACCACATCAAATATTTTTCTTGTGGCGTTTCAGGACATATTGCTAGAAATTGTGAAAAGCAAAGAAACAAGAATAATCATCATCCAAACCATCAGAAAGCCAAATCAATTAATAATGCGAAACCAAAAGACAAGCAAAAGAAAATTGCTACTCTTAGGGTCAAGCATACTGATGGTGATTGGAACTCAGCTAAAGTAAAACATGCAAATTCTTTTCATCAAAAACAAAATTACAATAATTTTGTTAACTATCAGAGACACATTTTTTACAAGAAAAGGGGAAATCAATTTAACAACAAAATTGCTGAGTTCAGGTCTCAAAATCTCAACAATCTAAACAAAAGCAAAAGTTAAATCAATCGATTTCAAACAAATTATCTGCTGCATCATCAAGAACTGCTAGTGCGAAACCTAGATTTAGAAAAGTCTGGGTTCCTAAATCTAACTAAACTGCAACATGTGCAGGAACAGCTTTGGAAAAATCTGATAAAATTGTGGTATGTAGATAACAGTTGTTCCAGGCATATTACAAGAGGCATCTCCTAATTATCCAACATTCAGAATTTTAATAGGGGATATGTCTCATTTGCAGGAGGTGAGGCACGTAAGATTACTCAAAAGGGTACAGTTCAGCATGGAGGCCTAAGCTTCAGAGATGTAAATTTTGTATAGGAACTAAAACACAGCCTTCTAAGTATTTCTCAAATTTGTGATAACAATTTTTCAACTCATTTCACAAAGAAAGGTTGTTATGTGTTAAAACCAGATTCAATCATTCCTGAAGAATGGATTTTACTAAAAGCTGAACGCAGGGGAAATGCTTATGTTATAAATATGAATAAAGAACCCCCTGTAGAAGTTACATGTTTATTTTAAAAAATCTCTGAACATGAGTCCATGTTGTGGCATAGAAGGTTGGGTCATTGTAATGTCAAGAATTTAAATCGGCTTTCTAAAGGAAATCTGGTAAGAAACCTTCTTGTCAAGGACTTTCTGACGAATGAAAAATATGTTGCATGTGCTATAGGAAAACAACATAAAAGGCCCCATTTTTCAAAACAGATCACATCCATAAGTCATGTTTTGCAATTACTTCATACGAATCTTTTTGGTCCGGTAAACGTTGTAAGTATAAATCGCAAGTCTTATTGTCTTGTTATTATTGATGATTACTCACGTTTTACATGGGTGTTTTTCTTATCTAACAAGAGTGAGACTGCAAAATTACTTAAGCATTTTGTCATACTTATGGAAAATCAAACAAATTAGAAGGTCAAAGCAATGAGGAGTGACAATGGAATTGAGTTCAAGAATGCGGTTTTGGACCAATTTTGTGCAGAAAAGGGAACTGCCAGACAGCATAGTGCTCCAAGAACTCCACAACAAAATAGAGTTGCTGAAAGAAGAAATCGCACTCTCCTTGATGTTGCTCGCACTATGTTGTGTGATTCAAAATTGCCAACTTTCTTCTGGTCTGAGGCTGTCAACACTGCCTGTTATATTCAAAACAGGGTATTGATAAACAAAGCTTAGATGAAGACTCCTTATGAGATTCTATATGGACACAAGCCTTCGGTTAAACATTTTTGGATCTTTGGGTGTCCATGCACTCTACTGCGCTCGGATGTGTCTGGAAAGTTTGATGTTCGTGGTGATGAGTGCTACACGGGGTGTACAACAAAATTACAAAAGAAGTGGTTGAATCTTCTAATATGGATTAGCAAGAAGAGAATTCTAATGATGCAAGATAGGGACCGAACTGGATCTATGACTATTCGTCCTTGTTTAAGTCACTTAATATACTTGGTGATTATCCAGTCATAGTGCCAGTCAGTATGCCTCGTGAAGAAGAGATGGTTGAAGATAGTTCACAAGGTTCAACATCATCGAAATTGATGCATGTGAAAAATATATATTTTTGATAAAGGTTTTTCGCACAGATTCAGTTTTAATTGGTTATTACTAATACTAAACTACACACACAAAAGGCAAGTGTACCTGTCGTGAGGTAATAGTGTTAGTAAGAATCAAGTATCAATACGTGGACACATAAGCCTACTCAACATCCCTTATAAATGACTATCAGTTTTATGTTTTAGAAAATGATAAGTTAAACAAAATAATGATAAATAAAGATAGATAGAGATAGATTGAGACTTCTGGTGATTCCTTCAGTGAAGTAAGGTTATTATCTCAATTTAGATTATAGTTATGTAAAAGATATTGATTAATATAATTATGTTACTGTTTATAAATGCGAGCTGGCGTAATTTCTCGTCTATCCGCTTCGTAGTGACTAGGACCTCATCAGGATGAGACTTACTGAATAAATCAAAGCCACTAGTAATGTAGGTAAATCTCCTATGACCTTTTGACATATGATTTCTGAAAACATAATTTAATGTTAAAAAGATAGTTGATCAGATTTCTTTCTAACATACCATTAATTTTAGAAAACCATAGCAATTATTGTAGATTTCTCAGACTAATAAAACGGACCGTAAATGATTAGAAAGTTAAGGTTATATGATTCCTAATAGCCATTTCTAGTTTATTAGCCATGAATTTATTATAAAGACTGGTTTCAAGAATAAAAGTTAGTTCATATGTTTTTCAATCTTGTATGACATTCATAATTACAAATCATAACTTTATCACTCCCCGTTCAAATGTAGATGCTACCCATCAAAAGTTTTCCCAAGATTACCATAACATTAACATAATATAAACCACACGATTAGTTCATCACAAGTTACATAAAGTTTCACTAAATTAGGATAACAAATAAAGTTTAGCTCATAATGAGCTTGAACATAACAACAAAGATAAATGATAGTAATGAAATCATCGGTAAATTAGAACAATCAAACCGGTGATCCACTATGGATGATATTAAACGATCCCGAGCTTCTTCTAAGTGTTGAATGAACCTTCAAAACCTTCTAAGGACCTCCAAATGCTGGGTTCCCGAGAAGGAACTTCAGCACTTCACCTCCTAAAAGCTCCCCTTCAAAGTTGCAAATGAAGGTCTATTTATAGGCTTTCTGGAGTGTTTAAGCACGGCCCCGTGCCTAAAAAGCACGGCCCCGTGGTAGTACAATGCTTATGTAAGTTGGTCGGCTTGTACGCTCAGAAGCTGTCGGAGCACACCCCCGTGCCTTAAGAGGCACGGCCCCGTGTTTGGGGTAGTCACACCCCCGTGACTATTTTTTGGGAACAGTACTTTTTGTTCTGTCGAATGTTCGATTACGGGGGTGTGCTAATTTAAGCACGGGGGCATGTTTTAGGCTGGTCATGGGGGCGTGTTTAATGAGGCACGACCCCATGCTTGAATTCTGGAGCTTCTTTTCTTCAAATTTCTCTTTGTTTATGCTCCTTTTGTTCATCTTGGTCTTTTCCAAGCCTGAAAACACAATATGAATGATTGAAGTATCAAATTATCATTTTCAGTAAGGGTTTCTAGAATAATTGATGTGTAATTGATGTGTTTTATATTTATAATTTGGAGCACATCAAATATCCCCACACTTAAACTTTGCTTGTCCTCAAGCAAAATCACTCAAAATAGCAACACCACCAAAAACCAAATAAATCAAGATATAAATATGTCTTTCGAGAACTATACAAGCAAACTTGGTTTACCCAAATATAAACTATTAAGCACATGTGAAATGATATCCTTTCAAGCAATAGAATGGTTTGTAAAGATTTTTAACTTGTAAAAATTCACACTTCTCACAAGGTGCACTCACACTCAGCTATATATATGGAATCATACATAAGATGAAGTATGACTAATACGCTCAATTGCTAGTATGAATACGTGCGAAATCATATGCTTGGTAAGGGATCAAATCTCAACCTATGTTAGGTGTTTGCTTGCATAAATCATTAGGTCTTTGATGGATTGTAACTTGGCTCAGGTTTAGGGTATGGATTATTTGGGGAAAAAGTGGCTAAATGCTAAAGACGATGATCTTGGCTTATTTGATTGATACAACTAACAGAAAAGTAATAAAAAGGGTTCCCCATACAATACTCAAGCTACAAGGGATATGCAAACTCGAGTACTCGTTTATGGTCAGATTGTCAAGATCGTGTTGCATTTTCAAAAACTTCACCTCCTCTATAACCCGAAGATATACGTAGCTATCCTTTTTTTAAGGGTCGTTCGGCTTGGAGCCTAAAAGCACCCAACGGATTTGGATGTCGAATTCTTGGATTCGGTTTGGGTTTTGCTGAACTTTCCTTCGTGAAACCAATTATCCACAAGTTGGGCATTTTTCATATCATTTTTCCTTTCTTGATCACATATTTTGAAGTATCACAAAATGACGGAACTAGTTTTCTTCTTCCTTCTTCGTCTTGTTTTTTTTTTTGAAATAAGCCAAAATATGTCTTTAACGAAAAAGGGTATTGTTGAAGGTTTCTTGGTTTAGTGGCTTAGTGTTTTGGGTGATGAAAAATGAAAACATTTAAGCTCAACGAGGCTAACTATGAATAATGTTTGGGTAAGAATATTTGAAAATGGTAGAGGCTCGAATGTTGGGTTTTCCTAATTGCCTAAATACTTTTTACGCAAGAAATACTTATAAGGTTTTGAAATGCATACCAAAACAAGTTCTAATTCACACGCAACATAAGGCACCCTCAATATATCCATAATAAAAGAAAAAAAATACATAAATACAAAACTTGTTTAAGGCTCAAAAATAAGCTCACATAACGGATGGAAATGGGTATAAGTGTTTTATTTTACATGTTTGAATATTTCCATCAACTCTTTTTGCTTTTCAGGATATAAAAAAAATATTTTTAAGATTATTTGGGTTTGCTTTATTTGCTTATTTATTTCTTGAAACGTATATTTGTATTTTGTTTATCAAAAATTGTTTCAAGTTTCCGGTGTTGTTGCCACAAAATAGTAAAATTAGAGTGATTTTTTGCAAAAGATTTAATTATAACTTGGGCCTATTTATTAGCAAAGTATCAAGCATGTATACCTTTCCCACACTTAAACTTCACATTGTCCCCAATGGGATTCATAATAAATATTAAGTAGAGAAAGGCAAACGAAAACTCCCCTAAAATGATAAGCCAAATACGCGTGATCGTTTTCAACAACTGCCTTGAATGAGCTCAAAAAAAAACATCGGGATTAATCTAAAACATCACTATATTATTTAAAACAGAAAATTTAAGTGCTAAGCACACATAACATAATAAAAAGACAGAAAATAACATAGATCCATGTTTTGGTTACGGGTCCTTGGCTAGACCCTTCCCCACAATTAGTTTTTAATGAGGTGGAGGTTTATCATCTCCAAGATAATCTTAGTTGGTACATCGATTTGGCTATTAACCGTTTACCATTGACTTTGAAGCTTACTCCCTCATTGTTATCAACCTTGATAGCATTATGTGGATAGACTTCTTTATCATTTTTTTTATATTTAATTTCTTTTTTTTTAAGTAAAACAAAATAGTCAAAAATTTGGATCGTCTTTCAAACTAACATGTGTCCCCGACAACGGTGCCAAAAACTTGATTCATGTGAAAAGTATGTATATTTTGATAAAAGTTTTCGCACAGATTCAGTTTTAATTGGTTATTATTAATACTAAACTACACACACAAAAGGCAAGTGTACCTGTCATGAGATAATATAGTGTTGGTAAGAACCGAGTATCAATCCGTGGACATACTAAGCCTACTCAACAACCCTCATAATTGACTATCAGTTTTATATTTTAGAAAATGATAAGTTAAACAAAATAACGATAAATAAAGATAGATAAAGATAGATTGAGACTTTTGGTGATTCTTTCAATGAAGTAAGGCTATTATCCTAATTTAGATTACACTTATATAACTGTGATGAATTGGTGGTGTGGTTAAAGATATTGATTAATGTAATTATGTTAATATTTATAAATGTGAGCCGGCGCGATTTCTCGTCTATTCGCTCCGTAGTGACTAGGACCTCATCAGGATGAGATTTACTGAATAAATCAAAGCCACTAGTAATCTAGGAAAATTTCCAGTGACCTTTTGACATATGATTTCTAAAAATATAACTTAATATTAAAAAGAGAGTTGATCAGGTTCCTTTCTAACATACCATTAATTTTACAAAACCATAACAATTACTGTAGATTTCTCAGATTAATAAAAGAGAACCCATAAATGATCAGAAAGTTAAGGTGATATGATTTCTAATAACTATTTCTAGTTCATTAGCCATGGATTTATTATGAAGACCGGTTTCGTGAATAAAAGTTAGTTCATACATTTTTCAACCTTGTATGACATTCACAATTACAAATCATAAGTTTATAACTCTCCGTTCAAATGTAGATGCTACCATCAAAAGTTTTCCTAAGATTACCATAACATTAACATAATATAAACCACATGATTAGTTCATCACAAGTTACATAAAGTTTCACTAAATTAGGATAACAAATGAAGTTTAGCTCATAATGAGCTTGAACATAACAACAATGATAAAAGATAGTAATGAAATCATCGGTAAAATAGAACAATCCAACCGATGATCCACTATGGATGATGTTAAACGATCCTAAGCTTCTTCTAAGTGTTGAATGAACCTCCAAAACCTTCTAAGGACCTCCAAAGGCTGGGTTCCCGAGAGGGAATACCAGCACTTCACCTCCTAAAAGCTCCGCTTCAAAGTTGCAAATGAAGTCCTATTTATAGGCTTTCTGGAGTGTTTAAGCACGGCCCCGTGCCTAAAAAGCACGGCCCCGTGGTAGTACAATGCTTACGTAAGTTGGTTGGATCGTACGCTCAGAAGCTGTCGGGGCACGCCCCCGTGCCTCAAGAGGCACGACCTCGTGTTTGGGGTAGTCACACACCCGTGCCTCATGAGGCACACCCCCGTGACTACTTTTTAGGAACAGTACTTTTTGTCCCGTCGGATGTTCAATCATAGGGGTATGCTAATTTAAGCATGGGGGCGTGTTTTAGGCTGGTCATGGGGGCGTGCTTAATGAGGCACGACTCCATGCTTGAATTCCAGAGCTTCTCCTCTTGAAATTTCTCTTTGTTTATGCTCTTTTTGTTCATCTTGGTCTTTTCCAAGCCTGAAAACACAATATGAATGATTGAAGTATCAAATCATCATTTTCAGTAAGAGTTTCTAGAATAATTGATATGCAATTGATGTGTTTTATATGTATAATTTGGCGCACCTCAGAAATCTACTGAAGAACAAGTTCAAGAGAAAAGTTATCCAATCGTTCTAGATATTTTGGGATCCTCTTTCGAAGGAGGTGTCTCAACTGAGTTGTCAAGTGTTTCTGAAACTATTCCTGAGACAACCACTAAATCCTCGTCTGATTCGCAACATGAAAATCTGACAAATTTGCCAACTCACCAAGCTGTTCTTGAAATGCAGATCCAACATTTGTTTAAAGAAATCATCCTTACACTCAAATAATTAGCCCTCTTGGTTTAGGTATCTTAACTCATAGTAAAACTAGAAACATTAATGAATGTTTGTTTTCTTATTTTATTTCACAGATTGTACCTCACACTACTTCTGTTGCTTTGGGAGAACCAAGTTGGGTCGATGCCATGTAGAATGAGTTAAATCAATTCGAGAAACTTAAAGTGTGGGAACTTGTGGAACTGCCCCCAGGAAAGAAGGATCTTGATACTAGATGGGTCTACAGAAACAAAAAGGATGATAGTGGTGTTATCGTTTGAAACAAGGCCAGATTGGTAGTCTAGGGATTCCCTAAGATTGAAGGACTAGATTATGATGAGGTGTATGCTCTGGTGGCACGGCTTGAGGCTATTCGATTATTTTTGGCATATGCTTCCTTCAAAGGAGTTACCGTATATCAGATGGATGTCAAAACAACATTCCTGTATGGTGAAGTCCAGGAAGAAGTTTATATCTCTCAGCCCCTAGGGTATGAGGATTCTGTGAAGCCTTATCATGTTTACAAACTTGACAAAGCTCTCTATGGTCTTCATCAGGCTCCACTTGATTGGTATGCCACTCTCACTAAACATTTACTTGCTCACGGCTATACCCGGGGCGTAATCGATCAGACATTGTTCTTAAAGAGAGATGGAGATCATCATATTCTAGTTCAAATTTATATGGATGACATTATCTTTGGATCCACCAGAGATGCATTGTGTCGTGAGTTTGAAGAAGTAATGAGACAGAAGTTCAAGATGAGTTCCTTGGGTGAAATGTCTTTCTTCTTGGGTCTACAAGTTAAGCAAGAAGCTGAAGGAATCATGAATCATCAAGGAATTTATATGGATGAAGTCTTAAAGAAATTCGGATTTAATGAGTGTAAGCCAACTAATGCACCAATGGCTGAAAGGCCTCTGTTGGATTCTGATCCAAATGGAGAACCCGCTGATGAAAAGTACTATCGATCTATCATTGGGTCTTTGATGTATCTGACTGCTAGCCGACGAGACATCATGTTTGCAGTCTGCATGTGTGCCAGATATCAATCTAAACCCAAAGTTTCTCATTTAACTGCTGTTAAAAGAATCATGTGATACTTAAAAGCCAAACCTTGGATTGGCCTTTGGTATCCCAGAGATTCTCCATTTGATTTGTTTGCTTATTCTGATAGCAACTTTGGAAGCGATGATAGTGATAGGAAATCTACAACTGCGGGTTGTCAGTATCTGGGAGATTGCTTGATTTCATGGCAATGCAAGAAGCAGCAGACGATGTCCATCTCAACTGCAGAAGCTGAGTATGTCGTAGCATCTGCTTCTGTTCTCAGGTCATTTGGATGCAACATCAATTGCTGGATTACGGTTTAGAATTTCGTGAAACCTCTATCTATTTTGATAATGATGCTGCTACTCAAATTGTTAAAAATCCGGTCTACTTTAAAAAAAAGCGTATTCCAATAAGAATTCATTTTATTCGAGATTCATATGAGCAGAAATTGATCAAAATGGAACAAATCCACATAGATAACAATGTGGCGGATTTATTTACAAAACATGTGAGTCGATCCGATTTAATGATCTGCTTAAACTTCTAAAAGTTGCTTGTTTTTCTGACTAAACTAGGCGAAATCCGTAAATTTTTTAATCCTTCCATTTGCATGTTTATTTTTCATTTCGTATTTTTCTTAGTTCGTTTTGTTTTTAGTTTAAATTTGTTCATCAGTTTTATATTTTTTTGTTATGCACAAATTTAGGGGGAGAAAATTTTGAAAATCCAAAAACATTAAAAAAATCAAAAAATTAAAAATTGTTTGTTTTTGAACACTGGGAAGTGATAAGGATTCACTCGAGTACAATAAGGTGACGCATGAAAAAAACAGTACTGAAAAAGGCTAGCTCATGAGGGATATGTTGATAGGCTTAAATTCCTGATAATCTTTATAAAACACAAAATTGCCTGGTGATTAAACTTGAACACAAAGTATGTCCTGTGTGCAAACTATTTGGTTGCCTTAGACTTTTAGGTCACTTGGATTGTATAAAATATGAAGTAAATTGAGATGTGTTTAATGAGAATTGATTGAGATTATTGTATATTATCCGTAGGGTGATCTAACTGTCCTAATGTTGCATCCAGATATATGCAGACCTAGACACAGTTACACATCCGCTTGATGTTCTGTATGTCCTTTTGTTGCATCCAGATATATGCAGACCTAGACACATACAGACATCATTGACCTTGTATATTATTCCTAATTGGATGTTCTATCTGTTCTTTTGTTGCATCCAGATATATGCAGACCTAGACACAGTCAGACATCTGCCCTATCTCAGTTGATTTGATAGTTAGGCTAAATCTTAAAATGAGTAAAATTGAAATAAATATCTGTGTGATAAAGGGTTTTTGGCTTGATAGAATGCACAAACTACATTTTCTAGGATTAAGTATGGAATTCATTCTAGCTCATAATTAATCAATCATTTAAAACATGATAAATTCACTGGCATGTGTAAAAAGGAGAGAATTCAGGGATAGAAGCTTAAATTGGACAAGTATATCAACAATCGCTCTAACATGCTAGAATAGATCAGTGTTTAATAAGTGTGCTTTACCTGAGTCTCAGTGATTTGATCCCACAAAAGGTGTTCAATTTTTGTATACTTGGTGTGTATATGATGGTCTATAGTTTAATTTTATTTTTATTTTTATTTTTATTTTATTTTGTTTCTTTTTATTTTTATTTGTTTAGTTAAATTTTTTTAATTCAATTTTTGTTATTTTGTTTTATTTTTATTTTGTTTTGTTTTGTGTGTTCAAAGTTAACATCGAGAACCTGGTTCTCGGCCTAATGAAATAAAAAGGGGGGCAAGGGTTTTAAAACTAAGAGGAGTTTAAAAAGGATGGTTACGGTTTTATTTGGTTTAAAACACAAAATCACTTTCAAAATCAAATTCCTCATTCGGACGCCCCTCTTCCAAAACCTCAAATCCCCAAGTTTTTCTTCATATTGTGTTCATCAAATCTCAAAATTAAGGTAACCACTATCCATAATTGCAAGTGGTTGATGTGTTTTAGGTTTAATTGGGAAGAATGAGTTTTTGATGGTGGATGTTTGACCGACAATGGTGGTTTCGATCGGTGATAGTTCGATCGGAGAAGATGAGAGTGAATCGGGGATGAATGGTTGATCGAATGAATTGTTTGTTAGAGTTGATGGTTGTGAGATTGATTTCGAATGAGTTTTTTTTTTTTGAAATCTGGATGGAGTCGAGGGCTTTGGAGTTCTCGGAATAAAGAAGATAAAGAAGTTGAAGGGTTTTGTAAAAAAAATTGAGTCTTGATCGTCCGGGAATGGGTTTCCACAAACCCCAGTTGTTTCCGCAAACAGCCATGGGTTTCCAAGAACCTTTGCATTCTTCGAAATCTAATATGTTTTTCCGGAAACCAACTTACAATTTTAGAAACCATATTCTATTTTCGCAAACTAATATATGTTCTTGAAAATTTGATTTAAATTTTCATTAATGGCTATCTTTGAATCATTATTGAGTTAAATTATTGAACTAATTTAACTTGTTTTGTTTTCAGATATGGGTGATAGTGGATTTTCTCATATCACAATGTTGCTGGTCATTGGTTGATCCTCCAGCACAATTCAGAAGTCTGTATGGATCTATGTTGGTGGGACTTAACACGTGCATTTTAAGTCATGCATTGAGAGAAAATCCAGTGATATGCAAGACTTGGGTCGAAGAATTCTGGAACAATGCTAAGGTTGCTAAGCAAGGGGATGTTCATGTGATAAAGTCTAAGATTCAACATAAGGAGATTATCATTTGAGAACAAATTATCAGAGAGTCGCCTGGTTATCGATGATGCTGCTGAATATCTAGTCACTTATCACAATGATCAAGTTATGGCTGTGTTGAGGCGAATGAGTTATGAAGGCCAGTATCCGCCAATGGTGAAAAAACTATTACATCCATACCGGAGGTTGCTAGCACATACTCTCGTCATGTGTGTTGCTGGGAACAAAGAGGGATCTGATCAGCTAAGTTGGAAGTTGACTTCAGCTGTGGTTGCATTGATGATTGATCTGGTTGTCGAGACTCGATCAAAAATAAGTTATTATATCGGTCTTAGCTACCTTTATTCTGTAAGGGTAAGTAAGGTCGTCTCCACAGGGAATATATGAAAAGTGTTTAGCAATATGACTCAATTAACTTAAAGACATGAACTTTAATATTAAAAATTGGAACTTGGGATGAAATCAAGAACGCCATTGCAAAAAGCAAAAAACTTTGAAACGAATTTGCTTAAATATTAAGAAACAATCACTTCCAAGTTTCCAATTCCGCAAGATCCACAATTGATACTTTCAAATTAGGGTTTGTAAAAAACAATACTTCAAGATCTTAGCTTTTGATTAAAGTGGTAACAAAGGAACAATCTTTTAAGACTCGTTCATTCATAAAGTTACCAATTTACCTATATCACGTTGTCTACTTTTCTTAATGAGCTTACGATGCAAGGAAACCGAAAACTGATAATCAAGCACATAACTTTATTTATAAGTAAACCTATTAACTAAATCAAAACATAAAATTTCATTCACTAATCCATTGTTCAATACAAAAAACCCTAATCAAACATACCAATTGTTTCACTTAACATGAATTGTACTCCCGAAAGCAATCAACAAGAACTTAGCCACTCATGTGAATCTTCAATCTGATTTGGAGAATGTTTGTGGATGACTTTAGGAGCCTTGAAACACCAAAAATCACCTTAGAATTATCAAGATTCGAGCTTGGAAAAGTCCTCCTTCGAGTTGGGGTTGGATAGGTTTAAGTAGTCATTAAGATCCATAAAATCTGGGTGTTTGTTGAAGACCGGCGTATGATACGCCTAGGGTCGACGTATCATACGCCCCCCTCAGCTTCCTACGCCAAACTTTCTGTAATTTTTGTCAAATACGTCCACTGATACGCTGCTCATACGCCGACCGATGTATTATACGCCCATACTCGGCGTATGGTACGCCGATATGCCTAATTTTGTGCCTTTTTTGTAACTTTTGATGTTTACATCTTTAGTCCTTGTAGTTTCGTGTTTGGCTTCTTATTCTCTAAAATAAGCCTCCTTTAGATCCAATTACCTATAAATCAAAACACAAACAACTTGAAACTATTCTACCACAATCATGATGTAAAATCAAGCATTTAGATCAATTAAACCTTGAATTATTACCACTCGATCACATCCCCATTTTGATCTGGTTGTCGAGACTCAATCAAAAACAAGTTAATTTGTCGGTCTTAGTACCTTTATTGTGCAAGGGTAAGTAAGGTCGTCTCCACATGAAATATGTGAAAAGTGTTTAACAATATGACTCAATTAACTAAAGACACAAACTTTAATATTAAAAACTAGAACTTGGGATGAAATTAAGAACACAATTGCAAAAAGCAACAAACTTTGAAACGAATTTGATTAAATATTAAGAAACAATCACTTCCGGGTTTCCAATTCCGATAGATCCACAATTGATACTTTCAAATTAGGGTTTGTAAGAAACAATACTTCAAGATCTTAGCTTTTGATTAAAGTGTTAACAAAGGAACAATCTTTTAAGACTCGTTCATTCACAAAGTTACCAATTCACCTATATCACATTGTCTACTTTTCTTAATGAGCTCACGATGCAAGAAAATAAAAACTGATAATCAAGCACACAACTTTATTTATAAGTAAACCTTTTTACTAAATCAAAACATAAAATTTCATTCACTAATCCATTGTTCAATACAAAAAACCCTAATCAAACATACCAATTGTTTCACTTAACATGAATTGTACTCCCGAAAGCAATCAACAAGAACTTAGCCACTCATGGTCTTCATTGAATCTTCAATCTTGATTTGGAGAATGTTTGTGGATGACTTTGGGAGCCTTGGAACACCAAAAATATCCTTAGAATTGTCAAGATTCGAGCTTGGAAAAGTCCTCCTTCGAGTTGGGGTTGGATAGGTTTAAGTAGTCATCAAGATCCACAAAATCCGGGTGTTTGTTGAAGACCGGCGTATGATACGCCCAGGGTCGGCGTATCATACGCCCCCCTCAGCTTCCTATGCCTAACTTTCTGTTATTTTTGTCAAATACGCCCACTGATACGCCGACCGACGTATTATACGCCCATACCTGGCATATGGTACGCCGATATGCCTAATTTTGTGCCTTTTTGTAACTTTTGATGTTTACATCTTTAGTCCTTGTAGTTTTGTGTTTGGCTCCTTATTCTCCAAAATAAACCTCATTTAGCTCCAATTACCTATAAATCAAAACACAAACAACTTGAAACTATTCCACCACAATCATGATGTAAAATCAAGCATTTAGATTAATTAAACCTTGAATTATTACCACTCGATCACATCCCCACACTTAACCTTTTGTTTGTACTCAAAAAAACTTATTTGCACAATTAACCTTACTTAATCAAACATGCTAAAATATCACAACTTTGTATAAGTTAAGCTCCCGAGGCATATTTAGTTTTAACTTTCATCATGTAAGACTCACAACCCAACATGTAATACCACTTATCTTTTAAACCTAGAATCTTTAGTTGGCATAACTTCACCTTTTGCTTCAAACATTCATGCATTCACATTCCTCATAATGAACACTACTCTTGGTTTGTTTTGTGGACTAGTGATTATATACTAGTATATCTGGAACTCTCAAACCAAGAATGTACATCTTCATCATAAGCTCGTATATTAATCATATCTCCATCAATTAACACAATATAATACATAAATCAAGAGGTCTTTCATGGGTTGTAATATTAGGCTAAGGTTTAAGGTGTGATAGAATAAGGATTTTAGAGTGGCTAACAGTGAATGAAATCCAACTTAAACATGCTAGATGTGATGTGTATCAATTTCTATCCTCTAATAGCAATCATATCACAAAATTCTCACACTATTTTTGTTGCTTCATATCTTGGTCATTTTGACCTCATATTTAGCTTTTTTCTTCTTTTTTTTCTTTTCTTTCATTTTTCATTTTTTTTCATATTCACAACCAATCATACTATTATTGAACTATTACTGAAACACCACTTCTAATCATATCATGAATTGGACTTTATCACCCTATGTTTCATAAAAAGGCTAAGGCTTTACAGGGTTATTGTGCTGGGTTATTCAAACGACAAGTTGGGGATCAACATGGTGTCTAAAGGAGATTATCAAGGTAAGAGATTCAAAAGAAAAGGTTTAAGAAAATGGTTCATTCCTAATGCCTCTATCACATTTATGCACATATTGGTTCATGATCTTGACATGCATCAATTACACGAGTTCTAACTTAAATGCACATTATGGTCTCCCTCATTTTGCAAAAATATAAAGCAAATCAACATATGCTATGAATTACTCAATTAGGCTCAAATTCTCACAAAAAAGGTGGGAAAGGGTTAAAAATTATGAAGCACATATGTCATCTACCATCCGGTTCGTTATGCCTTCTAAGAATTATTTCTAATTTTTTTATCAAAACTCATGATGAGAGTGGCTTACTATAATTTCACAACAAGCATGCCAAGGGGTCTATACATGCACAAACAAGTGATAGTTAACCATGTATGAAAAAAAATTTAGGTCTCATACACAATTAAGCTTATTAGAAGATTTATTTTCAAAAAGGTTCAATGTTTTTCAATTCTTCCCTCATTCCCACACTTGAGATACATTGTCCTCAATGTATGGTAGTCACAATTGGTATTTTCATAGCATAGGGAACTAGATTCTTAATTTCATTACTATTATTGCTAATCAAGGTAATTCATTGCGAAGGGAGACTAGTATGCCATATCCTAACATATGATCAATCAATATCAACGAAAGCATGAAAAGAATATTGTTCAAAACCAAAATAGTGGAAAGAGCACATGGACCTAATCACAATCAGTATTAGATGCCTTCATCCACCGACTTGTGCCTTCCCACACTTGAGTGCTTGCGTCTCGTGATTGACTATCAAAACAAAACAAATACACACAAACTAATAAAAGAATTAAAACTCACTTTCGTAGGAATCACGGTTGCATTTAGCATATGCAACAAGCCTTTAAACCCCTCGATAGACCCGAGTGGATGAGTTGTAGTCTCGTGAGGGTTTCTAGTGAACACACCCACAAAGTTCTCAGGTTGCCTCCCGTAAGTGCTAAGTTTTAGGTCTTCAACCGGACCTTACCTGAGACCACTTATGGTGGTCGAATTGGGTGCTTCTCTCCAAATTTCTCTTGAAAGAATTGCTTATTTCATCTTGGTAGATTTTCTTGTTCACACAAGCTTTGGCCAAAAATTGTTTCTTTAATCCTTGAATTCTCATGATCCAGTGGTTTATCCATCTTAACCTTTCGTCTCGGATTTTCATTCCTTGGTGGCTCCACTTCATATTCTCTTCCTTTTCCATATTATCAAGCTCAAACCTGTAAGGATCAAAACCATTCTTCTTGGTGATATCCTCGCTTACATGTGAAATGTAAGGAGGAGCATACTCGTTAGTAGCATCTGATATAGAACAATCATTGTTAACTACATATGTAATTGATTTTGAAAACACATTAAAGAACAACTTACGGTTTTTGAATGTCATGTCGATGATTCCATCTCGGCAATTGATTTGAGTTTTGGCTGTTGCCAAGAATGGTCGTCCTAAAATTACCTTTGGTTGCTCATTCGTCCTTACTGGTGCATAATCAAGCACCATAAAGTCTACAGGGTAGTAGAGCTCTCCTAACTTGATTATCACATCCTTAACCATCCCTAGGGGTTGTTTCCATGTCGAATCAGCAAGAACCATTGTTTTTTCAGTTTCATGTAATGGACCAAAGTCATATGGTCATACAAACTCCCCGAAAGGATGCTCACACCGGCTCCATAATCCAAAAGTGCCCGCTTGATTTTAAATTTCCTAACTTGAATGGGAATAATTGATGCTCCCGGGTCACTTCCTTCTTCTCCATCTACTTCCTTATCATTACCTACAACTACTTGAGGAGTAGAGGTTAAATAATAATCAATATATCCATATTTAGGAAGGATGCTAACCGAATTGATGTGCACATTCTTTGAACTTGAGGCTTGATGTTGAGGGTTCTTTGTTGTATCACTTGGAAGCTTCCCGGTTCTCGTTTGGACAATTGTTCAGCTAATTGTCCTAGTTGCCTGGCAATGGCTTCATTGGTCTTTTCTTGCACCTCTCTAAATTGCTTGAACTTTTTCATCTCCTTTGCAAGATTTTGAATTGCTGACAAAATTATGTTGTCATTGTCATTGCTAGTGGAAGTACCTTGTTGATGTTGTTGATTCCTTTATTGATATTGACCACCTTGTTGGTAGATTCTTTGATTGTAATTGTTTCTTTGATAACCACCTTAATTGTATTCTTGTTGATGGCCTTGATGGTTGCTTCCTTGATTTGGTACCTGAAAAGGAGGATTCAATTGATTAGTATTGTTACCATATCTAAGATTTGGATGATTTCTAAGACCGGGATGATAAGTGTTGGAATTCATGTCGTGTGTCTTCCTTTCTCCTTGGCCTTGTAATTGATATACGCTTTCACTCTTCCCCAAATTCAAGTAGCATGTGACCGATGTATGGCCCATGTCATTGCATATGTCACATACTTCATACTCACTAGATATGTTCGCCACGCCACTCTTTCCAACTTTAAGGCTTGCAATTTCTTGTTCTAGAACCGCAATTCTATCCATGGCTACATGATCATTCACGATCTTTATGTTTGCACCCCTTGACCTCCGACTTGATTGTGCACGCTTCTTTGAGATTACACTCATCCTTTCAAGAATATCCCAATCATCATCCTCATGGTTTAAGGTGAACATTCCTGCACTTGTGGAATTTACGTCTCTAGCATCCTCTGGTGATAAACCATCGTAAAATGCTGAAATCAACTCCCACTTAGCTATGCCATAATGTTAACAAGCTCTTAGCATCTCTTTGAATCAATGAAAAGCTTCATGAAACTGTTCACCTGATTTTGTGTAAATCCTCGAATGGCTCGCCTTGCATCACTTGTCCTTTGGGAAGTATAATATTCATCTAAAAATAATTATTGCATTTGAACCCATGTGTGAATGCTCGCGGAAGGCAGGGATAAAAACCACTGCTTGGCTTTGTCTTTGAGTGTAAATTGAAAGAGGACCAACTTAACTTCATCCGGTGAGAAACCTTGGCTATCATGGTACTACAAGATGCCTCAAATTCTAATATATGCAAATAGGGTTCTTCGGTTTCCATACCATGAAAGTGAGGGAGAATCCCAAACATTGTGGTCGGACTTCAAAAGCTCGTCCCCTTTGTGTTGGTGAAACTATAGGAGATGAAATAATGGCAATGGCAGGACGAAAGTGACTATCCACACCATGTGCTGGTACATAGTCTTGCGCTCCTAGATTAGCAGGTATGCCATTAAACGGTTGACCTCCAATGTTGTTGCGAATGGGTGGTTGAGCATAACCATCCTGATTCCAATTTGGTTGACGATTTCGATAGCCTGGTTGGTTCCCATAATTCCTAAAATCATGTTGGTTTGGTCCGTCCATGTCAACTTGATCTTCAATCCACTCTTCCACATAATTAGTGTGATGACTTCCTTCGATTGAAAACCTATCTTCATTGCTATGATGGCTCCCTTCCACGTCATGCTGAAAACTTGGATTACGAACCATAAAGACTCCCTTCGAGCCATAAAGACTCCCTTCGAGCCTATCTCAAGGATAGACTCCCTGTGTGCATCCTTCGGGTTAGCTAAACCGCACACAGTTGAGCTAACGACAACATGGTCGTGCACCTCCATTCATCGCTTGCAAGACTTTCCTTTATTCATTTACTTTCCACTTTTCATTAACGTTATCTTTTACTTCATTACATAATACTTTACATACATAATCATACATCATATCACGTAAAGTCACAACATAATACACAACAGGTATAATAACATAATACATACGTTTTGAAACCGTTTAACGAAGAAAGATATCACATACATACAACCGCAACAATCACACCATAGACATCATCACAAGCCACCACCTCATAAATAAGCATAAGCCACCCGAGACATAATTTCTTAGCACTTAAATTCTACTTCCCAAAATTCCAGAAAAAGAAACCTAAGTCCCCAAAGAAATGCGGACAAGCAAGAACAAATGCGGGTGAACAACTGCAAATGCGGGAGAATAAAAGAAATGCGGAAGAACACTTAGGCGCATAAGCATCTACAAATGCGGATGAACAAACAACAATGCGCATGAACAAAGTACTTAAATGCGGATGAACAATGCGGATGAAGTCTTCATAAAACATTCTAAGTGTCCAAAGAAATGCTGATGAAACAAATGCGAACACTGTAGCAAGTGCGGATACTATAGCAAATGCGGGAGAATAAAAGAAATGTGGATTAACAGATTAACCCGCAACATACTTATGCTATTTCCAGCTCCCAATCACCATCCTAATACATCCATGGCTAAGATCTATCATACCACACACTTAGAACATACTAAACATCAAGTCTAACCACAAACAACCTCTAAACAAACATTCACACAACATCCCTCGAACATAAAGCATAAACTCATGGTTATCTTTTAAAAATGCTTGTCCGGTATGCATAATAGCCCCAACACTTTAAAAATCAGTAAAAAAGGGGTCCTAAAACTCACCTTGAAGCAGCTCTTCGAACAAAGCACCTCCAACTCGAAACCCACTTGCAACAGCAGCTTCAAAAATCCTGAACACAACCTCTAAACACCGAGAACTTCGATTACAAGCTGCAAACTAAGCTAAAACTGAACATAGACCCAAGAAACTAACCTTTTGCAGCTTTCTCTTCCCTTCTTCTTCTCCAAAACCCGATTTCTCCCCTTTCTTTCTGCTTTGGCCGAGGGCCAAAAAGCAGATCTCCCTTTAAGGGGGCGGCCATACCCATTTTATTAATATAATATTAAGGTTTTGTACTGTGTACACTTTACCCCCTTTAACTCGTATTCTTTATCTTTTCCTTCTAGATACTTTTCCTTTCGTTTTCTTTTAAATAGGATTTCGGGGTGTTACAAGTCCACCCCCCTTATATAGTTTTCATCCCCGAAACCTGTCGCTTCTCGAACGGTTACGGGTAACGCTGTCTCTCCTCTTCCTTGATCTTACACGTAGGCTTAGTCTCCTTCTGGACTCCACTGTACTTGCACAAGTGGAAGCATCATTCTCCTTAGCCCTTCTTTTCCTTCCATCAGAAATGACCCTCAGTTGCTCCATTTAGTTGAATCTTTCATCCATCTCGGTATTCTCAAGTGGCACGATCACATCCTCATCGATTGAGCACTTTCTTAGACGAGATACATGGAATGTCACATAACTTCACTTAACACGTCAGGTAGCTCCAGTTGACATGCCAATTCTCTTACCTAAGCAACAATTCAGATTGGTCCTTTATACCTCAGTATTAACTTTACTCACTCTCTAAATTGGGTGATCTCCTTTCCAGAACGAGGCCTTCATCATTACTCCATCGCCGAAGGTCAGCACCGAAATCTTGTCGGGCGCGGTTGATCGAACCACCTTCTTGCAACACTCGGTGTTTGGCTCATAAGTTCTATCCAGTTCATCCGAAGGGATAGGTTTATCCACCCAAGTCTGACCTGAACAGTCTAGCAGGAACAAGCGCACTCACGATTCTATCACGCAATTCTCTAGGGCATAGGTAACCTAGTGGACTTACCGATAGCAATTTCTACATCGAAGGCTCATCGATCTTCCTACTCCTAACGTACAACTTAACACAAAGGCAACAGGAATGAAACTACTACTAGCACCACAATTAAAGCATAGATGCATAACTTTAAATTACCAGAAACGTACCTGACGTCGCGTCAAAGTCCGCTCTAGCCTCCTCCCGGTAAGGGCAAATTCTCTAACCCTCGTCCTCTGTTCTCCTCATTCTGAACTCCTTGCCTTGTCCGGAGCTCTCAGCCCTTGACTTCTTGCAGTCTCTGCTCCTGTGCCCACTCTCACCACAGTAACATCTCATCGCGCGACAATCTCTTGCCAGGTGGCCCTCCTTCCCGCATTGAAAATAGAGATTCGATCCCCGCTTGCATTCTCCTGCATGTTCCTTCCCACATTTATTGCATGCCCTCGCTTCCTTGTTAACATCCTTGATCATCCATCCTAACCTTCTTACCACCAGCCTCAAATCCATCTTCATCACCCCTTCTTCCACTTCCATTCCCATCATAGCCTCACTCCTCCTCTTCGTCCATCATCGCCACCGTCTCTCGCTCGTCGTACAACCTTCCCTCCAAATCGACCGCAGACCTGAACGTGCTTGGTCGGGCAGTGACCAGATGTCTGCGGACATCTATTGGCAGACCTTGAGTGTACCTCTTGATCTTTCGTGAACAGGTGTCACTTGATCTGGCACCAGCCTTGCCATCTCGTTAAACTTTGTGGTGTATTGTTGGTGCGTCATGGTTCCGCCTTCAGCTACACGAACTCTCTCTCAACTTTGTCCAGCACCCTATGTGGACAGAACTCCTCGACCACCAACCTTTTAGTTCCTTCCACCTCATCCTCCCGACTGCCCTGGTACCCTCAGCCTGGACAATATTGTCCCACCAGCATAAGGCTGAATCCACAAAAGAGGGGTAGCAAACTTCACCTTTTGATCCTCACGGCACTCGCTGATGTCAAGCACCGCCTCCATTTCTCTCATCCAACGCTGAGCAGCCGCAGTACTTCCGTTTCCATCAAACGTCGGGGCCTGCATCTTTGAAATGCCCCATAACTGCATCCCCTCGCAGTTCCCGGCACTGCCTCCTCGTCATCATCGGAGACAACCATATCCGAATCGGGTTGTTTCATATCCTCGGAACCTCCAGCTTCACCCCCGCCGAGTGGTTCTCCTATTCTCCTCCTTCTCCTTCAGCTCGTCATCCCTCATAGCACGAATAACTTTGGTCACTACAGATGGTAAGATTGTCTGCATGACCTGATGAACCTCCTCAACCACCGCCTCTTTCACTGAGGCTCTCAGATTAGCACTTCCGTCTTCACCGTCTTGGTGATGAAACTCTGGCTCTTCAGGAGCCGTCTCAGCAGTCTTAGCTCTGCTCCTCATGGCATGCGGCCTATCACCACGTCCACCCAACCTCCACCTCGCGAAAGCCTCAGAAGACCTACCGCCAGCCATCTAAACACTACAAGATTCAAACACCAACACGGTCAATCAAGGTAATAGCTCAAGTTATGTCAAGTATAGTAAGTCCCTAATCACAGTGGCTAGTTGTGTTTAGCCACTTACTTTACTCTTCATTTCTCAAGCATTTCTATCCTGACTACATCAGTATCTAAATCCACACAAAAGCACACAAGCCACATAACATGCGCACATAATACCGGTTAACATTAACTTACATAAAACCTTTACATAAATTTTTACCTGCAGGCACGCAGCTACTAGGACCGGCATCTCTTCCTTTCATCCCATTCTCAGTTTAAGATTAGGTTCTTTTTGAAATATTTACCCAATTCACTTAAACTTTAGCTCTGATACCAACTTGTAAGGCCCTCTTTCCCGGGACGCTTACAGCTAGACCGTCATCGCATAAATTATTTAAAATTACTCATTTCTTTGCAGCGGAAATTTAAGACTTTCATTAAATAAAAAACATATCATTTCAATACATTACATTAGTTTAAATACAATGATATGTCAAAATATGGATGCCCATCTTCAAACACTCCCAGTAACGTATGCATCCATGCCTGTAACTCCTCAGTATCAACAAAATACCTGCCAACTATTATGCATACAAAAAGTTAGCGACGCTGAGTGAGTTCTAGTTTTATAAATAAAATACTTTACTTTCTTTAAATCATAACCTTCGTAATCGTATGCGATCACACAACATACGTACACATAGATAATAATATTTATTATCTTCATCATTGTTCAATTCTCATTCGTCCATTCGTTCCTTCTTTCATTCATTATTATCATATACCTTCATATGGATCTCGTCACATGCAATACCCCATCTCCTACCGAAGACAGACCAGGGTACGCGACAGGGATCCCCTTCGAGTCAATCTCAAGGATTGAACTCCCTTCGAGCCATAAGGACTCCCTTCGAGCCATAAAAGACTCCCTTCGAGCCTATCTCAAGGATAGACTCCCTGTGTGCATCCTTCGGGTTAGCTAAACCGCACATAGTTGAGCTAACGACACATGGTCGTGCACCTCCATTCATCGCTTGCAAGACTTTCCTTTATTCATTTACTTTCCACTTTTCATTAACGTTATCTTTCACTTCATTACATAATACTTTACGTACATAATCATACATCATATCACGTAAAGTCACAACATAATACACAACAGGTATTATAACATAATACATACGTTTTGAAAACCGTTTAACGAAGAAAGATATCACATACATACAACCGCAACAATCACACCATAGACATCATCACAAGCCACCACCTTATAAATAAGCATAAGCCACCCCGAGACATCATTTCTTAGCACTTAAATTCTACTTCCCAAAATTCCAGAAAAAGAAACCTAAGTCCCCAAAGAAATACGGACGAGCAAGAACAAATACGGGTGAACAACTGCAAATGCGAGAGAATAAAAGAAATGCGGAAGAACACTTAGGCGCATAAGCATCTACAAATGCGGATGAACAAACAACAATGCGCATGAACAAAGTACTTAAATGTGGATGAACAATGCAGATGAAGTCTTCATAAAACATTCTAAGTGTCCAAAGAAATGCTGATGAAACAAATGCGGACTGTAGCAAGTGCGGATACTATAGCAAATGCGGGAGAATAAAATAAATGCGGATGAACAGATTAACCCGCAACATACTTATGCTATTTCCAGCTCCCAATCACCATCCTAATACATCATGGCTCAGATCTATCATACCACACACTTAGAAATACTAAACATCAAGTCTAACCCATAAACAACCTCTAACAAACATTCACACAACATCCCTCGAACATAAAGCATAAACTCATGGTTATCTTCTAAAAATGCTTGTCCGGTATGCATAATAGTCCCAACACTTTAAAATCAGTAAAAGAGGGGTCCTAAAACTCACCTTGAAGCAACTCTTCGAACAAAGCACCTCCAACTCGAAACCCACTTGCAACAGCAGCTTCAAAAATCCCGAACACAACCTCTAAACACGAGAACTTCGGTTATAAGCTGCAAACTAAGCTAAAACCGAACATAGACCCAAGAAACTAACCTTTTGCAGTTTTCTTTCCCTTCTTCTTCGCCAAAACCCGATTTCTCCCCTTTCTTTCTGCTTTGGCCGAAGGCCAAAAAGCAGATCTCCCTTTAAGGGGGCGGCCATACCCATTTTATTAATATAATATTAAAGTTTTGTACTGTGTACACTTTACCCCCTTCAACTCGTATCCTTTATCTTTTCCTTCTAGATACTTTTCCTTTCATTTTCTTTTATATTGAATTTCGGGGTGTTGCAAGAAGTCCTTGAAGTTGATGCTTTTTGAAACACACAATTCGCTCTTGTAGTCTTCTCGATTTCTGGATCAAATAGCAATGGTGAGGTCCTTCCTGAAAATCTTGTATGCATTAATGTAATGGCTACCTGCAAACAAGAAAACACAAAATAACTCGCGTAATACTAAACAAGAAAACGAATAAAAAAAACAGAAAAGTAAAATCTTTTTGGGTTTTTTATAAATTTTTAAGAAAGCAAATAAAAACTATTAAACACTAAGCGCACTAATTTTCCGGCAACAGCGCCATTTTGATCTGGTTGTCGAAACTCGATCAAAAACAAGTTATTATATCGGTCTTAGCTACCTTTATTATGTAAGGGTAAGGTCGTCTCCACAGGAAATATATGGAAAGTGTTTAACAATATGACTGAATTAACTTAAAGACAACAACTTTAATATTAAAAATTAGAACTTGGGATGAAATCAAGAACGCTATTGCAAAAAGCAACAAACTTTGAAACGAATTTGATTAAATATTAAGAAACAATCACTTTCGGGTTTCTAATTCCGCAAGATCCACAATGATACTTTCAAATTAGGGTTTGTAAGAAACAATACTTCAAGATCTTAGCTTTGATTAAAGTGGTAACAAAGGAACAATCTTTTAAGACTCGTTCATTCACAAAGTTACTAATTCACCTATATCACGTTGTCTACTTTTTCTAATAAGCTCACGATGCAAGGAAACCGAAAACTGATAATCAAGCACACAATTTTATTTATAAGTAAACCTTTTAACTAAATCAAAACATACAATTTCATTCACTAATCCATTGTTCAATACAAAAAACCCTAATCAAACATACCAGTTGTTTCACTTAACATGAATTGTACTCCCGAAAGCAATCAACAAGAACTTAGCCACTCATGGTCTTTATTGAATCTTCAATCTTGATTTGGAGAATGTTTGTGGATGACTTTGGGAGCCTTGTAACACCAAAAATCACCTTAGAATTGTCAAGATTCGAGCTTGGAAAAGTCCTCTTTCGAGTTGGGGTGGATAGGTTTAAGTAGTCATCAAGATCCATAAAATCCGGGTGTTTGTTGAAGACCGGCGTATGATACGCCCAGGGTCGGCGTATCATACGCCCCCCTCAGCTTCCTACGCCCAACTTTCTGTAATATTTGTCAAATACGCCCACTGATAAGCCGCCCTTACGCCGACCAACGTATTATACGCCCATACTCGACGTATGTACGCCGGTATGCCTAATTTGTGCCTTTTTTGTAACTTTTGATGTTTACATCTTTAGTCCTTGTAGTTTCGTGTATGGCTCCTTATTCTTTAAAATAAGCCTCTTTAGCTCTAATTACCCATAAAATCAAAACACAAAAAACACTTGAAACTATTCCACCACAATCATGATGTTAAAATCAGCATTTAGATCAATTAAACCTTTAATTATTACCACTCGATCAATGATGGATTGGAATTTCAATTATTCCAAGTATATATTTGAGGAGATGCATGGAAATTGAAGGGTGTGAAGAAAGAAATGTTTATGATGTACCCTAGTTTCTGCAGATGATCTTTGATGCTCGATATCCTGCTTTGGAGAGAACTGTGATACTTTCGATATCAAATGCTAAAATCAGACTTTTCGGGTTAATGAAACAGTCAAGGAAGAAGGCAAAGGTCGTGTATCAAGGTTGTATGATTTGAGAAATTTGGTCACTTTTCTGAGATCGTTGTGAATGAGATATGCCTGGTGGTTAATGATATAGTAGATGAAGAGCATGATGTCAATGTTGTTTAAGTTCAAGAAGGACTGCTGAGGAGGTTATTGTTTCTGATGATGAGGATACTCTGCTAAAGAATTATACGAGATGGGATATTCCATTTCTTTCTACAGAGGTTGTTCCTCCGGTTATTCCTTCTCAAATATTTGGCTGCTTTGATTTCCAAGTTATCAGGCCAGGGTGAATCTTCTTCTGCAACAATTGTGGCTGACAAACCATCTTTGCTGAACGGTATAGTGATGAATCATTGAAGTTGAAGAGAAGAAAGAGAGACCCATGACTTGGTGTACTTATTGGATCTACTTATGAGGTTCAACTTGTTATTGCTGAGCAAGAAGTTGTTGTTTATCAGTCTGATGTATAAGAAACTATGGTTGCTGAACCTGAGGAACCTGTTATTATCAAAGTGGTAGAGACTGATAAAGAACAAGTTTCTGAAAGTACCAGTGTCTGTTGCCAAAGTTGTTCCAATGGATTTACTAGTGTTCACTAACACTGAGGCAGGAGGTTCCAGTAGTTCTACTGGTCAGGGGGAGAAGCTGAAACAACTAATGGAGGAACAGGATCGGTTCATTGAAACTGGAGGTACTGGAGATTCTAGATGATCCTGTTGATGATACTGAGGATGTAATATCGTTGATCTAAAGAAGAGGGTTATTATGTTTAGAACAAGATGAAGTTATCAAAACTCTAGAAATCAGTCGGTTACAGTAAGAAAATAAAGTTCAGGGCCGAAGCATTATTGAACTTCATTCTATGGTTGTGAGCTATCAGCAAAGTTGAATGATCTTAGGCAGCGATTGGAAGCAAGTTTGGTAATGATTTTTCTGAAAAGGTTGATGGTGCTTCTGGTTCTAGTTGGCTCAAGCTCAAAATGTTGGTATGACTGAACAAGCTGAGGGAGATAAAGAAATTCAAGTCGGATCTGGTGATGGAGAGGGGTAGTGGTGCTGAAAGAGTGACTAGATTGAGGATATCATGCAGTCTGAGGGAATGAAGCAGTATTTGCTACTGATTCTAGAGAGAAAGAGAGTTGCTAAGTCTACAGAGAATATTCCACTAAGCATTGTGATGCACAAGAAAAGGAAGAGTGCAGGTGATGAGATGAGTGATAAGGATCGTTAAACTGTCAAGACCAGTTATGGTGTTGATAAGAAGGGAAAATCGAACTGGTATTGAAAAATGGGGATACGATGATGAGAAAGATCTGTGGTTTGTGAAGCGAAAGAAGGAAAGAGCTGGAGTATATAATAATAAGAAGGATTTGAATCGTGGACTCTGGTGGATATTGCGAGAGCTGAGTAAGGAAGGATTTCATACGCTGGAAATAACTCTCGAAGGGGTTTAGGATGTACAATTGGCTTCAAAGGGAAGCTGCAAATGACTTCAAAGACATGAAGACAACTCAGTCTCGGGTACATGTTCACAAGATGTAATAGATCCAAGCACTGGTCAACCAATGAAGACGATGGTTGGCCTCCTACCACAAAGGCCAAGATTATTCTGATTCCTAGTGATTTTCCTGATGGATCGTTGATGATTTCAAGTATTGGTGCTACGATCTGGTACATGGTGAAGCATTAATTGTTTGGGGAATACGAAAGAAGTACGAGTGATGGATACGAACCGAGTAATGAGATTTGGAGAAGCTGATATTAAGCGACTGGGACAGAATCAGATTCAAGTACCAGAAGAATATGAGATTTGCATAAAGTCTTTACCGGTGCTGTAAGCAATATTATTACGTCTTAGTTGTGGGCTGGTTGTAGAGGAGAGTAGAGACATAATTATTGGTCGTCACTTGTGTTGTCTACTGAAGAGTTACAGAAGTACATAACAAAGTAGCAAGAAAAGCAAGGGTCCGAGAAAGTGATGAAGACATATAGCATGAATATAGGGGAAGTTGTTAGGTCTAGATTATATTTTGTATAGATTCACGCTATTATATAGGGTTCTCAGTATAGCTTGTGGTTCGGTCTAGGTTCACGATTCATTAGGATTCTCGGGGTTGGTTATGTAATGGACTAGGCTTTTAGGTGGTTTAGGAAAAAGCCCACCTAAGTCTAAGTATATATGTGCTTCTAATGAAATCATTAACACTTTTGGTCATAATTCTAATTCTCTCTAAGTTCATCGGTCTTGTGTCATCGAGATCAATACCAGACGAACTCAAGTTCATGTGTTGATCTTAGCTGAATCATCACAATCAAAGGATTCCGCACTTTGATTGTGATTAGTGATATTCTATGTTAGACCCGCTAGATTTGGGACTTACAATATGGTTATACTAAAAAGGGTGTTAATCTAAGAAGCCTAAGAAGTATTGTAGGCTTGACACGTATCCTTCTATTGTTTTAAAGAGTAGAGTATTTGGTCATTGTGTTAAATACATCAGCTCATGTGTTTATACGTCATTGTGTCAAATATCGGTTAATTGTGTCATATATTTTACACCATTTGTATATGATTCATCATTATATTTTAGTTTGATCATTTTGAGCTATTTTGTTATTGTTTCTAGATAGTTATATAAACTTGTTATCTATCATTGTGTTTTACAATTAGAAATACACAATGATATATTTTCACCACTGTTTTTTAAAAATTATAATGTTAAAGATAACCCAAGTGTTATTTTTGTTATTGTTCTTTATAGATTATATAAACTGTTATTGAAGTACACAATAATGTTATTTCACCAATCTATTTTTCAAAAATCATAGTTTTCAAGATAACACAATGTTGATATAAAAAATAAAAAAACACACACACACACAATGAGACATTTTGTTATTTGTCATTGTTTTAATGTATTAGATTAATTAGTTGACAATTATTATTGTGTTTTACATATTAGAGATACTAACAATGTTATTCCACCATTATACTTTTTTTAAATTTATCATTTTAGAAAAACACAATAATTTATCAAAATAACACAATAACTAACAAAAAGACATAATAAACTGCACTAAAATACATAATGACGAAATATGAGCTTAAAAACGTATAAAAATTTGTGTTATCTTTTATATAATAATATTGTACTCGTTTTAAAGATAAAAAAATTTATTTTTATGGTTGTAATTTTTATTGAAAAATGATGTCGTACATAAAAGTTATAAACGTTTAAGAAAAATAAGGAAATTTGCAAAAAATCAAAAAAAAAATGGTTATACCTAAAAATACACTTCTAAAAAATTTTCTCCTGTAATTAATCTCAACCATTCATTAAAAAAATTTATGGTTAAGATTACTTATTATAATTTTTTTTAAAAGCCTTTTATTTGAAAATTTGTCTAATAATTACTACAGGCTATGCATTTTACATGTACCCACCATTTGAAGTCGAGGAGCAAGATGATGTAACACTCGTTCTCAGGGGATGTTAGTTCTTCAAAAGCATGTTATACTAGAGTCGATCCATATACAAATACACATGTATATTAGCAAATTCCAAAAAAACATTTTAAAATCTGACCATCCAAATATCCAATATTACCATTTTTTTTTTGACCTAGACTCATGATTTTTGCTCGTCTATCTATTTTGTGCTTCTTTATGTTTTACACCATCACTCCTACACTAATTTTCTTTGATTTTCCCGAAAACATAGAAGTTCACAACTGTTAACATCCATAGAAATCATAGTCCATATAGTGTTTTGTTATAGACATATTCGAAAAAACATATAAACACACTCTCACAAAAATCAATAAAACTAATAGATCCTAAACCCAAGAAGTTTTGCCCAGAAACAATTACGACGAAGAACAACTAAATATCTCTTTTATGAATACAAGAAATAAACGAGTAACAAGACTCAAATTTATCACTATGAAATCTGATGAACAAAGATCTCAAAAGAACTACACAAGAACACACTACAATCGTCAACTATAACAAAACCCTAGATGTAACCGATTAGAACTGATGAGTAGAGAGATCAGATGAAAGAAGTGTGTAGTCAATGAACAAACAGAAACAACATCTTTATCATCGTCCTATCTTTTTTGCTTGCATCAATAGTAAATGGAAAAAATATACTTATTTAACTAATCATGTAATCTCTCTTACTGTTTCTATTGCATTAATATACAGTCCTATCCCTATTTAAGAGATTAATGTAGTTAATTAGTGTATTGTTATTTAGGTATACAAATTCTTTCAATTAAATCACTAAGATACTAATATTAGTATAATAGAATTAAAGCTGAATATATTTCATTTGTTTCTATATACAAATATGCCATGAAATTGGCGTCGTGAATGCCAACTGTAGATAAGAAAAAAATAATTAAGTAATTGAAAAAATATTAAACGTAACACAGTAGAAAAGTAACAAATATAAATAACAAATTTAAATTTAATAACTCTGGGAAAAAAAGATATATCGACGATGACAACTCTCTATTAGTTTTAAGAAAATAAAGGTTTAAATTGTATTTTCTTATAACTTGAAGGGGAGGGTGTGATAAGTAAAAATAAGATAAGAGGGGGTATATATAGCAACATACTTTTTAATATTATAATTAGTTTTAGAAATAGGTTTAAATACAAAGGTACTTTTTGTGATGCAAAGTATGAGAAGACATAAAAAGCAAAAAAAGTCACAAAAAAAATATATCTCACAATCTAAATCGAATTTCAAAAAAGTAATTCTGAGCTTTTGTCCTCTAGCTGTCCTCACTAAGAAAAAAAATAAACGAAAAATAAAAAATAAAAAAATAAAAAAATTAACGTTTTTTTATTGTGTCATTTATGAAAGACACAATGACGTCATTCTGTTATTGTGAAAGACACAATGACGTCATTGTGTCATAAAAGACATGAAATTTTTTTTTATTTTTTCTGAAAGAGGACGACGAGAGGAACAGACTTCAAAGTATTTTTTTGAAATTCGATTTAGATTTTGAGATGTAATTTTTTATGATTTTTTTAGCCTCATTGTGTCTTCTCCACACTTTGTAGCAAAAAATATATTTTATAGAATAAACCCCACCTTTAGTTTTAAACTATTTATTATTATTATAATATTTAAAATATTACTGTTTATAAAATTTCAAAAATACAGTTATGATGTAGTTAATTTTATCTACGTTTTATTCAAAATCGGATAAACTAAAATTTGATTTATTT
>CM046439.1:36106573-36334256 GCA_025506505.1 Flaveria sonorensis | reverse complement strand
AAATCCATCTTGTACATGTTCCCTCTCCTGGGAGCTCTGAGCAAATATGCTTCTGAGGAATGTCAACCCCGGGCTGAGAACAATTCACTCATGCTCAGTAAAGAGCATGTGATGTTTTTGGTCACAAAATTGGGACACACTCAGAAGATTGTATCCCAGCTCCTTGACAAAGTTTATCTTCTTAATGCTGAGCTTACCATTTCTAACCTTGCCTTGGGCAGTAATGTAACCTCTTGCATCTCCACCAAAAGCAAATGTTCCTTCATCAAATCTTTCAAAGTGTTGAAGCAAGGACTTATTGCCAGTCATGTGCCTGGAGCAGCCGCTATCAATAATCCAGACATTTCTGCTGGTCTTTAGCTGTCCCTGCATAAAAAGAGATGATTTAGTTACATTTGGAAACCCAAGCCTCTTTGGTCTTGGGCTTATTAAGTTCAGATGAAGGCAATGGAACAATAAATGATCCAATGTTCAAGCTTAAAGGATCATTTGCTGTTGCTGTAGAAGAACTTCCAATCTTAAGATCTTCCTTCATCTTCCACACCACCTTTGGAAGATTGGGCTTGACCTTAACTGCTTCAGAAGGTTTTGTGGCTTCAGAAGCTTTTGAGACAGATCCTTAGAAGATTTTGCTTTCACTGCAGCAAGCTTTAGTGCTTCGGAAGCATTCCTTTCTTCCGAGACCAACTTTTCTTCCGAAGGCAATTTATTCTTTGCCTTCTTTTATTTGGAGCTTCTAAAGGAAACAATTTTCCTTCGAAGCTTGTTGTTCTTTCTTCTTCCCAGAAGTCTTTTCTTTATCAAGTGGACAGTACCTTTGGGATTGTAGATACAATCTTTAGCCAAATGAGAGATACTACCACACATGACACAGATCATTTGCTTCTTTCTGGGAATCTTCTTGTCTGAAGAGGACTGATATTGAACACTTCCCTTCTCCTTTTTCATCTTTTCAGATGATACATCAAGCTTTTTAGGGATAGGCTTGCTATTGGAGATGGGTGATTCAGGCTGTGCAGCAGTGACACACAGTTTATCAGTCTTCTTCTTGTTGTTGCTGGAGTGGAGTGAGTTGAAGCTGAAGTAGAACTCTTGGTACTTGAATTCTTAACAAGATCTTTAACTTTTATCACCTTGACCCTGCAGAGACAAATACTTGTTTTGTTTGGGATCAAAGGTGGTCTTGACCTCTTGAGCTTTTCTTGATCTTCTTTTTGCTCTTTGATCAAGTTTTTCTCTTGGTCTTGCTCAAACCAGCTTCTTTTTCCTCCTTAGGAGCATGGTGACCCTTTTTGGATTGACTCTCTTCACTCCTCAGAGTCATCCCTCACCTTCTCCTCTTCATCCTCTTCATCACTGGGGTCTAAGGATGGAAGCTCATCTTGACCAGTTCCATACCTTGGAGATCTAACTGATAGTAGAGAGTGTGGAGGAGCTATCTCACTAGAGCCCAGTCCCTGCTTGTTCTGATAACACACTTTTCATGTAGAGATGAGGATATCATGTTCTTGAAGGTTTCCTCTTCAAGAACACATTTTTCTGCCCTGGCTTTGCTGATCACAAGCTCAGCCTGGCATTCAGTCAACTTGGTAATGAGATCCTTAATTTGAGTCCTGTAATTTGTTTGCTCATGTTTAAGAGTTGAAACTGTTTTCTCTAGATCTTCTATTTTAAGTTTATAGTCATTTACAGCTCTTTTAAAATCAGCTTTTAAAATATTCAAAGACTTAATGTCAGATCTCATTTCCAAGTTGTAGGACCTGTATCTATTAACTTTAGCAATACATTCAGGAGAGCAAAGATGTTCAAGTACCTTAGCTTCATCATGATCAGCCATGAGTGCTTGGTTTGGAGATGCATCTTCAGCTTGGAAGCTCCAGTCAAAGCCTCCTTCTTCAACAGCAACTGCAACTTGCTATCTTGGCTTCTCATTTTGGTGCCCTCCTTCAGTGTAGTTTGGCCTGGAAGAAGCTTGGCCACCATTAGACTTGGGTGCCTTGCATTCTCTAGCAAAGTATCCCATCTGGTTACAGTTGTAACACTTGACTTTGCTCTTGTCCAGCCCGAACTTGCTACTGGCAGCATTGCTAGGAAACCTTCTCCCAGTCCTCTTGTAGAACTTCTAGGCTCTGTGAGTAAGAAGAGCCATCTGCTGAACTATCTCCATATATTCCAGATCATCTGGATGGATACAGTCTAGGTCTTCAAGAGTAAAGAGAAAGTTGCCTGAACTTTCATCAGTGGAAACAAAAGCTTGAGAAGAGCTTGTCTCTTGGAAGGGACTTCCTTGGATGTAGCTCTCTCTGGGTGTCTCCGGGAAGGTGATGAAAGGTCCCTTTTGTGAAGTCTCAGGGTAGCAGATGAGATGATGCTGTGGTTCTCTGCTATCCCTTTCAACCACATAAAGGGCAGAACTCTGGTGAGTGTTGGTTACCAGATGAATTTTGCATGTTCATCTCCATCTGGTATCCATTGAGTATCCCATATAGCTTAGTGAGAGTGAGGGTCTTGAGATTTTTAGTCCTTTTAATGACCACACAATAGTGTGTCCATTGTCTTGGAAGAGAGGACATGAACTTTCTTACAATATCTTTGTTTTCAATGGTCACTCCAACATCAGCCAGAGTATCCACAATCTCAACATACCTGAAGTATTGTTGAGTCATGGTCTCACCTGTTTTGAAGGTGAAATTTTCAAACTGCTGCTTCAGGAGATCTTTCTTATTCTCCTTGGCTTCATTTGAACCCTCATACATGAGTTTCAGTGCATCCCATAGTTGTTTGGCGGTCTTGCACTTCTTGAAACCTCTGTAAATGGAGTTTGGAAGAGCAGTTTGGAGGGCTGTCATAGCTTTCTGATCAATATCAATTCTTTTCCAGTCTTCATCAGAAAAATCAGCCTTCTACTTTGGTATCATGCCACCCCCAGCAGCAGCTGAAGTGATGCATGGTACATGAGATCCATTGACAACAGACTCCCATATCCTGGAATCTTAAGACTTGATAAAGCCTTCCATTCTTTGACACCAAGTGTCAAAATCCTCAAGAGTGATCAGTGGGGATTTTGTCATGGTTCCAGTTTCCATATCAGCTTTTGAGATAGCTGCCATTTGAAGAGTTAAGTGATGTGTGTTACTAAGAGGTTTTGAAGATGGTGAGATCTTGCAAACAAGAGCCTGAATGCTCTGATACCAAATGCAAGACCGTTAAAGGGTTCTTAACACTTAGTTAACACACTTAGGAGGATATTAATATCACTTAACAGTTCAAATAGGGAACTGAGAACTTTAACAGATGATGCAATGCACAACACAAGTAAGTAAAGAACAAGAACACAAGATATAAGTTTTCAAGGAAGTAGTAAATTGCTTCTCAAGTTCTATTATAAGTGTTTGCACTGATTTTAAATACAAGAACCTTAGACTCTTTATACTAATCCTACAACCGTCAATTTACAAAAGACAGTTGGAAAGTGACTAATCTAGACAACAAGATCAGCCTAAAGTCAAAAGACAGATTGCCTTTTGACTAGTGACTATGACAGGTCATAGCTCACTTGACTTTTCTACTACAAAAGTCCAAAAAGAAACAAATACAGAAACTTACAGACAAAGACCTTATCTACTTTATCATAAAGCATGGGAGTTTCACCAACTGATGATAGTTGGTGAACCACCAGAGTGGGCAGCGGACAGATGGTTGCTTTATGATAAAGTTGATGGAAAAAGTGACTTTTCTCTCTCTTCTAAAGGTAAATCAGTCTTGTATTTATTCAGCTTCGGAAGACTTTTCGGAAGACTTCATCTTTATACTTCGGAAGAGTTGAGTCTTTGGCTTCGGAAGACTTGACACTTAGTGTAAAGCTTCCTTATCATTTTCTTCAGAACTTATCCTTCGGAAGATTTCACACTTAGCATTCTTCTTTGTATGTGTAAAGCTTCTGAAGTTAGTTCTTCTTTGTTCCTTAGTGCATGTTGGAAAACCTGGTTGTTTTGGCATCTTTTGATTGATCCTTTGGTTGCATCAGCCTCTTAAACTCAGAGGTTCCTACAGTAGGATTGCCCATAACAACAAAATAAAAGTTAAATTATTATTGGGCAAATTGATAGACGGATTATTATTTGGCCAATCATAATTTGGATTATTAAAATCCAATTTGTTATTATTTTATTATTGTGTTTTACATACTAAATGTATACAATGATGTTATTTTATAATTATGTTTTCCAAACTTATCTTCTTACAAAAACATAATAGTGTTAAAAAACACAATGATAAGTAAAAAAACACTGACACATTCATCATTATGTTTTACGTTTTAGATTATTTATATTATTTTGATATTGTTTTTTATGTATTAGATAAATTTGTTTTTATTTTATCATTATGTGCTAAATATTAGAAATACATATCATTGTTGTTATAACATTGTATTTTTCAAAATTCAATATTATAGTTGTATTAAAAAATAACAAAACGTTTGTATTTATTGTGTATTTTTTTAATAAAAATAATATTGTATACAAAAGCTATAAACACTTAAAAAAACAGAGAACATGAAAACAAAGTAAACAGAAGTGATCATGACTGAAATAACATTACACCAACCTTTTTCGTATAATTTAGTCTTAACTAAAAGATTGAAGATTAATATTATTTTTTGAACTTTTTTAACTTAAATACCATTTCTATTACAAAGCGTAATATATAATAAAATGATATCAATTTAGTGTTTAGGTGTAACATATATTGAAGAAATATTGCTACTTTGGTCATAATAATTAGTTCAGTATCAAATTATACATAAACGTAACATGTTTATTCCCTGATTTGATGGACATATAACTTTTTCTGTTAAGTGGTGTGAATGACTACAATACCATTAAATAAATAAATTAAAATACTTAAATACTTATGGTCACACCATACATAATAAATTAAAGAAAAGTTAATCCCTCATGAGTTAATAAAATGCATTGACCACCACCACCACAATCACCACCACCACCACCACCATCATCATCAACCATCATCATCCTCTTGACCATCCTAGATCCACCACCCACCACCACCATGACATCCTCTTCATCACCACCATTGCTCGCCACCACCATATCCGTTGTTATAATCTTCCACCATCGTCACCCATCACTAACCCTAAGTATTGCTCACTATCACTATCTCCACCATTAATTCATGACACTAAAACTTCATCTTTTATCGCCTCCCATTGCATCCAACACCATCTTTGCTTCAGTTTGAAATAGATCTAAAACTAACCATCACATCTGCAATAGATATGAAAATAACTAGACATTTGCAACAAAAGCTACATAAGGGGCGGTGATAGTTGCAGGCGGTGATTGGAGGTTTGGCGTTGGTCATGATGGTCTTGGTGTAGATTAGGGAAGGAGATGCGTGTGTGTATGAGAGAGAGAGAGAGAGAGAGAGAGAAAGAAAGAGAGAGAGAATGGGGAACAAGAAAGGGGGTGGTTTCAGGTGGTGATGGTGGTCTGTCGGAAGTAGCATGTTTGATGTCGAGTCCAACAAATAAAGTATATAAATGTGAACCCAATAGTATGAGCAGAAGCAGAGTTCGTGTCCTCAGGGATACAGGTTAATTATTTTAGTACGAAAAACGTTTTAGCATAGTCACTATAGTTGGTTATGGATTAAAGAAGATGAGGGTTTTAATTAAAGACCAAAACCAGGAGGAAATTGCAAAAAGTAAAAAAAATTCAGCAAGCTGACACGACCGTGTCAAAACTATAAAGAAAATTCTGCCAGAAAATTTAAATTTAACGATTTTTGTTGTTTTTTATTGTGAAAAAGAACTATTAAAATGTTAATGAAATTGTGAAGTAAATTTAAATATGAAAACTAATTCCAAGATTAAGGTAATTTCTTGATTCGATTCAACTTACGATCATTAACGATTATGGTGTAATGATTCTTTTTAATTAATGATTTGTATCAATACTAGAACAACCCGCTACTTTAAGCTCGCGCCATTCGAATCTTAGCGTACAGGTTGCAATGATAGAAGTATCAATTATAATTAAACACACACGTCGCTCGGTATGTTTAACTAGATTGTATGATTCTATAACGGGAATGAATTTATAGACAAACTCAAACTGTTAATTGTTCCTTATATCAAAAATCACAACTTTATAAGGGTTTTAAATCTTAAAGAACTTTATTAGAGAAATTAATAAAGTGAACAATTTTATTAACAATCTAATATATACCGGTATAGATCCGGGGTTAACATCAAGAACCAAACTAACAAACCATTAACACAAAAATATCTCATAAACGATTCACATAAATTAAAACCAAATCAGAAAAATTAAACCTTAATGTTGAAACTAAAATTGTTCTAGTCGGACATGTTGACTAGATCAATCAAAACCAAAATAAATAAAAATTACGAATCAAACACAAATAATTAATTATCTTCACAATCCAGAGAATTTCACAAGAAAAAGAAAATTAAAAGTTGCTGCTCCTTGCTCCTTCAATCTTGGCTGCCAAAATAAAGCAGTTTCAAGATGATCCCTTGATCATCCCCTTTTCTTCTGTTTATAATAATCCTTTGATTTCTAGATTCCCTCTTTTTAGGCTTTTTAGTTTCTTCTATTTTATTAAGAAAAATCCTGTGATAATCATCCCAAACAAAAATTACTAGACTTTAGGAACTTTTTCCCTTGAGCTTGCACGCCCACATAAAATTTGTTAATGAACTTCTGCGTAGCCGTGTAAATTTCTGTTAAGTAAAAACTTTTAAGTTTCATCATTTCTTCAACAACCCTTTTTCTGCTTCAAGTCTTTCGCCCTTCTCACAACACACATCAATCATACAAAAGTCACCGAAATAAACCAAGGTAGATTCCATTCCACCCAAACAAGTGTTGTATAAAATAAATAAAAAAACATGCAATATATATATATATATATATATATATATATATATATATATATATATAACATGCACCAAAATATACGTTATAACTATGAAAAATAATGCTTAAAAATATAATTAACATGGCGGTGGAGATCTGTGCGACAGTGGCGATGGTGGTGCTCCGCTGGCAGTGGTGGTGATAGAGGTGTAGGCCGGATCTTTATCAATTTTAATTAAACATGAGTTTTGTCTAATAAAATCAATTTTTTTATTTTTAATATTATTTTCTTAATTTAAGGGTATTTGGTTATTTTCTAAAAACTTAATAGACAAATTAAGCTCCATCCAAATTAGGGATTAAACATGTTACGTTTATGCATAATAGGAGACTGAGCTTGTAGTTTTTTAAATTCGGTAATCAAAACCGCAATTTGAACATACCAAAGGAACTATCCATATAATTTACTCAAAATTATAATATTCAAGAACACAATTAAAAAGATAAAAAAAAATAGGAATTTAAAATCAGAATGATCATTTACAAAATTAAAATGTTCCAAAACGCTTTTTTATAGGCTAATTTTAAAATTATTAAAAACACTTAAAATATATAATATTATTCTGAAGCCTATGAATGTCACACGTCTTAGTCTGTATTATTAGTTGTGGCCATGCAAGGGCCAACGCAACCAATGAGTTGTTCCCAAAATTGGCCTTGCAAAAGTTCAAACCAACGACATTTCATTAAATGTTACATCCCAAACGACGACGTGTAAAATCAAATCTTTGCACATATCACATACCATGATATTAAATACACATTTCGTCGATCAACTTCAAGAACTTATATTCATAGTAATCGGATCAAAGGCGAGTGATCTAACGCGAAAGTTGAATCATGATCATGCAAGTGAAAAGAAAGGAAAGCTTAGACCAAAATGATATCACAAAGGCTGCGGCTTGGGCATGGTACGAGCGTGGGTCATGGTTCGAGCATAAGACCTTACGAGAGATTGATGTCAGGAGACCACATGACTACAAGCCTAGGCCTTCACGCTACAAGATTGAAGCGATGAAGGAATCACAAAAGGAGTGTTATAATAACTCCCTTTTGGATATGTATGAAATAGAGAGAATCTCAAGGGAGTTGTGTTGTTATATGGAGTCTAGTAGGGTTGACCGTGGCTCTAGGGCGGTTGATGGTGGTGATCATGGTGGGCGGAGTACTATGTCGTCCAAAGAAACAAAAGGAAAAAGAAATGGTAAGAAGCATAAATGGGGTTGGAGACGGCATGGGATCATGTGTGGGTCTAGTGAGGATGTCGTGGAGCGTGTGTTAGTCGTAGGAGGGAGACACGGGTAAAAGATGGATGTTCCGATGGATGGAGTTAAGAGTTTCGGGTGAGCCGCTGTTCATGGTTGATTCAGATTATGGTAGTTGTAGCCATCATATCACTAAATAACTACTTGTGCATTACTATATGGTATGAGTTGTATCTTTAACATTTGGATTAATGTTTAGTAGATTGGAATGAGGGAAGGATGTAATGATATAGTTTCTGAATGGAATAACTCTTTTAATATGAAATCTTGTTCCTTCAATTTTGATGTTTATAGTAATTACATGAATATTACATTATATGAATGTAAAATAAATTTATAGTGTAAAATAGACGTTTTTCTACGTGTAATCTTCAATCACATTAAAAAACTTCAATTAAACTATTAGTATTTTATTTTAACAAATAAGTATGCATAAAGAACTACACATTATCCATCTATACATACATGTATTTACCAGCGAAAACATTATTATCCTATCTATTAAAAATGCAAAGGGAAGGAATAGTTTAGGTGTTTTTGTTTGTGTTTCGGCCACACTATTTTTAGAGATTCGCAAGTTTTACCCTTGCTAGTTTGTTTTAAAAACTTTAACAGTAACATCCTTAAATTTTCAAAATAGTCGATTTTATGATTTTTTTTTTAATAAAAATTATCCTCCAATTGTATAAGAATATAAAAAACACACTAAAATAATACATAAATATGGGTGTTACTTTTTGTCCGTAACAACAATATTTGGGGAGGGTTATTTTTAAGGGTTAATGGATTTAAATACTCCCAACTATTGGGAATTGGCCGCTGCCACCCCCAAGTATCATTTTGGCGAATATAACTCCCAAGTAAACACTTTGGTGTCTGTATCACCCGCCGTCTATCATAACCCTAACGACGTTAACTTTCTGATGATGTGGCACGCATACGTGTACAGGCCTTGCTTGTGTGGCAGCTGACGATGAACGAGATGATAAAAACAGCAATCAACAACCCTAATGAGTTTTCGAGGGAATGGGAGGACGATGAATGTGACCTACGGTGAGTTTCGTCTTCGATTGAATAAATGCCGCCATGGAATCCGCTAATCCGGCGAAATCTCCGGCGTCCATGGCGATCGAATCGGACTTCAACGTCACAGCGTCCGGCGGAAGGAGGCGGATGTGCGGTAGCGCGTTGACGCCGAATTGGGCGAAAGTTGCTTGCGATTCACCGAATTCGATATCGCAGAAAAAGAGCTTCGATGCAGATTGCGAGTTTTGGTTGTTGATGGTGAAGGATTTCGATAGAAGGAAGAATTCGGATTTGAGGGATTTGAGGTGGAGTTCTGATTTGTCATGGAGCTGTAGGGTGTCGAAGAAGATGATGAGGTTGAAGGATCGGGGTTTTGTGGTGATGATGCGGCGGAGGAGGCTGTCGGAGAGGTGGATGACGCTAGAGGAGGAGCGGGATTGGATGGATTTGAGGTGGAGTTCTGATTTGTCATGGAGCTGTAGTTGATTAACCACGTCAGCTGTCACATAAGCGAGGCCTGTACACGTATGCATGCCACATCATCAGAAAGTTAACGTCGTTAGGGTTATGACAAACAGCGGGTGATACAGACACCGAAGTGTTTACTTGGGAGTTATATTCGCCAAAATAATACTTGGGGGTGACAGCGGCCAATTTCCAATAGTTGGGAGTATTTAAATCCATTAACCCTATTTTTAAAAAGGCTCAAAAGCTTAGAAAGTGTAGGAAACTATAAGAAAACATCATGTATCAAATGAAAAAGAAGAAAAAAGGCAAATGCGTCCTTTTAGAAAAGATTATTACACATGTAAGTCACATGCGATCCCCCCCAATTATTTAAACGTCTGTAAATATTTTATATGTTAAAATTTTGAAAAATATTACATCATAAAATTAAGTATTTTTATATTTTAAATTAGTATAGTATTGCTGTATTTTTTTTTAAAAAAAAGAAAGACAAAAAAAGACCTAATTAATCTTGGTGGTGTGTTTTGGTGTTTCAGAACTGGGAATTTTTGGAAAATTTTAGAACTGGGTGATTTTATGATGTTTTTAAATTGGACGAATTTATGGTGTATTTAAACTAAA
Organism: Flaveria sonorensis; assembly: GCA_025506505.1. Classification (NCBI taxonomy): domain Eukaryota; kingdom Viridiplantae; phylum Streptophyta; class Magnoliopsida; order Asterales; family Asteraceae; genus Flaveria; species Flaveria sonorensis. Next base: position 36,323,911 of record CM046439.1, on the reverse strand, counting down.
TCGTAATAAAAGAAATATTATTAATACATCATAATAAAATTACCCACTTTAAAGAAATATAGCGAGAATCAATTATTCATGATCATAAAATTGTTTAGTTATAAAACACGATAAAGTTGTCCAGTTTTAAAACACCATAAAATCATTCAGATATAAAACACCATAAAACGCTATAAAATCACCTAATTTAAAAACACTATAAAATCACCAAATATTTTGAACTAGGTAATTTTATGATGTATTTGAATTAATGTTTTGTATTGTTTTTGAGCTAAGCAATTGAACTGGTGATTTTATAATGTTTAAGAGGTAGACAAATTTATGATGTTTTTGACATGGATGATCTATGGTGTTTTAGAATTGGGCTACTTTATACTGCACAAAAGAAATGAAGTAAGAATCAATGACTCAATGATCATGTAGAACTATAAAAATTCAAGAATATGTACATAACAAAATATTATATCCAAAAACACCATAAATATGTTTAGTTTCTAAAACACCATATAATTGATCAGTTCTAAAATATCATAAACGTGTTTACTTTAAAACATCATAAATTTATTGAATTTTAAAACACCGTAAAGTCGTCTAGTTCAAAAATAACTTAAATTTGATTGGTTATAAAGTACCATAATGTTATCCGGTTCTACAATACCATAAATATATAAAATTGTTTAAGACCTATGTGATTCTGGGAGATTTTAATGTGCACAAAAACATATTCTTTTAAAATTTCTAAATAGAGATACCATATGGATACTAAAAATAAAAAAAATGTTTGTTATTATGGTGTAATTTTTAAAAAAAAAATAATAACACATGAAAAAGTTATGAACGTATAAAAAAGTTAAATCTCATCCATATGACTTGTATGTTTTAGTTGAATATTCCTATTTTACCCATCCATGTAGTTTTTAATTTTCAACTATTTACCAAAATGTTACCGAGTGAATCTCAACCACAAAATAAATCTCAGCCACATAACATAATGATCTTGTGGTTGAGATTTCTTCTTATACATTTTAAGGCTTTTGTTTAACCTAACTCTAAAAGTAATAAATCTAGAACTATCATATACTAAACTTTAGACATAGGTATCCTACATTCATAAAAGTTATCCTCCTAAGGGCGTGCTTATTGCTTAAGCAATGTTATCAACTTTATCTTTTCATAGTTATCCTAAGTTTTTATTATTTATTCGTTTTCTTTCATGTTTCTCTGCAATTTGCATCATTGTAAAACTATGTGTGTATCGTATCTGGGTTATTAGAACCATGTATATTGGGCAGACCGTTAGGAGAAAAGCACCCTACATCCAACTACGTGAATGAGCACAAAAGTAGTTGACCAATGTGGTCATTTGGACATTGACGAGCAAGTACTTCATGTGTATAGCTCTAGTTTCGTGTCTATTAATATCAAAGGGTGTAACATCTAAATAAGTCAAAGTCCATATCGTGTGAGAGTTGAATTCTCTAATGTGGAGTCTCTTGTGAAGATTTCACATTGCAAACTTAAAAGGATCCCTTTTATCTACGTGGGGTATTCCTATGGGTTCCAATATGATAATCGAGAGCTTAAAGTCGGAATCCTATTATTGATAGATTCCAAAAGAGATTATGAAATAAAAAAGCTAAAAATGTTTTCTCATCTTTTTGGTTCTTGGTTCGGTTGGGATATATTTCATGTCTCTTTTTCTCATGTCGATTAAGACAAAAAAAAGACCTTAGAGTCTATTTGTTCTAAATTTTAGTTGGGGTGATGTTGAAGGTTCAGTTGGGAAATCACTTTCCAAGTGGCTGATTATGTGGATCATGTGGATTCGTTGCATACTTCTGAAGTGAAGAAAGAATTGTTAGATGCTATTCTCATAATGCGTTGGTGGGTCTTGTGAAGATTCCGAAATGACTTAAATTTTTTATCCTACCAAGAAGAAAAAGGTTCATTTATTTACTTGATTGTTATTTTTTCTTTCTTGTGGGATGGCAATAAAAATCGTAAGTTTAACACTGATTGGGTTGAGTGGCTTGAAAACCTTCTATTAGCGACGTAGCTCTTTGCTTTAGCCCCAGCTAGTTCATTCTAGTTGGGGTTCGTACGCATGTGTGTATTTTCTTCAGTTAAAAATGTTATTTTAGTTAGTTCAGATTTACTTAAAACCAAAAGAACAATTGAATAAATATTTTAATACGAGTTAGAAAGTGTGAAACATACTCTCCTTCAAGACTATTATAATTTTAGGCACCAATGAACTTGAAATTTCAGAGGGTCAAGGCACCAAGCCAATGGGGGTCTGGCTGACTAGGTCAGCAAGTGCCACATGCATTGGAAGAAATTCAATTACCTTAGTTAAAAGCCACTAGAAGTTGTTTCGGAACTACATGGTTGATAAAATGTTGAACAGGAACTAAAGTTAGTAACTAGTAATCAACAACAATCGCTCATTAGTGGAAACTATGATCGGAAACAACTTGAGGCATCCAATTGCAACTGCTATTAGCAACAACCAGTTGTCAGTATAATCAGGAACTAGTTTATCACCGGTATTTGTGCATCAGCAGAAACATCGAGCATGATCAACTGACAGACCAATCCTCAACAGTAGCTAAGTTAGTGTTGAAAGAGTTTCTACTAAAAGATCATCTATTGAGAGAAGTTACTGTTCATGGTAAACGAATAACTGCCAACCATTTCCACTAAGAATTGAGACACTCTTTCATGAAAAGTTGTGTGGTTTCAACTAAAAGTTGTGATGGTTACCTAACTATCAAGGAAAAAAAAACAATTATTTGTTCTTTTTTGGCACGTATTTACAAAACAATGTCCCATGGGTGGGTCGATGTTGCAGAGACATTCAGTAGTTGGGTCACATAGACCAACCACTCACCAACAACCAATTTATGCCTTTTCAAACAATTAAACCTGTTAAGAATTATGAATTTTTATGGGTCCTTCGATACGTACACAATGAATGCACCACCTGTTACGTCAACATTTAAATGACCGTTTTCATTTGGGCGATTTAATTTAAACAACCATTTTAGCCATGTAAACAAGTGTGTTTTCCACATTTTAAACGGCCGTTTTAGCAATGTAAATAGGCATTTTTGTCTGGGTTCCACATTTTAAACGACCGTTTAACACGTGGTGTGCGAGCATAGTTGTAAATAGCAAATAGCGGTAAATAGCGACAAGCCGCTTATATGTTACGTAGCGAATAGCGTTAGATAACACTAGCTATTTTATGTTTAGCGATAAGGTAGTAAAAAATTTAAGAAATGTTTTACATTCAATATATTAACATGTTTAACGATAAAGTAGTAGAAAATTTAAGCAAACGCCACCAAAATAACTAAAATACTTTGTTAGAGAGTTTAGTTGAGGATGCTATGGTTGTTGAGTTCATTAGTTAGAGGTAGTTGAGGAGGTTATGGTTGTTGAGTTAGTTAGTTAGAGGTTGCTATATTCTTGTTATAGAATATTCTTTTAGATACTTCTTGAGGTATCTATATAAAGCATCATTTTGTATCTCTTTTGACAATAATGAAAACACAAGAATACAACACTCAAACACATTCTTCCCTTTCTTCATCGGTTTTATGGTATCAGAGCCATATGTCACGGAGTGATTTATTCGACTCTCGTGCGGCACTTAGAATCCTTCTAAGTTCAGCCTTTGTGACCCAAATGAAGTAACAATTCAAGTTACGATGCGGAAGCGTTTGCAAGCTCGTAATACAAATGACTTTGTATTGCTTACAAGGTAGTTTACAAGTGTGCTTTACAAGTGCTTTACACTAGACTTGCATGGGTTTTGGGTCATTACAAATGAGAGTGATCAGCCCTATTTATACTACTCATATGGATCTAGATTATTCTTGATCTAGATCCTTCTATGTCAAGATATTTACATAATGTGTTCTAGATCTTTCTATCAAAATATCCAGCTATCTAGATCTTCTTTAGGTCATTCAAGAATGATCTAGATCCTTCGACTTTGTATTTCTTGATCCAAATTTATTTGGGTTGTTCTGGGGTCTTCTGAACAGCCCTAGACGCCTCTAAATGTTTACGGAGACTTCCGGAATCCGAGATACATGACCTGATTTTAGGCAGGTCGTGACATTCTCCCCCACCTAAACTCACGACGTCCTCGTCGTGTTTCTTGAGTTTCCCCCGGCTTGTTCTTGCGAGTTGCAAGACGGATAACATTTTCCCCTTGTGGCTGGTGCTTGACTCCAGCATTGCAGTGTGCACTTGATCACCCTTGATGATGTACAAGGTGTTCAGAAAAGTTGCTGGAACGGCTTTTGCTTTTCTGAAAAAGTCCATTCCAAGCACGATCTTGTAATCGCCCAATGGTGCTATCGAGAAATCGAGCTTACCTTGCCATGTCCCGATCTTAGTCTTGACAGCCCATGACATTCCTTCGATCGGTTTTGCGTCACCATTGGCGTTTTTAAGAAATCCATCACGTGTGGAGATTCTTAAACCAAGTCTTTTTGCCTCTTCACGTGTGATAAAGTTATGACTTGCTCCGGTATCGACCAGTGCCTTTGCAAGTCGTCCATTCACTTCTATGTTCACAAACCGAAGTCCTTTTGTCTCCGTGTTTGTGATGTGGCCCTGTCTCTCTGTGGGGTGCGACTCAGCCAACTTTAACGGCTTCCCTTCATGTGCCGTTAACGCGTTTAGAACTTGTAGTTGCATTGCCCCGAGACGAACCTCCTTGTCTTCGTGGGATGCATCATCATTCCTCACCACCATGGCTTGCAAACTTTGTTTCTTCGGGCAATCCCGAGCGTCATGCGGTCCGTCGCATATGAAGCAAGATTTTGGAGTGCGCTTTTCGTTGTCGTATCGTGGTGGTTTCCTTGGTTCCACCCTCCGATCATAATTGGGCTTAACTCCCCCACCTTTCTCCTCATCAAATTCCTCATTCATGGGCCTATATGGTCGTTTTTCTTTAAGATCGATCAAGCTTTCAGCTATTGCAATTGCTGAAGCAAGATCTTGAACATTTCTTCGCTCTAGTTCTATCTTGGCCCATGATTGCAGACCATCGAGGAAGTAGAAGAGGGAGTCTTTATCCGATAAGTCCGGGATCTCAAGGACAAGTGTTGTAAACTCTTTGACATAGTCCTTGATGGTCCCGGTTTGTTTGAGCTTACGAAGTCGACTTCTCGCTTCGTGTTCAGCATTTACCGGATAAAATTGTCGTTTGAGTTCTTGAACAAATTCAGTCCAAGTTTTGATGGTACACGTACCTCGTTCGATATCCATGCTTCGACGTCTCCACCACAGCGCTGCCGTATCTTTCAAATACATCGTTGCTGTCTTTATTTTGGTGGCGTCATCGAAGACTTGTACCCCTCCTAGGTACTGCTCCATTTCCCAGACAAAGTCATCAACCGCTCGAGCTTCTCGTTTGCCCATAAACGGTGATGGCTTGGGAATTTCAACTCTAGGTGTCAGGTTCACAACATTCCCTCCGGTCGTGACCATGGCTTTGTTGCAATCGTTTATTTTGGCTTCCATGCCAAGTAAGCTGCGATGCATGTCATTAGATAGATCATCCATCTCTTTTCGCAGCTTAGTCGTAGCGTCTCCAATTGCATCTTTGATCATCAGTTTTACTTCATCTCGAAGTAATTCCATAGCAGCCTTGAGTCCTTCTCGGAGCTCATTAAAGTCTTCCTCTAATACGTCCAATCGTTGGAGACAAATGTCGACCTGAGATCCTGTTTCGACAAGGCCTGCCTCTAGGTCATTAACTCGTTTTTCCAAGGTACGATCCTTGGACATACCTCGTTCCTTCTTTGACCCCTTTTGGGATTCATCTCGACCTCGTTTATCATCAACAGCTGCACTTTTGCTAGTTTCGGTTGCCATCCCAAATGAACCGACGTTGCTCTGATACCACTTGTCACGGAGTGATTTATTCGACTCTCGTGCGGCACTTAGAATCCTTCTAAGTTCAGCCTTTGTGACCCAAATGAAGTAACAATTCAAGTTACGATGCGGAAGCGTTTGCAAGCTCGTAATACAAATGACTTTGTATTGCTTACAAGGTAGTTTACAAGTGTGCTTTACAAGTGCTTTACACTAGACTTGCATGGGTTTTGGGTCATTACAAATGAGAGTGATCAGCCCTATTTATACTACTCATATGGATCTAGATTATTCTTGATCTAGATCCTTCTATGTCAAGATATTTACATAATGTGTTCTAGATCTTTCTATCAAAATATCCAGCTATCTAGATCTTCTTTAGGTCATTCAAGAATGATCTAGATCCTTCGACTTTGTATTTCTTGATCCAAATTTATTTGGGTTGTTCTGGGGTCTTCTGAACAGCCCTAGACGCCTCTAAATGTTTACGGAGACTTCCGGAATCCGAGATACATGACCTGATTTTAGGCAGGTCGTGACACATAGCTCTGAAATTCCGGCTATTATTTTGAGATGCCGGTGACTTCTCCGGCAATCTGATACTCCGGTCAAATTCCGGTCATCTTCTTCATCTATCATCATGTCCACAACTTCTTCTTCTTCTACTACAACAATCAACACCACTGCTACTACTGCTTCTATCAACAACTTACCAAACATTGCCGATTTTCTATTAATTAAGCTTGATGACAACAATTTTCAGAATTGGGCTGCGTCGGTATCCAACACCACTTCTCCTCATTATGGGCTTCATGCTGATTTGTCTCGCACCTGTCAACAAGTTGAGTCTTCGATTCCTGATTCTCGTGCGATCGCACATATAACAACCGACTCAAGTTCGATAATCAATTGCGCTTCATTCTTTTTGCCGTTCATCAAAATTGGCAGGCGAGAGGCGGGTGCTGACGCTAGGTGGAAAAGGATTCTTTCTCTCTTCAGCTTTTGTTTTTTGAATTCTCTACTGCTTTTCCTCCTTCATCTTCTCCTTCTGTTCCCTCTTCTTCTCCTTCTGCCCCTCATCCTTCTACTCTTTCTTCTCATCCTATGGTTACTCGTTCACATGATCATACCCGTCAGCCTAGACAATTCCCTGATCATATTCTTTTTCATGTTACTATAGCTCCGACTATAAAGCCCTTTGCTTTCTTTCTCCTTCTTATTCAGCTACTTCTACTGTTTCTTATTCTTCATCACCTCCTCAGTCTTCTCCTTCTATTCCCTCTTCTTCTCCTCCTACCCCTCCCCCTTCTACTCTTTCTTCTCATCCTATGGTTACTTGTTCACATGATCATACTCATCAGCCTAGACAATTCCCTGATCATTTTCTTTTTCATGTTACTACAGCTCCGACTACTGAGCCCTCCTCTTTCTTTCTCTCTATTTGCAGCTTTGACATCCAAGCTTCAAGTCATGTCTTCCCGCTCAGCTTGAGGGGCATGTTAGAGAGTTTAGTTGAGGAGGTTATGGTTGTTGAGTTAGTTAGTTAGAGTTAGTTAAGGAGGTTATGGTTGTTGAGTTAGTTAGTTAGAGGTTGTTATATTCTTGTTATAGAATATTCTTCTAGATACTTCTTGAGGTATCTATATAAAGCATCCTCTTATATCTCTTCTGACAATAATAAAAAAACACAAGAATACAACACTCAAACACATTCTTCCCTTTTTTCATCGGTTTTATACTCTATTTGGGTCTATTTTATATTTATAAAAAATAAAATATAAAATTGCTATTGGTCACTATTTGGTCGCAAAACAAAAATACAAGGACCCTATCTATACACTATGTAGCGCGCTATAGCAGTCGCTATAGCCGCTATTGACAACAGGGTGTGCGATGTGTGTACACCTTGTTCTCTTTTAGTTTGTTCTTTAATTTTATATATTTTTAATTGAATCAAATGGTTAATATATTACTTTTTAGATTCTTTGTATTTAATATTCTTAAACTACTTATGTCATCCGATTAGTGAACTAGTAGAGTGATCGGTTCAGTGACCGGTTTTCAAAGCATCGCCTAACCGAGGCCTGTTCTTGTTACAATCAAGTAACAACAAAATGGGGTTCTAAAGCATAGCCTACAATTTTTGGCCAATATAGCTGATAAATTGGTTGGTTAAAATACACTCATATAATATGGGTGCTGATAACAAACAAATAATTTTTCCCTCGAAAAAGATGTAAGAAAAGGTCTGGTTAATAGCAAAATCTCTATATGAATTTCATATCTGTATGAGCGTTAAATGCAACATGAACTCTAAAATTCTAGAAAAATATCAGTCAGATAAAGGCGATTCGTATTTGAACCCAACACAACCAAACTCTATTTCATTACTGTTATGGGTGAAAATTTCACTCAGTATCTGATCAGTATTCTAGAGCTCAGGATATGCAGGCAGGTTTGATATCTTGAGCTGTATCCTTAAAATTATGCTAACAATTCTTGGTGTACACGTTTTATTGTGATAGGCACGTGTATAATTGATGGAGTCAACCCCTAGAAGTCGGAGAAGACGTTAGACAACGGTTAAACATGTTCGAAGAGGCTTCCAACGTTCAGGAAGACTCATTCTCTAATGAATCCTGAGATATCCGGGATATGGCCGAGGATATCGGTTGATCATAGCAGCTAGGTGTAACTATAAAATGAGGCTGGATTGATCGATTTATGCATTGGCATTTATTTCTATCTTACTTACTCTTTATTTTCTGCTCACATACACACTCAAATATCAATCGTAACACTTAGCATCGATCAAATCTAGTTCTCGAGTTGTACTTTTACTTTTTATTAATAGAATCGGCCGCCGACAATTTGTCAGACGCCAAGGGGTTTATTGTGCCGCAGATCACTTTGATCAAGGGCTTTTTCCCCTTCAAAAATTCGTTGTCTTTGTTCTTACTTAATTTGATCCTTCATTTCTGTAATATCCTGGTTGATATTCCGGTGTTGGTCAGATATTTAAGTTAGTATTCCGATATAGCACACTACCTCACTTGACTAATTTGTTCATCAATTACCTTGTTAATTTTTGGCCAAAACAATTTGGCGCCCACCGTGGGGCCAGTGTTGCTATAATCTTTGAAATCTTTCCAAACATCTTTTGTTTATTCAAGTCTTTCATTCATTTTTATTTTTTCGAAAAAAATGGCTTCTCAATCAAAACAATCTTCATCTTCAGCTCCTTCTTCTTCCATCTCTGCTGCTTTAAATGCGCCTCTTCCTCCTCCTCCTAATTTCAAAACATTTCAGAAGAGTAAGGACAAGGTTATCACCAAAACTGCTACTCCTGTCTTTGAAATTCCTAGGTCTAGGAATACTGGTGGGGATCCTGCTCATGTCACACCCTCAAAATCCACTTGCGGGGTTTTACCGCAAGGCGTGTGACAAACCAGGATCTCAATCGTTAGTTACTCATAACGACTCTATATGAACAAACAAACCAAAATCAGAGTTAAACATTAAAATGATGCGGAAGCGTTTAACAAACATGAAAACTAGAATAATGTAACATAATGTAAACATGCGCAAACACGCGCCCAACGTTGTGCAAAACAAATACATAAGTGCTTAACACCCAAAAACCAACAAAGGGTTCCAACAATGTTGACATCTACAATGCTGACCCGTGAATATGCACCTATGCAATAGTAACTTCAACCTGAGAATAGCATACTAAAAGAGTCAACACAATGGTTGGTGAGTTCAAGAGTTTTAGTAAAACATAACTGTATCAGTATAAAATATAAGAGTACAGTATAAGAGTGCATGAATTAGATAGCTAGTCTAAAATCTCAAGTAAAAATCATAGTGATTTCGCGATCGAAGCTGACTGTGTTTCGTTTGTTGTCTCCCGTCTTGACTTACCAGGTCGTGACAATGTTTACTTTAGGACAAAATTGCACCCGTTTGACCTCGAGTCGCACAGGTGGGGCTCGTCAGACCCAGTAGTACTACCCAAGATTTCCTGCTAGTTACCATTATTAACGATCCGAAAGTGTGAGGACTTTCATGGTAATCAACACTATATCATACTTTACACATCTTATAATAATAAAGTGTTTGTAAGTCAGTATGCTATCTCCCCCCAAAAGAGAGTGTATAAAAGAGTGGGGCATGAACTCACCTAGTATGCACACGAACGATATAAAAGCTAACTTGAAAGGGAGAGGAAAGACAACCTTCAGAGGTTACCTAGAACACGCAAGTACATGAGTACGTGTACACAGAACCATAACAACCTTAAGTGCTCAATAACACATTGACCAAAGGTTTTAGAAAAACAAGACACATTTGACCCAGTTGACCCGTTTGACCCGTTGGTGACATATTAATTGAAATTCCATTTAATCAAGCATAACAGTTCATCATACATGGTTATCATACAAGTTGTTAACGTATGTCATTTCGTCAACCACTTGTTCTACCTAGATCATCATACTACTAGATTATCATACAACACATGCGAATCTCAAGTAGTCAACATACTCAACACAATTACAATCACATCATAACTAGTACATCATACATAAAGTCTAATCATGCACAACATGCCATGTGAAGCCACTCACGACTTCACACCCTAAACCCTGCCAATCCTACTAAGTAGGGGCTCAGATTCGCACGAGTGTATGACGATCACCATCATATTATTCAACAAGATTCATACCAACCAAAATATCTAACAGTGATCTATTGTAATCCTAAACATGATCCTATAATCACCCAACACAATCCATCACCATGTATACCCACTAAGAGATCAAATCTCCAAATAACCAAACAAGCATCCATATGACCCAACTAATCCATTCCACCACATTAGACACCATCAATGAACATTCTAACATGATCCTGACGTTACAAACATGCCCAATTCATCATATCTAAGATTCTATGCAATTAAAGTTTCCCTTTCGGGCAAGTACATCCCAAAATCAATCCAACACCCAATACATACTTGAATTCATTAACAATATACAAATTCAAGCTCATATCTTTCATTTAAACATGTTCAACACCATCAAATCATCACAATTCACAAAACCCATATCCAAAAGTTTCTACTTTTAGTAAGGTATGAACTACATTAACAATTGATTTCTAGCATAATCATCATCATTCAAATATTCATACAACATCATAAACACCATATCATCATCAATTCATCATCAAATCACCAACTTCATGCAATAAAGTTACTATTAATAGCAATGTATGAACAACGCATCAAAATCGCAAATTTCTTGTACAATCCACGTAAACTATCATCAAGACAATCTAGCTAACATCACACATTCATCAAACAATCTAAACTTTGACTTTCAAGCATCAATCTCGAACTAGGGTTTCGGCCATGACAACAAACCACGAAAAACCACAAAAAACTAACCTTTAATCACGTATTGAACAAGAATTGATGTTTCTAACGTGTAATAATCCTTGAAATCGATCCAAATCGATGCACAATTGCTTGTTCTTGGCTAAAATCGCAGGTTTGTGTGTGTTTGAGTGTTTGTCACGGCCAATGGGTGTGTGGGGGCTAGGGTTGGGTTTTTTTTTTATTTAATTTATTAATATTACCACTTAAACCCCTATAGTTTTATATTTTATTAAAACAAAAGTTTTAATTACTTTTTAAAAGGTTTTAACTTACTAATATAAACATTATTAATTAACAATAATAATCATATGCATTATTTTCACTAGCAACAAAATACACGAATTAAATACACACGTTTCCACGTTACGCCATAAAATTCACAAATAATATTTAGATCTCATAAGCACAACTAATAACCAATATTATTAGTTAAATAATTATCTGTTTATCATTATTAATTATTATTAAGTCACCAACGTTCAACGACAACTAGTTTGTGCTCACGACACGTGTATGCAAGACCTAATGGAACTAACGGAGTTTGGTAATGGAAAATTACCGGATGTCACATTATCCATGTTGAAAGAATTTTCGTCCCGAAAATTGCGTTACATGGTATGTGCTCCATCACTGGTCTACTGCATTGGCACAAAGTAATTGAGTGAGTTTCGGGTGAGTTGTCACATCATCCCCATGTTGAAAGAAATTTCGTCCCGAAATTTAAATCAATACCTTCATCGGATGGCATCGTCTTTTCGAATAGTTGAGGATACTTAGGCTTCATCTGGTCTTCACGTTCCCACGTGAATTCCAGTCCACGTCTCGAATTCCAACGAACTTTGACTATGGTATTTTGCTTTGCTTAAGTGTCTTTACTTCACGATCCATCACCTCGACTAGTTCCTCAACGAAGCGTAATTGTTCATCTACTTGCACTTCCTTAAGAGGTACTACCATTGTTTCGTCCGTTAAGCACTTCTTCAGATTTGAGACATGAAATACATCATGGATTCCACTCAGTGAATCAGGTAGGACTAATCGATAGGCCACTGGACCTATTCTTTCCAATATCCTAAATGGTCCAACATATCTCGGATTTAGCTTTCCTCTTTTTCCAAACCGAATGATGCCTTTCCACGGTGAGACTTTCAATAAAACTTTATCACCAACCTGAAATTCTAGAGGTTTCCGTCACTTATCTGCATAGCTTTTCTGTCTGTCGCGCACTGCAGCCATACGGTTCCTTATTTGTACAATCTTCTCAGTGGTCTCGTGCACTAACTCGGGACCCGTTAGCTGGCTATCACCAATTTCAGCCCAGCAAACTGGTGATCTACATTTTCGCCCATACAAAGCTTCGAAAGGTGCTGCCTTTATACTGGTATGATAACTATTGTTGTAAGAGAATTCCACCAATGGTAGGTGAACTTCCCAGTTATTCCCAAAGTCAATCACACAAGCACGTAGCATGTCTTCTAATGTCTGTATAGTACGCTCACTTTGACCATCAGTTTGTGGATGATAAGCAGTACTCATGTCTAATCGCTTACCTAAAGATCTCTGTAACGACTGCCAGAAGTGCGATGTAAAACGAGCATCACGGTCAGAAATAATTGAGACCGGTACACCATATCTCGAAACTATTTCCTTCAGATAGATTCGTGTTAACTTCTCCATTTTATCCGTTTCCTTTATTGCCAAGAAATGAGCGGACTTCGTTAATCGGTCTACGATAACCCATATCGTGTCACAACCAGTAGGAGTCCATGGTAGTTTGGTAATGAAATCCATTAAGATTTTCTCCTACTTTCACATAGGGATCTCAGGTTGTTGTAATAGTCCAGATGGTTTCTGATATTCCACTTTTACCTTCGAGCAGGTCAGACACTTACTCACATATGTAGCTAGATCCACTTTCATGTTAGGCCACTAATAGTGCGCCTTCAAGACATGATACATCTTATCAGATCCAGGATGTATAGAGTACTTAGACTTGTGTGCCTCACTCATGACCAAGTCTCTCAGATTTCCATGCAGAGGTATCCAGAGTCTGTCCATGAAATAACAAATCCCATCCGCTTTCACTTCAAGCTGTTTGTCCATTCCTCGTAAGGATTCAGACCCAATTTTTTCTGCTTTCAGAGCTGTGGTCTGAGTCTTTCGGATTTGTTCAGGTAAACGTGTGCTAATGGTGAGTTGCAAAGCTCGCACGCGTTGAGGCTTAGCAGTTTCCTTTCTACTCAGCACGTCAGTAACTACATTAGCTTTTCCCGGATGGTTGATCGGTGTCGAAGACCCGATCAAATAAGAAAAGAATTTTGCTTGTTTTATGATTCCTAAATACGTTAACTAGTTAGGGTAAATAGGGTGTCGATCCCACGAGGAGTCCGTGGATGGTGTCACGCGTAACTGATTCAAAATTTACTTACTTACTATTGTCACTAAACTGTAAATTAGAACTAAATGAAATTAAAAATAAAAATAATCACTTTATGAAGCAAGACGAAACTTGGACTTGGTTGAAAACTATTGAGATGAAAAGGGATCACATCCGGGTTTCAGGAATGTAAATGAATATATAGCTAATGTTTTACCCAATCTTGAAGTTACATAGACATAACTTGCTTATCATGTAAGTTGAAAAGTAATTGCGAACTTGATATCTGATTATGTAAATTAACTAGTAAACTAACTAATGCCACAATCTAGAAACTTTATTTGCAATCACCAATTAATGAAGATAATCTAATTACTACTTAATGGTTAACAATGGAAAACTGACAACTTGATAAGTAATAATCAAATCAACTAACACGAATCTTTAATCAACTCATAGTTGAAAACACATAAACGAATAAAAGTTGTTAAACAATCAAAGTTTATGTCTTGACTAGGTAAACACATACGCATGCATAATCTAATTACAAACCGTCCACCCAGGGATGATCACGGGTGGTTTAGCCTTGCATCTTCATCATAATCGCTTCAATCTTGTCTTTGTACATACGAATCCTCGATCACTTGATGATTAGAGAGGGTTTTAATGACTCAAAAATGCTCCAAGATTAGTTCTTGGGGTTGGGGGTCAGTGTTTTTTCGAAACCCTAATGTTAGGGTTTAAATAGGTTTTGAAATTTGAAACAACCCTCAAAATATCGCCTTAGACCGTAACTTACGGCCTATAGAGTGTAGGTTATGGCCTACCTTCAACCAGACGGCCAAACCTTCTGTCTTACGGGGTTCACAAACGGTGTTGATACAGGGCCGTAAGATACGGCCTCCCTGCAACTTGCACAGTTTTCTTTATTTTCAGCGCCTTTCAACCCGTAGTCTTGGTATCCTTTGTATCCTTCTCAAATAATGTCCGTTAAGCTTCCTTTATTCTACATTTCAAACACGCAACAAAGTAATATTGTTCGACATATAAAATATATTAAAAATGCAATATTAACTATACTAAGTGCATGTATATTAACCAATCATCACATCCCCACACTTACCCTTTTGTTTGCCCTCAAACAAACTCTCTTGTACACTTTAACACTAATTACTCAAATGCATCAATAATCTCTTAACCTTGTGTGAGTTAAGATCCCAAGGCATACCTGGCTCTAATGTTTATATTATTCAAGATTGACAACCCAACAAGTAGCCGCTTGTTTGAAATCTTAGGATTACCTAACCAAGCATAACTTACCTTCGGTTTCCAACACACATGCATTCACCCTCTCACAATGATCACTCCTCTCGGGTTGATTTCTGGACTAGTGATTATATACTAGTATATCTGGAACACTCAAACCAGTAATGCACATTATTATCATAAGCGCGTATAATAATCATATCTCCATCAACTAACACACTACAATACACAAATCATGAGGACTTTTACGGGTTGTACTATTAGGCTAGGGTTAAGCGTATGCACAAGGATCTAAAATGGCAAATGGTGAATGAAATCCAATTCAAACATGCTAAATCGAAAAACGACACCTACTATTGTAACTTGGATCACACTGACCCGAACACACTACAAGAATTCACATCATTTTTTTTGCTTCATACTTTGGTCATTTTAACCTCATATGTCGCCATTTTTTCTTTCATCATTTTTTTTTCTCTCTCTCTCTTTTTTTTTTCAAACAACTTAGACATGTAACAAATTGGATTTCACCACGTGGCTTAATTAAAAAGGCTAAAGGTTTAACAGGGTTAATGATGTGGCTCATTCAATGACACGTTGGGGCTCAAAGGGGCGTCTAAGGGGAAAATGTTAGGGTAGGGGAGTCAAATGAAATGGTCTAAACAAAATGGCTATCCTAATGCCTCTATCACGTTTGTGCAAAGTAATGGTTCATGATATCGACATGTATTAGTTACACGAGTTCTAAATAGATGCACATTATGGTAAACACTCAATATAATAAGAAAAGAGCAACTAAATATGTCATGGAAAATGCTCAATTAGGCTCAAGTTCTCACGGAAACGAAGGAATGGGTTAAGGATATGACACATGCATGTTGTCCACTGTCTAGTTCGTTATACTTAAGAAGGCAATCCTACTTAATTTTATAGAAACTACCAATTGGGCATACCTTCCTGTCACTTATAGCTAACCATGCCAAGGGATCTCTACCTATACACAAGCAAGTGATATTTAGCGATTTACATTGAGAAATTAGGTTTGATGCATAATTATTATTTGTTTTTTTTTTCAAAATATTTTTAACTTTTCTAAATTTTAAGATTTTAAACACCTCATCCCCACACTTGGGCTACCTTGTCCCCAATGTAGAATGAGTTTATTAGGACCTTAGTTCCCCCAAGTGCAAAGTTAAATCCCTTTATAATTGTGTTATGCATACTGAGACTCAACATTAACTAAAATGCAAATTAACACATTCCCAAAACAACAAGTTTGTTACGCCACCAAGTACACAGAAGAAAACAACCAGTCCACATAACACAACTAAAGACAAGAAGTGACAACTTAAACATCATAATAGCATAAGTTCAGAGAAAAGCACGTGGACCCGATCTCATGTGATCAGAGAATGCAAGATCATCCATCATATGATGGTCGGGGGTATGGCTGACCAAACATGCTCTCATACAAACTCCGCTGGATGTTCCTCATGTCATATGGGTCGGCTTGAGTAGAACTACCATGTGCTTGACCCATGTTAGTGTCATATGGCACCCATTCTGATGGAGTTGATTGAGGTTAGTGGGGCATCTGATGGATTTGCGCATATGGAACAAGATCAGGAGATCGCCAGTCAGTCGGGTGAGGCCTCTCGGTGTATGGCAGACCCTGCTGGAAGTCGTGATAATGTCGAGTCTTCTCATGATATCTGAAGTCTTCATTCCGGTAGAGCTCTTGAGTATACATCATTGTTCGTCTGTTCCTTCGATTCTCTTCAATTTCCAGCGTTTGCCTGTCAAACATAATTTGCTCACAGTCAGTCCATCGATTAAAATTAGTGGGACGCGCTTGTTCTATTGCGCTCCTATCACTGCGTTGATGAGGTCTCCAATCCTCGCGAGGCACATCCTCCGCTACCGCGGCTGTCGGCTCCACTCATTCTTCTTCCTCAGCATCTTCTTTCAATACCTCCATGCATCGCCCACTTTTTTTGTCGGTCAACCAGTAAACACCTGCGGTCTCTTGATACAACCATTCTGTAGCTGCTAATGTATCTAGGCGGAATGGTACGTGCTTAAATTTCTGAGGTTTCAATCTGCGGGGCAACACATTCGCCCTTTTTAGCAATTTGGAGAGCAGTCGACAATGTGGAACAGATTTCCTATCAGCTTTTTCTCTGGTTTCCCACACATTCCACAAGATAAGATGACGGGCTGATAGGACGGGTGTTCCCGTCACAAAAGCATGCAAAATCATCACTTCATACAATCTAACTGACCCTTTATCACCTAGTCGGGGCATTACATTCTGGTTTAAAAATATCATAAGTAACTTGGGTAATGGTTTGAGATGTTGCCGATGTAGAGGCCATCTTGCTACATCTGTGCCTTGAGGCACAACAAACAATTCTCTGATCATATCTCTTCACGTGTCTTCATTGGCTTTCTTACAAGCTAGTAATGCATCAGAGGGATACTCATATGGTTCATCATCTTCGGCCCCCGTGTCGAAGTTGGCTATTCTACTCAAGGTCTCAAATGATAATGTTATGGGTTTGCCATTGACCTTTCCTACTAACTCCATTATCTCTGGTGGGTTGTTGCCTGGCTTCTTTTGAAGTGTTGACATCCACTCTATAATTGCATCCATGTAAATGTCATCGCTCCTATCATTGTTAAAAGTCATGTGTTCTTCCCATCCCAATCTTGTAAAGCAATCAGTAATCCTGAATTTGTCAAAATGATCTTGATTAATTTGCCTCTCATAGATCATGAGGGATTGAAGCGACCCTTTAATGTCCCTCATCTTCTTATGATACAGTAAAGGTTGAATTTCTTCTGCAAATGAGGATAAACGTCTACTTTTTCTCCACTTGGGTAATCCATCCTCATCATATTCTTCCTCATCTCCAGACTCTTCTTCTTCCTCCATATCAGTGTCTTCTTCCTCAGTCCTAGGTGGATCCGATTCAGGAAACTTCCTCCTTTTAGTGCCTGATGTCGAAGCAACCGCTTTCCCTTTACCTTTTTGGTTATTACCTGCCATCGATCCTGCAATCAAACAATGATTAAGTTACTTATCAGTAATTAACGTGTATGATAGTTTATGATGTCGTTAGTGATAATCTTTTACATGCTTCTTTTACTTGTTGAAAAAGGAGTTTAAACCTTAAACAAAGATACCAATTCCATCAAAGAAAAGTGACATATATCTTATTACTACTCATTATGTTTGTAATCATCATAATTCTCAACATAACACATTCCTAGCAGCATGAACTAAGTGACCAACCCATTTCACCCTTTGACTATCAACATTAACCATTTAAGGTTCTCCCATTATACACATAGAACATGCCAATTCGAAAGATCTAACGATAATAACACCTACAAGTAACCCTTAACCCAAAATCTTCCCCACACTTGAATCTTACTACCATATTGATATCAACCATTTGTTAATTTCTACAAATTAATGTAAAACCTATGATATGTCCTAAGCAACAAAGTTGTACTAACATCATCTAATTCATGGTTTCAACAACGCAAGACATGCCATGTTCCCGGTAAATTTACTCAATAATCATCATAAGTAAGTGAGTACCTTTAATGATAAGCGAAAATCAGTAAATAACATACCTTGTTGTTGTTAAAGTGATGTCTACAAAGAAAGTTGCAACCTTGACAACAATGTCACCAAAACCCCCAAAACTCTCGAGTCCTCTTGTAACTAGATCTAACAAACAACCACGAATTGAAGAAAACTACACCATGGGTTGTGTTTGTCTCGAGAAATTAAGCCAGATGCATATGAATTTCATAGGTTTTGATGAAGAATTGAAGAAGTTATGTGAGGGGGAAGAACTAGGGTTCTTGAGTGTTTTTTAGAAAGAAGGTGAAGGTGGATGAGTAAAACTGAGATTTTGGTGGTGGATTGGAGTTTAAAACAAAAGGGGTTTGTGGAAATTGGGATTGGGTCTGGTTTTTATGTAATAATGCGGTCAAGATGTGCCCAGCCTCGACAAGCCGTAAGTTACGGCCTAAGGCCGTAGCACGGTCTCTTGTGTTATGCTGAGACCATTTGTGGTGACCGTAAGGCAAAAGGTTGGACCGTCCGCATGGGCATAGGCCGTAACTTACGGCCCTAGGCCGTAGGTTACGCCCCCCCCCCCCCCTAATTTTTTTTACATGAAAATATATAAAAAAATTATGAACATATAAAAAATATCTCATGAAAATATATATATATATATATATATATATATATATATATATATAAAATTATCGTTCTTTTGTTATTTTAGTCGGCGAAAAACATTGCCACTCCCCCCACTAATTGTGCATTGCCCTCAATCGCACCTATATTTAACTGAAAATCCAAAGACTTCCACCTGCTGATTAGTATGCATCCCATGACTGAAACACAAGTCATACCAACGACACAAACACAAAGACACAATAATTGATGAATCTAAAATAAAATTCTAAAACTCACTTTCGTAGGAATCACAGTTGCATTTAGCATATGCAACAAGCCTTTTAAACCCTTCGGTAGGCCCGAGTGGACGAGTTAAGTCTCGTGAGGGTTTCTAGTGAACATACCCACAAAGTTCTCCAAGTTGCCTCTCGGAAAGCGCTAAGTTTTAGGTCTTCAGCCAGACCGTACCTGATATACTAGTTTGTCGCATATGTTGGTGAATCCACAAGGAATTTCACCGAATCCATTTGTACCTTGTTGATGTCAGTCGCCTCCAAATATGGTTTCAATCTATGACCAGTCACCACACGCCTTGTATGATCTTTCAATCTTCAATTTCAATATCTCCAAAGTGGCCAACTCGTGTAACAATAAACGGGCCTGTCCATTTGCTTTTAAGTTTTCCTGGAAAGAATTTAAGTTTGGAATTGTACAGCCACACCTTCTGGTCTACTTCAAACAATTTCCTTCGGATTTTGGCATCGTGAACAACTTTCATTCTGTCTTTATACGTCGATGCACAATCAAATGCTTCGTTCCTTAATTCTTCCAATTCACACAGCTGCAACTTTCTCTCCTTACCTGCAGTTTCATAATCCATGTTGACAGCTTTCACTGCCCACAATGCACGGTGAGCTAACTCGACCGGTAAATGACAACCTTTCCCATAAAACAAGCGGTATGGTGTGGTTCCAATAGGTGTTTTGAAAGCGGTTCAGTATGCCCATAAAACATCATTTAAACGTAAAGACCAATCCTTTCGGTCGGTTCTTACCGTCTTTTGCAAAATCTCTTTAAGTTGCCTATTCGAAACTTCAACCTGACCACTTGTTTGTAGGTGGTATGGTGTTGCGACTCGATGATTTACACCATACCGTTTGAGCAACTTTCCAAAGTTAAAGTTTTTAAAATGAGACCCCCCCATCACTTATGATCACATGAGGGATGCCAAATCTTGAGAAAATATTGGTTTGTACAAATTTGCAAACAATGGTATGGTCGTTTGTTTTAGTAGCAATGGCCTCAATCCACTTAGACACGTAATCCACTACTACTAAAATATAATAATTGCCATGTGAATTTGGGAGTGGTCCCATGAAATCAATCCCCCAAACGTCAAAAAGGTCAACTACGAGGATTGGTTTCATGGGCATCTCATCCCGTTTGGAGATACTACCAAGTTGCTGGCATCTTAAACATTGTTTAGCATAAATTGAAGCATCTTTAAAAATTGTGGGCCAGAATAACCCGCAAGATAGAATCTTATGCCCGGTCTTGTGACCACTAAAATGTCCTCCACATGCAGACGAATAGGTTAGTGTCAACACTTCTTGCACTTCCTCTTCTGGCACACATCTTCTGATAATCTGATCAGCACCAACTTTAAAAAGGTCCGGTTCATCCAAATGTAATGCTTTGCTTGAGCTAGAAATTGTTGTCTTTTCCTCTTTGACCAATGATCTAGAATTATACATGCAGCTAAATAATTAACTATGTTAGCAAACCAAGGTAAAGTGGAGATTGTTAATAGTTGCTCATCAGGAAATGTTTCGTTTATCGCTTTAGTATCATCCGCTTCCATAACAATTCTGGATAGATGATCAGCCACATCCTTCTCACACCCCTTCTTATCGCGTATCTCCAGATCAAACTCTTGTAATAGCAAGACCCATCGAATCAACCTTGGCTTGGCATCCTTCTTCTCCATCAAATACTTCACTGCACTATGGTCTGAATATATAATGACTTTGCTTCCCCAAATATACAACCTGAACTTATCAAGAGCATATACCACGGCAAGTAATTCTTTTTCAGTGGTCGTATAATTCAATTGAGCACCATCTAATGTCTTACTAGCATAATAAATTGCCACGGGTTTCTTGTCTACCCGTTGCCCCAATACAGCCCCGATTGCGAAATCACTAGCATCACACATAATTTCAAATGGTAATGACCAATTTGGTGCATGCAGAATTGGGGCTTCAACCAATTTTCTTTAAGTGTTGTAAAAGCTTTTAAACATTCTTCATCAAAAACAAAGGGCACATCTTTTAAAAGCAAATTACATAATGGTTTGGTGATTGTGCTAAATCCCTTTATAAATCTCCTATAAAATCCCGCATGACCTAAGAATGAACGTATGCCTTTGACATTCGTGGGGGAAGGTAAAGTTGAAATTACTTTAATTTTTGCATGATCAACCTCTATCCCACGTTTAGAAATGACATGTCCTAGAACAATACCCTCTTGAACCATAAAATGACTTTTTTCCCAACTTAAAACCAAATTAGTTTCGACACATCGTTTCAATACTTTGGTTAATTGCATGAGACAACTGTCAAACGATGGACCAAATATTGAAAAGTCATCCATGAAAATCTCCAAAGACTCCCCAACCATATCTGAAAAGATACTCATCATACACCTTTGAAAGGTGGCTGGGGCGTTACAAAGTCCAAATGGCATTCGCCTAAACGCGAAAGTACCATATGGACACGTAAACGTTGTCTTTTGTTGATCATCAGGATGAATGGCAATTTGATTATACCCCGAGTAACCATCTAAAAAGCAATAAAACTTCTGACCTGCTAGCTTCTCAATTATTTGATCTATGAAAGGGAGCGGGAAGTGATCTTTAGAGGTAGCTGCATTTAACTTTCTATAATCAATGCATACCCGCCATCCGGTAACGGGTCGGGTAGCAACATGCTCACCTTGTGCATCTTTAACAATTTGGATGCCCGATTTCTTGGGCACCGTCTGTGTCGGACTTACCCATGTGCTATCGGAAATAGGGTAAATGATTCCGACATCTAACCATTTTAACACCTCTTTCTTGACAACTTCCCTCATGTTGGGATTGAGCCTTCTTTGTGTGACACGTGCGGGTTTTGCATCTGCATCAGTAATAATTTTATGCATAACAATTGATGGACTAATACCTTTCAAATCCGCTATGGTCCATCCAATTGCCGCCTTGTGCTCTTCTAATACCTTCAACAGTGCTTCCTCTTGATCATTCTCTAAATCTAATGCAATTATCACCGGTAATGTTTGGTCTTTTCAGAGGAATGCTTACTTTAGATGCTTTGGCAACTCCTTGAGTTCCATAATTGGGGAACTTTCTAACGATGGCTTCAGCTTTGAGTCAATTTGCTCCAGTAGAGGCTCCACTTGATGAGTCCACGATGGTCTACCTTCTTGAATTGCCAATACCTCCAGTTGCTTTTCTTCTTCCCCCAACTGTTGCATAAATTTAGCATCTTCCCTGTCACATAAAACACATGTCTCCTCGGTGCTATCCTCATTTTCATGAGGATCACACCCGTCAATAATGTTCGCCATAAAGCATTCATTACCAACAGGAGAATTAGATGCATTTTCATAAATATTGACTCTTAACTTACGGTTTCCAAATGTCATGCCGACTGTTCCATTTCTACAATTAATTTGAGCATTTGCGGTTGCTAAGAACGGTCGGCCAAGAATGACGTTAGATTGTTTGTTATTATCAATAGCCGCATAATCATGAACCAAGAAATCCATAGGATAGTAAAAATCTTCCACCTTTACAATTACATCGGTTACTATTCCACGGGGGAGTTTAAGAGTAAGATCAGCCAAAACCACGATGGTTTCAGCATTTTGAAGTGGACCAAAGTCATATTGGTCATATAAACTCCCTGGTAGGATACAACACTAGCTTCGAGATCCAACAATGCCCTAGCCATTTTAAAGTCACCCACTTGAATGGGAATAACAAGCGCCCCTGGATCCCGAAGCTTTGGTGGAAGGGCACCTGATAGAATGGCACTCACATTTGCAGGCACATCAAGTTTCTTAGGAAACTTATGGTTTCTTTTCTGAGTGCACATATCTTTCAAGTACTTTGCGTAAGCAGGAACCTGTTTAATTGCATCTAAAAGAGGTAGATTGATTTTAACTTGTTTGAAAACTTCCCACATTTCTTCTTGTTGTGGGCCTCTTTTATTGATAGATGAAGCTTTTATTGGGTCAATTAAAGCTGCTGGATAAGGAATGGTATTAGCCTCCATACCTTTATCCTTGTTTTCTTTTAGTTCATCATTTAAAACCAGTTTAGGGTTTTCTGAAAAAGTTACTTTCTTTAATGGTTTACCCATAACAGTTTCGTGCTCATCATCACTATTTACACTTTCATCAACATCCTCCACCACTCCTTCTACAAAAAGTGGTGGAGGGATGACTTTGTTGTCATATACCTTACCATTACGCAGAATACTTACCTGATTGACATGATGTTTCACATTAGAGCTTTGATGCTGTGGATTCACTGTTATATCACTTGGTAATTTGCGCCGGTTCTTTCTAATTTGAGCAACAGCTTGTGCAAGTTGTCCCACTTGTTTGTTCAATGCTTCATATGCTTTATCTCTTATTTCATTCTCCTTTTTATTTTCCTTCATCATGTTCATAAGTGCATCCAACTTTGAGTTTATAGAATCATCATTACTTAACGTTCCCGTTTGATTACCTTGGTAATTCTTAGATGAGCTGCTTTGTTGACCACCTTGATTGTAGCCACTTTGATTGTAGGAATTTCTTTGAGAGCTACCTTGATAATTCCCTTGTTGGAGGTTTGGATACGGCTGATTACCTTGATTGTAACCTTGAATGTTTGGGTTCATTTGGTTAGTAGCATTTCCATACCTGAAATTAGGATGATTCCTCAATCCGGGGTGATAAGTATTGGAGTTCATATCAAACTGCTTTCTCTCTACATATACTTGATTCACTTCTTCATGTTGTCCCAGCAACAACGGACAATCTGCATTTAAATGCCCCAATTCCCCATATTCATTACACACATCAAATCCAACTAAAGCTACATCTTTGGCTCCCTCACGTCCCAGCTTGGCTAATTGCCTTTTCAAAGAAGCAATTCTTTCTTTAGTCTCATGGTCAATGGTAGTTGACCCTGTTGGAGCAGGCTTTGACCTTCTACTAGCCGAAGCTTGAGCTTTGGAGTTCTTGCACATTCTTTCTAAAAACTCCCAATCCATGTCTTCATGATTAGATAAGAACGTACCGTTACTTGTGGAGTACAAATATTTTCTTTCCTCCGGTGTTAATCCATCTGAAAATGCCTTAATCAATTCCCACCTTTCAATGCCATGATGAGGGCACATGCGGATCAACTCTTTGAATCTTGTAAACGCCTCATGAAATTGTTCACCCACTTGTTGTTGAAAGGATCGAATGGCATCTCTTGCGTCACTAGTCTTCCCCATAGAGTAGTATTCTTCAAGAAAAACCCTTTGCATCTCTTTCCAGGTATGGATGCTGTTATCAGGTAGTGTGAGAAACCATTGCTTAGCTCTATCTTTCAAGGTGAATTGAAACAGTCTCAGTCTCACTTCATCTTGTGTAAAGTGATTTCCACCGATAGTGTTACATATTGCATCGAATTCAGCAAGATGCACATATGGTTCTTCTGTTGCAGTACCTCTAAACGCAAGAAGAATAGTGATATAGTGAGGGCGTACGTCAAAAGATCTTCCTTTATGATTTGGAGGTGCAATAGGATTCGGGTTTTCAGAAATAGCCGGTCTGAAATGACTATCCACGCCTTGTACAGGAGCTCTCTGAGGTCTTATTTGTTGGTTGACATTATGATTATTAACCCTACCTTGTTGTTAATTGAGAGGTGGTGCATTCCACCCGTATTGGTCATTTCTCCAATTGTAGTTTCCATTATATCCATCACCTCCACCAAAATGTCCATCCCAAGCATCATAATTTGCATCATTATATGGTTCTTCATTGTTATTCCACTCATCTTCATAATCTTCATCACCAGTGTGGACACTATGCATGCTCACATGATCAAAGTCATCTCCTTGATTGCAGTTATTTTGATTCATGTTATTGTTGGGTGGTGGTCGATTCAAGTTGTTGCGGTTGTTATTCGGTGGTGGGGGTGGATTTGGGTTATTAGGGTTCACGGGTGCGTTTTGGTTCGGAGCTACATTTCCTCCTTGTGGGACATCTACCGGTTCCATCTCTACTGACTGAGATGAACTAGAAGCTGCTTGTTCAATGGCACGAGAAATGGGTGTACTGGAATTCCCGATCTATGCAAAACACAATTTTCTCTTGTTGATCTCTCAATCTCTGGATAAAAAACAAGTGGTGATTTCCGGCCCGAATAACGAGTATGCATGCAACTTGTCACCTACACACTGAAACACACTACGCGTAAAAAGAACAGAAAGAAAAACAAAACACTAAACAAAACACACGAAATTAACAGCATAAAAACTAAAGCAATCAATTAAACTAAACACCAAACGCACAGTCTCCCCAGCAGTGGCTCCAAAATTTGATCGGTGTCGAAGATCCAATCAAATAAGAAAAGAATTTTGCTTGTTTTATGATTCCTAAATACCTTAACTAGTTAGGGTAAATAGGGTGTCGATCCCACGAGGAGTGCGTGGATGGTGTCACGCGTAACTGATTCAAAATTTACTTACTTACTATTATCACTAAACTGTAAATTAGAACTAAATGAAATTACCAATAAAAATAATCACTTTATGAAGCAAGACGAAACTTAGACTTGGTTGAAAACTATTGCGATGAAAAGGGATCACACCCGGGTTTCAGGAATGTAAATGAATATATAGCTAATGTTTTACCCAATCTTGAAGTTACATAGACATAACTTGCTTATAACATGATATCCGATTATGTAAATTAACTAGTAAACTAACTAATGCCACAATCTAGAAACTTTATTTGCAATCACCAATTAATGAAGATAACCTAATTACTACTCAATGGTTAACAATGTAAAACTGATAACTTGATAAGTAATAATCAAATCAACTAACACGAATCTTTAATCAACACATAGTTAAAAACACATAAACGAATAAAAGTCGTTAAACAATCAAAGTTTATGTCTTGACTAGGTAAACACATACGCATGCATAATCTAATCACAAACCGTCCACCCAGGGATGATCACGGGTGGTTTAGCCTTGCATCTTCATCATAATCGCTTCAATCTTGTCTTTATACATATGAATCCTCGATCACTTGATGATTAGAGAGGGTTTTAATGACTCAAAAATGCTCCAAGATTAGTTCTTGGGGTTGGGGGTCAGTGTTTTTTTGAAACCCTAATGTTAGGGTTTAAATAGGTTTTGAAATTTGAAACAACCCTCAAAATATCGCCTTAGACCGTAACTTACGGCCTATAGAGCGTAGGTTATGGCCTACCTTCAACCAGACGGCCAAACCTTCTGTCTTACGGGGTTCACAGACGGCGTTGATACAGGGCCGTAAGTTACGGCCTCAGGCCGTAGCTTACGGCCTCCCTGCAACTTGCACAGTTTTCTTTATTTTCAGCACCTTTCAACCCGTAGTCTTGGTATCCTTTGTATCCTTCTCAAATAATGTCCGTTAAGCTTCATTTATCCTACATTTCAAACACGTAACAAAGTAATATTGTTCGACATATTAACTATATTAAGTGCATGCATATTAACCAATCATCAATGGTATTTGATAGCACAATCATAGTCATTCAATAATTCCACCCAACGTCTTTGCCTCATATTCAATTCCTTTTGCTCAAAGATGTGTTGAAGACTCTTGTGATCGGTGTAAATCGTGCACTTGGTACTGTACAAGTAATGTCTCCAGATCTTTAAGGCAAAAACTACCGCACCCAGCTCCAAGTCATGGGTGGTATAGTTCTTCTCATGAACCATCAGTTGTCTCGAGGCATAAGCTATCACTTTACCTCGCTGCATCAAGACACAACCAAGTCCTTGAACAGAAGCATCACACTAAACTACAAAGTCATCACTTCCCTCTGGTAATGCCAATATCGGCGCGCTACACAGCTTCTGCTTCAGTAACTGGAAAGCGGACTCTTGACTATCACCCCATTTATACAGTGTTCCTTTATGAGTCAAATCCGTGAGAGGTTGTGCGATCTTGGAAAATCCTTCAATGAACCGTCGATAATATCCTGCCAGTCCAAGAAACTATCGTATCTCACTAGGCGTCTTGGGAACTTACCAATTCTTTATCGCCTCAATCTTCACTAGATCGACATGTATCCCTTTCTCATTAACAATATGATCCAAGAATTGCACTTCACGTATCCAGAAATCACACTTGGAAACCTTGGCGTACAGTTGTTCTTTCCTGAGTAATTCCAGGATTAAACATAAGTGCTCCTCATGTTCTTCCTTGGTCCTTGAGTAGATCAATATGTCATCAATAAACACAATCACAAGCTGATCGAGATAAGGTTTGCACACACAATTCATGAGATCCATGAATACGGCTGGTGCATTTGTCAACCCGAATGGCATGACCAAGAACTCGTAATGACCATAACGTGTACGGAAAGCTGTCTTCGAGATGTCCTCCTCTTGAACTCTCAGTTGATGGCCCAGACCTCAAGTCAATCTTAGAATAGTAGCTTGATCCTTGAAGTTGATCGAACAAATCATCTATACGAGATAGCGGGTATCTATTCTTGATCGTAACCTTGTTTAGTTCTCTATAGTCAATGCACATTCGAAATGTGCCATCCTTCTTCTTAACAAACAGAACTGGCGCTCCCCAAGGCGACGAGCTCGGTCAAATAAACCCTTTATCCAATAGCTCTTGTAGTTGAGCAGATAATTCTTGTAGTTCATTCGGAGCTAACCGGTAAGGTGCTCTCGTAATCGGAGCGGCTCATGGAGTCAAATCCATTTGGAATTCGACTTGACGATGAGGTGGTAATCCAGGAAGATCCTCTGGAAACACCTCGGGGAAGTTATGAACAACAGGGATATCCTCTATCCTCTTTTCTTCTGGTTGTTTATCAGTAACGAGGGCTAATATGGCTAAGCGACCTTTCCGCAACAACTTCTATGCTTTCATGAACGAGATGATGCCCATCACTGTACCACTTCTATCGCCTCTAACCGTAAGAATTTCTTCACCAATAGGGATTCATATAATCTTTTTCGCGACATATGACTTCCGCCTACTTGTCCGAAAGCCAATCCATGCCGACTACTACATCAAAGCTACCGAGTGTATCAGGCATGAGATCTATGTCAAAGGTATGTCCAGCAAGTTCTATCTTGCAGCCCATAAAGATTTGTGTCACGTGAACCTGCTTACCGTCAGCTAACTCTACGATGTAATTGGATTCTAACGCTGAGGGCACATCACTTAAGAGACCACTAAACTTAGTGGAGATGAAACTTCTATCGGCTCCAGTATCAAATAGTACGGTAGTAAAACGACCGTTAACAGAGAATTTACCAGTAACAGTATTAGGGTCGTTTAGAGCTTCACCTGAACCGATGACAAAAGCTCTCCCTTTAGCTCCACCGTTGTTGCCACCGTTATTGTCACCATTGCCATTGTTGTTGTTGTTGTTTCCACCATTTCCAGCACCATTACTATTTTTCTTCAACTGAGGACAATTCCTCTTGTAGTGTCCTTCCTTTCCATATTCAAAGCAACCTTTTGGTGTTTCATGGGATTGTTGAGGCTTCTTCATCAACTCACCACGGCAATCCTTTGCCACGTGCCCAGCCTTACCACAACGCTGGCATCGAAAATTGTCACACCTGCTAGTGTGATGGTAGTTGCATCGATTACATTTGGGATACTTACCCACGTATCCACCTTGTCCTGAGATGAAGAAGATGACTGATTGAAACTACGATTGTTGTCAAACCTCCTTTGTTGCTAGTGAGGTTGATGTTGCTGTATGTGTTGTTGCTGCTGAGGCTGCTGAGGTTGGCTGTTTGACGAAGATCCCTTGTTTCCAGAGTTCTCCCACTTGCGTTTATTGTCGGGCACGCTTGCCATAGCACCCCGTTTGGGTAGCTTTCCCTGCTCCACCACTTGGTCAGTAAGCTTGTGAGCCAATCGAATAACCTGCTGAATAGTAGGGAGGTTCGCAGCAGTCACCATACTTTGTTTCTCTGGAATCAATCCACGTATGTAATGCTCAATCCTTTTATGCATTTCATTAACTATTCCCGGGCACAGTGTTGCCAACTCATGAGACCGTTTAGTATAGGCCTTAATCTCGGAATCTTGCATCTTGAGTTGCCAGAACTCAACTTCTAGCTTCTGCACTTCCTCCGGTTCTTCCTCCGGATCTTCCTCTGGCTCTTCTTCAGGTTCTTCTTTAGGGTCTTCTTCATTAGGGTCTTCCCCAGGTGCAGGGGCATTCATAATCTGAAGTGCTGCTAGCTGTGCCTCGAGTTCGGCAAACCTATCGTCTATCACTATATTCTGTTGATCTTGCGCGCCCATGCGCTCAGTAAGCATTAGCACATTGTCTGCCAAAGTATGATGTCCACCAATGGCCATCGAGATTCGTCTTGGAGCGTCTCTATCTGGTAGCGCAATTTACGCATCTCAGATCGTAGGGTAGATTTCTCATCAGTGAGTCCTCTAATCCGCTGTCGCTCCGTGTCTAGAGTGGCCACTAAAGCTGCAAACGCCTGCTCGAGAGGGATGTCCAAGGTAGGAAGAGTAGGCAATGCAGAGGCTGTCAATGACCTAATCCTAGGTCGGGTAGGAGCTACAGGTGGTACGCGCTCTCTATAAGCCATACGACGTATGTAGGTGGGGTAGAAATCCCAGTTCCGCAAAGGATCGAGCTCAGGCGGTACGAAAAGCTGATCCAAGTCTATCTTGCCAGGAGGATAAGGATGTCGGGGCTAGTTAAATCCCCTATCAGGTACGGGAGAAGTAGGAGGTGACTCAGATCACGCCGGTCTCTTGCCCAAATCACGGGATGACGATGCCATGCTGCGAAGTACGTGATGCGTATGCCAATGAGTATACAGTAAGGAAGTAAGTGACGAGTAACTAACAAACTGTGCGGTTATAGTCTAGTGTGTATGCAATCTAGTTCCCTATAACCAATGGCTTTGATACCAATCTGTCACACCCACAAAATCCACTTGCGGGGTTTTACCGCGAGGCGTGTGACAAACCAGGATCTCAGTCGTTAGTTACTCAAAACGACTCTATATGAACAAACAAACCAAAATCAGATCTTAACATTAAAACGATGCGGAAGCGTTTAACAAACATGAAAAAACATGCGCAAACACGCACCCAACGTTATGCAAAACAAATACATAAGTGCTTAACACCCAAAAACCAACAAAGGGTTCCAACAATGTTGATATCTACAATGCTGACCCGTGAATGTGCACCTATGCAATAGTAACTTCAACCTGAGAATAGCATACTAAAAGAGTCAACACAATGGTTGGTGAGTTCAAGAGTTTTAGTAAAACATAACTGTATCAGTATAAAATATAAGAGTACAGTATAAGAGTGCATGAATTAGATAGCTAGTCTAAATTCACAAGTAATAATCATAGTGATTTCGCGATCGAAGCTGACTCTGTTTCGTTTGTTGCCTCCCGTCTCGACTTACCAGGTCGTGACAATGTTTACTTTACGACAAAATTGCACCCGTTTGACCTCGAGTCGCACAAGTGGGGCTCGTCAGACCCAGTAGTACTACCCAAGATTTCCCGCTAGTTACCATTATTAATGATCCGAAAGTGTGAGGACTTTCATGGTAATCAACACTATATCATACTTTACACATCTTATAATAATAAAGTGTTTGTAAGTCAGTATGCTATCTCCCCCAAAAGAGAGTGTATAAATAAGTGGGGCATAAACTCACCTGGTATGCACACGAACGATATAAAAGCTAACTTGAAAGGGAGAGGAAAGACAACCTTCAGAGGTTACCTAGAACACGCAAGTACATGAGTACGTGTACACAGAACCATAACAACCCTAAGTGCTCAATAACACATTGACCAAAGGTTTTAGAAAAACAAGACACATTTGACCCAGTTGACCCGTTTGACCCGTTGGTGACATATTAATTGAAATTCCATTTAATCAAGCATAACTATTCATCATACATGGTTATCATACAAGTTGTTCACGTATGTCATTTCGTCAACCACTTGTTCTACCTAGATCATCATACTATTAGATTATCATACAACACATGCGAATCTCAAGTAGTCAACATACTCAACACAATTACAATCACATCACAACTAGTACATCATACATAAAGTCTAATCATGCACAACATGCCATGTGAAGCCACTCACGACTTCACACCCTAAACCCTGCCAATCCTACTAAGTAGGGGCCTCAGATTCGCACGCGTGTATGACGATCACCATCACATTATTCAACAAGATTCATACCAACCAAAATATCCAACAGTGATCTATTGCAATCCCAAACATGATCCTATAATCACCCAACACAATCAATCACCTTGTATACCCACTAAGAGATCAAATCTCCAAATAACCAAACAAGCATCCATATGACCCAACTAATCCATTCCACCACATTAGACACCATCAATGAACATTCTAACATGATCCTAACGTTACAAACATGCCCAATTCACCATATCTAAGATTCTATGCAATTAAAGTTTCCCTTTCGGGCAAGTACATCCCAAAATCTATCCAACACCCAATACATACTTGAATTCATTAACAAAATACCAATTCAAGCTCATATCTTTCATTTAAACATGTTAAACACCATCAAATCATCACAATTCACAAAACCCATATCCAAAAGCTTCTACTTTTAGTAAGGTATGAACTACATTAACAATTCTTGGATTTATAGCATAATCATCATCATTCTAACATTCATACAAGATCATAAACACCATATCATCATCAATTCATCATCAAATCACCAACTTCATGCAATAAAGTTACTATTAATAGCAATGTATGAACAACGCATCAAAATCACAAATTTCTTGTACAATCCTCGTAAACTATCATCAATACAATCTAGCTAACATCACACATTCATCAAACAACCTAAACTTTGACTTTCAAGCATCAATCTCAAACTAGGGTTTCAGCCATGACAACAAACCACAAAAAACCACAAAAAACTAACCTTTAATCACGTATTGAACAAGAATTGATGTTTCTAACGTGTAATAATCCTTGAAATCGATCCAAATCGATGCACAATTGCTTGTTCTTGGCTGAAATCACAGGTTTGTGTGTGTTTGAGTGTGTGTCGTGGCCGATGGGTGTGTGGGGGCTAGGGTTGGTTTTTTTTTTTAATTTAATTTATCAATATTACCACTTAAAACCCTATAGTTTTACATTTTATTAAAACTAAGTTTTTAATTACTTTTTAAAAGGTTTTAACTTACTAATATAAACATTATTAATTAACAATAATAATCATATGCATTATTTTCACTAGCAACAAAATACACGAGTTAAATACACACGTTTCTACGTTACGCCATAAAATTCACAAATAATATTTAGATCGCATAAGCACAACTAATAACCAACATTATTAGTTAAATAATTATCTGTTTATCATTATTAATTATTATTAAGTCACCAACATTCAACGACAACTAGTGTGTGCTCACGACACGTGTATGCAAGACCTAACGGAACTAACGGAGTTTGGTAATGGAAAATTACCGGATTTCACAGCTCAGTTTTTGATGAAGAATTCCGCTCGGTAGTGTCCATGATAAAGCAGCATATGGAGCAGCAGCAACATACCAATAAGTTGATGATGAGTCAACTCATGGAGTTAAAGTCAGCATCCAAAAGATCAGTCCAAGATGTGGAAACACCATTGCGCCCTAGGATACTTAACTTTGATTTTGTAGGATCCTGTAGGGTGCAGGATGATGACATAATCCTGATGCAGGATAGCGTGGCTAGACCATCTGTTTCAACCAAGACTACAATTATAAGGGAAATGGGATTTTCCTCTGGATTCTCCTCAAGATTGACCACAGGATTATCCTCGGGATATCCCATAGGTTCCTTTTCTGGAACCTTTATTGATGATAATCTTACAAACAGGAACCCTTTAGTTAATAATAATTTTCAAACTGTGCTGGATACAAGGTAAATACTACTGTCACTAAAGAAATCCAGAAGCTTAAGGATATGATCTCTAGCATGTCGGGTGTGATAAATCCCATCCCTAAAGTATCTGATGCTACCGCTTTGCACCAATAATTTGTGATGCTAAAATCCCAAAGAGATTCCAAACTCCTAGCATGAAGCTTTATGATGGTTCACTGATCTTGAGGAGCATATTACCCAAGGAGAGAATGGAGAACCCTATCCTGCACACATGAAAGAAGCCTGTTTGTGCAAGGGATTCAGATCAACATTGATAGGGCCAACCCTGAAATGGCTACTTAACCTTCCACCTTATTCTATTACTTCCTTTGCTCATTTAATCAATTTGTTTCACAATCAATTTTCTAGTAGTAGAGCATTTGAAAGACTAACAACTGATCTGTAAAGGGAGGTCCACAATCGAGGAGAATCTCTAAGAGATTATGTCAATAGGTTCAGCAAGGAGGCTCTAGATATCCCGAACCTTGATACTCCGACGGCAGTTCAGGCTTTCAAAATGGGATTGCCGAAGGATTCTGCATTCTACGAGGATCTAGTGATGAATCCTTGTAGGAATTTGGATGAAGTCAGAAACAAGGCTCTGAGGTTTATACGACTCGAGGAAGATAGAAAGATACAGCAAAGGATCGATGAACCCTTAGAATATGAGAATCCCAACAGGAAATCAGAATCCTCTTCAAAATATTACCATCCCAAGCCATTATTCGGCAATGATGGCAAGAAAGTAAACTTTGTTGAAGATGATGAGAATGATGAGGAGTATCCTAAACTTGCTGATTATTGTTTTTCTGTCTCTACTTCAGAGTTAATATATGCTATGCAGGGTCTTGGAGAGAAAGCTAGGTGGCCTCAGAAGAATGAGAAGAATCCTGGCTGGAAAGACAAGTCTAAGTGGTGTGCATTCCACGAAGACTTTGGGCATCTCACTGAGGATTGCATTGCTCTGCGCAAAGAAATAAGTAACTTGTTGAGTAAAGGACACCTGAAAGAACTACTGGAAAAAAAGAATGCTAAGCACCAGGATACTGACAGGAATCCTGATCGGAATCCTGATGGAAATCCTAAAAGAGCTGCATCTCCTCCCCCAGATGCTTCTATTGTTTATTTTATTTCAAGTCGATTTGACATATGTTGAACATCATACGCTGCTGCCAAGTGACATACGAAAGAAGCCAAATCAGAGAAAGGAGATAGGCCAAACTCTAAAACTACTTTGACCCAAGGGAAAACCATATCCTTTGATGTGATGACATGGATAATGTGCATGATCCTCATCATAATAGTTTAGTTATAACTCTATATGTTGCTAACCATTTTGTGCGCAGGATATTGATAGATGGTGGGAGTTCTGTGAACGTAATCTAGCTACAAACTCTAAAGAAGATAACCATCCCAGACTCAGAAATCACCTCAAAATCCTAGATCCTTATAGGATTCAGTGGTGAAACAAAGAGCACTATTGGAGAAATCAAGCTTCCAGTCTATGTAAACGGAGTAAATTCTATGCAAAAATTTTGTGTAATGGATTGTTTGTCTTGTTATAACATCATTTTAGGTAGGTCTTGGATCCATGAGATGAAAGCCGTACCTTTAACATACCATCAGTGTGTAAAGCTCCCTACACCTTGGGGTGTGGTCAAGATTGAGAGTAACCAGCAGGAGGCCATGGACTGTTATACATCCTCAATGAAAGCATCGGCTCAGAATAAGGGAGCATAGGAATTACAGAATAAACTTCAGGATGTGTTGGAGAATACTGATCAGGATATCCAGCAAGATGTGAAAGAAATAGCTTTAGATCCTGAAGATTTAAAGATTAAAGTGTTAATAGGAGCAAATATCCCTCAGGATATTGAGCAGGATATGATCTCCTTCCTAAAGAAAAGAAGAAGAACATTTTCTTGGAGACATGAAGACATGATAGGTATCTCCAAGGATATTATAACTCATAAACTTGGTTTGGATGTAAATTGCAGGCCAATTCACCAAAAGAGGAGGAAGTTTGCGCCCAAAAGAAATCAAATCATCCAAGAAGAGGTGGAGAGACTACTGAAATCCAGGATGATTATAGAAGTGAAGTTTCCATGGTGGCTTGAAAATATAGTAGTAGTCCAGAAAAAGAATGGAAAATGGAGGGTGTGTGTGGATTATACCGAACTCAACAAAACTTGTCCAAAAGACCCATTCCCATTGCCACACATTGACTCCATGGTAGATGCTACTACTAGACATGAAATGTTGACTTTCATGGATGCCGCATCAGGATTTCAACAAACCCAAATGGAGCCCTCGGATCAAGAAGACACAGCATTGATGACCCCAACAGGTATTTATTATTATATTGCCATGCCTTTTGGTCTTAAAAATGCAGGTGTTACATACCAAAGGCTGGTCAACAAAATGTTCAAAAACAAGCTGGGGGACACCATGGAGGTCTATATTGATGATATGGTAGTCAAGTCAAAGAGAGCTGAGGATCACCTCCGGGATGTTGAAGAAGCTTTCGATATCCTGGACCAATTTAATATGAAGCTGAATCCTGCCAAGTGTCATTTTGGTGTGGGGGAGGAAGTTCTTGGGATACATGGTCATCAAAAGGCGGATAGAGGCTAGTCCGGAGCAAATTAAAGCTATCATGAACCTTAAATCCCCAACTAATGTCAAGGATATCCAAAGGTTAACCAATAGATTTATATCGAAATCCTCTGAAAGATGCAAAGAATTTTATAATATCCTGAAAAAGAATAAGAAGTTTGAGTGGGGACAAAAACATGAAGAGGCTCTTCAAGCTCTTAAAGAATACCTTGCCTTAACCCCTCTATTGATCAAGCCCGAAGATGGAGAGCAACTATCATTATACCTGGCAGTATCCCAGACCACTGTAAGTGCTGTTCTTGTTAAGAATCATGATAGGAATTAGCATCATGTGTCTTATGTGAGTAAAAGTCAACTTGATGCTGAAACCAGGTATTCTTATTTGGAAAAACTTATTTTAGCTTTGATAATGGCTTCTACTAAGCTTAGGCATTATTTTGAAACACATAGGATATGTATTAAAACAAATTATCCAATTAAAAATGTGCTTAAAAAACCTGAAATGTCTAGTAGGTTGGCTAAATGGTCTGTAAAGCTTAGTGCCTTTGATATAATATATGAGCCTAGGACTGCTATAAAATCCCAAGCCTAGCTGATTTTGTGGCTGATTTTAGTCAGGATATCCAGCATGAAGTAACTTAGAAGTTCAGAACTTAGAATCTAATAATGAAATATGGACCTTGGATAATGATGGAGCATCTAATATAAAAGGAATAAGAGTAGGAATCTTCCTAAAATCGCCACAGGGGACATACTACCCCAAGCCATTAGATGTGAATTCTAGGCTACGAATAATGAATCGGAATATAAGGCCCATATAGCAGGATTACAATTAGCTAAAAATATGGATATCAAATGCTTGCATGTTTAAGTTGATTCCTTATTATTGACTAACCATTTTAATGGATCATATGTTGTAAAAGGGGATAAGTTAGTTAAATATCTCCAAATTGTTAAAAAATTATCAAAATATTTGGAGATATTCTCTATAGGACAGGTACCTAGGGAAGATAATGCTGAAGCGGATTTTTTGGCGTATCTTGGATCGACTGTAAGGATACTGGAGGGAATAAAGATACCTATCACCCATATCCTGAAACTAGCTATAAATGGTGATGAGCTTGTTGCTGAAGATGTCCAGGGAGTGATGACCATTGAGGATGAAGAGCTTCAGGATCCTGATCAGGATACCAAATCCTGGACTCGTCCAATCCTGAACTACATAAGGAATGGGGACATCCCGAAGGATGAAAACCCAAGAGCCTTCAGAGCCAAGGTGTCCCGATACACTATTATTAATAATATACTATATAAAAAATATCTTACAGGTCCTTATCTGAGATGCTTGGAGGATCCTGAAACCAATGAAGTGCTTAAGGATATCCATGAAAGTGACTGTGGGAATCATTTTGGAGGCAAGTTATTATTCTCCAAGGTATTATGAACAGGATACTACTGGCCCACTATGAGGAAAGATGCCATGATATATGCTCAAAAATGTGATGTTTGTTAAAGGCATAATAACATTCTTCATCAGCCTGCTAAGCCTATGTACCCAATTGTATCCCCATGGCCTTTCATGAAATAGGGGATGGATATTATGGGAAAATTGCCGAAAGCTCCAGGAGGAAAGGTGTTTATGCTTGCAATGACAGATTACTTCTCAAAATGGATTGAAGCTGAGGCATTTGCTCAGGTTACTAAAAGAGAAGTGGTGTCCTTCATCAAGAGAAATATCCTGACAAGATTCGGAATCCCGGCCGAGATAACCTGTGATAATGGATCCTAATTTATAGGCAAGAGAACAACAAGTTTCTGTGAAAGTTAGGGAATAAAGATGATAACTTCAACTCCAGTCCATCCTCAGGCTAATGGACAAGCATAATCCTCAAACAAGATCATCCTCAACAACTTGAAAAAACAAATTGAAGGAGAAAAAAGGAAAATGGGCAGAAGAATTACCATTTGCACTTTGGGCTGATAGAACTACATCCAAGAATGCAATAGGCCAAACCCTATTCTTATTGGTATTTGGGGCTGAGGCCGTGATCCCGACTGAAATGACCATCCTGACAGCAAGATCCAGCCTGCAATCCACTCAGGATAATGACCAAAATATGATTGATGATTTAGAAATCCTGGATGAACTTAGAGATGCTGCTAAAGTCAGAATAACAGCACATCAGCAAAAAATTACAAGAGCTTACAATAAGAACTTGAGAACCAGAAGATTCCAAGTAGGTGATTTGGTGTTAAGAAAAGCATTCTAGAATACTACTAAGGCAAGCGATAGGAAGTTAGCACCAAAGTATGAAGGCCCTTACATGGTTGATTCTGAGTCTAGTAAAAAAGCATATTGGTTGGCTACCTTGCAAAGAGATATCCTGCCCAGATCTTGGAATGCAATCCATCTCAAGGCATATTTCATGTGAGGTAAACCAAGATTCCTAGGTGCTAAAACTGGTATGTTTTCTATCCTTGTATATATTCTCAACCATATTCTTAATTATATCCTGATGAATATTTTGTTTTTATTTTATTCTCCAAATCATTACTGAGACTTGGGCATCGAAGGGGTGTTAGCCTGGCTAACACCCATCTCACCAAGGTTTGAAGTGTTTTGCAGAAAACTCCTAAGGATTTTGCTCAAGATACTGGTTCAAAAGATTAGAGGATTAGCCCCCTATCTACGTTTAAAATATCTTGGATATCTTCCTAGAAATTGAGTTTAAACACTCTGCCTGAAGCACACAAATATTTGGGTATGGTTGAGATTGTGGAATCGGCTCACGCTTGAGTGGCCGGCAAATTCATGATCTTCACTCATATTCCAAATCGGACGAACAATGTTTGAACACATTGTCTACTGGTTTTAACACTTACGTGTTAATTTAAGGCTTAAAGGTATTCATATTTCATCCGTGGCTTCTCCCAAGAAATATCCTAAGTTATTAACTGAGCGATATCCTAAGTTTGGCTTGGCCCACGTTATTCTGGCTTGGCCCACATTATTCTGACTTGGCCCACGTTTAAAATGGCATTGCCCATGTTTAAATACTTAAGAATGGTTTTTGTCCATTTGCTTATGTTTTTGCAGAGGCAATACATGCTAGCTTACCAGTCTATATCCTAAAGCATATTCCTAGGTGATATTAGGGATAATATCTTGAAGGGTATTTGAAGACTCAAAGGATATATTAAATCCTATAAATATATAAACTAAGTCGAAGATTTCTGGTATGATTCTCACACTTGTTTATTTTTGTTTATTATTAACCTATGAATCGAAGGTATTCTCAAAATTTTCCAAGCATTTTTTAAAGGAGTTTCAGAATATCCAACCTCAAAGCATCACTCACAACAAGCAAATAGTTTCAAAGTAAGAACACAAAAATATAAAATAAAAGCAAAAGATATTATAAATCTAACACCTTGGGTTTCACCCTGAAAAAGGGCCCATCCACCCAGGATGTCAGCAAAAAGCTGATATCCTTGACAGGATATCCCAAGTCATAATGATTAATATTCTGACCAAGAATTAGGGCTTCATCCTGGAACCCAGGATCCCTCCACCCCAATTCTAGTTCAAAGTGCGAGAAATCAAAATTGTCAAATGCAGGAAAAGTAAATTGTTCCGGGACTACAACCATATCGAATGAAAATGAACCACAAATTGAACCAAGGCTTAGGCTTTTTCATCAACGCCCTCATTGCCTTGGGGAACCACCACAATTCCCAAGCTCCCATCCACCTCCAGCTTGCCCATGCCCTTCTTCCTAATCTCAGCCACCACCGCTACATCCTGCCCAGGATCCTCTTTAGCCTTTCCCTCAAGCTGCCTTAGCCTCTCCGCCCAGCCTTTGATGTTCCAGGAGCTCTCGTTGAAATTTTCATTATCAGTCTCCTCTGCCATTTTGATCCTAGCTTGCAGGACCAATGTGGCGATTGACTTTTTAGCCTTTTCCTGGAACAGAGCAAGCTCCTCGGCATGGTTGGCTTTGATGGCTGCCAGTTCTCTCTTCTGAGAATCTAGGTCGTGATACAGATTGTTGATGTAGAGGTCCTTGGCGTGAATGGCCTTCTTCATCTGGGCAACAGTGTGGTTGGCATCCTGAAGACCCTTTATCAGCTCCTGACATCCCTGTATCAGAATAATTGTTAGAATACTGGGTAGAATGTGTACAAAAATGGCTGAATATCCTCAGAAAAATCCTTACCAGACCAACCAAGGAGAGCATCCTATTGTGAATTTCATCAGGGCTCCGACCATCGTACTGGAATCCGGGGTGGCAGCAGAGGCCTTGGGCTTATCCTGGGATGGTTCCTCTTTGATGTTGATATAACTGTCGATGTCATCCAGGATGATTTCCGGGGTAGCCTTGGTAAAGCCTACGAGACAGGTTATGTATTCTTAGTTTTCCTTATAATTTTCATATATATTTGTTATAAAATACTAATAAGCAAATTCATTGGCTTACCCAAAACTGGTGTAGCTAATGAATGACTAACTATTGAGGATTTTGAGTTTTCAAGGTGGTAGGTCCTCTCTGTTGCTGGTAGATTCAGGATGGCTGAGATCCTCTCAAGAGCTTGGGGTTAAAGGGGAGCTACATCAGAGAATTTCACTGCAAAGATATAAATCAGAATATCAGTCAGAATATGGTTGGGGATATTAAACCTAAAACCCTAAATCCTACCCTTGACAACCATTTTAATGGTAGTTCAGTGCCACCAGGGATCGATTCTTTTTTGACGAAGAAGAATTTCTTCTTCAAGCTTTCTTCATTTTTTGTGGTGTTCAAGATGAAGGGTTTTTTACTGCTGATTAGTTGGAGTACAAACCGGGATGAACCATGAGTTTGGAGGTTGTAAACGGTGGAAAAGTCAGTAACCTGTAAGGATAAACCATGGGTATCGATCAATTTGCAAATGACAGACATAATTCTTCATATTGAGGGCATGGCCTGAGCAAAACTCAGGTCGGTAACCCTGAAAATTCCATGATGAATGGATGGAATGGATATGAAAGTCCGATGGAAAATGGAAAATCATAGAAATAGAACCATGATTCTGAACAAAAGTCAGCGTGCATCTCGCGATCGAATGCGCAAATGACTGCCTTAGAGGGAAAGCGACCGGAAGAAAGTAGTTGTGAAATCTCCAAGTTCGAGAATAAGCAGGTCTCATCCTGAGGACGACCAATCAATTGTTGGTCGATAAAATCATTGACAACAAAATCGTTTAAGGAGAAGGATGCTTTGGTTCGTTTAGCATGGATGAGGGGAAGAAATTACAAGAAGAAGAGAGTGAAGAAGATGGAGAGAATTGCCTGATGATCTTCAATGCTAGATATGGATTAAATAGAAAATATTGATGGGGATGTTATAGGCGGTTTAAACCGAACTAATGGCTGGAAATTAGCCTTGAAAATCAGGGTAGACGTCTAATCAACTTAATGCACTTGAGTTTGTTTGAAATTTTGGGGGTTATCTACAGAAATTAGAAGGATAAGTGTTCCAATCGTCATGAATGATTTTGGAATTAAAAAATAGGATATATTCCAGAAATCTCTCATGGATATCTTATTTTTAGGGAAAATTGTTATGGGTGAAAACTTCATTCAGTATTCTGATCAGTATTTTGGAGCTCAGAATATGCAGGCAGGTTTGATATCTCGAGCTGTATCCTTAAAAATATGCTAACAATTTTTGGTATACATATTTTATTGTGATAGGCACGTGTATAATTGATGGAGTCAACCCCTAGAAGTCGAAGAAGATGTTAGGCAATGATTAAACATGTTCAAAGAGGCTTCCAACGTTCAGGAAGACTCATTCTCTAAAGAATCCCGAGATATCCAGGATATGGCCGAGGATATCGGTTGATCATAGCAGCTAGGTGTAACTATA
This sequence comes from Flaveria sonorensis, assembly GCA_025506505.1. Taxonomy (NCBI): domain Eukaryota; kingdom Viridiplantae; phylum Streptophyta; class Magnoliopsida; order Asterales; family Asteraceae; genus Flaveria; species Flaveria sonorensis. Next base: position 36,281,943 of record CM046439.1, on the reverse strand, counting down.
AAATGAGGCTGGATTGACCGATTTACACACTGGCATTCATTTCTATCTTACTTACTCTTTATTTTCTTCTCACATTCATGCTCAAACATCAATAGTAACACTTAGCATCGATCAAATCTAGTTATCGAGTTGTACTTTTACTTTTTATTAATAGAATCGGCCGCAGACGATTTGTCAGGCGCCAAGGGGTTTTTTGTGCCCGAGATCACTTTGATCAAGGGCTTTTTCCCCTTCAAAAATTTGTTGTCTTTGTTCTTACTTAATTTGATCACTCATTTCGTAATATCCTGATCGATATTCCGGTGTTGGTCAGATATTTCAGTTAGTATTCTGATATAGCAAACTACCTCACTTGACTAATTTATTCATCAATTACCTTGTTAATTTTTGACCAAAACAGTTACACACTCGATGCAAACCTGTAATCATCAATGAATAACAGGCTTCAGAGGATGAGCTTTCAGTTCTGACAAATTCAAGCTTGCATCAAGCTTTTCGTCTAGTTCACCAATAACACTTCTGCATAGTGACAAGGATCAGAAACTGGTCAGTTTAATTACATTTGTAATTTGGTCAAAAGTAGTTCAAAAATAAACCATTTGACATTCAGAAACTTTATAAAACCAATTATGACTTAACTATGCCAGAATTTGATAGATTATGGGTCATTTAGAAAAGTGAAGTGGTTTTATCATTTTTAACGCCAAACGACTAATTTGAACGAGTAAAAATGGACCATACATGTTATCACCCGTTATGATCTAGAGACCTAACACAAGTTGTTGGACACCTTCCTGCAAATCAAAGAAGCAATTAGTATTGCTTAAATATAAAAGGTCAACCTTGCAGATTCAATAGAACTAAAAATGGCATGCGAAAATGAAAAATTATAGGTTTCACAACAAATAAATCCGTTATGATCATGGAACAATATCCCAAAAGAAACCACCAGTAAGAGCTTCGTCTGAACTAATATTTGTATAGAAGATAAACTATTTCTACAAAGCATGTTGTATATGTCATAAAAGAAAAACTGACCTTGGTCGAATATACTCTTTCGTGAGATTCGTCAAGAATAATATTTGTAGCTTGATCAAACCCTTTTAGAACTCCCTGAATGCAGAAACCATTATTATTATTATTATGTTATTACTACAACGATTTTAATTAGTATAGTATATATGTGTCACGCTGATCCAAATAAAAGAAAAGCTCACCACTATCTTGCGTCCATCATTCGTGATAACTGAAATGTATTCTGAAAAAGAGAATGAGCGAGAGAGAGAGTCGATAGAGTGTTAGCTCACAATAAATAGTTAATGGCATATGCATTTCATGAATAAAAGATTGCAAATAGTCCAAGTAGAGCAAAAAGAATTCAGAGATGCATTACATACGATCTACAACCGATTCGAGTCCTGGACCACCCAACCTTTTGCAGATTTTACCTCAATGGTGGTGTAAGATGTGAGTGTGAGGAAGAGAAAAGATGACACACACACACACACATATATATATATATAGAGAGAGAGAGAGAGAGAGAGAGAGAGAGAGAGAGAGAGAGAGAGAGAGAGAGAGAGAGAGAGAGAGAGAGAGAGAGAGAGAGAGGTGGCAGTTGTTCAAGGGACAATGAGGATGGTTTCATCCGGCATTGATTAGAGTAGAGAGAAGACAAAGAATATGAAGAGATTAAAGGGGTGGGGGTGGGGGTGTGTGTGATATTTGTTATGCTATCAAGAGCACTATAGTCCTTTTACATTTAATTAACGGGAACAAGACTAACTAAATTAACGGATGGAATGAAAATGGTTATAAAAATAAAACTATTGGACTAAAAAACTATTTTAAAACTTTTGGACTAAAATGATTATTTTAAGAGTTAATCACATGAAAGGTCCCTATGGTTAGTTCTGTTTTCACTTTCGGTTCTCAGGTTTGAAAAACTACAAGGTCGGTCCACATGTTTGACAAAACGTAACACAAATGGCCCCTGCTATGGATGGCCGTTATCTTTTTCCGTTAAGTCTCAGTAAAATGACCAAAATACCCCTAATTAAATACAAACCTGGGACCCACATAATCATCTTCAACCTTCAAACCCTAAATTAAACCAACCACCATCATTCTACCCAACTACCACCACCACCATTCTGCCATGCCGCCACCACCACCACCATTCTACCGCCTTCCCCAACATAGTCTCCCTTAACAACCGTATGAACCACCATCAAAGCCACCATTAACACCAATCACAATCACCACCACAACCCCCATAACAGTCCTAACAACCACTGTAACCCCTTTATCCACCGACTCAACCACCTACGCAAAGACCTTCACCATCATCGACCAGCAGCAGGCTCATCATGGCACGCTTCTGACGTTTCGTTTCAGCTCCCTGCCGACGTACAGATTGGTTCTGATATGGGTGTGGTTTATATTCACCGGTGGTGGTGGTGTGGTGGCGGAGGAGGTGGGGTTTGTGAGAAAGACGACAACTTGTGGGTGATCTTCCTCCGGCCGACGTCACCGAATGTCTAAGCTTCCGAGTGAGATGACGATTTGGAAGATTGATATCAGAAAGATGTGAATAAATGGGATTGATTTCAGAAGAATCATGCATAGAAGGTGTTTGTGAAAATTCCTCTTTCACTTCCATCATCCTCCCTGATCTTGATCTCCATGGAATCGACAATCGTAACATAATATTCTCCTCCGATTCCTCTTGTTTTAGCTTGTTTAAGTTTCTTGAAACACGTCTGCAGTTGGATCTAGCGTAAGAACTTGGAGGGAGATGTGGGTTGTTGATGGTGGCTTCCGCCATTGATGATGGTTGATTGCAGGTTTTGATGAAGATGATGATGTTGGTTTATTTTATTTTTTATTTATAATATTATAGGGGTAAAATGGTCATTTTTAAAGAGTTAACAGAAAAGTTAACACTCCATCCATAACGGGTACCTTTAGTGTTACGTTTTGTCAAACATGTGGACCGACCTTGTAGTTTTTCAAACCTGGAGACCGAAAATGAAAACAGGCCTAACCACAGGGACCTTTCATGTAATTAACTCTTATTTTAAACAAACTTTGATGACTAAAATAATAATTTACTCAAATAAAATTTATAAGAGCATTAACATTGGGATCTTTATATCCATCCATATCCATAAATTATATAGAAAGCACTTAAATGTTTTTTTTAACTCCTACGTTAGAATTATTTTTCTCAATCTCTCATCCATATATTTATATAGTTTGTTATTGTAAATAGTTGAATATAATGATCTTTTATTATCTCATATCTTTATTTCCCCCCAACTATTTTCCCTCCCTCTTCGCCTTTTCTTTCCAACTTGTTATGCACAAATGATCAAAACTCTCGGTGTTTTGGGCTTTAATCGAATTGGATTAATCTCATTCCATCTTCATCGTCACATTAACTACATTAATTGTTGTTCATCTTCTTATTCGTGTTTGAGTTAGGAGAAAGTGGACTCGCAGGTCGTTATCATCACTTGCATTTTAGATCATCTTCATCATCATTTACATTCCTCTTTTATGGGACAAAATTCAAAATTGTAATTGTAGGTATTATTCTAAAAATCTGGCTACATATCTCCTTTAAAAGATGTAATAGGTATTGTCTTAAATGAAACCCTTTATGTTAATCAAGTATTGTGCAGAGAGTTTTAGTTGATTAAGGTGAATTTACTAACAAATATAATGAAAAACATGTGTTATTCTGCATAATATAATTATTGAAGATAAACGTAATGACAGTGATAATCTTAACTTTGAGTATGACCAACTTTACGATGAACTTTTCGAATTGTCACGCAATCATACAACTCAAGTTATGGACTTCATCCGGCAGAGATATCTTAGCATATCATCTGCTTCAAGAAGATCTAATGATACATGAGTGATTACTTTTTTCTCAACAATAAACAAGACGTGTTATATGGTGTTATTTTTGTTTGACATGTCTTATGTTGAAGATTTAACTTATTTAAATTTTATTGTCTATTATAAGGAACATATATAGACGTATATTTTAATTACAAATACCTGATTAACCTGAAAACCAATAATAATAGATAGATAATTAAAATTTTATGTTAATTAACTAAATAAATTTCATAAGAAATAAGATAATAAGACAAAATAATTAGTAGTTGATATTGCAAAGAAAGAAAAATAAATATTGAAAAATTATATAGAGATAAAGTTAAAGAATAGAATATGTGAAGCTTTTGGAAAATGATATATGAATTTGAGGGATTGTAATTTTTAGTTAAATTAAGAATGGAAATAAGATTTCACTGTCAATGCTCTAAGTTGGGTTTGTAGCTCGATAACAATAATAAAAATTCTTAAAGATTAGTCAGGTACACTTAATCAATTTATAAACTAAGTGATTTTCTAAGCAAATGTAAAAAAAATGGGCAATAAAAATGTGTAAAAGAATAAAACCAGGGCAAGAATTATTACCGAACCCTAACGGCAATTTTATTGAGTCTCACTTTGTGCAATATGCTGCTGGTGGACCAGGGGTTTTACCCTGTAATGATGGGTTTTTCCTAAAATAATAGGTGGGTGCTTTTGTATTAAAGCTACATAATGTATAAAACCAATCAAATAATGGCTATATCCTTTTTATTCTAAAAATAGGTTTTGAAAATTAAAGAACCTAAATTTAGGGTTTATTGTGGCTAATGTTATTGTCATGAACTACCATGTAAAAAAGTCTATTAAAATTTTTGTTATTTATTTTTGTCTTAATTATAGAATGAGTCATTTAAGTTTTGTACTTTCTCTCCTTGTCATTTTATATGAAAAAGTTTACGAATTTTGCCTTTTTACTTAACGGGGTTACCTATTTTGTTAAGTCGAGTCACATGCAGTGTACATGAGGGTAGTATGGTCATTTTACTACTAAAGGACTTTGCTTATAAGTCCACATCTCTCTTTTTCTCTTCTCCTGCTCTCTGATCCTTCTCTAGTCCATCTACATAACCACCAATTATGGACCATAACCATCTCCAACAACTATCAAATTACCATAACTCCTAAACTAATCCTCGCCATCACTGAACGAATCTGAGATCATAAAACCCAAACATCAACCCTAGGTCAGATGGGTGTTTTTTTAGGGTGGTGGCTGGTTTTTAAGCTAGTGCTTGTGTAATGGATCTGAATGGACTTGTCAGCTAAATTTTAAATCTTTCATCCTCTCCACACGAAGGTGGTTCTAGTCCCTCAAATGTCACACCACACTACAACTGAAACACGAGATACAATAGGTATGACCTTAAAGTTATTGTCTACGCGAGAATACTAAAACATTCAATCACATAAACAAAAGGGAGGTCTATGACATAATGATTGCAAGCCCAAATGAATATTTTCTTAAATGTCTACATGCCCAAACGTTGTTTATGTAAGAGTTATACTTAGAGGCTGATGCAACCAAAAAGCTCTCAGCAGACACATGTGAAGTACAAGGAAAATTACTTTAGAAGATTTGATACAACTCAATGAAATTCATTAAGTATCAAATCTTCCAAAGCCAAAAGACCATTTCTTCCGAAGCCAAAGATGAAGTCTTCCGAAGCCTCAAGACAAAGTCTTCCAAAGCCAAGAAACTGATTTCTTCCAAAGACAGAGAAGACATGCTTTCTCTGACTCACTTTTGACAAAAGCTGAACCACTTTTCGCTGCCATCTCTAAAGACTCACTAACTTATATAAGTTGGTGAAAAGTCCATACTTTTGTTAACTGTAGATTACGATCATAGAGTCTTTAACTTTCTACTTATGTACTTTTATTCTTTTTGTATTAGATAAGGATGTGATCTATGGCATGTCATAGCCACTAGTCAAAAGGCAATCTGTCTTTTGACTTTTCATTGATCTTGTTGTCTAGATAAATGTTTTCATCTGGCCTTCAAAGTATGACCGGTTGTAGGATGTATTATAAAGTATCTCAGGTACCAATCCATAGGAATAAGCTTTGTAACACTTTGTAAAACACTTAAGAGCAATATACAACATTCTTGAAAACCATTTTATTGTGTTCTTAGTGTGTTCTTTACTTGTGTTAATTGTTTCAAATATAACCGGTTCCCTATTTGATCTGTTAAGTGTTCTAAGTTTCTCCAACCTTGTGAAACTATTGCATTGACCCCCTTCAACGGTCCTGCAATTGGTGTCAGAGCATTTTAGGCTTTTGATTGTAAGATCTCACTATCTTTAATACCTTCAGTTTCACAAAACACTTACCAGCTCAAATGGCAGCTCTCAGAAGCTGATATGGAAACCGGTACCATGACAAAATCCCACTGAACACTTCTAATGACTTTGATACTTGGTGCCAAAGTATGAAAGGGTTCATAAAGTCTCAAGATAGTAGGATGTGGAGATCTGTTGTAGAAGGACCTCATAACCCAAGCACCTCTTCAGCCACTGTTGGAGGTGGGATGATTCCAAAGGAAATGGCTGACTATTCTGAGGAAGATTGGAAGAAAATTGACATAGATCATAAGGCCATGACCTCTCTCCAAACTGCTCTTCCTAACTCTATATACAAAGGCTTCAATAAGTGCAAAACTGCTAAGCATCTCTGGGATGCACTGAAGCTCATGTATGAGGGGTCTGAAGAAGCTAAAGAAATCAAGAAAGACCTCATGAAGTAGCAGTTTGAGAATTTCACCTACAAATCAGGTGAAACTATGACTCAACAATACTTTAAGTATGTTAAGATTGTAGGTACTCTCATGGATGTTGTAGTTAAGCTTGAGAATAGGGACATTATGAGGAAGTTCATGTTCTCTCTTCCTAGAGAATGTACTCACGACTATGTGGACATTAAAAGAACTGAAAACCTCTCCACCCTTACTCTCACAGAGCTGTATGGTATCCTTAGTGGCTACCAGATGGAGATGAACATGCAAAATCCATCAAGCAGCTCTTCCAGCAATTAACAGAGTTCAACCCTTCATGTGGTTGAAAGAGATAGCAAGGAACCACAACATCATCTTATATGCTATCCTGAAAACTCATAAAAGGGTCCTTTCATCACCTACCCTGAGACACCAAAGGAGAGCTACATCCAAGAAAGCCCATTCCAAGAGACAAGCTCATCCCAAGCCTTTGTGTCTGCTGATGAAAGTTATGGCAACTTTCTCTTCACTTTTGAAGATTTGGATTGTATCCATCCAGATGACCTGGAGTATATGGAGATAGTCCAGAAAATAGCTCTTCTTACTCATAGAGCCAAAAAGTTCTACAAGAGAACCGAAAGAAAGTTTCCCAGCAATGTATCTAGTGGAAAGTTAGGACTGGATAAAAGCAAAGTGAAGTGTTACAACTGTAACCAGATGGGACACTTTGCCAGGGAGTGCAAGGTACCAAGGACTAATGGTGACCAAGCATAATCCAGACCAAGCTACACTGATGCAGCTCCTAGATCTGAGAAGCCAAACCAACCAAAATAACAAGCTGCTGTTGCTGTTGAAGGAGGCTTTGACTGGAGCTTTCAGGTAGAAGATGTTTCTCCCAACAAGCACTGATGGCTGACCATGAAGAAGCCAAGGTATTAGAACATCTTTGTACACCTGAATGCATTGCTAAGTAAACATGTACAGGTCCTATAACCTGAAAGTGAGATCTGATCTTGAGTCCTTGAATATTTTAAAAGCTGGTTTTAAAAGAGCTGAAAAATGACTATAAACTTAAAATAGAAGATTTAGAGAAAACAATTTCAACTCTTAAGCATGAGCATACAAATTACAGAACTCAAATCAAAGATCTCATTACCAAGTTAATGGAATGTCAAGCTGAGCTTGTGATCAGCAAAGCCAGGGCAGAAAAATATGTTCTTAAAGAGGAAACCTTCAAAAACATCATATCCTTATCCATACATGCCAAGATTTTTTATCAGAACAGACAGGGATCAGGTTCAAGTGAGATAGCTCCTCCACACACTCTACTGTCCATAAGATCTCCAAGGTGTGGAACTAGTCAAGATGAGCTGCCCCTCTTAGACCCTATCCAAGAAAATAATGAAGATGAAGAGGAGATAGTGAAGTATGAATCTATAGTGAGTGAGAAGGATCATCCTAAGAAGGGTCACTATACTCCTGGAGAGAAGAAAGAACCAAGAAGGACCAAGTCAACTAGGAAGAACTTGATCAGGGCGGCTTAAAGAAAATCAAAGAAAGCCCAAGAGATCAAGGCCACCTTCAACTTCAACTCCAAGCAAAAACAAGTCTTTATTTCTACTGGGTTTGAAGTGGTAAAGACTAAAGAGTTGTTGGACCAAAAGAACCAATGAGCCTGATCAGAAAAACCTTTAAGTCCCACAGACATTACAACAACTGAAGTAGTCTGCAACAGCTGAAGACATCAACTGATAACAAGGTCTGAAGACAAAGTCTGAAGTTAAAGAACTGAAGACAAAGTCTGAAGACAAAAGCTGAAGACAAAGACTGAAGACCAAGTTTCAGATGTTGTCACAACAGCTGAAGAAGACCTCTTCAGTAGTTGTGATGGTTTCCTTTAGTAGTTATATTTTCCTTTCAGTTCTTTTGTAATCAGTAGTTTTATGTTTCTTGTAATCAGTACTTGTAGTTTCAGTAGTTTTAGTTTCATCTTGTACTTAGCATACTCTGAGATGTTCTCAGTTGTTGTGAACATTCTCAGTAGTTTGCTTACTTTCAGTTGTTTGTAATAATTCTGTTAAATGTCACTATCAAGTGACATCAGCAGACGTCACATTCCTTTATATAAGGAATGTTGACCTAATTGTAACCTGCGAAGCTTAGCGGCTGACATACCGAAGCATTTGTGCATGAATGATATTATCCCTTTTGCAGAAAACCCTCTTTCTCTATAACCGTGTACTGTTCCATTGAATATCTATTGTGTTCTTGCTATATTTGTCTAATTCTTGTTCTAATTCCGCTGCAATTCAACTCTAATTGATCAAACTTAGATCGCTGATCCTGTCAAATGGTATCAGAGCAGGTTAATCATTGATCGGTTTAACAATTGATCATTGAAACTGCTATTTCGATATCTAAAGTTTGATCGAATTAGCATATTTGCAAGAATTGGTTATAGAGATTGATCTTCTGCTGCTTCTGGTTATTCAATTTGAGTTTCTTCTTGGTTCATACTGAGTTTGTTGTGTTTTGTGCTAAATCTGTTGAAACTTGATTGAATTGGTTTGAATCTGAGAATGACTACTCCATCTAATGACCCTCACAATACTGGCTCCTCAACCAAGCCTCCGATGCTGGTTAGGAGTGAGTATAACATATGGCAACGAAGAATGCTCCATCACCTGTCTGTTAATAGTTTAGGTTGTTGGACATCTGTGGTTCACGGTCCACACAAGCCTATGGTGAACAATCCGGAGACCAACCAAATGGTTCCGAAGAAGAAGGAGCAATACTCAGATGAAGATCGTAAACTGTTTGAGATTGATGCTAAAGCCCATGGAATTCTGGCCATGGCACTGCCTAATGAAATCTATTCTGGGCTTATGCATCATGAAACTGCTCATGACCTCTGGAATGCTTTGAAGGAACAATTCGGAGGAACTGATGAGGTCTTAGCAAACAACAGAGAAATCCTCGCCCAACAATATGAGACATTCTCTCATAGGAAGGGTGAGACACTGACTCAACAGTTTGAGCGTTTCTCCTGCTTGATCTCTGAGCTGAAAATGGTCAAGCATGAGTATACTAACAGCCAGATGAACAACAGATTCCTCAGATCACTGCCTGAGAGATGGGACACATACACCATTGTCCTACGCTCCAGTGCAAATCTGGATAGCCTATCTCTCACCCAACTCCATGGGAAACTGCTTACATTTGAAAGAGAGATAGAGCAGAAAAGGAAACTGGCATCATCAGGAAAGCTCACTGATGACTTTGTACCAGGGAACACTGCCTTGGTCGGTCATGAGTCAGAATATGCTGGATCAGAAAGCCATTATGATGAGCATATAGATTTCTCTTCAAACAGTTCTGATCATGCATTTGTTGGTGTTGACAGTCATTCTGGGTGTAATAGTGATAATTTATGCTTTATCATGGATGATTTGATGGGTATTGCTGATGATGATTTAGAAGAGATGGATATTTTGAGCCAAATGGCCTTGATCAATATCAGATCTCAAAAGTTCTACAAGAGAACTGGTAGGAAATTTCCAGGACTCTCTGGCAAAACCAAAGTTGGTTTTGACAAGAGTAAGTTGAGGTGTCACAAATGCCACAGGCTTGGGCACTTTGCAAGAGAGTGTAGATCAACTGGATCTAACTCCTCTGCACCCTTTGTGACCTTTCCAAGCAATAGTTCACAAAACAAAGGGCAACATCCTGCTAGTTCTGGTCATCACTCACAACCTCAATCTCCTGCATATTTTGTCCCTCAGGGTCCAATGCCATATCCATATCCCTGCTATTACATGCCACAGCCAAATCCAGTTCAAGTTCCTATAGCACAACAACCTCAAGCCCTACCTGAGCCTCAACCATCTCCATCACAATCTCAACCTCATCACAGCTTCTTCACACCAGGAGTTGTTGACTGGAGCAGCTTACCAGATGATCTTTCTGGTTTCAATGAGCAATTATTTGCTGGTGCTGGTCAACATGGTGGTGAACATCCTTTTGGGAATCTTGCTCTCATGGCCCTGGAGTCTACTGAGGGTTCCTGCTCCAATGCATCATCTTCACAGGTAACCCAGGTATCTTCTGAGGCTAAAGCCAAGTTATGTTCTGAATCATGCATAGCTGCCTTTGTCTCTATTAGAGAGGCAAATGTAGCTTTAATCAATCAAAATCTTGAGCTTGAGAAAACTATTTCCAAAAGAAAAGCTGAGTATGAGTCTGCTCTTAATGACAAAGATGATGAGATTTACAAGCTTAAATGCCAACTTAATGATGAAAAGGCTAAGGTAGAGGTCATACTTGAGAACCACAGAAGTCTCAAAGAGACACTTGCAGCTACCCAAGTTGAGTGTGACCGCTGGGTAACATCCTGCAAGGGATTTGAAATGCTTCTCAGCAAGCAAACAGCTTCAAATGTGAAGTTTGGAATAGGTTACAATCATACTGCACCACCTACTGATTTTACTTCAAAATCAATAGTAAAATCTGAAGGTGAAAGTAATTTCCAAACCACATCATCATGTGATTCATCCTCAAATGATAATACAAAATTAGAGGATGAAGTCAGTGTTAAGATCTCAGCAAATCAATTGCCTGATGGTTTAAATGCTGATAAACACATGAAGCTGAGCAATTCAGATGTTGTCCCTCAAAGTACTCCAAGTACTGAAGGGCAAGTCACAACATCTGAAAAGCATTTCAAATCTGCTGAAATAAAAGGATTAACAACTGCTGAGGAATCTATCATACGGTCTTTCAGGACGGATAGAGAACAGCTGAAGAACAAGTCTTCAGTTGTTACCGATCCTTCAGTACTTAACACAAGTACTGAAAGGAGGAAAGTACTGAAGATCACACCTTCAGTAGTTTCCACTTCAGCAGTTGATCAATCCAAGATGAAGAATAAGCCATGTGAAATATGTGGTAAATTCAATCATCTATCTGATGAATGCTGGTACAAAAAGGGTTCCAAACTCAACAGAGATAAGCTCATTAACGAAGAGATTAATAAAATGAAAAATGAGTTTGAGACCAAGTTTGTACCACAGTCATCTCAAACTGATAAACCCAAGGCCTCACCAAAATCCAAAAAGAAGGATGGGGTTTATCAGAAAACAGCTGATAGTGTTCCTCATGATAAACATCAGACTAAGTCTGTGAATTTCAAGAAGGAGGAAATGGTGGGTCACAGGAACTCATCAAAAACAAGTACTGATGTGTCAAATGAGCTGAAGGCTTTAGCAACAAATCAGACACAACTTGTTATGATGGTTCAGCATTTGTTGGGGAGAGTTAACCAACTAGATGCACCTGTGATCAAACCACTAAAAAGGAAATCCAAGCCCAAATCTAAGAAATCCATTTCAGCACCATCTCCACCTTCATCAGCTGTTAATCATGAGAAACAAGTTATGGTTAAATCTGTTGATGAAAACAGACCCAAAACCAAAAAGGTTTGGGTCTCTAAAGCTAACTAGTTTCTTATGATAAATGCAGGGTTCTTCAGCATGCCAAAGAAGCATCTGGTATGTAGACAGTGGAGGATCTATGCATATGACTGGGAGCAATTCTCTTCTTAATGACTACTCTCAAGGAAAGAAGGGATTTGTCTCATTTGGAAATGATGCTAAGGGTTACATCATCGGGAAAGGATTTGTGTCAAATGGAGAAATCAGATTTGATGATGTTAACCATGTGGAGAATCTCAAGTATAATCTACTGAGTGTCAGTCAGATGTGTGATAAAGGGCATGTTGCACTTTTCACAAGCCAGAACTGCCGGATTCTGTCTTCCAAAGTTCTGAGGCTGATTGACAAGGTATTGGATGAACATACTCTCCTGAAGGCCAACAGGATAGGAAGAGTATATGCCTTGGATTTGTCAAAGAAGATTGATTTAAAAGGTCATCCTTGCCTGTTCTCCAAGGCCTCTCCTCAGGAATCTAAACTGTGGCATAGAAGGCTGGGTCATGTTAATCTCAAAAACATGAATCAGCTGATCCACAATAGTTTAGTGAGAGGTCTACCAATAAAGGAGTTCCACTGTGATGAAACCTGCACTGCTTGTTTAAAAGGAAAACAACACAAAGTTTCATTCCCTCCTATAGAAGAACCAAAGTCCACTGCCTGCTTGCAATTACTGCACATGGATCTCTTTGGTCCTGTGAGAGTAATGAGCATGGCAAAGAAGAAATACTGTCTGGTAATTGTGGATGATTACTCCAGATTTGTATGGACCTTCTTCTTGCATTCAAAGGATGAGGCTGCTCAGACAATTATTAACTTTGTGTTGTATGTTAAGAAGCAGTATTCCCTATCAGTCAAGTGTATAAGAAGTGATAATGGAACTGAATTTAGAAACCATACACTTGATGATTTCTACCTTTCAAAAGGAATCAAGAGGCAGTATAGCATCCCAAGGACTCCAGAACAAAATGGAGTAGTGGAGAGAAAGAACAGGACCCTAATTGAAGCTTAGCGGCTGATATACCGAAGCATTTGTGCATGAATGATATTATCCCTTTTGTAGAAAACCCTCTTTCTCTATAACCGTGTACTGTTCCATTGAATATCTATTGTGTTCTTGCTATATTTGTCTAACTCTTGTTATAATTCCGCTACAATTCAACTCTAATTGATCAAACTTAGATCGCTGATCCTGTCAAATGGTATCAGAGCTGATCAGAAAAACCTTTAAGCCCACAGACATTACAACAACTGAAGTAGTCTGCAACAGCTGAAGACATCAACTGATAACAAGGTCTGAAGACAAAGTCTAAGTTAAAGAACTGAAGACAAAGTCTAAAGACAAAAGCTGAAGACAAAGACTGAAGACCAAGTTTCAGATGTTGTCACAACAGCTGAAGAAGACCTCTTCAGTAGTTGTGATGGTTTCCTTTCAGTAGTTATATTTTCCTTTCAGTTCTTTTGTAATCAGTAGTTTTATGTTTCTTGTAATCAGTACTTGTAGTTTCAGTAGTTTTAGTTTCATCTTGTACTTAGCATACTCTGAGATGTTCTCAGTTGTTATGAACATTCTCAGTAGTTTGCTTACTTTCAGTTGTTTGTAATAATTCTGTTAAATGTCACTATCAAGTGACATCAGCAGACGTCACATTCCTTTATATAAGGAATGTTGACCTAATTGTAACCTGCGAAGCTTAGCGGCTGACATACCGAAGCATTTGTGCATGAATGATATTATCCCTTTTGCAGAAAACCCTCTTTCTCTATAACCGTGTACTGTTCCATTGAATATCTATTGTGTTCTTGCTATATTTGTCTAATTCTTGTTCTCATTCCGCTGCAATTCAACTCTAATTGATCAAACTTAGATCGTTGATCCTGTCAAGAGTCAACTATGGACTCTAGTACCAGGATTCCTAGTTCATGTCCAAATCATCTTGGTAAAGAGATGAAGGTTGATCAATGTGCACCACTGCTGCACAACCTAAACCATCCAGTTCCAAGAGCAAGCATTACCCCCAAGAAGTCTGTTGCATCATTCATGAAGATGAAAAAGGAAGTGGAAAGAGATCAAGCTCAGCCTTTTTCTTAAAAGAAGACTCTTAGAAGGAAAATCTCTTTGCTAAAGATTGCATCTACAATCCCCAAGAGTACCATTCATATAACCAAGAAGAAAACTTCTAAGAAGAAGAATAAGATAGCTTCAGATGGAAAATCTCTTCTTTCAGAAGCTCCAAAGTAAAGAAGAAGATATGTGGAAAATTACCTTCGAAAGAAATTTAGGTCTCAGAAGAAAGGAATGCTTCCAAAGTACTGAAGTCTGTTGCAATGAATGCAAAAGGTTTCGAAGATCCAGTCACCAAAACTTCCAAAGTCATCAAAACTTCCAAAGTCTTGAAGGCCAAGTCTAATCTTCCAAAGATGGTGTGGAAGATGAATGAAGGCCATGTGACTGATAGTTCTTCATCAACAACAACAAATGATCCTCAAAGCTTGCATATAGGATCAATATCTATTGAACTATTTCAATTCACTTTGATGAGCCCAAGACCAATAAGGCTTGGGTTTCCAAATGTAACTAATCATCTTTTTCTATGTAGGAACAACTAAAGACCAAGAGAAATGTATGGATCATTGATAGTGGCAGTTCCAGGCACATGACAAGCAATGGCTCTTTGCTCCAGAACTTTGAGAAAATTGATGGAGGGCTAGTTGCTTTTGGAGAAGAATTAGGTGGTTACATCAATGGAAGGGGCCTAGTCATAAATGGTAAGCTCGGCATTAGAAGGTAAACTATGTAAGAAGCTTAGGTACAACTCTTGAGTGTATCCCAATTTATGACTAGAGACATAACATGCTCTTCACTGAGCATGAGTGCATTGTCCTCAAGCCTAGGGTGGTTATTCCTCAAGAGCATATCTTGCTTAGAGCCCCAGGAAAGGGAACATGTACAACATGGATTTGCAGGAAACCTCCCCATCTCGAGAAGTTTCTTGATTTCTGTCTAAAGCCAATATTGATGAGTCTTTCCTTTTGTATAAAAGAATATGCCATGTAAACTTTAAGAACATGAATAAATTAATTAAGAATGATTTGGTAAGTGGATTGCCAAAGAAAGAGTTTACAAGTGATGACCATTGTGTTGCATTCTGAAAGGAGAGCAACACAAAATGTCTCATAAGCCAAAGGAAAAGAATTCCATCACTACTCCCCTACACTTATTACATATGGATCTCTTTGGTCCTACCAATGTAATGAGTTTAGGAAGAACTTCATATTACCTGGTGATATCAGATGACTTCACAAGATATACTTGGGTCTTCTTTCTTAGAACTTAGGATGAGACTCCTGAAATATTGAAGAACTTCAATCTGAAAATTAAGAATCAATATGATCACAAGATCAAGATCATAAGATGTGATCAAGGAACTGAATTCAATAACCAAATCCTTGATACATTTTGTGATGAGAAGGGTATTACAAGACATATAATGTGCTTAGGACTCCTCAGCAAAATGGTGTTGCTGAGAGGAGAAATAGGACACTTATTGAGGCTGCAAGGACCATGCTCTCTCACTCTAAACTGCCTATCACCTTCTGGGCAGAGGTAGTCAACACTGCATGCTATGTGCAGAATAGAGTTTTAGTAGTCAAGACTCATGGTAAGACTCCTTATGAACTATGGCAAAAAAGGAGACCTTTCATTGGTTTTCTTAGGTCATTTAGATGTCCATGCACCATCTTGAATACCAAATATCAAATAGCCAAATTTGCTGAAAAATCAGATGATGGACACTTTATTGGATACTCTTCCTAAGCTAAGGCTTATAGAGTATACAATCTCAGAACTAGAGTAGTTGAAGAGTCAGCCAATGTGACCTTCAATGAGTACACTCCCAGTGTGAAAGGTTCTGGTCCAGATTGGCTATTTGATCTTAATTTAGTTACCAACTGTATTAACAAATCTTATGAAGATATTTCAAGATCCACAGGTAGCTTATCAACAGGAGATCTTGACCCAAGATTTGAGCTGAGAAGACCAAGTGATAAAATTTCTTTAGCTCCGGAGGTAAATAGCCCTGTAGTTGGTAATCCTGTCAGCACAACCATGACAAACTCTTCAGCTGATACATCTGAGGTGCCTATAAATTCCAGCACAGAAGCACAAAATTCAAATGAAGGGGTTTCTAATATAGGAGGAGATGGAGATGTTAAAAGTGATCAGGAATTTCATGATGCTGACAACCTCTCCACTGAAGACAATATCAATGATGTCACACACTCATTGGATCAAGCTTCTCTTGATAAGTGTGCTGATGTGGTAGGTGATACACAATCACCAAATCTTAATTTCACTAATTTAGATCTATCATACCAACTTTCTATGATTCCTCAACTGAGAATACACAAGTCCTATCCCACCACAAACATCATTGGAGATGTTAAGACAGGGGTGAGAACAAAAGGACAAACCCATGACAAAAATGTTTGTCAATACTCTTGTTTCCTGTCCTAGATTAACTCAAAGATAGTTGATGAAGCTTTGAATGATGGAAGTTGGGTTGAAGCAATGCAAGAGGAGCTGCTTCAATTCAAAATACAAAAGGTTAGGAACCTATGCCCTCTTCCTCATAGGAAGATACCAATAGGTACCTAGTGGGTATTTAGGAATAAGAAGGATGATAGAGGACTTGTCATCAAGAACAAGGCAAGACTAGTTGTTCAACGGTATACTCAAGAAGAAGGGATTGACTACACAGATGGTTTTGCTCCTGTAGCAAGACTTAAAGCTGTTAGGATATTCCTTGCTTTTGATGCATCCAAAGATTTCAAGGTTTACCAACTTGATGTCAAGTGTGCATTTCTATATAGAGTGATAGATGAGAAAGTGTATGTCAAACAACCACCTGGCTTTGCAAACCCAGATCATCCTGATTATATCTACAAGCTTGATAAAACTTTTTATGGGCTGCATTAAGCTCCAAGGAAGTTGTACGAGACACTGTCACAGTACCTTGTTTAACATGTTACAAGAGAGGTACTATTAACATCACACTTTTCATCAAAATAATAGGTAATGACTTGATGCTGGTTCAAGTTTATATAGATGATATCATCTTTGGGTCAACTAATTCAAAGTCCTGCAAAGACTTTGTGAAACTGATGAAGAATAGATTTGAAATGAGTGCCATGGGGGAACTCAATTTTTTTCTAGGAATTCAAGTGAAGCAGGTTGACAATGGCATCTTCATAAACCAGTCAAAGTATGTTCAAGACATACTAGTCAAATTTCATCTGACTGATAGCCAGAAACCACTCCTTAGGACCTGATCTTGAGGGGGAGTGTGTTGATGAATATCTTTACAAGGCTATGATTGGGTCTCTTATGTACCTTATAGCCAGAAGGCCTAATATCATGTTTGCCACATGCATATGTGCAAGATATCAAGTCAACCCTAAGATGTCACACCTGGTTGTTGTCAAGAGGATTCTTAGATATCTCAAAGGTGTTCCCAAATTGGGCCTTTGGTATCCAAAGAATTCTGACTTTAATTTGTATGCTTATACAGATAGTGACTATGATAGGTGCAACATGGCTGCAAAGTATATATTAAGGGTTTGTCAATTCCTTGGTGGAAGGATAGTCTCATGACAGTGCAAGAAACAATCATGTGTGTCTGCATCAACTGCTAAAGCTGAATACATTGCTGCTGCAAGGTGCTGTGCTCAAGTGCTTTGGATTCAGAATCAGATGTTAGACTATGGATTCAACTTCAAGGAGACTCCCATCCATATAAACAACAATAGTCTTATCTCTATTACAAAGAATCCTTTGCAACACTCAAAGACAAAGCACATCAACATCATGTATCATTAGATAAGAGATAGTTTTGAAAAGTGATTGATAAAACTAGTCAAAGTTAACACAAATGAACAATATGTTGATCTGTTCATAAAAGCTTTTGATAAACAGAGATTTAAGTATCTTGTATCAGTTATGGGGATGATTAACTATGAGTAGATTTTCTTAAATTAATTTCAAGATTATTTTTCAAATATGTGTGTCTTAAGTTGCCTATATCATCACTCATATAAGCCCTAATTACCTTGGGAGAAAAAAATTTAAAATGATATTCCTTAGAATTCTAAGAATTAAAGATATATTTTTTTTGGAAGACATTAAGTTGACTTCAGAAGAAAATTATGTCTTTAAAACTAATAACTACTTACTAATACCTTCGGAAGAAATTCTAATATATCTTTCGAAGCTTAAATATGCTTCTAAGTACTTATATGTTTTGAATGACAATTTTCTTCCGAAAGCAATTATGTCTCGGAAGTTTTATTTGTTCTTTGAATAAAACTTCTAAAGTTTAATATCTTTCGAAACCAAATATATCTCGCAAGCAAAACACTTTAAGTATTTTTCTTCCGAAGTAATTCTAATAAAGCTAATGAATATCTTCTGAAGTCAAATTGGCTTCGGAAGTTTTCTCAAAACTTCTAAAGACAAATTACCTTGGAAGCTTTTCTACTTCCAAGATAACTATCTTTTTGGGAACTTTTTCAGATTGGGAACCAACATTCGCATTTCAAAGTTTATCCTTTTGCCTTAACTTTGTCTCAAATCCAACCATATAAATATTTGTACAACGGTTCCTCCTCTTTCTTCTTCCTATTCATCTGTAAAAGTTATAACCCTAAATTCACTCATAAAACCTCTTTGTTCTTAGTTTCTTCATACCAAAGCTTTCTCAAATGGCCACCCTGAACCCCGAAACCAACTTGATTTTCCCATGCATCTTCACAGACAACATAATCAGGTTGCCCTATTATCATCTGAGAAAGATCCTGGTTTCACAGATGTCTGCCGTTTTCTTGCTCTATCCAACTACCTCACCGCCTTAACCATCAACCCTCCACTATATGAAAAAAACTTGATGGAGTTTTGGAGGACCTGCCAAGAGGTGATCTTGGACGGTGAGAAGGCACTATCTGCCACAGTGTAAGGGAAGACAATTTTCATCACCCTAGCCATAATCAACACTCATCTCAGGCTGGATGATGAAGAAGGAGAGCTGTCCTTTCCCAAATCTGGTGTAAACGAGTCATTCAGGCAGATGGGCTATAAAGGAGACTATACTATTAGAACCTTCAGGAAGGGTATGGTCCCTTACTAGTGGAAGTACCTCCTCCATGTTATTATTCACTCTTTACCAAATAAACATGGAGGATGGGACCAGATTCCTGAGGACTTATCATATATAGTCCATGGAATGGTTCAAGGGGTCAAGTTCAAGTACTCCCAGTTTGTCTATACAAACTTTCTTGCAAACTTGGACTCCTTAGAGTACTACATGTTCCTAGATATGTCCAACACATTTTTAACTATGAACTGGGCTTACAGTTAAGGGGAACAAGTACTACTCTTAAATTGGGACAGATGAATCCTGGCATCCTCAAAATCATGAGAAAGACCACTATTGGCTTCTTAGGGGTAGAAATAATCCTGGTCTAAAAAATGTTAGAGCTCATTGCTTATGGTGACAACTTGGCAGCACCAGCCAATGTTAAACACACACCTTCTACATCTGCACCACCCACACAGCCACAAATCATCCTCACCTACTCAAGAAAATCCAAATGAACCCTTGCTTAATCTATTCAGATTGAGCAGGCCCCCATACAATCACCTATGCAGGAGGAAGTGGAACCAAGAGCTTCCACTTCCCCTGAGGAGCAAACCACTCCCATTATTTCTTTGATCAGTGCTGAGGTTTCTCAGCATGATGAGCTCATTGCCCAAACCTTAATCCTTCACTCTCAGTCTCAAAACTCAAGTGATCAGCCTTCAGAGGACAGCTACCATCCCCAGCCATTAGACTTAAACCAACCAATCCCTGACCTTCAATTCTATAATGATGAAGATATGGGCTTTAGTGAGTACCATGAGTCTCTCTTCTCCTTACCTGCTCAAGAAGAGATGAGTGCTTCTAAATCACCCATATTTAGCCCACATCATCCACCCCTAACTGAGGTGGACTTCCCTGAACATGTTTAGGAAGTCCATATGGGAGAGGCTCTTACTTTTGTAAGTGATTACATCATTAAGACCTCAACCATGGCAACCCAACCCCTTGAAACTTCTCTTGAAGATGTCATAGAGCAGGGGAAATCTAGCTGCTAAGAACCACAAGCTAGTGGTGAGGAAAAAGACTTTGGTCCTATACTCTCATCCCCCCATGATTCTTCTAATGAAGATGAGGGGAGTCTACAAATAAAGGTGCAACAACTGTCCAAAACCTGCACTTATTTAGTTTCAAAGGTAAGTCATCTGGAATCTCAGGTGGCTACCTTGCAAAGGCAGGTCATTGATAAGCAACTTGAGATCACTGATCTTAAGGGCAAGTTAGCTGGGAGACCTACCAGGCAAACTCAACCAGGTCCACAAGAACTTGTGGATGTGGTGGACCTAACCTTTAGCTCCCCTATGCAAGATGGTGATGCTACCAAAAAGGGGGGAGAAAGTCCTACCTACAATCATAAAACCTGGGAGTTCTACCCAGAGTATGGATATAGAAGCCTCACCATCCTCACTTGCGGTTGTCCATACTCAACAATCTCCTCAAGCCAACATTCATGTGGATGACCTGTTTCAAAGTGTGGCACCCGGACAAAATCAGGTCAACTCCAGTTCGACTCGGTCTAATAAGAACATTTATTTATTATTATCTGTCGCGATTGGCTATCTGAAACCTAGATCAACGTTTCCACCGAACTTTGTTGTCAGTTAACCGTTTGAGACAAATAATAATAATAATAATAATAATATAATAATAATAATAATAATAATAATAATAACACTAACCATGTCATGCATGGATGACACCTAGCCTACAAAACCCATATATAAACACACTCACACCCTAAACACACACTACACACACAACCCCTCACATTCCATTCTTCTTCCCCCCTCTCTCCTTCTCCCATCAGTCACCCCACCGAGAACCATCACACCACCCGCCACCCTCCCTTCCACCGCCGAAGACCACCACAGCCACCGACCGCCGCTGCACCGTCGTTCGCCATTCACCACCGAAGCCACCATCCGCCACCCTATCAACCGTGACTGCCAGCTACCACCTACCACCACTACACCATCCACAACTATCACCCGCCACCGAGACCATCGATCGCCATCACCAACCCGTCACCCCACCACCCGCGAACACCCGACCCCACCCCTCTTCGGCCACCTGAACACCACCACAACCCACCTTTGAGATCATACCATCACATCTTAAGGAACCTTCATCTTGTTCCCTTCGAGTCAGAATGAGAGGGTTTCTAGTTAGAAAATTGTTAAGAATCTTGGAGGTGTAACCGGGTTTCGAAGATTCTTGTGCTAACATTATAGATTGGAGGTTTAGGCTCAAGGTATACTCGTTTTGGATTAGATTGTTCTTATTCCTTCATGCATGGATGATCAAGATGGAAATCTTGATGAACCATAGTTCACCCGCTTAGATGGGTAAAACGAGGTTAATATATGTTATGATGGTATAAGTTGAGTCAATGGTATAGGTGTATACCGTTGAGCTCTAAATCCCCCCATAATCATTAACCTCGGGGAGGCCGCAGACTATATTGGTAGATCTATCGGGTTGTAGCGAGGGAGCTTATATGTTTGGACTGATGTGGGGCAACGACGTGTTTCTTGGCTTGATTATGGACTTATGACCTGAATTATTCATAGTACCTAGCTAGTCTATGTTGAGTATATTATATCTCACTACATCATATCATTTTCTTGGAAAACCAAATGTTTGTAAATTATAAAACCTGAATGCTCACCAACTCTATGTTGACCACTTTTTAGGGTTGTAGGTACGCTCGGTTAGAAATGATAGAAATGTGTTTTGGAAGGACAACATTTTGGGGTTTACTACTGTTCAGGATTTGTGATAACAAAACTTGTCCTTTCATAAAGTAAACATGTTATTGTAATTAAGCTTGAATTTCTTGCTATATAAGAGTAGTCAACTTATTAAATATTAACATTTGACTATGACCGTTGAAATAATTCCAACTTCCGTTAACACCACGCCACGTGACTTTCCGCTGCGATATTCGGGGTGTGACAGAAGTTGGTATCAGAGCCAATGGTTATAGCGAATTAGAAAAATTTACTAAAAAGAGAAAAATCTTGACTATAACCTTTAAAAGTTTTTACGATTCCAAAGACATTTCCATCTCCCGAGTGTTACGCCAGGTAAAAGCATTGTGTTAACTTAAATATAAATGATACTAAGACCTTAATTATTTGTTTGGTATTGAATAAGATAGCACATTATGTTAGATTAATAAGTACAGGTGTATTATTCTTCTGTAGATGTCTGATCGGGTGAACAGGGAGGATATACCAGACATTAGCAGCAGTACCGAGGGTCCGTCATTACCCGTCCGTCATTACCATCCACCCTTATCAGCCTTCATTTGTGGCTACCTTTTACCCGGGCATGGGGGACTCAGAAACGGTTGGATATCTGAGTCCGACGATGAGGATCCCGCACCCGTTGCAGCTACTCTTGAGCTGATTCCTGAGGATCAGGCTGATGATGAGCTGGAGGGTCAGGCTCAGGGTGATGACTAGCCAGGTAAGGAGAGCGAGATTCTGACGGCGGTGACTCCCGTCGTACCTATCACTTCCATGCAACACCCACCGAGAATTCGGTTGGTGCACGAGCGAAGGAAGCAGAGGGAGTCGAGGAGAGTGATTGATGATGATGGTGGTATGGATAGAGCGCCTGCGCCCAAATGGGCAAGACTGCTCAATGAGCAGTGGGGTTGGATTATGGATGCTATACGAGGATGGGCCTTAAGAGATGGGATCCCTTCCACCTTTGAGGTGGGGGAATCATCTACCACTCCTCGCGGGATTTCTATTGACGGTGAGCCCACTGAGCGTGTGGTGGCTACCTTGACAGCTCAATGCATTCACTACGAGAATGAGCTACTTGTGATGAGGAAGAAACTGAGGATTCAGGTCGAAGTGGGCTAGGCTATGGACAGGAGATTGATGACGATCGAGGAGGAGAGGTTACTAGAGGACAGTGCTCTGAGTCAGATCCACTTCTGAGTATCAGATCTGGAGACTAGTCTTTTAGATAACAGAAACAGACTGACTGTGGCGGAGCAGAAGGCTGATGCTGCCGAAGCAGCGTTAGTGGTGGCCCAGCAACAGATAGTACTGATGGGAGAGAGAGTTTAGACTGCCATGGTAGTGGCCACATTCTGTATGATGATGATTTCTTACCTGATGCATATTGGCAGTGGAGCACCATTTCTAGGATAGAGGATGGGTTCAAGCCAGAGTGCTTGAGTATTTGATTAAAATTGAAAACTTGTTTTGGTATGGTAAATTGTGTAGGTCATTTAACTAACTGTCTTTTGGTGGTTAACTTGTCTTATATTGTGGGCACTTAATGTATGAATGATCAACAAGTTATTTTGATTCTAATATGATATTATTAAATTATGATTATTGAATTATGAAAACGTTGATTAATGTGTGACTTGGTCTAATGAACTATTCAGCTATAATAAGTTTCGAACATCATACAATAACTAAACCTCCCTTCTTTCCCTACCTCTATAGCAGAATTTAAAACATGCCACCTAGAACGCGAAATACGTCATCAAGCGGAAACACCAATTTACCAACTACCGCCGAAGAATTCGCCTTGTGAATAGCCCAACATATCAAATCGGCCCTGGAACAACATGATGCTAACATAGCTGCCGGACCAGGAGGAGGACATGGAATTACTGGTAATGGAATGGGAAACGGCTCCAACATAGGTTCTGGTGTTGGTGCAAACAATGGTTCTGGTATGAACGGAAACCCAGGCAGTTCATCAGGCAGACAACTTCAAGGATGTTCGTATAAGACATTCCAAGGGTGCAATCCAAGAACTTTTACTGGTGCTGAAGGACCACTAGATATTGTTCGGTGGATTGAGAAAGTGAAGACTGTTATAGCCATAAGGAACTGCTCGGATGATCAGAAGGTCAAGTACGCAATCTGTTCTTTCCAAAATGCAGCATTATCTTGGTGGAACTCTCAACGCCAAATCTTAGGGGATGCAAACGCTTATGAACTCACTTGGGAATAGCTGAAGGAGATGTTGCTTCGAGAGTATTGCCTTCGAAATGAATTGCAGAAAATTGAGACAGAATTTTGGAACCTCACAATGGATGGTGCTGAGATACGAGCCTACACTTCTAGGTTCAACGATCTTGCCAGATTGTTGCTACGAATGGTTACACCTGAATATGTTCGGATCGAGAGGTATATTTGGGGATTGGCACCCCAGATAAGAAGCAATGTTACAGCCTCAAACCCTACCACTATTCAGAGTACTATAGCTATTGCACATTCGCTGACTGACGATACAATACATAGTGGAACACTAATCAAGAAAGACGATTATGGAAAAGGAGTGATGGGAGTTGAAAGGAAGACTATCAAGGTAGAGAGAAAGACATTCGATGGGAAAAGAAAGTGGTTCGGAAGTTCCAAGAAGCAAGTGAATAACAAGAAAGGTTGCAGTCAAGGATCTGAACGGGCGTATGTTGCGACTTCTGGCAACAGCAGGCTAAACAAAGAATTTCAAGGGAAATGTAACAGTGCGGATATCTTCACAGTGGTGAATGTAAAGTTTGCACTCGTTGTCATAAATTTGGACAAAATTGCCGGACTAAGCTTGATGTTAAAGCAACAGGGAATGATCGTGCCTGCTTTGAATGCGGCGTCGTAGGATATTTCAAGAGGGATTGTCCGAAGTTGAATGGGCCTAAGGCCAGAGGGAGAGCCTTTGAAATGAATGCTAGAGATACGCGTCAGGAGTCGTCAGGGGTTAACGGTACGTTTCTTGTTAATAATCAGTATGCCTTCGTTTTATTTGACATTGGTGCTGATTTAAGTTTCATGTCAAAAGAATTTGAGTCATTATTGGGTATAAAACCTTGTAAGCTAAATAAGAAATACATCATTGAACTAGCTAACGGGAAGAAAATAGAATCTAGTGAAGTAATTAAATGCTAATGATTATTTATATACTTTTTAAATTATAAAACATGTTTTTTTATAAATTAAAAATGTGTCTCTATTTATTAAAAACATATTTTTTTTAAAAACAAATATTTATGAAATATGAAGTTTTTCAATCCAAAAAACTTTTAAATTGACATTGTTTAGAAAACGTATTTTTAAAAAATTTAGAGTGTTTAAAAAATATTTGTAGCAAAAGTTTTCTTAAAGGCGAAAGTTTGAGAAAATATATTGTTATTCTTAAAGATGAAGTTTCTAACTTTGTTTTGCATTGTTAGTTGTACCTTTGGCATATTTAGGTGTATTTCATTTGGTTTTTTTTTTTCCTTTAATCTTTAATCTTTTTACTTCTAATATCATACTTTTACATCTTTTACAATTTAATCTCATCCGTATAACTATTTACTAATTTCTAACATTGTTTTGCATTGTTAGTTGTATCTTTGGCATATTTAGTTGTACCTCATTTGGTTTTCTTTTTTATTTTGTTTTCTAATCTTTAATCTTTTTACTTCTAACCCCATACTTTTACATTTTTTTATAATTTAACCTTAACACTTTTTAACTTTCAATTTTGATTCCTATACTTTTTATCTTTTATAAATTTTTAGTTTTTCATTTTATTCTAAATTTTGCAAGTTAGCACGTCGTAACACGAAGATCCTAGATCAACTTAGTTATTGTTTTATATTTTTTACATTTCACGTGCGAGGTTAAATATTTTTACATCTACTTTTCCTTTCGTTCACTTTTTAATTTTCTGTTTTTTATTATTTTTATACGAGTTTTTACGGTGTTATGGTTAGTGGGCGTTGTTTGGTATTTGTGCTACTTAACATGGTTTTACGCCCCCGCCGCAATACGGTGGGCTTAATACTAGTTATACATAATTTCAATCATATTATTTCAATAAATGATTTTTTTAGTTTTAAATATTAACTAGGGTTTATACCCTTACGCACGTTGCGCGTTTTAAGGATAGGGTAAACCCAGGCTCTAAAAACGCTTATATTCTGAATATTACGTTTCTATCATTATAGCCGAAACTTAACAGTTTAACCGAACAACATCACATTTCTAACCAATCGTTTAGGACAGAAGGGTAGTAAACTAATTAATCCAAAATATCTCGTGGTCAAACTTAAAATAAGAAAAGTTAACTGTTCCTTCCATCCAATTATTAATAGTATGTAATAATCAATAAAAATTAATTCAATATTTGTATTCAAAGCATAATTTAATTATGGAAAAATCCCCAAAATATCCTTTTTCTCCTACACTTTCCTCAAATAGGACAAGGCGCTACGGCCGGGCGCCTCTAAAGACAGATAAGGTCGCTTGGGTCCGCTAATAATCGAACAAATGGTTAACACAGACGTCTAGGCTAGAAAAAAGAGTTGTCCTCCCGCCTCCAAAAAGGAGGCGTCCCCCTCTATTCATGCGTATCTCTATGCATCTTACTCCAAAGCAAAATTGATTTGTTTTTTTAATTTAAATTAATATAATTAATTTCATTTATATTTTGTTTTTTCTTTTATAACTTTTATAAAATTTCAAACATACCATTGCGACGTGCTTATTTTTATATATGCGCCTATGAAAATTTTATTTGAAACCGATTTAGGTCAAATTTTATATTCAACGTTCGATTTATATTTGATCCGAATTCGTTTTGAATAAACTTTACATCAGTGCGTAGATAAACACAAGCACGTCTCAATAATATAATTGAAATTTTATAAAACGATATATTTTAAAATTTATAAGAGAAAAGCAAAATAAGTAAAATTAATTATATTAATACTATATTTCAAATAAAAAACAAATCAAAGTTGCATAGCTCACGCCTTTATTTGGCAGGTTGTGACCCTATTGACCACGTGTCAGTTTTAAAAGGGTGGTTATACGTGCACCTGCCTCCAAGATAAAATTTTAAAAGAAACATTTAGAAGGAAGAAGATAACCAAAAAAAAAACATTCGTAGAATTTTCCCTTTAATTAACTTGATAACCAAGCTTCATGTTATGTAATCCAACACGTCATCACGTACGGATGAACGCGAGAAAGGCTTGGTTGGGTGTTCGGTCTTTTAGGCTTCGCTTGTCTACGATATACGAAACCGACCAATCTCACAAATATTCTGACGGTTAATATGTAAATTATTGTAATGTTGTCTAATGAGCTCAAGATAAATTGGTTTGGGAGGAGTGAGCTTATAGTCTTTTTAAAGTGGAGATTACGGGTTCGAGTTTTACTTGGTACAATATGTTTCAAACTGAGTCTTTGGATGGTGGTTTTCTATGAAATGATGACCTGCTCAACGCTGTTTTTTTCTCGCGAGCATGGGTTGACTTTTGTCAAAGGATTTACTATTTTACTGGGGTGAACGGGCTTAAAATTATTTGTTGGCGTTCAGGAAAAGTTAATATATAATGTTATCATGATTCTTTGTCATTATTTTTTGTTCATTTTGATGAAACTCGACCATGTATATATCATCCTCGACTCATGATTCAATCACTGTTCTGAGTTTGTTTGTTGCCTTTATTTTCTTCTCTTTAATCATGCTATCTTGTTCATTCTTTTTTGTTTCTTTACATGAAACATTAAATAGTTATGATATAAACCATTAAAAGAAAAGGAGAGAGTAATAATTATGAAATAAACCTTGTTCTTTCCGAAATAAAGCATTAAAATGATTATAAAATAAAAATATTATTTGTTGACATTTAAAATGAAGATGATATATGGTCGTAAAAACGTTGTCTCAGAAATTCAAAATGCAAGTTTTTTAAAACGAAAGGGTTAGAAAAATATTATAATATTATTCTTATTTTATTACTTAAAATAGTTGATTATACATAATTTCAATAATATTTTATCTTCAAAATTATTTTATGATTTCTAAATATTAATAAATAACTATTAATCTAATACTTTTATTTGGTTCGTGTAATATCCGGATAATTAAACTAGTATAGTAATAAACTATTTTACTAAAGAATTCTAAAGACTAAGATTAATCAAATTATACGTAGCAAATTCTTCTTAGTTCAACAAATCAGAATGCCTTTAATCACATCGTAATCTCATGGAACTCCATCAATATTGAATTCATTTACATTTTATGGATGTAACTATTCAAAACATCATCATTGAATTCATTTACATTTTATGGATGTAACTATTCAAAACATCATCATTTAGGATTCAAATCATATAACAAACGGAATACAATTGATACCATTCGATTTGGTTCCAAAGTGTATCCACAATTGATATTAACCCCCTACTATTAATTAATATTATCCGGTAATCGGAAAAGATTACTAGATTAATTAGTACTTAAAAATAAAAATATAACAAAAACAAATAATAATATTTTTTTTAACAACTAACTGGATAAATGACATCTCACTTACTCACTCAATTATCTTCATTACTTAAGTACGAAACCTAAAACCATAATCAGAAGAAAATACACCTTATGTAACAAAACTCAATTTCCCAACCTGAAACCTTTCTTTTTTTGTCATATGTGAGACTTGATATGTTTCTATTTAATGAAATATTGAGCACATCACATCAACCGTTAAGGATCTTTGTCAAAGAGTAAATTACTATTTTGGTCATATGGTTTGGTCATTTTACAAATTTGAGTCCAAAAAAAAAAATTTCTAACAAATCAAGCCCCGAGGTTTGTATTGTATAACTCTTTAAGTTTAATACACTAACAGAGTTAGATTTTTCTGTTAGATCTTAATAAAATGATCAAAATGCATTTGGACTGAAATGGTTATTTTAATAACCTCATGGACCAAAAACTTAATTTACTTTCTCACCCAAACATATTATATATTTACTAGTAACGTGCCGCGCGATGCGGCGCGTGCGACACTTTTCATTATGGTACTCGTCTCTGGTTAGTTTTATATTTAAAAAACTGAATTCCTTATTTTAAGCATATTGTAACAAACATGGAAAAAATTATATATAATTAAAGATACAAGGGTTTAAGTGTAAATAAGTTTAAGTTTCAATTTTTTAGTAGCGTTAGAAATACATAATTACCCTTGTTAAATTGATTTTTTGGGTTGTACCTTGTGCTTAAAATTTACAAATCTCTTAACTTTGGCCGGAATCCTTCCTTCGTGCATTATAATATAGTATAGATATATAGGGTGAGGTTATTGTAAAAAGAAATGAAAAACTAAAAAGACGAGAAGGAAATGTTAGATCCAATGTCTAAGAAAATCCGGTAGCATAATGGTAAATATTTAAAACTTTAAATGATAGGCTAAGGGTATTTTAATCTTAACCACTTTTTCAAGTTCCACCTTTTATTTTTAAACGCTTGTAAATTTTACATACAACATTATTATTTTAAAAAAATTACACCATAAATTCAATATTATTTCGGCTCATTGTGTAATATTCGTCAGCTCAATGTGTAATATCAAGTCATTGCGTAATATTTATCAGATCATTGTGGCTAATATTAACCATTGTGGTATGCATTGTATTGTTTAAACATAATAATTCTCAAATAACATAATGCTAAAAATGTATTTTTAACGTTTTTTAGTTCATTGTGTAATACTTATCAGGTCATTGTGTAATCATCATCAAGCAGCTTATTGTGTCTATTGCTAATCATTGAGTCTAGTACTAGTCACTGTGTTAGCCATTGTGTCTAATGTTAGCCATTGTGTTTTTCAAAATGGTGATTTTCAAATAACACAATGCTTGAAAATATAAATTTTTACCTTTTTTGCAGTTCTTTGTGTAATCCTAATCAGATTATTGTGTAATC
Source organism: Flaveria sonorensis (assembly GCA_025506505.1). Classification (NCBI taxonomy): domain Eukaryota; kingdom Viridiplantae; phylum Streptophyta; class Magnoliopsida; order Asterales; family Asteraceae; genus Flaveria; species Flaveria sonorensis. The sequence continues at coordinate 36,251,866 of CM046439.1, read as the reverse complement.
CTCGTTAAGCAGCTCATTGTGTCTATTGCTAATTATCAAGTCTAGTGTCGGTCATTATGTTACCTATTGTGTTATGTATTGTGTTTTTAAATTGATGGTTTTCAAATAACACAATGCTGAAAATGTAATTTGTTACGTTTTTCAATTCATTATATAATCATGATCAAGTCATTGTGTAATCCTCGTCAAACAGCTCATTGTGTCTATTGCTAATCACCGAGTATAGTGCTGATAATTTGTGTTACCCATTGTGTATAATGTTGACTATTGTGTTATGTATTGTGTTTTTCAAACGTTCAGAGTAAATAAAGCAGGCTATACATACGCCGCGTATAGCCCTGTGGCGTATGAGTTAAGCGTGTAGGTCCACAGACACCTATACGCGTCGTACGATCCCATAAGCAGCGTATAGTTGTCGGTGGACCTACACCCTTAACCCATACGTCACAGGGCTATATGCGGCGTATGGGCCCATACGATGGGTATAGCCGTGCTGAATGATTGATTAGACTTAGTCCAGTTTTGTCGTTTGAAAAGGTTATATGCGGCATATGGTGCTATACGAGGCGTATAAACACCATGACAATGATTGATGTGACATGGAATGTTAGACATTAATTGTGGATACCTATACGTCGCGTATGGACCCATACGCCACGTATAGGTTTGCCACGTACGTCACGTATGGAGCTATACGTCGCGTATATTCGTACTATGTACAAATTGCTTTTATAGTACGTCTGGCACCTATACACCGCGTATGGACCCATACGCCACGTATAGGTTATTCGTCTGACACCTATACGCGACGTATGGACCCATAGACTACGTATAGGTCTCATTTGTACTATAAAAGCAATCTTATACGAAGCGTATGGTACTACACGACACGTGTGATTTTTTTGAAAGAAAATATGGTTATGTGGTTCAACTATTTCTCTAAAATAAATTTTCAGGTAAACTATAACTCCCACTTCATTTATATACATACTTACGTACACATAAATGTTTTGATTAATTAATAATCATTTCAACTAACTCGGTTCCACGATACTAGTCGGTTATGATAAAAAATCTTGAAAATTATTCAAGTTAGCCGTAACCGACTAGCATCGATGAAACCTGAGTCAGTTGAAACGATTCTTAAGTATCCAATTTAGATATATGTATATATGTATGCATAAACATAGTGAAATAAGAATAAAATGTCTACCGAGTAAATTATGTGTCAGAAAAAAATGTTAAACCACATAACATTAATTTCTTGCGATAATATGTTTTTTAGAAGATTAAACTTTATGATTACTATCAATCACTGAAAGTATCAAACGTTACCTCCGGAGAAAACAAATAAGTTTTGAATACGAGCGAATTCGTTTGATATCCACTCCCTTTATATATTAACGAAAGGAATCTTGCGTCGCGTCAAATAATTTGAAATTAAAAGTTCGGAGTAAATGAAGCAGGCTATACGCGTCGTATGAGCCCATATGCTATGTATAGCCCATATGATGTGAAATGATTGAAGTGTGGGAAAATGCTATATGCGGCGTATGGTGCTATACGAGCGTATAAACACCACGACAACGACTGATGCGATATGAGATGTCAGACATTAATTGTGGATACCTATATGCAGCGTATGAATCCATACACAACATACTGGGGAGGTATTGATTTATCCAATGGGTGTCCCTGACACTGTTTATATTCATACCATATCCTTTAATTGACTTGATAACCAAGCTTCACGTGATATAATTCAACGCGTCATCGCTTACGAAGCATCTATCCATCCATCCAAATTCCACTCGATTATAAATCCACCTTTTGACTCTGACTGCTGTTGTCTATATATACCCCTTTCCCACACTTCAATCATTTCACATCCTAATACACACACATACACCAATTCAATCCCAAAATTCAAAACGTATGGGCAGTTGTTTATCTTCCGGCACCGATATCGTCTCCTCCGCTCTCGTCATAACCCCGAGCGGTGATTTACTACCGTATTCCACTCCCGTCATCGTCTCCGACGTTCTTCAAACCATGGATTCCTCAGCTTTCTTCGTCTGCAACTCCGACGATCTGTCCTACGAGGAGCGTATCAAAGCCATGAGCCACAAGGACGAGCTTGATGCTGGTCAGATATATTTTATTCTACCCGTATCCAAACTGCGGGATCGACTCGGGGCTTCTGAAATGGCTGCACTCGCGGTCAAAGCCAGCGTCGCCCTCGGGTCCAAAACCACCGGGTCTGGGGTGGGAATGGGTCGGAGGAAGAAGTCTAAGGTTTCTCCTTTTGTTGTGATGGAGAGTAGTAAGATGAGTTATGTGATGGTTGATGGTGAAGATAAGCGTCTGCGTGTGGAGGGTGGTTCGAGTCTAGGGGTGTCTAGATCCGGATCCGTACGGAGGATGTACGCGAGGAAGGCTCGGTTGGGTGTTCGGTCTTTTAGGCTTAGCTTGTCTACCATCTACGAAACCGACCAATCTCAAAAAATTTCAGACGGTTAAAATGTAGCGTTATTAATGAGTTCTAGATTAATTAACTTGGTAGGAGTCATCCCATGATTTTTTTCAATCCGGAGATCGAGTTTTATTTTGTGCAATATGTTTGAATTATGTCAGGTGTTTTACCGGGGAATGGAGAGCGGGCGGGTCATCACCACTGGATCTGTTCACTGGCTCACTGGCGTCGATTGTCTTTTACCAACAAATATACAAGGGTGAAGGCTTGAAAATTATTTGTGAAGAAGTTAAATATATACTGTTATCATGATTCTTTATCATTATTTTTTTGTTTTTTTATGAAACTCGACCATGTATATATCATTCTCGACTCATGATTCAATCAGTGTTCTGAGTTTGTTGCCTTTATTTTGTTCTCTTTATCATGCCATCTGTTTATTCTTTTTTTTTTTTTTTTTTGGGGGGGGGGGGGGGGGGACATGAACCATTTAATTAGTTATGATAATTAAAAGAGGAGAGAGAGTAATAATATGAAATAAACCTTGTTTTTCCGACATAAAGCAATAAAATAATAATAAAATAAAGATATCATTTTTGACATTTAAAAAGAAGATGGTATATGGTAGTAATCAAGATGAAACAGAAACCAAACTAAAACATTGTCTAAGAAATTCAAATACATACTCATAGAAAAGTTATTTTAAGAAAAAAGTTTAATATTTATTAGTTAAAGTAATTAATTATATGTAATTTAATCATATTTTATCTCAAAGAATTATTTATAACTTTTAAATATTAATAAGTAACTATTAATTTAATATTTTTATTTAACCCTTATAGTATACGGGTTTTTATACTAGTATAGTAATAAACTATTTTACTACAGATTTCTAAAGACTAAGATTAATCAAATTATACGTAGCAAAATTCTTCTTAGATCAACAAATCAAAATGCCTTTAATCACAATGTAATCTCATGAAACCACATCAATAATAAATTCACGTACATTTTATGGATGTAATTTTTTTTAACGGAAAATGTACGATCTTGTTTCGAATGATAGGTGTTAACTTAATCGGGTTCACCTATTCGTTTCTTATCCGGTACAACACTCCAACCATTATAGGAGGAAACTCATTGCTGGGAAAGTCTTCTGGCTCAACTTTAAACATTTTGTTCAGAGTAAGACTTGAACCCATAACCTCCCTTTATTTACATGTCATGGGTATCTCACCTTAATCAGTTGAGCTAATAATCATTGATTAGGATTCAAATCATATAACAAACAAAATACAAATCAATACCATTCAATTTGGTTCCAAACTGAATCAACAATCGATATTAACCACCCAATAGTAACTAACATTATCTTGTAATAGGAGTAGATTAGTACTAAAAGTTAAAAATTTAAAGAAAACAAATAATAATTATATTTTTTTGACGGCTAATTGAATAATTGACAGTTTACTAGTTTATCCGATCATTCCATTACTCAAGTACGAAACCTGATATCATAATCAAGAGAAAATCTACCTTAGATGATAAAATTCTTTGTCTCAACCTGAATCTTTTTTTTTTTTTTTTTTTTTGTAATATGTGAGACTTACCTAGTTTCTATTAAATGAAATACTAGTTTAGAAACTCATATACTACACTAGTTGAAGTAAATCATTAAATTAAATTTATTTATGTTTAACAGAATGATAAAATAATTTTTTGATATGAAATATGATTAAAATTACGTATAATTAACTACTTTATATAATAAAACAATCACATTATTTATTAGTATAAACTAGAATTAACCCCCTCTCCCCGCGTTGCGGGGGGGGGGGGGGGTCAAAACGGTGCAAAATAGCACCAATGTCACACCACCATTAATGACCATCAACATGAAAATTACGGTATGTTAATACGAAGAAATAAGACCAAAGCGTAAAACATATAAAAATATAACTAAGTCGATTTAAGACTCATGCGTTGCGACGAACCTATTAAAGGAGGAAAATAGACGTAAAAACGATAAACCATGCACGCATGTTGTGTGGTGTTAACTTACAGAATTTAGAACAAAATGTAAAGGGAAACGTAAAATTGGTGAATCGTACATGCATGTTTGTGTCGTGTTAACTTACAAAACCTAGAAGAACGTAAGATGGAAATTTGCAAAATATAAAAAGTATAGGGGACCAAAGTTGAAAGTATAAAAATTTATGAGATTAAATTGAAAAGATGAAGAGTTTGGGTTTAAAGTAAAAATAATCAAATTTTGAAGGGTTAATTTGCAAAATATGAAAACCTTTGGGTTAAAAGTGAAAAGTTAATTTTTTTTTAAACTCACTATACCTAAAATACAATACTATTATGCATAGAAATATTAGTAATTAGTATAATATAAATTAAACTAACCATTTGAGTCGTGGATTATTATTTAAACAATAACTAGGTGTTTTTCCAATCGCGCGTTGCACGATTGGTTCTTTCATGTTTTTAATAATGCTGCAGCATAGCAAAGCTTTGATATTTTGTGAAACTGGCAAAATTTTGAAATTGAAGTAACATAAGCAAGTGGTGACCATAGCGTATTGGTAATTAGTAATCTATCAACCTGAAGTCTTAACAATCTTAATTTTTCCCCAATATAACCCATCAAACAACTCTTTTTTTCAAATCAATAATCCATCTACAAAGGTGGATGTCTTTTTACGTTTTCAAAGAAAAAGATATCTTAGAACGTTATAGACAAAAGATGGCTAATTTGTATACGTGGAACGAAAAGGGGGTTGTGGACATCTACATCGAGAATAGGTGGTGGCCAAAAACCCAAGCAAATACTTCAATTCGAAGGTTATATATTCCTCTTCAAGAAATGAAGATCTACAATGGCCTTAATGCTTCCTACAACAAAAAAGAGAACATAGTAATAAATATATTTTTGCATATATAAATATAAACATACATAAAATCAACACATTATATTCCATAGCCTGTCCAATCAAAAGGAGGAATTTGTGACGTCCTTAAATGTCCTTTCCACAAAACCATCACTTGATAATAATGCCTAAGTGGCAATTAAATCAAAGTTAGCACAACAAAGTTTGTATTAATAAATAAGGTATTGACCTGTAAAAACCTGCACCTATTAAGTCTCGTTTCAGTTAATATCCCCAACTTCTTCACAAAAGTCACAAGGAAAATTTATCAAATTTGCACAACTCAGCTTAATAGCTAAAATATTACTGAGACAAATTGTTAGCTAAGAAATGGCCAAACAACAAAACCCAGGCCACGACAGAAAAAACTTCACCTAATATACAAATATTATCAAATTAGAATTTAAATATAAACTTATCATGATTTTGTTGATAAACAACTACCAAAAAGCAAACCCTCAAATGTCACGATGGTGTACATGGTTTTCTTGGTTACCGACCGGGGATGAGTCGATGAGCGACGATGGATAGGTCTCCACCTCGTCAGCCAAAACCCACTGCCATCCCCACCAAATCAAGTCTGAAGCAGAACCTGACGAAGAAGGCTTGCCGGAAATGCAACCGGTTTCGGCTCATCTGCCCAAAAACAAACAAAGTGGAAATTACTTGATGTATTCTAAAGTTGTAATTGAATTAGCAACTAAACGACTAAGAAACATAAAAGATTGAACAACTGATACATTTCGTTCGTAAAAGAAAGCAACATGAAGATCGAGCGGGGTTCTGCAACAGAGGATGATGATTCAAGCTTGCAACAAACTGAAGACGAAAGAGGTAAACATCGTTCACTAATCTGTGAAACGTGATAAAACATCACAACCTCTCCGGCTCACCGCCATCCATGACCACCCCCTCAGATATGCTTATGCAACATGTCGATATCTTTCTCTCTCTTTTAGTCTTTCTTTTAATGCAAGATGCCACGAAATATATTCTGGAACATATGTAAACTAAAGCAACAATAGTAAAAAAACAGTTTTTCAACCGTAAATTAAAAGATCAACAGCCAAGATATCTCAACTTACTATTCATTCCATTTCTTTTTAAACAGAGTGTAATATTTTATGGATGAATTTGACATCTCATTTTGTTTTTAATTCATTTCTACCACCAAAAACATTCCGGTGGAAATGGCCGTTCCGGCACTTCCGCCACCGCGTCTCACTTCCCTTCCTTTCCCGCCACCGTCCTCCGCCGCCACCACCACCACCACCACCACCACCACCACAAACAGCCACCACCACTCTCACTACCACATCACCGTTTCCCCCTCACAACCTCCTCAACTCACACCTACATCACTCTCAAACCCAAAGTCGCCGACTCCGACACTCAATCCAACACCATCTCTTCATCATCACCACCATCCGAAATCGATTGCGTCGGCACCGGAACCGACGTGGAGTGCGTGTATCCATCCGATTCAAAAGGCGATTACGAAATCAACGAACCGGAGACGACGTCGTTGAGTGACCTAATTTGGGAATGGACGTTGCTCGTTTCCCCCTTCTTCTTTTGGGGCACGGCTATGGTGGCAATGAAGGAGGTTTTGCCCAAAACAGGACCGCTGTTCGTGTCGTCGTTTCGGTTGATTCCCTCGGGTTTGCTGCTGGTGGCGTTTGCAGCTTCGCGTGGGAGAAAGGTGCCATCGGGAGTGGAGGCTTGGGTGTCTATTGCTCTCTTTGCTCTTGTTGATGCTACTTGTTTTCAGGTGATTTTGATTCTTGAACATCAATGAGGTTGTTAGATTGAGTTTGGAGTGTTGGATTTTGATCATAGGTTAATTGACTTATGTTTGTTTGAGTCTGATCCAAATTATGTAAAGAAGTAATAGATACGGTGATAGTGAAAATATATTAGTAGTTATACTATCATTTGATACTTGATAGTGTTTTTGTTTCCACTAGAATCAAACTTACTCAAGATTAATTAGATAACAAATAAATCATTAGATAGTCATGGATTTATGCAGCAGGTAGGTTGTCTAGAAACTTTGAAGTTACAATACTCGGAAAATCACTTCTATCGAACTGACCTCTAAGTTTGAACCTTGGCCAAATCAGTTCTTTCACATAAGTAAGTTAAAATAATGACACAGGTAGGTAGAACTAACTTGTTGTTTGCTGTAAAAATGGTAAATTACAATTTTTTTGTAGACTTTCAAAGTGAAAATTGTTGCAAATTTGATGGAGTGGAGGGAATAACAGTTTCTTTCTTAGTATTCTTTTAATCATGTAAATGAATGATTAGTAGTCAGTAGTCACACATCTTATTAGCATGCAAGAAAAGCCAACTGTTTGAATGACACTGGGGGTGGAGGGAGTTTGATTATGTTTGGTGATGGAATTGCAGGGTTTTTTAGCAAAAGGATTGGAAAAGACATCGGCTGGCCTTGGCAGCGTATGTTCACTATGGCTTAGTTGCTTTGCATTTATTTGATTAATGTTGTTATTATTTTAGGTGAAGAATAAAAAGTTCAGATCAGATGACCAGTGCTTATTCTCTCTTAAAATTAGATGAAAACACTGAGGTCTATTTTTAGCTAGTGTTAACCGAACATCTTTCTTAAAAAGGCACATGATTAGACTCGTAGGAACTAGATTTCCTACCTTTATTGCTATCTCTATTTGGTGATACCTCTTATTCCTTCTATCTAATACTTGTTACAACTTACATGGAGGATAAACATCGTCAAGACTAGCCCATATTAGTAGTAATCTCATGTGTATAATGTTGGATTTCTTCAACCCGGCCTTCATTTTTTTACTAATTTATTTTTTACAAGTACGGGCTATCTTGTTGGCATATCTTTTTAAACAATCAAACAATGATTGCTCCATGTTAGAGTTTATACTGGTGAATGGAGTAACGCTACATAGTCTAGTAGATGATAAAGTATAGGTCTTGATTGTAATATTGATATTTTTTTAAACAAATCTTTTAGACATACAATGAGTCCGTTATAATGAACAATGCTAGTTTTGGCCATAGATTCAGAAACTTGGTGTGAGTATAGAAGTCTAACTATTGTAAATAATGCGTGATTGGATGAAGTCCCCGACCTCATGCGATTTAGATTTCAAACGGGATAAGATAAGAATGTAAATATCCAGGAAATCATGGAAAGTTGATAGAACACCCCTAAACACTGGAATTTGGGCTTGACAAAGTGATGTAGCCCTTTTCTACGGTGTGCACATCATGAGACCTTTAGTTGACTGGTTGTAGTTCCTTGTCATCTTTTACCACTATCTTGTTTGTCAGCTCACTCCATTATTTATTGAAAGACTCTTGGTTTAAGGTATCCAATTAGAGCATAAAGATGTTTATACATGCTTTAAGTAACTGATATGCTATTGCAGGTTATAATCGATTCACAACCTTTGACGGTTGCTGTTCTCGCTTCCTTGCTATTTGGTGAATCAATTAGTTTAATTGGAATTTCAGGCCTGGTTCTTGGTGTTGTAGGCCTTGCACTTCTCGAGGTATATTGATATTGAAACTTTTTAATCTCTATGCATCATTTGTGTCGCTCTTTAGCTTTGTTTATGGCCAACTTTTGTTTCTTCACTATTATCTAACTATGCTTTAGGCTTAAGGAGTTATGGACGAGAAAGAAGAGGGGGGGAGGGGTGCATTTGCAGTTTGATGCCTCAACAACCAGCCTTTACTAGTTAGATAAACTAATTATGATTTCTTAATATAGGGGTAATTTTAATTTCTATAAATTCGGAAAATTAAGTAGTGAGTTGCTGTAAGAAGACTGAATATTAAGATAAATGCAAAGCTACCTTACTGTCCTTACTTTAAGCAACTAATATGTGATTATCTAATTTTGATTCTGCTTTTCAAGTGACAATAATCAATTTATCCTAAGAGCTCGTTAATTCTTTAATCATGATGAATTTTTGGATAGAAGAAGTAATGGATTGGTTGTTGTTGCAGCTACCTGTTATTTCACTTGATGAGAATAACTTTTCCTTATGGGGGAGTGGGGAATGGTGGATGCTTCTAGCAGCACAAAGCATGGCAGTCGGTACAGTCATGGTCCGATGGGTTTCTAAATACTCAGATCCAGTTATGGCTACTGGATGGGTTAGTAACACTTTCTCAGTTGCCCTATATATTCATTCAAACAGTTAACAAACTGATACACTTCTGTCTCTAAACAGTCTAAAACTCTACTTAAGGATTGTAGAAAATAGAAATGCAATGATCTAATTGTTTTGTATGTTACTTGCTAACCTGCTCTTAGTTCTTCATTCAGGCATTCTTTATATATGTTATATACCATAGGTTAAATCAAGAAGGCAGAAAGTTTTTACATGTTAGGTGTCCTGGTCGCTTTTGTTTTATCTTTCTGTTATTACCCATATCATCCTCCTTAGATCCTGCTAATGACTTGCTAAGTTGCTATGAGCGGGATCTTACTGGGTATGTATGTTTATTTGTTTGTCCTGTTATTACCCATTGTAGCACCTATGATAACACCCTTTGTCCACGAAAATTGCAATATTTGACTAGAGGAATTTTGCAGATCCAGGTCAGTATTATTATAATGATGATAAAGGAAATGCTTAAATTTAGTTTAAAGATTTGTCAACAAGGGTAGTGTAAATTGTCGTGTAAATTGGGAATTATTCTGATTTTCATGGAATGGAGGGGTTAACCCAAACAAACATGTCTCCCTGGGAGCAACCTCTCTATCTCATGAGATAGAGGAAAGGTGTGCCCTCATCTCACCCTCCCTAACCCTACTGTTTGAGTGGGACTGATACGTATCCTCAAATCAGGCCACCTAGGGTCAACTCAATTAGTCGGTTACTAGAAATAGGGTCAACTGCATTAGTCACTTACCGGAGATAGAGGAGCTAATCGTGGGGGTAATTGCAGCAGTTACTTCTGCTATTTAGGTTTATTTAAGTCTTGTGTTCTAGCTATAGGATTTTGTCTTGGTTATTTGGATTATTTGTGACTTGTAATCGGAGAATTGCCCTTCTCGAATCGGGCCGACTATCTATCTATTAATCTTTTTGTTCCATCAGATTCTCAAGTTCTATCATTTGGTTCCATTGCCGGGAAATCGACATGGTTCAAACCCATAGAGGTGTTTCATCCGATCAAATCGCCGCCCGGTTAGCGGCCGTTGCTGCCAAACTTGCTGCCATAGAGGCACAATGGAGGGATGATGTTGCAGCGCTCAAGATCGCTATGTTTGGAAAACCAACCAGCAACAAAGCACCACCACCCGCACTATCTACACCTCTCTTTCTCCCTGATTTTGGCACCATACACCATCAGAGTGGTGATTATGAATGTCACCCATGTCTGATGATGATTTCAAGGATGTCAAGGAACCTAAGGGTGAACCTCAAACTCTAGAGACAGATCTGGGCAAAGAGGACTGTCCAGTGACAGATCTGATCAAGGAGGACTGTCCAGTGACAGATTTGATCAAGGAGGACTGTATCTGTGACATTCCCATGTTCGAATGTGATCTTGAAGTATCTGATGAGAAGCATGCAGGAGATAATCAAAGAATTAAGGACGAATATGAAGTCTTATGCAAGGACAAGCTGGAGTGGTTAGATATAATGATCAGAATGTCAATTCTAGTCGTCTGAGTATGCCAGTAAAGTTCACATACCTATCTATTAAGGTGAAGGAACAAGCCACCAATAATGAAGTTATTATGGTGTTGCTGCCCGGGAATGAAATTGTACATGCAAATTTGAAGCGCAGGGAAATCGACCTTCAATCACAATTCATTTGGTTCACCAATGGGTCTATGAAGCGGGTCAGCCTACAATTGAATGGCTTATTGCGTGGCACAATAATTCCCTTCTTTTCGACTTGAAAACAAGTCGATTTTCGGGCCGGAAGTATTGATACGTATCCTCAAATCAGGCCACCTAGGGTCAACTCAATTAGTCGGTTACTAGAAATAGGGTCAACTGCATTAGTCACTTACCGAGATAGAGGAGCTAATCGTGGGGGTAATTGCAGCAGTTACTTCTGCTATTTAGGTTTATTTAAGTCTTGTGTTCTAGCTATAGGATTTTGTCTTGGTTATTTGGATTATTTGTGACTTGTAATCGGAGAATTGCCCTTCTCGAATCGGGCCGACTATCTATCTATTTATCTTTTTGTTCCATCAGATTTCTCAAGTTCTATCAGGGACTCACTGGGTTTGTTTGTTTATCTAGGTAGTCAAAATTGCAAGGTGCTAAGGGCTCGCCTGTCACGTAGGCACAAAAAAAAGGCATATGCCGAGACAATAAATGCAATAATAGTAAAATAAGTAATATGTATATTAAACACAAAATTAAGAAAATTTAGTGCTATTCCATAAATTTAATAAAAAACCTAATAGAATTAGCAATTAGAATCGTCAAGTCAATACCAAAATTTTAGTACTAGTAACAACGCACAAAAAGCAAGCAAGTCTCATATCATAAATTAACGGTTAAAACTTAAAACCTAAAATATTTTTTGAAGAAAGTTGAATCTTGCCTCTCCTGCACCTTGCCTGTGCTGGTCAAAGTCGCATGCCTCGGTTGCACTTTCAGAAGTTTATCGGCTCGTTGTGCGCGGGTTATGTATAAATATCTTGGTCGAATAAATGATTCAGCTGTCACTACCATAATTATTAAAGTAAAATTGGATGCTTCCTTGCAATCTCCTTTCAGTTATGTATAAATTATATGAAATAGTTTGTTTGAATGTTTAGTTGAATCAGAATGTAGCAATATCTGAAATTATATTTGGTTGATGCTTGTTAAAAGTGAATTTATGAGATTATAGGTGCTTTCACCATTTCGAGTCAGCTACGGCTTATACTTCTACAATTGAAATATCCTTGCAGCACATGGTTCTTGGTGGGATTCCACTAGCTGCAGTGTCAATTCTTGCTCATGATCCTGCTCTCAATGGAGGACTCAATGAACTTACAGCAAATGACGTTTTTTCCCTTCTCTATACCTCCGTGTTTGGCAGTGCTGTCAGCTACGGCTTATACTTCTACAATGCTACAAGAGGTCGTCTTCTTTTGATCACACTTTTGTATAGCTTATATATGTCATATATACCAACATTGTTCATTCTTCATACTTATCAGGTAGCTTGACAAAACTTAGCTCCCTGACCTTTCTAACGCCAATGTTCGCTTCGGTTTTTGGGTAAGTTGATTTTTTGAGCCAAATTTCAACATGTTCATGGAAACTATTATTTATTTATTTATTTTAATAAAACTGTGTTTGTTTCCTTATCTTTACAGTTTCCTCTATCTCGGTGAGACTTTCTCACCAGTCCAACTAACCGGGGCGTTGGTTACTGTTGCTGCTATATACATGGTTAACTACAAGAATGCTGTTGAATGAAACATGACGGTGTAATGCAGATAACGCCATTGAACTCTCAAATGCTTTCATGCCCTTACCGTATACAGGGATTAAAGGGGGCAAATGCAGATCCAACAGGTATATCTATAATCATGCTTGTATTGAAGATTTGATCTTCCATGATAGATCTAGATGTACATTTTAATGTAAATGTGACCACATTTAGCACTGGTTCAAGTTATTTGAACAAAAATGAAATCAAGTGCTAAACAAGTGTGGAAACGATGTCAAATACATAATACAAAGTATGAAGATTTATTTAGGTCTATGAAAGTTAGAACAATTCATTTTTTATTTTCATTAATTATACTATTCATCCTATACGTTTAGAGTTTGTCACGGGTTTCGTCTTTTAGTTGGATGGACGTTTAAGTTGGACGTTAAAAGCAATGATGCGCAATGCATACTCAACTATTTAAAGATAAAAAAAGGTGCACACATTTAAAAAAAAAAAGAAAAAAAGAAAACTACCCAATCCCTCCCCAACATGTCTGCCCAACCGAGATCACGACTCCTGTCTTGGTTTCTTTGTTTTATGATTCAAGAATTTCGATGAGATTTTATAGCTTTGGTGAGCCCAAAAGACCATGCATGTCCCAGCACCTTTCTCCGCCTTGTGACCACCACTCCACTACCTCGGAACCGCTAGTTCGTGTTCGATCAAAGTTTTCTGCCATTTTCTTGAGTTTATCTTGCGTTAGATGGGCAACCTAAAGTTGTGAGCCTTTCTTCAATCCAAGATTCTCAGAGAGTCTTAATTTTTCTAGTTTACCAACAAAATCCCTCTTTACTTTCCTGCATTATCATAATCATTATTATTTGACAAAACACGTTGATTTTATTAGATTATATTATTATTAGGGTTTAGTATAGATTATTATTAGGGGTTGAGCTCACGTGACCAATTTAGTTTTCTAAGGTTTCTTATAAACTCTATATATTGTAATCATCCTTTGAATGAATGATCAATCTACTTCTTTACCATCCTACATATTAGACTATATTATTATTAGGGTTTATAAGATACCCTAGAAACTTAAACGGGGCCCGTGGGCTCAAACCTAATAATAATCAATACTAAACCCTAATAATAATATAATCTAATAGATTTTAAGTTTAATTTGGTGTACAATACACATACTATTGTTTACATGTATTCATTATCAAGTTCAGGGATTTCAGAGATGTTTTGAACTAGGGAGATGTCTTAACATCTTCTAATGCTTTGGCTGCCATCATATCTTTAAAAATTTGCTCCATGCACTTCTTGTAATGCTCTTTTGTCATTCTTTTCACTGTCCAACACCTCATGTGAATTCTCATGCTTCATCAACTACACGTTCAATACACAATTAATTGGTTCAATGTTTTCTATTAAGGGAAGAAATACCTTCATCTGCAATTCTGAATTACACATGACTAGGTCATCTGTTCAGTCTGCCCGACGAAAGGACAAAATTCATTACAAACCCTAAATGAAAAGAAAGATTAGGATGAAAATTTGAAAGTGTAATTTATTATATATTCCAATGGGTGGGTGGAACCATCACAACATAGCAAAAAAATACAGGCTCAAACATTTTCTGGATAAACATATTATATGAACATCGAGAAAATTCGGTGGGTATAGATGGACCCGGACCTAAAAATTGTAGCATCACCGAGTGATTGTAGTTAATTCATCTGTTTCCACTTTTATAAAACATTTTTTTATTTCATTTTTATATTTTGGACGGTGTGTTTATATAGTAAAAAAGAGGACATGTGTGGTTATCTTACTACTCTAATAAAAGAGCAACTTGAGATGACACATGGCAGCATCACAATCATTCTTACTAAAATTTTTCTGTTTCTCTCTCCTATTAAATAATTACCTTAATTACTAATTATATTATTTAACACTCTTTTAGATTTAATAAATTAAAAAAGAGATCTATTTATTAATTTATTTCTAATAAATAATTCTTTATACAATAATAAATTTTCTAAACCGTAAAACTTTTTTAAAAATACGAAATATTTTAAAATTGGTATTTTAAAATTCAATTTTTTAAAACAAAAAGTAATTAAATTTGGGAGTTATAATAATGACATTTTTATACGGATAGTTTTAGAACAAAATGTTTATTTTTTTGGGAAAAAATTTAAATTTTTTTTTAAAAGTTGATATCACTATTTTATTACTTGTAGTCATTTTTCATACGTAGTTTTAGTCATATCATATCTTAAAATACCATTTTATTATTAATAAATTTTATTATATTAATATTTTATTTATTAAACCCGTGTATTACACGGGTTTACTAAAGCTAATATATTAAATGTTGATATTTTTATGCATAAAGTCGGTATACATGTGTTGATTATAAAAAAATTAAATGTTCCAGGAATTCTTTTAATATTAAAAAGTACGTGTGTATCAGTGTATGTTCAACCATCCCATACCTATATCAAGTTAGAAATTTCTTGTTTAGAAGTCGGTAAATTTATACCTACAAATTGTATTTCTATATATGACTGATATACAATATTTCTATATATGACTGATATACAATATTTTGCTCTTTTTTACATTGCCTATTTTGAATGTCTTTTTTCTAGGACATTTACATATTTTTCCTTCCTAAACTTATTAATTATATAATTGACTTCTCTATTGTATAACGCTTCTCACCTGACTTCATAATCACAACTAAGCTGCCTAATGTGGAGATCTAGCCATTGCTTCATGCTCATCTTCCTTCATAAGAATAGGCTAGGATTAGTCCGGATCTAGCCTTAGTGTAGTAAATACCATTAATAGGATGAAAACAAATAACATCAAAAGTGTTGGTTTCCGAAGATGAAATGTCTAATGTTTTTTCGCCGGAGAACTAATTGGATTGTTGCGAGCGGGGTGGCGATGCCATACACAAAAGGGAAGAGACTCATAGAATGGCAAAGGCAAATAGAGCTTTTGCATATTTTCGTTAATCCATGAAAAGGATCTATATATCTCGATTTACCCAAACTAAAAAATTAATTACATATTTCTTCTTTCTAAAACATATATATTACATATTTACCTATTTTATTTTAATTAGTTATTGCATGATTATTGTATTCATATTTTTACTAAGTTATTTATATACATTTCTCACTCTAAGTACATCAATCACATATTTCCTCAACTTTAAGTTTTTTGTAAAAATAAAATTAATAAATTACAACTCCAAAAATAAAAGTTTAAAATTTTAATTCAAAACAATGATCATCGATAACTAAAGTTATATATCCAAACAAAAAAACAATTGTCAATGTTTAGTCAATTATAATAAAAAAACACCAATACGTATAAAATAGTCATTTAGTAGGTTAATTTTAATGAAGTAGATAAATATGTAATATATGTTTTAAGAAAGGAAAAATATGTAATTGATTTTATGCTTTGGGGAAATATGTAATTTATGGTTTTAAGAAGGAAAAAGTATGTAAAAATTCATTTTTTTTTATTATACTCCGTATGTGCAAATGCATGTATGTGACATACTGACATGTTATACATTTTAGATGAACTAGTGGGAATACACGCGCGTTGCTGCGAGTACGACAATTTTGTCACTACGTAGTTGTTTGCGGTGTGTGTATGGTGTTCGTAGGTTCTTCATTATAACAACTCAGTTAGTAGAGTGTAACTTATAAATATAGTTTAGTAAAGTTTGAAACTCAAAAGTAATTGTTATGAAAATTTGAAACGGGTACACCACAATTAGTACGAAGGAGAGAGTATGTTGCCCTATCATCTGCGTAGACGGATCCATGAGCTTAAATTTTATGGAAAATACATGTTAATGTCGGCGGGTTACACCCCTTGTTTTCTGTTTAAAGCTGTTGGTTTACGACATGTTGTTTGACCGTTTGTTTCATGGAATCAATTTCCATGAAACCACCTTCCTGTGCAACCTAAATAAACAATGAATATTACCGGTACATAAAACAATGAATATTACCGGTACATAAAACCATATAGGTCTAACTTATTCTAAACTTCAAACTGAATTTCACAAAAGAAAACATATAACCTGACTTTTGGAGTCAAATATGCATACTTCAATCCAAAAGTTAACTTTTATTTGATTATGGCATCTTATTTGATTATGACATCTATACTAAAGTTTAATGCAGGTCTGGTATTTTAAAGAATCCAAATCAATTTAGAGACGTGAAAATGGTCTAATTAACCACAAAAGCAAACAGTTTTCAAAAGCAAACATAAATATCCAATCTTTTATTCATGTCTTTACCCACTCATTTGGATAAACACACGAGATACACAGATTGCAATTTACACCTAAGCCAATACACAAAAGAAGCACAATAAAAATTCAAAAAATAAAAAAAGGAAAGATATACCTGCATACATGTGTATAAGAACTCGCTAAAAGAAACCTAACAGATCTAGTAGCCCTGCAAAAAGTTGCCAAAAAACAATAAGACGTCACAGAACAATAAAAGAGCAATTAATCAGGTAAGATAAGCTCGTAAACTCGAGAATAATCAATGATAACCAATTAACCATTGTCATGGCAAGATAGCAGAAGATCTCAAGAAAAAATAGATGCACATGCATAATATATGCTTAAAAGTAGCATAAAGCTAAAAACATCGTCGATTACATCAGGAAACAAAATTAAATAAAATTTAAAACTTATACATTAAAATAGTATGAAATACAAACTTAAAACAATCTGGATATCAAGGGCTACTACTACCTTAAGCAGACTAAACCTTGCATCATGTTTGGCTTCCAACAACAAAAGTAACCTAATGCTACCCTACTGATGAATATGCTAAATTCTCACAACTGATAGCCAAAGAGAATTATATAATTCTCTAGTGTTAAGAAATCTAACCAACATGTGTAACTTCATGAACTATGGACTACTAAAAGGATATGATAGAGACAATATAATCATCTTCCCCACTCTCATCTCTAACATTTTCCATATACAAACAATCGTTATCAAAATTATATTGGATGAAATACATACAAAATCTTTGTGTTTCTTATATTATCCTCAAGGCCTCAATAGATATACCATTCGCACAACTAATACATATTTTAGTGATTCATAGGTGCTTACATAATCTAAAGGTACTATTCTCATAATCCTCCCAGGTGAATCTTAATTAAGGTAAATTAGAACCAGAATTTATATAATAAACATGTTGTGATTGTTGTTCAACGCTGGCATCTGGATTTTCACGAAAACTTCCTGAATCAAATCAACAAAAAATCCCATCAAAACCTTATTAGGAAATGAATTCAAACATCAGGTAAAACAGCTAAAACTTATCAATCCTAACAGCCGCACCTGTTATGTACAACCTAACGTCCACCAGCATTATATATGAATGCATTAGTTTGCATAGAAAACAATAGTGCCCAAGCTTTGTAGGTTTTGCATGATCAAAGTGAATGTCAACCCCATAAGACCTTAGAAAATATGAAACTTCAACAAAGCAGGGATCATGACAACTTTTCATTACAAATTATTTTGAATTGTAAATAGAGTGAATATCTAATTGCAGTTAAAGAAGGTAATTGTTGTGGTAGAAGCATGGAATGTAAATAAAAAATTTCAAGTATAAGAGAACAACTTCCTGGTCATAAAAAATAACTTATGAAAACTATAGGCGAAAACAATATTTAGAAGCTTAGAACCTTAATTCATACAAGATGATAAGCACAAAAGTGTAGCTTAAACCCTAAGATAGAAGTTGACAGACATCAGGTTACAGAATAATATTAGGAAATGGATAACAACTCAACAAACCATAAACCAAATGACTAAACAATTGAACCGAACAACTTTCTCTGCAGAATAATAATATGCTCTTAACTGTTAGTCAACCATCAAAATCATCAAACCAAGGGGATCAAACTTAAGTGAAGTTAGTGTTTTTTAAGCATACATGAATACAATAATATGATGTTCCTAAATGGTATTATAACAAATAGTAATACCAAGACGTCTGTAAGGATCCCAAACATGACTTCGAGGGTATTTTGAAATGTTACCTAAACAAAGAGAAACACATTAAGTCTCCGTTAGGAAAATATTGCAGGCTAATTAAATGTCTTCAATGGTAGACAAATAAATAATCAGTTACTTAAACATGGAATTATCCAATATATATAGAGAATTCAAGTTCTACGTTATTTGCTTATCAAAATATTCTGATAAGCACTTTAAACCCTCATAAACCAATGTGAAATTAGAAAGTTCATGGTCAAAATTAGGTTAAATGTTATGTTATCCATAAAATTAGGTTAAATGTTATGTTATCCATAAAAGTTCATGGAATTATCCAATATATATAGAGAATTCAAGTTCTCCGGCGTCGGTTATGGTCGCTAAAGGTGCCGAATGGGGTTTACACGGCATCGGTTACGACTGACAGTGAACAACTGAAGGGACTCTGATAACGGACGCTGGTGAAGACCAAAAGAGGCGGAGGGTGAATGGTGTATGGAAAGGGCGCGTCTTACAAAGGACGTGAATTTCCAATTGTGCTCTTGGTTTTTGTATTATATAGTAGTATAGATATAGATATATCTCATCTAACTTTGTATTGCTGTAATTAAATTCTGATTTATAAGTTCATACGTATGTATGACATTTCAAATGGCCGGAATAATAAATGCCATCTTTTCGTCTTTGGTTTCATTTTACCTGTCAAATGTAGTTTTCTTTTTACTATACATGTGCCAAATGCCAAAATGCACGTCTTTAGGTATAAAATACTAACGAAACTAAAGTCAACGTGTATTTATAGTATACAATAAGGTATAAGATTACTTATAAAATCTTTCTTGGGTTGGAAACATATATGATACAAGATGATATCATCATATTACCTAGAATTGTGGATTACCAAATCAGTACCAAACCTACTTATTTGCATCAAAATCCAATATATGAAAATACTAAAATTACTAGGTTATAAACCGTGTATTACACGAGTAGAATATCATAAAATCTCATATTAGCAGTAGAAAAAGATAAAATTATACAAAATTGACATAAATGAAAAATATTTATTATGTACAAATATAAGTAATAAAACTATAATTAGAATTCATAAATGTGTAAATACTTCTTTATACGTAACATTTGTTGTTGTGTTCGTAATTTTACCCTCTTTATTAAATATAAAAAACTTGAATCAATCTTTGCTTTAACTCTGGACAACGTCACATAAAGTTTACCATGTATAAACACCGACTGCTTTAGATACAAACCAAACCTAAAAAGCGATTGGCCCTAATTTTTATTTATGGTAAGAAAAATTACTTTTTTATAACTTGCATTTAGCTAAAATTTGATAGTCTTCTAATGAGCAAGGATAACTCCTTGCAAACTATACTTTCTAAAGCTCCTACAACAATTGTAAAAATCATTTTAAAAACGACATTCCTTATTAATATTGCGGTTGCAGTATTATAACATTCAAAGTATGATGCAACAAAACTAAAGATTGTATCATTTTAGTTAGGGGCTAAGAATCAACCTACTAACTTCCAAAGAAAGTAAAAGAAAATAAAAAGAAATTTGGGTAGTGTCAGCTCAAGAAAGTTGTTTAATTTCAACCCATTTATGCTACACAAATTAGTTTAAATGGGTCAAGTTAAGCTAAAACATTGACTTAAAGTGAAATGGGTTAAACCAAGTGAAACTTAAGGAGTGTTGTGATGCTTATAGCTTTTTAAAATATATCTTTCTAGAATCTCGTAAAGTTCAAAATTTAAATTTTAAAGTTGAAAAAACTAAAAACTAAAAATAAAAGGTAATACAGTAAACTAAAATTCAAAGTTTAAATATATCGCTACTAATTATTTACTTCTAATGTGTTATGCCTTCATATGTGGATGCAAAGTTTTTTTTAATGACATTTAAGTCCCTCAAAAGTCATACTTTTACCTTTTAAGTTTAAGGTGTTGTTTGTTTTTCTACAGCAAAATGTCTGCAGTTTGCGGACCACATCTGCAGACATCTGTGTCACACCCCAACCTTAACGGTGGAAACGTCGAGATGTGAGGGTTAAGATTGTTCATGCCACACAACGCTAAATTAAAAATGACAATATTATTAAATATCAAGATTCATAACATACATTTAAGAAATAACATAAGTTCAAACATTCAACAATTCATAACATTTCCAACATCATGTGATAATAATGTCTTTTTATTTTTAATCTAGGTCTAATCCTAGATGTAAGCAAGCCTTCAATAACAAGCTAAGCAGTACCATTTCCTGAAACATATTAAAAATAATGTCAACAATATGTTGGGGAGTTTCCATAGATTTTCATACATAGATATATATCAAAGATGACAATTCTCGTCATAGGTTATTGAATAAAGTAAATAAGATGGATGAACAATTGTAACAATCAAACCTTGACAAATATCGCCATTACAAGATTAAACGATTAGCTAAGTGTATTTGGTTCCCGTAGTGCTCAAGAATACGACACTAGGAGCCGGCAATACCTCAGCTTTAGCACCAAATAGGCTTGTCAGGCCCATAGATCTATGACGTCGCCAGGCTAGCAATAGTTAATGATTGTATCTTACAAGGGTCATCACATGATAGTTACAAGATTTCAAATAACCATGACAAAATAAGATGAATTGCACAAGTGTTACAAGATTTAAAACACGGTTACAAGTGTATTTATGATATGTTTAACATGTTTCACCCCAAAATTGTGAAATAATATAAAAAGGGGTATGAAAACTCACATGGATAATAAGGATGTCAAATAAGAAGGTCTTGTATATAATGCCAAGGATTCGTTAACGTTCAACCTAAATGAGTGTCGTGTTAAGTTAATCATGATAATTATGGTGTTATATTATAAACCATTTAACCCATGATTTTTAAATTATTAAATAGATACAATTTGTTATTGTTTTTGGTATTTAAAAGATTAGATGAGAATTTTAGTGATAATCACTATTAATAAAAGTTAAACTTTTATTATCAAATGGTTATTGTTACTATTTAATAAAATAGTAATTTTGTAGATTTAAATGATTATAACAATTCTATTAATTACAATAAGTGTACATTTTAAATATGTACATATGTATTTATTTTCTTAAAATATAAATAACTAAATGTGTAACAATAACAATAAAGAATTTATTTAATTGAAATTATTAAAAATAAATTAAGTGAAACTCATTACAATTTACGATTAATAATAAATTGTACTTTATACAATTTTTATAATTTTTGAAATAAAATAAATAGAAATTTCTTAATTAAATTTTTAAGAAAATTTAAAAGAAAATAATTTTATTTATTTTCTGGTTAAAAAAATGATTTTAAATGATTATTAATAATATTTAAATATTTTTTGAGATTTAAATATTATAAAAACCCCTTAAAAAATTATGGCAGGGCCTCGGGTTCGAACCCGGGCCCTTTGCCAAAGCAACCAACACACAAACCGCCGGGCCAAGGCCCTGTTTGTGTCTAAGAACAGAAAGATCAATTTAAAACATAATCCACCTAAATCCCCCAAATTCATAAGAACCCTAGAAACTGAAATCGAACCAATTGAACATCAATTCGATGTTGATACAGAAATTAACCCTGGGGCTTTTGTTTCCCATCTAAAACCGAGTACTAACATGTATTCAATTACCTAATTCGACGTAGTATAACCGATTTCAAGTTTGAACTAGGTTTGCGACGGTGGTGGCTTTGATTTCACAAGATAAAGATGATTACAACAGAATTCGTTGTACCAGAAGCTTCTAATGTCGATTAAGATCGAAAGCCCTCCGTCAATTTTAGTGTTAGATGCTCGAAAGTGGGTTTTTGGTTGGGTTACAGGTTCGGTAGTTCGCAGAGGATTAATTCGATGAATAAGGATGTTTCAGACTAAATTGGAGATGGGTATATGTTAGAAACGTCCCTAAGATGATTAACTATTGCTTGATTACACATGATTGCATCCGTTTCAAGTCGATGATACCCATGACTTGAATTAGTTGCGGTTTCGATCGGGAGAGGTGAAACCGTCGATTAAAGCTCGAATTGAAACTGTTGTGGTGTTCGAAACTGATGTGCGGGTGTAAAGGGAGATTAAACGAGGTTAAAATCGACGGATCTCGGTGTCTAAAGGGTCGCCAGAGTGTTGGCCGGAGTCTAGGCCGGGAAAACGAGGAGGGGGTTTGATTTAAATTTTTACATTTTGGTCCCTGTGCTTTATGAAGTTACCTAATTAACCCAAAGTTTAATTTCCATTTTAAAAAAGAATTTATAGTTTAGTCCCTGGAGTTTTATTTATTTTAATTTACAAGTTTTAAATTAATTAAACTTATTTTGTTTTTACATATTTTCAAAATTAACCCCCATTATGCTTATTATCATTATTATTATTATTTCTGTTATCATTTTCATTATTATTATTATTATTATTATTATTATTATTATTATTATATTATTTTATATATTCATTAGTATTATTATTATTATTATTATTATTATTATTATTATTATTATATTATTATTATTATTAATTTAAGTATTTAATAATAACACAAATTATAAGAAAAATCTAAATATCCAAGAGAGATTTAAGATACAAGAAATATTAAACGAGTCCCCGTATTTGTATTAATGACGAAACAAGCCCTTACAAGAGATAACAACAACTTAACAATTACACGAGAGGTCACAGTCTCCCCAACTTTAAGAAATTTCATCCCGAAATTAAAGATAAGACTAAACAAAAAGATAGGGATATTTCTTCCTCATGTGATCCTCACGTTCCCAGGTGAACGCGGCTCCACGTTTATTTTCCCAACGAACTTTGACGATTGGCGTGGTAGTTGTTCGGGTCTTCTTCAACGTTCGGTCCATAATCTCGATAGATTTCTCAACGAAATGCAACGACTCGCCAATTTGGATTTCCTCCAAAGGAACATGCAAATTTGAACTCCTCCAATAGGATACGAAAGTTATCATTGGCAAGATAAATTTTTGAGATTTGACACATGAAATGTTGGATAAACAATGTTGAGTTCTTAGGGTAGTTTAAGCTTATAAGCCACATTCTCAAAACACTCAAGCCTTTTAAATGAACTAACAAAATGACATCTCGATGCCAATGGAAAGGCCTGTAATTGTATGAAAGTTTGATCAACGGAAATTGAGTATCCCAATAGCTACTTAAATAAACTAACACAAGCTCAATGCATATCTGGAAAGATTGTATCGTTCTTTCCGCTTCAGTCAGGGAATGATGAATTGTACTAAGATTGTCTTGTATTTTCGAAGACGATTTAAAGGTTTGGCTAGAACGAAAGATAAGTGTATTATCCCGATCAAAGATTTTTAAGACACACCACGGTGGCTGACTATTTCGTTGATGTAGATACGAGTCAATTTCTCGGCTCGATATTCCTCAAGAATCGATATGAATTTCACCGGTTTAGTTATTCGATCAACGATGAACCAATTGTTATTATGATGTCAAGAAATAAGAGACAAATTGATGATGAACTTCATCGATAAATGTTTCCTTTTACACACAGAAACCCCAAGTTAAACAAACGATTCATAGGAATACAGATGTTTGGCTTTGACTTTTGAGCAGGTGAGGCACTTGGACATATACCAAGCTATGCCTTCTTTTCCTTTATGCCAAACCATTAATACTAATTGCGAAAATTCATGAACCATTTTATCCGCATCAGGAATGAATGTAATAACGAATCTTAAGTCACAATCATGATACAGACTTGGAGATTTTCAAGATTAGGAATTCAAAGATGACCCAAAAAGTAACGCAAACAATAAGAATTGCATTTTTTTTTCTTATTATTAGAATTCAAGGATCAAATGAAGATGTCTTTCATGATTGGATTAACAATTTGGATAATTCAGGGCATCGTCGATATAGACCATCACAAATAAAATTTTCAAGTACGGCTTGCACACGTGGTTCATCAAACCCATGAATAAAGCCGAAACATTGGTATGATCAAAAAGGCATAAACATAAATTTATAATGACTTTATTTTGTAAGGAAGATTGTTTTAGGAGTGTTATCATCGTGCAATTAAGTTTTGATGATAACCCGAATGAAGATCGATAAGTAAGAAATAAAAGGTTCCATAAAGCTAGATCAAACGACCAATTGAAACAAAAAGACGTGAGAAAAATCGATTAAGATCTAAATGTTCTAGTTTTGGAACTAAGATTAATCTAAAGTGGTCAGGACCACTTTTGAGTTCAGGAATCATGCTTTAACTTGATAGGTTGGAACACTATCACTCTTCAATTTACTACGTGTTTCTTGTCAATAGGAGTCTTAAGACCTTGGTGAAATAGAAATCAAAGAATGAGAATGGTCACCAAGGTGTGGATATCACTCCTAACTTGGTGGTGTAGTTCTCAAAACATGACTCTTAACTACTAAGACAAGAGCTTGATCCTAACTCATTGTTAAGGATCCACAAGAATAAGATGAGGTAACTTACCATTAAGGTAAAGAAAATCACTCCTATATTAAAGGTGAAATTTTCTAGAAACAAAATATAACAAAATGAAAAATTTCATCAAAGTACAGAATTCACCCCTACTTTGAAGAGGTCATTTCATTTGAGGAAATACAAACCCATAAAACTTGGATGAGTGAAATTATTATCAAGGTATGGAATTCACTCCTATCTCGATGATGGAATTTCATGATAATAAGAAAAACAATCGAGAATTGAATTTGTCACCAAAGTACGGGATTCACTCCTATTTTGGTGAGGTCATTTCATTCGTGAAATGCGAGTCCAAGAGAAAAATGATTGAAATTTGTCCTCAAGATAAGGAAATCACCCCTATCCAAAGGGTGAAATTTCATAAAAACAACCAATAGAAACCATCATCGAGGTACGAAATTCACTCCTATTTTAAGGAGGTAATTTCATTGGTAAAATACGAATTCATAAGAACAAGAAGAAAGAAATGGTCATTAAGGTAAGGAATTCACTCCTGTCTTGATGATGAAATTTCATAAGAACAATAATAGCAAATGGAAAGTCATCACCAGAGTAAGGGAGTCACTCCCGTTGTGCTGAGATAGTTTCCTTTAGGAGATACGAGTGTCCTTAGTCATGAATTGACTTGCGACCTCTTGCATTTCCTACGGTGCAAAACGGTTAAAAGATTTTATCACACAATATTATTACCAAGCTCGACTTTAAAAAAAATCGGTTAGAAACTCAGAAAACTTCAAATTACTTCAATGTAACATTAATAAGAGAAAAATCATGCTTGCCACGATTAAGGTTACAGTTTGGAATAACCGAATCAATTGTGATAGGTTTTCAAAGCTTGAACGGTTTAAATCTAGAAAACAAAATCAATAACAAAAACAATTTAAAACAACAATGAGATGCTCCAAATGTAAACGTTCGTTTCGTAAACCAAAGGGAATACGTTGACTTTCTCAAAGTGTTAGGTCAACCACCACTTTATTGAAGACACGCGTACCTATAAGCGGACACTCACCTCATGGATTCCCAGGTAGAGTAAACGAATCCATCGGTCGAATTGGATTAATATGGATACCCTGCCTAGACAAAACATCTCGAGATACAGGTATCCCACCTTTACAGTATTGCATGAATTCAATTATGGGACACACTTTAAGGAGATTTGAAAACCATAAGTAACAATTTAAAGTTTTGAAAACCATTCGATTTAGGCACACAATGCCTTTGAATATGTATTGAGATTTATATACGCAATGATCAAGGTATAGCGATAGTCACATGAGTCACATGACGTATAATAATGTTTAAACATAGGAATTGAGGAGTAAAACGAGTTCGATAATAACGAGTATATTTTTAAGATTTAATAAACATATTCCGGATTGCTCCATTTGGTGACACAAAGCCAATAGGAACATGGACATGTCGAAGTGACTTAATCCCAATTACCTTGAGGAAGATGTGTATATTGACCATAATTTAGCACTCATCCCAGAAATCCCCAGGTGAGCATAACAGGTCTCGCAATGAGATTTATACGAAATGCTTACCTTAGCCCGATGGCCTTTTGCCAGGAAATCCAGAATACAGGTGTTTATGTGTCACCCACTTCCCTAAGGCTATTAGAATTAAAACCTCGATAAGATTTTCAAGATTTAGACATATCATCTAAGGAATTTTATCCACTCGATAAGATGCGTAGAATTCCACACGTAGTCGAGAATAAGTTTTAGAAAAGACTAGACGCGGTAGAACTTAAGAGTAGATGAAGAGGATTAGGAAGTTGAGATATACAAGGTTCAAGTCATAATCCTAAAGCACCGTTTCTAAGTAAATAAAAAAAACACATAAGGGGTTCATAATGTAGCATGTAACATCATGTAGCATGTAAATAGAAAAACTTACAAGATCAGGCAAAGTTTTCATATAAGGGTCCCTAAGTAAACAAAGTCTAGGTCACCATTTCTAATAACCTAGATCCCTATAGTTATGGGCTCTGATACCAATCTGTCACACCCCAACCTTAACGGCGGAAACGTCGAGATGTGAGGGTTAAGATTGTTCATGCCACACAACGCTAAATTAAAAATGACAATATTATTAAATATCAAGATTCATAACATACATTTAAAAAATAACATAAGTTCAAACATTCAACAATTCATAACATTTCCAACATCATGTGATAATAATGTCTTTTTATTTTTAATCTAGGTCTAATCCTAGATGTAAGCAAGCCTTCAATAACAAGCTAAGCAGTACCATTTCCTGAAACATGTTAAAAATAATGTCAATAATATGTTGGGGAGTTTCCATAGATTTTCATACATAGATATATATCAAAGATGACAATTCACGTCATAGGTTATTGAATAAAGTAAATAAGATGGATGAACAATTGTAACAATCAAACCTTGACAAATATGGCCATTACAAGATTAAACGATTAGCTAAGTGTATTTGGTTCCCGTAGTGCTCAAGAATACGACACTAGGAGCCGGCAATACCTCATCTTTAGCACCAAATAGGCTTGTCAGGCCCATAGATCTATGACGTCGCCAGGCTAGCAATAGTTAATGATTGTATCTTACAAGGATCATCACATGATAGTTACAAGATTTCAAATAACCATGACAAAATAAGATGAATTGCACAAGTGTTACAAGATTAAAAACACGGTTACAAGTGTATTTATGATATGTTTAACATGTTTCACCCCAAAATTGTGAAATAATATAAAAAGGGGTATGAAAACTCACATGGATAATAAGGATGTCAAATAAGAAGGTCTTGTATATAATGCCGAGGATTCGTTAACGTTCAACCTAAATGAGCGTCGTGTTAAGTTAATCATGATAATTATGGTGTTATATTTATAAACCATTTAACCCATGATTTTTAAATTATTAAATAGATACAATTTGTTATTGTTTTTGGTATTTAAAAGATTAGATGAGAATTTTAGTGATAATCACTATTAATAAAAGTTAAACTTTTATTATCAAATGGTTATTGTTTACTATTTAATAAAATAGTAATTTTGTAGATTTAAATGATTATAACAATTCTATTAATTACAATAAGTGTACATTTTAAATATGTACATATGTATTTATTTTCTTAAAATATAAATAACTAAATGTGTAACAATAACAATAAAGAATTTATTTAATTGAAATTATTAAAAATAAATTAAGTGGAACTCATTACAATTTGCGATTAATAATAAATTGTACTTTATACAATTTTTATAATTTTTGAAATAAAATAAATAGAAATTTCTTAATTAAATTTTTAAGAAAATTTAAAAGAAAATAATTTTATTTATTTTCTGGTTAAAAAAATGATTTTATATGATTATTAATAATATTTAAATATTTTTCTGAAATTTAAATATTATAAAAACCCCTTAAAAAATTATGGCAGGGCCTCAGGTTCGAACCCGGGCCCTTTGCCAAAGCAACCAACACACAAACCGCCGGGCCAAGGCCCTGTTTGTGTCTAAGAACAGAAAGATCAATTTAAAACATAATCCACCTAAATCCCCCAAATTCATAAGAACCCTAAAAACTGAAATCGAACCAATTGAACATCAATTCGATGTTGATACAGAAATTAACCATGGGGCTTTTGTTCCCCATCTAAAACCGAGTACTAACATGTATTCAGTTACCTGATTCGATGTAGTATAACGGATTTCAAGTTTGAACTAGGTTTGCGACGGTGGTGGCTTTGATTTCACAAGATAAAGATGATTACAACCGAATTCGTTGTACAAGAAGCTTCTAATGTCGATTAAGATCGAAAGCCCTCCGTCAATTTTAGTGTTAGATGC
Organism: Flaveria sonorensis; assembly: GCA_025506505.1. Classification (NCBI taxonomy): domain Eukaryota; kingdom Viridiplantae; phylum Streptophyta; class Magnoliopsida; order Asterales; family Asteraceae; genus Flaveria; species Flaveria sonorensis. The sequence goes on along the minus strand of CM046439.1, from coordinate 36,222,606 downwards.
TCGAAAGTGGGTTTTTGGTTGGGTTACAGGTTCTGTAGTTCGTAGAGGATTAATTCGATGAATAAGGATGTTTCAGACTAAATTGGAGATGGGTATATGTTAGAAACGTCCCTAAGATGATTAACTATTGCTTGATTACACATGATTGCATCCGTTTCAAGTCGATGATACCCATGATTTGAATTAGTTGCGGTTTCGATCGGGAGAGGTGAAACCGTCGATTAAAGCTCGAATTGAAACTGCTGTGGTGTTCGAAACTGATGTGCGGGTGTAAAGGGAGATTAAACGAGGTTAAAATCGACGGATCTCGGTGTCTAAAGGGTCGCCGGAGTGTTGGCCGGAGTCTCGGCCGGGAAAACGAGGGGGGGTTTGATTTAAATTTTTACATTTTGGTCCCTGTGCTTTATGAAGTTACCTAATTAACCCAAAGTTTAATTTTCATTTTAAAAGAGAATTTATAGTTTAGTCCCTGGAGTTTTATTTATTTTAATTTACAAGTTTTAAATTAATTAAACTTATCTTGTTTTTACATATTTTCAAAATTAACCCCCATTATGCTTATTATCATTATTATTATTTCTGTTATTATTTTCATTATTTTATTATTATTATTATTTTTATTATTATATTCATTAGTAGTAGTAGTAGTAGTTTATTATTATTATTATTATTATTATTATTATTATATTATTTTATTATTATATTATTAATTTAAGTATTTAATAATAACACAAATTATAAGAAAAATCTAAATATCCAAGAGAGATTTAAGATACAAGAAATTTCAAACGAGTCCCCGTATTTGTATTAATGACGAAACAAGCCCTTACAAGAGATAACAACAACTTAACAATTACACGAGAGGTCACAATCTGCAGGAGAAAAGGTGGATCAAACGTATGCAGTCTACAAAAAGAAGACTGTTTGTTTTTTAACATCTACAGACAGCAAAAATAGTTTGTAATTTAAATAAACCTAATTTTTAAACTTAAAAAAGTATTTTAACATTAAAATTTAAATAAAAGTCATACAACACTGCAATAATATTCATAAAACCATAAAAATATATTTTTTTAAATCATTTATTTCACATTTTACATTAACTGTTCAGCAATTTCATCTTTTAACCGAGTCATATATTCCCGATCTGATACGGTACCATATGAGGGCAATTAAAACATACCACCTAATATCACAAATCAAACAAAATACTAAACCAAATCACAAATCATACAACCTAAAATCACAAATCAAACAAAACCTTAAACCAAATCACAAATCATACTAACTAAAATCATAAATCAAACAAAATCCTAAACCAAATCACAAATCATATTACCTAAAATCACAAATCAAACAAAACCCTAAATCAAATCACAAATCATACCACCTAAAATCATAAATCAAACAAAACCTTAAACCAATTCACAAATCATACTACCTAAAATCACAAATCAAACAAAACACTAAACCAAATCACAAATCATACTACATAAACCACAAATCAAACAAAACCCTAAACCAAATCACAAACCATACTACATAAACCACAAATCAAACAAAAACTTAAACCAAATCACAAACCTTACCCTAAAGATTTGAGATTTTAGAGGCTGTAGGGGGCGGCGGCCGTGAAGGTGGAGGCGGCGACGGGCGGTGGGCGTGAAGGTGGAGGCGGAGCTAGGCGGCCCCCGTGAAGGTGGAGGGCGACTGGCTGCTAGGGGACGGGCTGCTAGGGCGACAAGACGGGAGGGCTGCTAGGGTGAAGGCTGCACGACGACCGGAGGGCTGCTAGGGCAGCAGTGGCCGGCGGTGGCTGCGGGGCCGGCGTTGGCTGCGGTGGCCGGCGAAATATGCAAAGATGAGGGGAAGGAGGAGGGTAGAAGAGGTAGAAGTGAATGGGTCTTTGTTTTGAAACTGGAGAATGAGAAGATGGTAGAAGTAAATGGGTTATATCTTTTTCACACTGAGCTCAGGAAGATCTTTTTAATAAAAAGTCTTTCAAAAAACAAACAATTTGTAGACCTCAACGTCTGTTGAGGTCTGCGCGGCGCAGACAAAAGAGGTCAGGAAGTGTTTCTAAAAAAACAAACATCCCCTAACTATCTATACATACACTTCTACTTATTTAATTGTCTTTTTGTACACATATAATTTTTAAAATATGGTGTTTTATAAATTTTCAAACAAACGTTTTAAAGTTAGTTTTTTCTCAGTTTTAAGCTCCCGTCGCATCGCGAGGGTCTTAATGCTATTTAAATTCAAATATTAAATTAAGCATGTCAAATATAATTACTTAAATTAATATACAAATCAAATTAACTCAATAAATGTTAATTTCTACATCTAAAAAGTCAATAGAATTAAAACACCTCAAAAGATCATAAAATTAAATTATTAACAAAGACAAAAACAGAAAACCTAAGATTGTGTAAATTTTTTTAGAAGTTTTAAAAATTGAAAATTAAAATTAAAAAAACAAAACAAAACTACATTTGTAGAGTTTAGAGAGAACTGTAGAAAAAAATTCAGTGATGGGAGAGTTTCATAATGTCAAACACAATAAAAATATTTAAAAATAAAAATAAAAATAAAAATAAAAAAGCTTTTAGGTATCTAGAATTTAAAAATGAATATAAAATTTATTTCTTTCTAAAAAACGTCAAAATATAATTAGTATTAAAGTAAAAGCAGCTAAAAACCTTTTTTTTGGGTGATGATGTCCTTATGATAAAAAATAAAATATATAAAGATTACGCCTTCAAAAACTTGAAATTTCTTAAAAGAATATTATCAATAAAAAAAATTCGCACGTTATTGTTGATTGAATAATTTAAAATAGGAGCCTTTTAATTTGCTGCACTTTTTTTTTGAAATTATCAAGATTTTGTTTCAAGATGTTAGCGATATTTGCGCTTACTACAACACTAACCAAATTTTTTTAAATCCCTCACCCACATTTTGAGATATATGGGTAAGTAAAAGGTTAACGGTCACATTGTGATGACATGTGTCACATAATATAAGCGTTTATTAGGATTAGATATTTGAGTATTTGATATTTCAAAACGGTTGACTTTGGTTTGAGCCTAGTTTCATAAGAAGGGAATCACAATAATGATTTCAAAAATAATTTTTTAAACTTGTTACAAAAATGATATAATTAAAAACATAAGAAAATTTATAATTGTGATACTTTTATATCGGTTTTTAAGATTAGTTTGAGCTTGAGTTTCAGACAATGGAAATCACAACATTAATTTTTAATATAATATTATTCAAAAACTGAAATCGTTAAAAACAAATTATTATAATTATACACAAAGATTTGATATTTCAAAGTAGTTTTTAAATTTAGTTCGAGATTAGTTTCAAGCGATGGGAGGCACAAATGTAACTCTAATCACCAAAGATAAATAAAAAGGATCCTTAATAGTTAAAAAAAAACACACGTCGAGATTAGGTTTCGGGTGATGGGTAGTTCAAAGAAAAATAAAAAGGATCCCTAATACTTGAGGGCAACACGTGAACCGTTGGGCAATGAGTATTGTGTAAGCCAATTTTACGATAACTTATGAAACTAAAAATACTAAATCTGTCTCAAACCCGACCCATTATCATCCCTGACAACAAACCAATCTAATAAGATCAAACAATAACAAAATATAATATTAACGACTTATACAAATCTTTGCCTAACACATCCTAATATTATCATTTCAAAGAAAAACTTTTAGCATACACATGTGTAATGAGTGAGTAGCCTGAGTATTGTAAACTAACAACAATGTACGAACCTAAGAAGCCAAGAAATTGTCAACTTTGACATTAGTTGATCTTGACAGAAACTTCATGCAAATCGGAGGATTAACACCAGCCAACGCCAGTATCGAGCTGGGCAAAGTCCAGATCCCATCACCGCAGATCAAACCGGAAGCAACCGCAGGCCCGAATGCAGCAGCCTTTGCCTTGTTTACCTTGGACCAGATGAATAATATCAAACTTCCAACACACATGTCAATCGCGAAGTACCCTCCAATGTAGAAAGGGATTGCCATAGCCATTGGAATGGGGATGAACCGAGCCAGGTTCTTACCCACCAAGTCCCGAATACCATTGACAAAGATCGCGAGGCCAAAGAATATATAGCAAAGCACGAGGCATTCCTTGGGTAATGTTGAAAATCCTTCAACTCCCAAGATTGCCATGTTGCGGTAGATGAGGGCGTAGGGTGCAGGGTACTCCGAGCCTGGGACTCCAAGATTGTCAAAGGCGTTGTAGAAGAGCCAGAAGACGCAAGGGGAGATGATGCAGCCCATTGCGGTCCCAATCACTTGGCTCACAAACATGGACCGGGGTGAAGCTAAGGTCATGTAACCGGTCTTGAAGTCCTGTGTTAAGTCAGAAGCGGTTGAGACAATGTTCATCATGACCCCACATGCTGCTAGTCCGGCTAATACACCCCCGTTTGACCCACCAGCCCACGCTCCGATTACAAAGATAGCAAGCTTCCCGTAGGTTGATGCTAAGGACCAATCGGTGAGCCCACACCCATAAGCATTACAGAATGCCAAAACAGGTGCGAGGACGTATATAGCAGCAATGTAGTACCATTTGAGTTGGTGGAAGATGTGTGGAAGAGTAATCACAGAGACAATAGCAATGGTTAGATAGCCAACAATCGCGATCCAAGTAGGAATTTGATCCTTGAGAAATATTCGAGCGCGTTTTTGGTCATCATAAGACAGGGAAGGAAGATCAGGGGATGAATTACCGATAACAGGGTCCCCTTTGGTTTTGTCTTCATTGAACTGGTGATACAGGCCGTATAAAGTGTAACCAAGAACTTTTACAAAGTTGTACAGTCCGTCGCCTAGGATCATGGCTATGCCGATGAATACCTGCAGTTTCATAATGTAAAAAACCCCTCAAAACTGTAATGCAGGATCAAGAACTAGTAGTATGAATAATTTTACCCTGTAACCTTGCAAGCCATGGAGACTACTTGATGAAAGATTTGCAGGGTACCAATCACCCTTCTTTTCATCTATGAGAGGCCACATTATGCCCCACGAAAGGATGGCTCCGACTAGTAACGATACATTGATGAGATACGGGCAGATCATGCCAACGCCAACATAAGTTGCTGAAAAGTCGAAATAGAACCTGGATTGACAGACGAGGAGAAGCTTGTTGATGAGGAACAAACACCACAAATCGGCCAATGTGGGGAAGCAAAGCTTACTTGTTTTCATAGGCCTTAAGACCAAGTGTGGGGAAGCTTGCAAATCCACAGTTATCACCGCCAGTAAAGAACCACTGAAAGAAGCCCCATAGGAAACTCATGGAGAAGAACTTTCCTAAAGTTCTCACTTGTTTCCTATAGTGAAAAGTAAGCAATGAAGTTGTAGGAGAAATAGTTTATGAATTCAAGATGATGATGATGGTGATTGTGATGATGATGATGGTGATTGTGATGATGATGATGTTTGTGGTGCTGGGGGGGTATAATACCTGGCTAGCTTCGCGCCCTGGGGAGTGTGAAAACTATTGATAAGGTGCGCAGTTGCAGTGCCACTTGGATAAATCAGTTTGAAGTCGATGATCATTATCTGCACAAAGTCATAATCATAGTCGATAATCAACACTGGGCTGGAAATGAAATGGGTTGAATGTTGTTATGTTGTATTTAAACGCTTACAACCTCCTAACTAGACTGTAATTGTAGTATATTTTCTTCTGTACTTATACTTGATATTTCGACCCATACTAACAAGTTTCCTAAACCAACCAAAAGGGCGACAAAAGGGTCGCAATTGTTAGTTTATGTGTTAAAATGGAAAGATACCTTGCGAAGTGGGACGACAGAAAAGAGTCCAAGGAAGCTAACAACAAAAAGAAATGCAATCATCCATCCAAGAGAAGGGTTCTTCATGTTCTGTTCAGAGTTTGCTTCATGTGATTGTTTGGCAATAACTTCACTCATCCCAAACAGGTAACTACCAAACCCTCCTGTCAAAGATGGTCATGTTATCACTCACATTCATATAAAACCATTAGTAACAAAGGACTCAATGCAACATACACAAGAAACAATCATTACAATTTGTTTTTCCTATGCCTAGTTTTTGAAGAAGCAATCTCAATCAGTTTTTGAGTCCATTTGTGTTGGTAGTTTATCTATTAATAGGTAACCATTCATATTTTTCTTGTACTTTGAAAAATATAGAAAATTAAGTTTAATAAATACTCTTTTGTGTAATATTTCCTAAATAACTGCATACAAGTTACCTGAAACACATCCTATACTCGTCTACGGTCTACCCGCATCTAAACTGGAGTCTGGATATATTAATATATGTTCGTTAATAAAAGAAATAATAATTTAATATTTTGAAGTTGTTAAAAGATTGAAATTTTAAAAACGTAAGAAATTGTTAGAATTGTAGTTGAGTATTAGATGATATTTGAAGTTGGTTTCTTATGTGAGTAAGATGGCGTTCCGAGAAATGAGAATCATAACAGGTAACTTAAACACTTAAACACATAAAATCATACGGGAGAAAACCACAAACCCAATGGCAACAACTATTGGATATGGTTTTACAATTAGGCATAAGATTCACATTATCAAAACTCGTCCTTAACATGTTCCATTCTAATCGCTAGTCTTAGTAATTTGACTTCCAACAATTTACATTTGGTGCAATGTATTGTATAATGTATATAAATATTAAATATTCCATCTTTGTGTGTCTTTGAAGTGATTAGATTTAACATGTTCACATATTCCAATTGCCAGCTCAGGGATTCGGTTTATAAGTCAAGAATCCGTACTCCAACTACACATGAATCTTCAGTCAATATTTTTATTTTTATTTTGATAGTGACCACCACACCCAGAGAATTATTTTTAATTTTAGACCAGATTTAGCAAACTACAGACAAAATATAGTTCTAATCGCTTATTAATAATAGTCATTACTTGTAAGTGATAATTTAGTTTAAAAATGTATTGTTTTTTTTTAAGTAAGTATTAGTTTTCTTTAGATGGAGACAATATGGACAATAACTTTTTGAAACAGAGGCAACAAATTGAAAATAAAAACCATTTAGGTAAAACAAAAATAAGTTTTAAAGATAAATAATTAATCTTTGGAGCATCTTATATTAATCAATTTGTGTATTAAAATATTTAAATAATAATAATAGAGGGTGATCAAGACACTATGAAGTTGACTTTGGAAAATTGGAAGTCAATTTGATGATGGAATGCGGACCACATGATCACCACCAGTAATACACGCCTAATTTGGTGGGACATGATTAATAGGAGGATGGCCCCATAAGAGATTTGTCCCCATAAGAGTTTTAGAAGGCATCTAAATAAATAATATATATTTATTCATAGTCTTTTTTGGCAAAATAAAATATTTATATTATAAGAGTACGGTTATTTCTTAAAACAGTCATAAAGAATTTTCAAAACTGTGTACGTATATAAGTTTCCACTGTAACAATTATGTCTAAAAATATGTTGGGAGGAGAATATCCTTAAAACTTTTTGAGATGCAAATACAATCTTGATAACATCCACATTTTATAGGTTAAAATTATTGTCTTTGAACTTTGATCATGCAATATATTTTCTATGGGAAATTACAAAAACGATATCACATCAATAAAGTAGTTGTATAGGCACGATCAATATAAACTCAATTTTACATATATAACCATACTAGTAACGTGCCCGTGCGATGCGGCGCGTGCTACACTTTTCATTATGGTACTCGTTTCTGGTTAGTTTTATATTTAAAAAACTGAATTCCTTCTTTTAAGCATATTGTAACAAACATGGAAAAAATTATATATAATTAAAGATACAAGGGTCTAAGTGTAAATAAGTTTAAAATTCCACTTTTTAGTAGCGTTAGAAAGACATAATTACCATTGTTAAATTGATTTTTTGGGTTGTACCTTGTGCTTAAAATTTACAAATATCTTAACTTTGACCGGAATCTTTCCTTCGTGCATTATAATATAGTATAGATAACACTTAGATCAAAGTATGATGAAACAGAGAAAATTATAGATTTTAACGGAAATATATTATACGGTTATTAGTAGAGTTAAAACAGTCATGTGCCTTGCAGGACTTTAAAGTTTAAACACAAAGTGCATTACAACATCAATCAAGTCACAGATCCACAAAGCGATCACTATTCAGTATTGACTCAATGCACCAAAATCACGTGACTAGTCACAACTTTCAATACGCAAATCCCCAATCACACAAAGCTCATGAACAAGCAATCATTCAATCAACCAACTGAAACGAACAGATCGAACGTACCGGAGAAGGCGATGCCGGAGGTAGCAACAACACACGTCTGAATAACCGTATTCTCCTGCCTCGTGAACGGCTGCTTCAACAACCCAGACTTATCCAGAAACTTCGTCCACGTCTTGACGAAGAAGAACCCTAGCAGTCCGGCGGAGACGTTCAGCGAGGGGATGATTCCGGTGGTGAGATTCAGCTTCATGACAATGAACGTGAACAGAATCCCCAAAACGAAACTCACGACGAAGGCTCGAAGCGTCAGCTGGTTCCGCCACGGGGGCACCTTCTTGCTCTCGAATATCCTCTCGATCGACTCCATCTCCGTGGGTCCGTTGCCTCCGTTCTCGTCCTGTGAATGCTCGAAGATGTTCGTTGCATCGCTGATTGGTGGTGACTTTAGAGGTTGATTGAGATTGAAATGTGGGGGTGAGTGAGTCGATGACAGTAGAGATGGGGGGGTTGTGTCGTTGTGTGTGAAACCGTTGAAATTGGGAGATTTGATTTGATTTGATTGTATGAATGTGTTCTGTTTTGGGGAATAGCAAGTCAGCTAAGAAAAAAACAGCTAATATATTAATACCATGTTAACAACGTTACAGTTTATCATTTTTACAAACAGTCTTAATTAAAATGTCATATTAGTTTTTCATTCACTTTCATTCATTCTTCCTATAAATATTTTTAACCATAAACACTATCCTTCTCACAAACACCTTTATTTTTTCACCTCACATTTTTTTTTATTTACTTTAAATAAAAATATTTAAATTATTATAAATATATTTAATTAAAATAAATAATAAAATTAAATATCAAATGATCAAGTTGAATACTTAAATTAAATAATTCTAAATAAGAAAATAATAAAATTAAACCGCAACTACATTAAAAAATGAATAAAAACAACAACGTAAACAATAAAATAAAAACAACCATACGAAATTAATATATAGAAACAATAATAAAACTACTCTGTAAATCCCCCTATTCGCCCAGAGATGTTCTATTAGATTATTCCGCAATGCATGGTGCGCGTCCTGTTTACTTAATCTTCTAAATCTCTGTAGGTGTGTTTGAAATGATGGTGGTGCCCTGTTATTGTAACTTTCTAGCTCTGGTTCTTGCTCTTCACGCGACCAGTTAGTTATGGAATGTCCTTCATCTTCTACAATCATATTATGTAATATAATACATGCATGCATTATATCACCTAATACCGGTAAGTTCGAGGATCTTGCTAGGGATCGTATCATTACCCCTAGCTTTAAGAACACCGAAGGCTCTTTCTGCATCCTTTCTTGCAGACTCTTTACAAGTGTTGCTCATTCTGGATAAATACCATCTGCAAGATAACACCCTGTGGTGTAGTTATGCCCATTCACTGTAAAATTACATTGCGGTGCATTCCCCTCTAAGATTTGATTGAAAATTGGGGATTGATTAAGCACATTGATATCGTTGTTTGATCCAGCTACTCTAAAGAATGCATGCCAAATCCAGAGGTTATGTGATGCAACTGCTTCTAGTATAATGGTGGGATGCCCATGATCACCACGAGTATATTGACATTTCCATGCAGTTGGACAGTTTCTCCAACTCCAATGCATACAATCAATGCTTCCAAGCATTCCAAGAAACTCGTGATAGGCTTCATGTTCAGCTACTACCCGGTCAACGTCATATTGGGTTGGTCTTCTTAAATACCCAAAAATGAATAAATTTCCACGATAGACCTGCAAAACTTTTGTAGACATTCCATAGTAGTACTTTCACCAATGCGTAAGTATTCATCGCATTGGTCAGCTGTTGTGCCATATGCCAATTGACGAATGGCACTTGTGCATTTTTTTGTCTTGGTGATAAACTCTTTCTACCTACAGCATCATATCTTTGTGTAAAATAATTTCAGTGTTCAGATTTACCTGGTTCAGATAAATCTGTGACGATGCGATTAAAAAGACCAATGCGCATCCTGAATCGCCATCTGAAGAAACTCTCATCGTACACCGGCTTCGGAGCAAAGTAATCATTCCACAATCGTGCGTCTCCATCCTTACGACCTCTATCTATCTCTTTGTGCTTCTTACGTTGTCGGGAAGAACTTCCCTCTTCTTCTTGGTCAAGCTCAAACAACCGATTAACAAGCTCTTCGATATCATCGGAAATAAGATTTTGAAATTCTTGTGTGAGTATTTGAGGAATATTCATGGGTATTCTATCATCATTGATGCTCATTTTTAGAATTTGTATAGAAAATGAGTGAAGTGTTGTAGTGATTGTGGTATTTATATAAACAACAAAACTAGCCGTTAGAAAAAAGACAAAAAAACTAACCGTTAGAAAAAAACATTCATTAATTAACTAAAATTACATAAAAATAGATAATTAAACTAAAAAAACATTAAACTAAAATCACAACTTAAACTAAAACCACAACATAAACTGAAACAACAAATTAAACTAAAAAAATTAGTTGCGACGAGGCATTCCATATATTTCTCTTATCTCGTTACACAATTCTTCATGTTCGGCACGTTGGAATGGATCCATATGACTTGTGCCGATGAAAAGGATCTTCTTCTCTTCCAACTCAAAGAATTTATCAATTTTTTATTGAAATGTTGGATGGCTTTCTTCTTTGCCTTTGTCGTCTCGGCCAAGTCTCAACGAGATTTAGTCTCTTTGCTTCGTAAGCAAGTTGTCACACCCTCAAAATCCACGAGCGGAGTTTTACCACGAGGCGTGTGAACAAAGCAGGATCACAGTCAATAGTTACTCAGAACGACACTATATGCCATATTTAAAATAAAATCAACCAAGGTTCGAACTTTAAAACCATGCGGAAGCGTTAAATAAACTAGTAAACCCAAAACAATGAAACATGATTTGAAAATGCGCAAACATACGTGCCCAAGTATTATGCAAAACTAAAACACGATGTTTAAACAATCTTAACCCAAAACAATGTTTCATAACATGCTGCCAAACACCATGATGCTGACCCGTGTGACGTGCCCTAGGCAATAGCAACCTTAACCTGAGAATAGCATACTAACCAAGTCAACACATGGTTGGTGAGTTCAAGAGTTTGCGTTAAGATATAAACCAATCAACAGTTTCCAGAGCATAAGTAGTGTATTGCAATAGATAGCTAGTCTATTAACATGAAAATATTGAACATAGTGATTTCGCGATTGAAGCTGACTGTGATAGTTTGTGCCTCCCGTCACGACTTACCAGGTCGTGACGAATGTATGTTAGGACAAAATTGCACCCGTTTGACCTCGAGTCGCACAGGTGGGGCTCGTCAAACCCAGTAGTACTACCCAAAATTTCCCGCTAGTTAATATTAACAATCCGAAAGTATGATGACTTTCCATGGTAAACAACACTATATTAATATTATACACACTCATATTTAAAAGCGTTTGTGATCAACAGTATGCTATCTCCCCCAAAAGAGATTTTGTAAAAAGCGTGGGGCAAGAACTCACCTGATGCGGGCAAGAATTAACTTAGAGCTTAACTTGAAAGAAAGAGGGGAAAGACAACCTTCAAAGGTCACCTAGAACATATGAGTACATAAGTACGTGTACACAGAATCAATATGAAACCCTAAGTGCTCTACAACCCAAAGAACTCAAGGTTTTAGAAAGACAAGACACATTTGACCCAGTTGACCCGTTTGACCCATTGGTGACATTATAGGTGAATTTACATTCAAACAAGCATAACAGCCTATCACACATGATTAACATACAAACTGATTACATATAACACTTCATTAACCACATGTACTAATTAGATCATCATACCGCCAGATATCATACAAGTCATGCGAATCTCAAACTATTATCATGCTCATAACATCTATAACACAAATAATACACCATACAAGGATCAAATCACGCATCACATGCCATGTGAAGCCACTCACGACTTCACACCCTAAACCCTGCCGATCCTACTAAGTAGGGGCCTCAGATTCGCACGTGTGTATGATGATCATTAACATACCAATTTCCATAGCTCATATCACCCAAAATGTTCATTCTTAATCAACCATCAATCAACAAAAGTCCTAGCTTACCTATATGACTCATACCATGATTTTTCCACAAACAGGCCAAAACAGGTACAAACCAAATCAACATTCATATAACCTAAACAACACATTTACTCACCTTAGAAACCATCCATGAACACACTAGCATGGTCCTAATGTCCCAAACATACCCAAATCATCATATTTAAGAGATTTCACAATTCAAGTTTCCCTTTTGGGAAAGTTCATCCCAAATCCATCAAACACCTAAAACATTCATGAATCCATCAATCACTTACTAATTCAAGTTCATAACAACATCTAGCATGATCAAAACACCAAATCATCATGATTCATCACATTCAACATCAAAAAGTTACTATTTTAAGCAATGTATGAACTACAACGTGCATTCTCGATTTCCCAATGTTCATATCAACAATCTAGCATCTAATTATCTTTATAAACACATCCATAATACCAATTCATGATCAAATCATTGTTTCATGCAAAATAAAGTTACTATTCTTAGTAACCTATGAACAATCCATCAAAATCCAAAGTTTCTTGCATAATCAACGTTAACTAACATGTATCCAACTTAACTAACATAATAACATCAACAATCAACCAACTTCGGCCTCCAAATCATCCAAATCGCACAAAACTCTCGGCTAGAACAAAATACATGAAAGAAACATGAAATTAACCTTAAAATCGAGGAAAGGAACAAGCTTTGATGTTGTTAACTTGTTGTATGCCTTGAAATCGATCCAAATCCGTGAGTTGATGCTTGATCTTGGTCGAGTTTCGCAAGGGAGGAGGGTGGGATGCAATGTCGCGGCCGAATGGGTTATTAGGGTTGGGTTTTTGTCGCAAGGGAGGAGGGTGGGATACAAATTCCTACCACTGGTCACAGCATATCTTTTCACATCAGCTTTAAAAGCATCCCTAGTAGCAAACCTTACTCCAACTCTCCAATTGTAATTCTTCCATCTGGTATGTCCATTCACTGCTGGTACATTGTCTTTGTATTTTTTTCCTCTAATGTCATCATCTTCACTTTCACCAGGAGTGGCAACATCACCCTCAGAATCCTCATAACTACTATAGCCTTCTATATGTGAAGTTCCACCTTCAATATTTTCAAACAAGTTACCCTCTTTTTCCTTTAAACAATCTTCAAGCAGTTTTTTCTGGGCTGCACTCTCTTCCTCAGTAGCCTGTTTAATTGCCTCTTGTGATTGAACCCATTCATCATCTTCTCTATCAGACTCTTGATACCCCCCACTCTTGAGTTGATTCGGAAGTATTGCCAAAGTTGGCATCCGAAACAGAAGTGGTATACTCCCCTATGTTGCTTGTCTTTGTTCTTTTGGAAGCTTGATGACCATACACGTTGGTAGGCGCAGAATACTTTGGAATGTCTTTAACTATCCTCTACACTTGTTCATATGTGAAGGTAGCATTATTACTGTTCGTGCAATCATATTTTGCTTGGGTTATATATTGGTCTTCTGACCAACCACTTTTGTATTGTGATTTGATGCGAACATAAGACGCATTTAAGTGAGCAACCTTTCCTTTGATCATATGCCAGTGACTTCTAAGATTGTCAGCATTTCTTGAAATTTGAGAGTTCCCAGCATTGTAATGTTATTCTATCATCCCTCAATATGCATGTTGGTTTTGACTGTTGGCAATTATTAGGTCTTCAAAAAGAAGATGAAGTGTGATTTGAGAAAAACTCTCAAGTGAATAAAACATATTTATAATAGGTAAACTAACCGTTATGAATAAAACAAAAAAAGTATCCGTTATTAATAAAACAAAAAAACTAGCCGTTATGAAATAAACAAAAAGAAAGTAGTCCTTATGAATAAAACAAAAAAATAGCCGTTATGAAAAAAACAAAAAAAAGTAGACGTTATGAATAAAACAAAAAAGATTTTAAAAAATAAAAAAATAAACTCTAAAAAATTATATTTTTTTATAAATGTAAAAAAAATTAAAAATATTTTATTTAATTAACACAATTTAATTAAAATATTATACTTAAATTATAATTTTAATTAAAAGATTTTAAAACATTTTAATTTAAAATTATTTTTTAATAGTGGGGTCCACCACCACCTCTCCCTCTCCACCGCCCTTGCGGACAGATTACCCACCTCAACCCATCACCCCCCATCGCCGCCCTTCCGGCGGGCGCGGTCCACGTCGGCGACGGGCCGACCACGGGCGCCGCGATGGGGATAGTCTAATGAAAATGGAGAATAGTCATCTTTTTGTAGTTTTCAAATTTAACATTTTTTTATAATTTTAAGTTTAATGAGTTTAGTGGTATTTTTTTCTATTTTTTATTTTCATTCCTCATACTTTAACTAACTAATGGTTGGCCCGCGTGGTATGCCCGTCGGATGTTACCGAGTCTATTTTATAAAAAAAAGCAATATAATGTGATTTGTCTTAAACACTAATTATATTTTATTATTATTATTAGTATTATTATTATAACCATGTGAATATATAATTAATAAAATAATTAACTAAAACAGTAAATATAAAGTATTGTAAATAAGATAATACTTAATAATAATCTCATATGTTTAAATAATGTATTAGTTAGAAGAATTTTATTAAATTAGGCAAACTATGAACTATTATGTAGTGCACTTGTGCCTTACGTAACAACATTTGTCTTAGGCATTATAACTTTGAGGTAAATTACAACCATGCATTCCTCAAACCATTTGTAAAGTAAAATATATTTACACTTTGAACATATTTTATTTTCTAATAATTTTTTTCTGTGATAACTTTTGTTCGTTAATATTTTCCAAGAAACGTAATATGAGGCTTTACTTTAGTTTTTTGTCGATGTTCAGATATGAATTTTTTGAAACAAATATGTTATTCAAAATTGACTATTTTTTTGGTATCATAGGCTACAGTGAGTTCGTTAGCATTGTGCTACCATGACAAACTAAATCGATTATAAGCGAAAAGCACCATTGTCGGTGTTGGTATTGTCAAAACCAGTTTCAAAATTTGTTTTTATGATTTCCGATGAGCTGAGCTAATAACGACCAAACTCCAACCCCCCCCCCCAATGTGAGAACAAAACTCTTGTTGCGTAGCATGATGGGAAGTAGTGCACGATGGGGAGTAGTCGTACTTTATTTTGAATTGATTATTAGATGGAAAAGATAGGCCATAAATTTTTTTCTAACAATAAATTTCTTTTCCTCTAACCTATCGTTACCTTATATTTATAGAAATTTAACTCATATTATTTCTATAAAAGTAATTACCAATGTCCTCTTTTGTCATGATCAATCAGGCTTTAAATACCATGTTGAAAGTTAAATTTAGAAAATCACAAGAAAAAACCTAAAAGAATTATTTGGCTCAAATAAATTATTAAAGAAAAGAGCGGGAGGCAAGATTTAAGAGCAGTTAAGCTTCTAAAGGGTGAGGATGGAAGCGTTTTACCGAACGAACATGACAACACTATGGCAGATGGGAAGGGCTAAGGCTATAGACCCGGACAACATACCCATAGAAGTGTGAAGTTGTTTAGGAGAAGAAGGATTAAGATGGTTAACCATCTTTTTCAACCTTATTTTTAAATCTGGTAAAATATCAGATCAGTGGAGGATTAGTGTAGTTGTTCCCCTCTATGAGAACATCGAAGATGCACAATGTCATGGGAATTAAAGAGGGATTAAGCTAGTCGAACATACTATGAAATTATAGGAGAGAATAACAGACACAAGACTCAGAAGGGAGACACAAGTAATGGTATACTAGTTTGGCTTCATTACAGGCGGTAGGCTAAGGAAGCAATACATATTTTGAGGAGGTTGGCGAAAAAATATAGGGAGAAGAAAAAGAATCTACATATGATGTTTATTAACTTGGAAAAGGAGAATAATAGTGTCCTCACACATGGATTTGGAATAACCTATAGGCCAGAGGGCTACCTAGAAAGTATATTGCACATTATTAGGGATATGTATGGAAGAATTCAAGCAAAAGTGTGTGCGTCTATGAGAGGTACTAAAGCCTTCTCTATAGAGATGGGCCTCCGCTAAGGTTAGGCGTTGAATCCATTTCTATTTGTGGTTGTCTTGGATGAGCTGTCAAGGTCCATGTAGAGGATAAATGTTGCAGTACATGTTTTTGATATTATGCTGATTGTGCGGTTAGAAGATGAAGAGTAGCTTAAGATAGCAAAGGACTAAGGATTAATAACTAAAAAAACAAAGTATCTTCATTGCAATTTTAGTAGAGCAGACGATGACGATGACACCGAGATCACCATTGAAGGCTAAGCGGTGCCACATGCAAGTATTCAAGATCGTATGTACAGGGTGATGGAGAGATAGATAATGACATCACACACACTGTATCCAAGCAGGTTGATGTAGTTGGAGGGCTCCATCAAGGGTGTTGTGTGACAAGGACTTTACGACTCGGTTAAAGGGGTGATTTTATAAGGTCACAGTACGTCCGAGTATGTTATATGAAATAAACTATTGGACTATCAAAAGACTAAAGCACGTAAGGTTGAAGTAGCAGAGATGAGGATTCTGAGGTGGATGTGCCCGACATACAAGGTTAGATTGGATAAAAAAGAACACTTTTAGATGTAAGCTAGTAGCAGCTAGTATAATAGATATATATATTTTTTAACTGGTAGATTAGTGGTTAGTATCACCAAGTTAGTAATATTCGTTCATGTCAAGGTTTGAACCTTGGAGCTCCAAGAGAAGCAAAGCCTCCCCCCTTGACTATTAGGCCAGATAAGATTAAAGATGGAAGATTAAGATGGTTTGGATATATGAAAATGAGATAAAAGATAGTGCCTGTTAGAGCAATAAGGACCCTAAATGTCAAGTGGAAGAGGAGTAAAGGTAGGCTAAAACTGACTTGGGAGAAGAAGATAAGACGGAATTTACTTGACTTACACCTCTCAAAGAACATGATGCGAGATCGAAATGTGTGATTACGTAAGATTAAGGGTAATTGTCACACCCTCAAAATCCACCGGTGGGGTTCTACCGCGAGGCGCGTGACAAACCAGGATCTCAGACACAGTCATATCAAACGACACTATATGTGTTTTCAAAATCAGCGTTTGACCGTAAATTAGAGTAAAAGACAATTATCAATGTAATCAATGCGGAAACGTAAATGTTTGTTAAACCATGAGTTATAAATGCGCAAAAAAAGGAGCTCAATGAAAGTAGTAAATGTATGAACTTGCTTTCAAATGATAAAGATGATGCATGAGCCTCAGATATGCAACCCTAGCCTTAAGCGTGCTAGCGACCTGAGAAGACATGCTAAAGTGTGTCAACTTATATCAGTAAATATGTTTGAGCGTTTTCTTGGTAAAAGTAAAAAATATATACCATAGGTAGTTAGCCTATATATCGAGTTACATAGCGTTTCGAACCGAAACTGACTGTTTGTGAGTTGTTATGCCTTCCGCCATGTCTTATCATAGGATAATGGCAAGTGTCTAGGTCAATTAAACACATGTTCGACCTCCAGTCAGGTTAGCACGACTAAAGCAGGTGGGGTTTGTGAAACGTAGTAGTACTACTCGAAATTACCTCTCTAGCTCGTTATTAACGATTCTAGTGTGTAAGGACTTGCGTGATAATGTTTGCACTACAGTAATAGGCGATATACCAATAATACCAAAACTAGATAAAAATAGTTTATGTTTCTCCCCCAAAAAAGAAAGTAAATAAAAGTGGAACCATGAAGACTCACCTTAGATACGTATGAATACATGAAGTGTAAAAGCTGGAAGCTAATCATTTCCTAAAAAATGTAGGTCCATGAGTATGTGTATATAATGGTCAAGATGAACCCCATTGTATCCAAGCAACGTAATTATTAGTGTGTTCGAGAAATGTTTGATAAGTTTAACTTTTTGACAAAAGTTGACTGCTGTTTACCAAAGTTGACCTGACTGACCTGACGACCCGTTGGTGACTCAAATAAGTAAAAACATGTTTAGTCATGCTCAAATAATGTTTCACATTAAGTTTCATGTCGGCAATCTATTTTCGGAAAGTTTCTATTTTTGGAAAGTATGATATCGTTACACATGTGTAACCCATTTCAAGAATATAAAGCATATCACAACAAACATCTCAAATATACATGTAACACACCCAAAAATAATTCATAACATGTTAACATAACCAAGAAACTTTATCATTCCTAAAGTTTCCTAATTTAAAACATAAGAACACATGGTGCACAACATTCATCCAAATCTCCTAACATGTTCCTATGATCATTTCAACATCAAACACATCACCATAACATGTTCTAAACATATCATATTCATCATATAACACATCGAGTAAAAAATTTTCCATAAATAGTTAGCATGTTCATACGAAGCGTTTTTCACCATTAGATTATTCCCAATCCATTCTTATGCCCTACACATCATATAACAATTATCACATCTCATCACATATGCATAAATAATCATCTATAAACTAACTTACCCAAAAATTTTCCTATAATGGAAAGTACTAGAAAACTAAGCCAAAATCAAAAGTTCAAAACATGAATTTCATCCACTAGCATCAACTAACATCCTAGAACCATCAATTCAATCTAATTTCATCAAAATCATATGATTTCTATAAAATCCCCAAATTAAAGTTTCCTTAATAAGTAAGTGTAAGGTTATATTAGAAGGTTGATGCAACCAAAGAAGCCAAAACAACCAAGGTGCTTCCTGCATGCATGCACTGATCTACAAGGTAGAAGTTGCTTCGGAAGTTTTACACTCATCACAGAAATTATTCTAAGTGTAAAATATTCGAAGCCAAAGTCCAAATCTCCCAAAGCCAAAGATGAATTCTTCCAAAGCTTCAGGGACAAAGTCTTCCGAAGCCAAATGTTATGAAGACTGATTTCTTCCGAAGACAGAGAGGACATGCTTTCTCTAATCTACTTTTTCATAAAGCTGACTTACTTTCCGCTGCAACTCTGAAGGCTCACCAACTTATACAAGTTGGTGAAAAGGTCCATGCTTTTGTAAATTGTAGATTATGGTCTTGGGTCTATAACTTCCTACTTTGTACCTGCTATCCTTTTTATAATATAAAAGGATGTGAGCTATGGCATGGCATAGTCACTAGTCAAAAGGCAATCTGTCTTTTGACTCTACATTGATCTTGTTGTCTAGATTAGTGTTTCTAGCTGGCTTTCAAAGTATTGATGGCTGTAGGATGTAGTATAAAGTATCTCAGGTCCTTGTATTTCTTTTTATGCTTTGTAAAACTTGTAATAGAACTTAAGAGCAATATACAACATCCTTGAAAACCATATTAGTCTGTTCTTATTCTTAGTTCTATCTCAGTTACTTGTGTTCTTGGTATCATTTACATAAACCCGGATCCCCATTTGATGTGTTAAGTGTTCTAAAACTCTCCTCATTGTGAGACTGCTTGTATTGACCATCCTTTTAACCGGTCCTGCAATTGGTATCAGAGCTTTTAGGTTCTTGATTATAAGATCTCACCATCTTAAATCCCTCCAGTTTTACAAAATACTTATCATCTCAAATGGAAGCTATCACAAAGGCTGATATAGAAACCGGTAATATGACAAAGTCTCCACTGATCACTCTTGATGATTGATACTTGGTGCCAAAGAATGGAAGGCTTCATCAAGTCTCAAGACTTCAGAATGTGGGGATCTGTTGTCCATGGACCTCATGTACCATCCACCTCTTCGGCTGCTGCTGGTGATGGTATGATACTAAAGGAAATGGTTGATTATTCTGATGAAGACTGGAGAAGATTGACATAGATCAGAAGGCCATGACCTCCCTCTAAACTACTCTTCCAAACTCTATCTACAGAGGCTTCAAGAAATGCAAGACTGCCAAGCAACTATGGGATGCACTGAAGCTGATGTATGAGGGGTCAAATAAAGCAAAAATAAAACAAGAAGGACCTCTTGAAGAGGCAGTTTGAGAACTTCACCTTCAAAACAGTGAATCCATGACTCAACAATACTTCGGGTATGTTGAGATTGTGGATACTCTAATGGATGTTGGAGTAACTCTTGAGAACAGGGACATTGTGAGGATGTTCATGTCCTCTCTTTCTAGATAATGGACATACTATTTTGTGGTCATTAAGAGGACTGAGAACCTCAAGACTCTTACTCTCACTGAGTTGTATGGTATCCTCAGTGGCTACTAGATGGAGATGAACATGCAAAATCCATCTAGTAACTCCAACAATCAGCAGAGTTCAGCCCTTTATGTGGTTGAAAGGGATTGCAGAGAACCACAGCATCATCTCATCTGCTGCCCTAACAACTCACAAAAGGGTCCTTTCATTACCTTCCCGGAGACACCAAGAGAGAGCTAGATCCAAGGAAGCCCATTTTAAGAGACAAGCTCTTCACAAGCCTTTGTGTCTACTGATGAAAGCACAGACAACTTTCTCTTTACCCTTGAAGACCTGGATGTAACTATCTAGATGATCTGGAGTACATGGAAATAGTCCAGATGGCTCTTTTCACTTACAGAGCCATGAAGTTTTACAAGGGGACAGGGAGGAAGTTTCCTAGCAATGCAACCAGTGGAAAGTTTGGGCTAGACAAAAGCAAAGTGAAGTGTCACAACTGTAACCAAATGGGAACTTTGTTAGAGAGTGCAAGGCACCAAAGAGAAATGGTTGCCAAGCACAAACCAAACCAAACTACACTGATGGAGCTCTGCTCCCCAGAATGAGAAGCCCAAGTAGCAAGCTGCAGTTGCTGTTGAAGAAGAAGGCTTTGACTGGAGCTTTCAGGTTGAGGATGCATCTCCAAACCAAGCACTAATGGTAGATCATGAAGAAGCGAAGGTATTGGAACATCTTTGTACACCTGAATGTATTGCTAAAGTTAACTGATATAGGTCCTATAACTTAGAGATGAGAACTGATCTTGAGTCCTTAAAAATTTTAAAAGCTGATTTAAAAAGTGCTAAATATGATTACAAAATAGAAGACTTCAAGTTGTCTTCGGAAGAAATTTATGTCTTCAAGTCAAATAACTACTTATAAGAAATTTACCTTCGGAAGAAATCCTGAGATATCTTCCGCAGCTTAAATATGCTTCTAAGTACTTACATGTATTTGAAGGAAAATTTTCTTCCGAAAGCAAATTTCAAGTTGTCTTCAGAAGAAAGTTATGTCTTCAAGTCAAATAACTACTTATAAGAAATTTACCTTCGGAAGAAATTCTGAGATATCTTCCAAAGCTTAAATATACTTCTAAGTACTTACATGTATTTGAAGGACAATTTTCTTCCAACAGCAATTAAGTCTCGGAAGATTTTGAGAAAGCCATTTCAACTCTTAAGCATGAACAAACCAACTACATGATCTCCATGACATGAGAATATATTAAGAGAGTCTGAGGGATCCTGACCAGATGATGAAGAAAGGTATGGTCTTGATCCTAATAAGGACTGTCAACATGTAAATAACTTCTTTGTTTTGGTAGCATCAGCCTAGGGGGAGTTTGTAAGGTTATATTAGAAGGCTGATGGAACCAAAGAATCTAAACCAACCAAGGTGCTTCTTGCATGCATGCACTAATGTACAAGGTAGAAGTTGCTTTGGAAGGTTTACACTTATCACAAAAATTATTCTAAGTATAAAATATTCCGAAGCCAAAGTCCAAATCTTCCGAAGCCAAAGATGAAGTCTTCCGAAGCTTCAGAGACAAAGTCTTCCGAAGCCAAATGTTGTGAAGACTGATTCTTTCGAAGATAGAGAGGACATGCTTTCTCTAAACTACTTTTTCATAAAGCTGACTTACTTTCCGCTGCAACTCTGAAGACTCACCAACTTATACAAGTTGGTGAAAAGGTCCATGCTTTTGTAAACTGTAGATTATGGTCTTGGGTCTATAACTTCCTACTTTGTACCTGTTATCCTTTTTATAATATAAAAGAATGTGAGCTATGGCATGTCATAGTCACTAGTCAAAAGGCAATCTGTCTTTTGACTCTACATTGATCTTGTTATCTAGATTAGTGTTTCCAGCTGGCTTTCAAAGTATTGACGGTTGTAGAATGTAATATAAAGTATCTCAGGTCTTTGTATTTCTTTTTATGCTTTGTAACACTTTAATAGAACTAGAGAGCAATATACAGCATCTTTGAAAACCATATTAGTCTGTTCTTGTTCTTAGTTCTGTCTCAGTTACTTGTGTTCTTAGTATCATTTACACAAACCCGGTTCCCCATTTGATCTTTTAAGTGTTCTAAAACTCTCCTCATTATGAGACTGATTGTATTGACCATCCCTTTAACCGGTTCTGTAGTAAGCCTTGGGTTTTGATCAAAACAACACAATTTCACCAATACCAATCCGTACAAACATCATTATATTGAATACTAACACATAATCCATTATCAATTTCAAATTTTGACTTGTTTGGATCATCTAGGGTTCATGTTCATCATGAAGATCAAAGAACATGAAATAAAACATAAAACTTACTTGAAATGCTTAGATGGTGATCCCTAGTAAGCGTTTGATGCAAGAAACGTTGAAAAATCACCACCAATATGCAAGAACAAGATCAAAGAAGGTGTGCTTTGTGTGTGTGTTTGATTTGTTGTGAAAAATCTAAAGGGAAAGGGGAAGGGGATGGCCAAATAGTGATCAGGGTTGGGGTTGGGTTTTATACCTTTTTTAACAAGAAAGACCCCCGTCTTTTATAAAAATCGTTTTAACGCTACGCGATTGAACTTTTTCTACACCGAAACCTCCAAATGCTCATATAATATCAAACAAACATTAATAACATAAAATAATATTTATTTTTCTAGTTCAAATGCATATTTATAAGAATTAGGCATTAAAAGCTGAAAATGCGTGAAAACGCATAAGTGCTAGAAAATTCCCAATTTTCACAACCAAGCTACACATTTAATAACATAATCATATAACACATAATTTCACACCAATTATGATTGTTTGAAAACTATTTTGACATGTCACCAACGTTCAAGGACAGACGTGTGTGTGATCCGGCAATTCTCCGAATTACCGTTACATGAAAGGTTCGTGAATGTTTGTCCAATAAATTATGTATTTAAGTAAACAATATTAAATGCATGAATGTATAATCGGTAAACCATGATTGCGATGATCAGAAAGTGACCTGAAAATGTCAGGTGTCACAGTAATGATGTCTAGAGAAAGGTGTTGATGTATCTTATATGGGTCTTAGCTAGTATGGTACTTGATTTATTATTGTTACTTGCTTGGTGCCACTTTTTGTTTCAATTGTATCATTGCATTTCGTTGTCTATTATTATGTTTCTAGTTGTCAGTGGTATAATGCTTGATTATTAATTCTTGTATACTGCATGTATTTGTTTTCTACTACTGGTGTGTGCTTCAGGTTTATATTGTATGTTGCTTGCTCTACTGAACATGATATTCCCTTTGTATTGGGTGATGGATTATATGAATTGCTTTGGAGTCGGTGGTCTAGTTGAAAACAACTCGTTTATCTTATGGGATAAAGGTAAGGTTTGTCTACATCTCATCCTAAGACTTCGTAGTAGCCTTGCTATGAATGAGAGCAACTAGATATGTTTATGATTATGATTATGGTTAATTAAATTATCAAAGTAACCATTAAAAAGTAATCCAATCACTCCATCAATAAGAAAATATCACATCTGCTAGATTTTTTTGGAAAATCTCGTTGTGCATATGATAGCCCGATAGAAAATGGGAAAAGCTCGCCATTAAAGAAAACACAATATCGTTGAAATTCTGCCACCTAAACGAAAAAGTATTAGGAAAATGTCGCCAGTCATATTTTAAAAAGTACTAGAGGGTAACCCGCACATTGCAGCGGAGTGAATAATTTATAAGTCTATACTTATTATATTTCACTTAATTTATCAATTATTTTATTTTATGATTTAAATCTCTTATACAGCTTATGATTATTATCATATGTTAGAGCTAGCATATTGTCACAAAACTAATTAGCATTAACAAGAATAGTTGAATGACTTAATTTTTAAGTAAACATAAGTGTTGAACATGATTAAAGTTTAACGAATATTTGTAAAAAATTCACATTCAACATAGTATAGGTTGAATTGATTTGATACAATAATAAAAAGATTTGTTATAACTTTAGATATTAAATATAGATATATTAATAGAAAACCATGTGGTACATTTACTTGAAGCAGAATGAGAGTATAATAGAAAGATTTCTTATAATATTAAAAAGTAAAGCTTGCAATCCTTTATATATTATATATAAAATTATTGCAAAATTATAATCTTGTCTTAAAGAGATGTTTTATAGATAATAATAAATAATAGATGATAGAGATATAGATTATTATTATCATCATTATTATAAAAGTATTTAGTAATTATATAGTTACATATTCAAATAGAATAATACTTATTCGTAAATTTTATTATGATTATTATTATTATTATTATTATTATTATTATTATTATTATTATTATTATTATTATTATTACTATTATATTATCACTATCACTATCACTATCACTATCACTATCACTATCACTATCACTATCACTACTATTATTATTATTATTATTATTATTATTATTATTATTATTATTATTATTATTATTATTACTATTATTATAAAAATATTTAGTTAAGTATTCAAATAAGGCAATACTTATTTACAAATTTATATGTTAATTTAAAGTATTAAAAATTATATAATATTTAATGTAGTGAATTAAATAATCTTACAATATTAAATAATGTATTAATCAATGTATTAATTACAAGAAGTTTATTAATAAGGGGTAAAATAAGAATGGTTGCATTGAACACTTGTACCCTAAAGTTTTGCTTTATATAGTAGTACAGTGGACACCCGCGCTTCGCCGCGGTTTGATTTTAAATGTATATGTGAACATTGTAATGATAGTTTTTGGGATTATATGATTTTAGTAAGTTCAATGATATAAGCGCTCAGATTCTTATGGATATCTACAAATGCTTTAGTGATTCGTTATTATATCGTCATGATACAATTATTGAACATATGATATTTAATAAGTCGTTGATATCAAGTAAAACAAATACGTTAAAAGTATTTGAATAAAAACTATCAAAAAATATAGAATATTATATCATAATTAATGATATGTTATTATTAGATTATTACAGAGATAATAACATAATAAAAACAAAGCATTAAATTTTAACATAATATTGTTGTTGTTGTTGTTAACATTTTAATAAAAATAATCATTACTACTAATATTATTATTATATTTTTATTATTATATTTTTAGACATATTAAATAATATGTCATTTACTAAAAAATTTAGTCATAAATACTAAAGTTATCGACTACCCAAAATACTCTTAGAAAATATAACTATCAGTTATTATAAATATTAGTTGTATACTTAATTATTTAAATAGTATTTAATAAATTTAAATATCCTTTTTAAGTATTAAAAATAATATAATATTAAATGTATTGAACCAATGATTCTTAGCCCAACTGTTTAAGGTGAAATATCCATAATATGTAAATATTAAGAGGTCATGTGTTCAAGTCTCACTCTGAGTAAAATGGTTAAAGGTGAGCTAGGGGGTTTTCTCAGCAACGGGTTTTCTCTTGAGGGGTTGGGGGTGCGATCCTGACTGGGAAACGAGTAGGTGGACCCGATTAAGATAACATCTATTCTCCGAAGCAGGGTCGCACATTTGCCATTCAAAAAAATATATTGAATTAAATAATATCATATTATTAAATAATATATTAATAATGTGTATTAAATAGTGTATTAATTAAAAAAAATTATTAAATAAGGGTAAAAATAAAACTACACTTGTAATTTATGTTTAAAATATTATATTAAACGTTTTATAATTTAAATAAAATTATTATCTTATCCTGCTCAAATCTCCCGTATAGTAGTATAGATGAACAAATTCCTGCCTACCATATTAACATATCGCCTGCCACATTAAAAAAATTAATAAAGAACGGCTACAAAACAAAAAATTATTAAAAAACTTGTAATAAAATATTACCTGCTATATTCAAAACATCGCCTTCCATATCTTTCCAAATTTAAAGAAATGGAAATAGAAAAAAAAATATTAATTAAAAATCAATTTAATAGTAAAAATTCAGAAAAGTCAGTCGTAAAATTAAATAACAAAAATATTGGAAAATATTTTAAATTTTAAAAGGAAACTTTAAAAATAGTAATGAAACCATAAAAATATTTTCCTACTCTAATAAAAGGGTATCTAGGAGTGACACATGTCAAAATATTCCTCCTCACCAATTATTTCCCGTTTCTCTCTCCTATTTAATAATCACATTAATTACTAATAATATTATTTATTTTTTAGATTAAAATAGTTTTTTAATAAATTAAGAAATTTTACTAATTTTAATTCTAAGGAAATAATTTTCTATAAAATTATAAACTTTTTTAGAACATCAAACTTTTTTAAAAATACAAAATATTTTATAATTGGTGTTTTTAAAAATTAAAATTTTTCTAAACAAAAAATAATTAAAATTGAGATTTATAATAAGAAAGTTTTAAGTATGACATTTTTTAAAACGTTTGTTCTGAAATAAAAATTTTATTTTATTTATTATAAGCAAGATTTCAATCATATCTTATTTTAGAATATCGATTTATAATTAATAAATTTTCATTCTATTTTATATTTTTTTTGGGTTTACTAAAGCTAGTTTATAAATAAATTAGAATGTATATTGTGAGTTATAAATTCATTTTAGACTAATGCATAATTAACTAAAAATAAAATCATAAAAATGAACATTAATTTAAGGATTTTGATCTATAAAACTATAGAAAAATGACGAGATATAAACTTTTTATAGCACTTTTTACATAAACCAAAAATGACGAATATTGAAAAAGTCTAAAAAACTTATATATATATATATATATATATATATATATATATATATATATATATATATATATATATACTTTTTACAATAACTATGTACTAAAAATACATAGATTTTTTTTAAAATACATAAAAAATGGCGAGATTTATAAAAAATACATAATTTAAATTTAAATCATGTCCTATATATAAAACTATAAATAATTTTAAGGTATTTATAAAAAGTTTTAATTTAAAACTATTGTTTATTTTAACCGAGCGAAATCTTCCCCAAAATATCGCTTACGTGGCAAGATCTGATGTGGTTAAAGGATGTATTTTCGTATTCTTGAAGGTTAATGGCCATTTTGACATCCTCTGTTGGTTAAATGGTCATTTCAGTAATTTTGTTAAAGAATGAAGATAATAACAAGAGGAGATATACCATAAAAAAGTAGAATTATTAAAAAAATACAAATCTTAATTTATTTATTATTTATGTTTTAATTATTATCTATTTATTTCCTTTTGGGTGAGAGGGTGGTTTTCTCTTATTTTCAAAATTTCTTAAGGCTTTGTGGTTACTTACAAAGCGTACATTACATGTTCTTGTGATAAAATATGAATGACTTAAAGACAGACTTATTGAAATCTGTCAAGTTGATCGACAGACGATTTAACTTTTACTTACTCATGTAGTTTCAATTAGGGTGTATATGACGTCTCCAACATACGACCACAATATAATAGATGTTCTTATGTAATCTATACAAATTTCACATACATATGTGTACAATTCAGGCAATAAATACTTACGGTGATTAAAAAACCTCTTGAAGAAATTTAGTAATTTCAAAATTTCTCAAGTCACTTGGTGATCGGGGCTGTTCAAAATCGGATATCCGAAAATTTTGGATAGTGAATTTCATTATCCCAATTTGAATCTCGGATATACAAAATTTCGGATTCGGATATCCGAATTCAAAAAAACATATGTATTTTTTTGAATAATTTTTATAACAATTTATTATTTTTTATTTAAAATGTTTTTGAATATCCGAAGTTTTTATGAAAATATCTGAAATACCCGAAATATCATAAATTTTTAATAAACTTTTATTATTTAATAATTTTTAGAAGAAAATTTTGGACAATTCGGATATCCGAATATCCGCAAATCCTCAAAAATACTATCCGAATCCGAAATTTTGAAAATCTAAAATTCGGATATCCGAAATTTCAGATATTTCGGATTCAGATTTTTGAATATTTCGGATTTGATTTCGGATACGGATATTTTTTAATACCTCTATTGGGGTGATGGTAACTTTGTGGTTACATACAAAACGTACATTACATGTTGTCCTTGTGATAAAATTTGAATGATTGAAAGTAGGGATGCAAATGAACCGAACGAACACGAACAAAGTCTTGTTCGTGTTCGTTCGTTAAGAAATTAATTTGTTCATGAACACTTACCAAACGAGATTCTTTGTTCGTGTTCGTTCATTAAGAAAATGAACACGTTCATGAAATGTTCACGAACACTTACCGAACGCAAATGAACACAAACAAAAGCAAACGAACACAAACAACTATTCATGAACATGACGAACATAAAGAATCACATGAACACAAACGAATATAGATGATAATAGATTTATTTTAGAATAAAATTTACATTTTTATTACAAACAATACACAAAATCAATCAAAAATAAATAAGTACTTAACATAGATATCAACAAATACTTGATGTACTAGTCATAAGAATAACTGACACGAAAATTAAGAATATAAACAAACACATTAACGAACGCATTATCGCACGTTCAAGAACGGACTTTAACGAACATAAACGAACACATTATCAAACGTTCACGAACATAAATGAACGAACGTGGCTTGTGTTCATGTTCGTTCGTTTAACTAAACGAACAAAATTTTCTTGTTCGTGTAACGAACATAAACGAACTTTCCGCCGAACGGTTCACGAACTGTTCGTTGAACGTTCAATTCGTTCGCAGCGCTAACCGAAAGGCTTCCTATTGAAATCTTTCAAGTTGATCGACGTACGATTAAACTTTTACTTACGTAATTTCAATTAGGGTGTATATGACGTGTCCAACATATGACCACAATATAATAGATATTCGTATGTAATCTATACAATTTACACACATATATATACAATATAATTCGGGCAATAAATACTTACGGTGATTAAAAAACTTCATGAAAAAATTTAGGAGAAGATCCAACACATAGTTACCTTGTGATTATTACAACTCTAGGTGGACCCAAAAAAAAGTTTCGTGGATGGAAATTTTTAAAGGTTGTTTGGCTATTGTCATAATAATTTTTTTTGGTCCGGTTTCGGATGGATTGAACCGGATCTGGTTTAGTGACAGAAAACTTCGTTAAGATGATTCCCAAACTCGTATATTTGCATATACATCTCAAGAACCATATTGAATTAGTTATACTTATAAAAGTGGTGTTTCGTGATGTTTGAACCAATCATACTCATAAAAATGACAATGTGTAGTGACAAAACGTCAGTTGGTCTCTAATACAGATGATGCTCAACAAGTTTAAGAATAATGTTGGCAAGCAAATTATATAATATTTGATCGCTCATATCTTGAAACGAATATAAATATCGTTTGTTTTATTGTCAAAAACATCTATTTTGATATAAATTATTTATTTTTTCTTCCTAATAACTTCTTGATTATTTGAAGGTTAACATACTAAAAATTTACTTTGTTACAGACTCAGGTTAGTGAAAAAATATGGTTTGCTAGACTATGGAAGGGTCACCGGACCCTCCAGATTCCATTATAGTTCTACACATGACAATATGTTTGAGACAATTTTGTTTTTCTTTTTTTTCAATTTTAAAAGTTCAAGGGGATGGTCAGTATTTTCACGTATATATATCACCGAAAACTTTTTTTTTTTGTTAGGGTGGGTGGCCGCCCCCTTCTCATGAAAATGATGATTTTGGTAACATTAAGAGTGGATTCAAAGTGTGAGGTGATTAGGGTGATATCAGATTATCAAGGACCCTAAAATTAGTGAGTAATTCTTTATATTCAGGTTGAATATCATCATCCATGATCAAATGACCCGAAAATAATGTTCAGGGTTATAAAAGATGAAAATCAGGTTTTAGCTGCAATTTAACGATATGCATGGTGGTATAAATGATTATGAACTAGTTGTAAATGTTTTTGACCGAATTTATGGGTTGATCATGGATGGAATTATTTTGCATGTCAAGAAACCATGCATTTTAGAGGCCCTCAGGGTAAGTTATGGTCGACCGACCGTAGCCTTCCAAGACACAACATTCTCGTGCATTGATGTCACAACCCTCGCTAGCGGCGGAATCGCAAAGGAGGTGACATGATCGGATATCTTGAATACATAATACTCAAGGAAACTAAAATTCATTCATGTATTTAAAATAAACTTAGGCAACAAAGTATTAGAGTATATGTGTTTGAAGATTTAGACATATGAGCCTAGCATCCTAAGCTTATACAAAATAATTTTCGGTTGTGCCCTATTCGTGCCATAATTAAGTGAAGTCCAAAATGCTAACCTTGATTGTTTCCTGTAAAACATGTTAAAATAGGTCAACAATAACGTTGGTGAGCTTTGAGTGAAGTCCAAAATGCTAACCTTGGTTGTTTCCTATAAAACATGTTAAAAATAGGTCAACAATAATATTGGTAAGCTTGTAGATTTTGAGATTCAATATATAGTTGTAAAGTAAGTAGTCAATTATGAATCAAAAACTCATTATGTAAAGTAACCATAACACAAGTAAGGAGAATTGCATTTATGAGCCCACAACTAAGCATACGATCGCATGTCTCGTCCGATACTTATTCAAGTACGAGAAAAAGTCTAATAGTCTGCGAGGTAATAAACATTCAATGTAGTTGATTGTGGTTTTGTGCGTTCTAATCAGTATAGAGAATAAGGATTTTCAGTCCTGATAGTACTATCCATATATTCTAGTGTCTCTATCCAACAGTTAATTGGTTGCGTTGTGAAAATAAAAAATTTATTATGTGACAATGATAAGGTAAACTCATGCAATATTCAAGTAACGACATATCCTATAACGCAATGATTCAAATGTTGTTCTTGTTGTAAGCGTGTCTCTCCCTTAAAAACATTTAAAAAGGAAAAGGAGCTACGAGAACTCACTATTATTGTTGAATGGTTACCAATTCTTTTGTCCAACGAGAGATGATTGCTAAACCGAAAAGGTCCCTACATATATATGCATAAGGTTTGCTATTAAGGATTGTGATTTAAGGTACAAATTGTTTAAGCTAAGCTTTCAAGTCCGTCTAACATTTTTGAGTGATGTAACATTCTAAATACTAATTTTATCAATTTTTACAAAATCATTAACCCACTTTTCCATATGCTACACGACTTGGTCTATTTACCTTAAATTTGAGTTTTATGCCACCATTTACGATGAACGTTATGAGAACCAAAGAAGTTAAATATGAGTTCTAATTTAATAAATATATAAAAGCTAGGGCTTTGTAGTTTCTCTAGGGGTTTTAAAATAATATCGTAAGTAGTAAAAATCAATGCAGCTATAGTTCAGACAGTCCAACATAGTTTTAGACTCAAGAAACATTCGTTTGACTAAGTTATGACTCTACAAAGTGGGTCTATATCTTTTGTATTGAATTTATCCTTTTCGTGATTTTGAGAGAAAACGAAATATCGAATTGCAAATTGTTTTTGATCGATAGTTTGGTCTTAATTGAAACTCATGTGGCCTGGTTATAACATAATATAACTAGAGTAAGGGTCATACCAAACGTGTGTGCAAGATCAGGGAATGAGGAGGACTTAGAGCTCGAATCTCAACCGATTGCGAGATGCTTCCTGTCCGGGCGATCAGCAACAAAACGGAGCAGCTAGGGGATGTTCTTGGAGATGTATTTAAGTGTGTTTTTTGGTGAGTTTGTGTGAAGGATGTTTACTGTTCATATCAAAATGCATTCAATAGTGCTCACAAAGAAGTTTAAACACTTTGCTTAGTACCTCAAAGGTGAGATTTGTTAAAACTGATCATTTAGTCCGACAGTAGTATGCGATGATATTGGCGTGAA
Source organism: Flaveria sonorensis (assembly GCA_025506505.1). NCBI lineage: Eukaryota > Viridiplantae > Streptophyta > Magnoliopsida > Asterales > Asteraceae > Flaveria > Flaveria sonorensis. Next base: position 36,190,099 of record CM046439.1, on the reverse strand, counting down.
ACTTGGCTAACATGATCGTGTCAACCCTAGACACACTGGTGTCAATCCAAAAGTTAAACTGTTCAGGTTTAACTCATTTGTTAAGTTTTAGATAATCTCTATATAGGTTGATGGTGTAACTTAGCGTTTTCAGGTTCGTCTACGTGATAGAGTTAATAAGTCAGAAGGATTTTATGTGCTAGTTAACAATTGCTAAGTCAAGTTCTATGACTCTTTTATACTATTTTAGGGTAGAATGTGGTATATGTGAAAATATTGTTGAAAGTACGTTTACAATTGAAACATTGTTTTCGCACAAATTTTTGTTGCCTTTGTTTAACACTGTTCTATAGTAAAAAGGGAATTATGCCCAAACTTGTTATGGTAGAAAGTAAAATGATTTAATGCCTAATACATTACCCGAGTAAATGTTAGGACTTGTAATCTAAATTTGCTTCATATTGTCATATGCTAGACCTTTATGTATTCCTAGTTCAGAAATTTATAAATTCTTGGAGTGTATTATTTTTTATGGTTTACGTTTCATGTGTTTGGTTCAATGTTTTTACGTTTATTTTTCATTTAGTTTTTTTTTTTTCGTTTTTATTCTTTTCTAATACGAACTTTTCTGGTGTTGATGGTCGCTAACGTGTGTGGCATTTGTGCTATTTGATGTGGATTTATGCCCTCACGCAACGCGGAAGGCTTACTACTAGTTTATTCTAATAACCATTTCATTTAAAGTTATCGTGTTTTCTTCTATTGTTACTTTTGATATTAAAATTTTATAGAAAGTTCATCAATAGTTAACGAAAGGAACAAAAATAAGTAAATAATACAATTTTTTTTTTTTGTGCCACTTTTTGTGGGGTCGATATTTTACAATTCTTTTACTTTTTTGTGCCACTTTCACGTATGAGTAGGAGTCTGAGAGAGTACACGAAATAGCTTATGTTTTGTTTTTTATAAAACATTAATGCTTAATTAAATAATATATACAAAAAAAAAATTTTAATTGAGCACAAATCTAACAGAACTTGTAATAATTTTTCCACTCATATATGGTGGTTAATGCAAAAATGTTGCATCTCTTCTCTTGAGATAAAATTTGAATATTCGTCTTTTATCTTGGTTTTTGGCAGCTTATGAGGGTTGAACACCAATTTTGCACAAAATATGAACAAACCTCACAAGTTTAACTTCGATAAATTCACAGAATTTCCATCATTATCATCACAGCATAGTTCGCAAGCTTCGTAACAAGGCAATTTTTTCAACGAGTGTTGTATGTTCTTCTCCAGCCAATCCAATCGTCTTTCAAAACTGAGCACTGCAGCATGCATACTCCTGACATCGAGTTGAGCCACTCGTGCACAAGAACGAAGTAGAATGTAATAATCTGCGTGTGCAGCATAAACATACGCGCCGCTCCCTTTTTTCCTTGTGTAGTGTAAGTAATCATGTCTTTTGACTCTTTTCCTGGGAGGGATGTAACAAAATTTGTTCTCTTCCATGTTTGATTTCATACGCCTTATTTCTCTCTCTTTGTGGGACTCCTTAGGGTCGAGGGTAATTTGGACATTCTCATCTTTAGGTTTCTTGGTCTTGGTTGTTTTGCTTTGTAAATGGTCTCCAGGCCTCTTGTGGGGACTACTCGGGCTCGGAGAACATAACTCGGATGGTTTATTATCCTACAATGAATCGTCAAAAAGAGTCAAATTAATGTAAGGTTATGTACTCCATCACAAATTCTATATACAAATCCTTGCTAAATTTTATCATGAAGGATTCTAAAACATATGAGTTTTGGTATATACGTATGCATGTCCCTGTGTAGGGGTGTGTTTGATGCATATTAAATTCAAGTAAAGAATAGTGAGAAGTGAGAGCCACACAACACCACACACACACACACACACACACACACACACACACATATATATATATATATATATAAAATATAATAAATACAAAGGTGTACCTCTTTCTTCTGATAAAAATTCCAAAGGTTCTCTATTATCAGATCTTCCTCTTGATCCTCAAATGAAAGTTCCACACCAGCAAAAACCACATCTTTACAATATTCAAGATATTTCTCCAAATCTTTACCATGATCTACCAAACACAAACCACACAATATGTTAGACTATGCTAAAAATATAAACCAACACCACATTGATGAATAAACAAGTTGACAGAATGTAAGGCAAATCATAGGCTTTATATATCAGCATTTAGCAAGAGAATTCGTAACATCTTACCACTTGTATCAATGAGCTCATTGTATTTCGATTGAAGTGAAACTAAAATATCTGTAGCATCCAAGTGGGATCGTTCGGGTTGCTTATTAGAAGGCTCTGCAGTAGAATCATCTATATCTGATTTGCTGCTGCATGACGGTGACAGCTCAGCAGCATTGTTTACTTTTAACCTATTACCATCTTTTCTTTTAACGGCTGAGGACAAAGACATTTCCCACTTCCCAAAACCATGGATATTGTAAAGAATCCTAATTGAAACTATAAGTATAGACAATATAAAAGCACGTGTAGGAAGTCTGAACTCGTTTGCAGATAACCACAGCTCGGGGGGCATAGACCACTCATAGATTCGGCATGCATGAGGGAGAATAATATTAACCGGAAGAGATAATTGTTTAAGATAACGGGAAGCAATTGCATAAAAGTTGACTGGTGGTAATTCTAATCCTATTGATTGAGCAATAGAAGCTGCTAATGACTCAAGTTTTTGTGTTGAAATAGATTGTGTAGGTCTAAACATACGTCTTGAACTTAGGGGACATGCCTTAGAAGGGGGTCCAATTTGTTTATCGATTTCAACAAAAGCAGCAAAATAGGGAAGTTTTCCTTCAAGTGTCCACTTTATTATATCTGTTGACAAGATTGGCTCCCTTGCCAAATGGCACGCCAAAAAGGAAATTACTAGAGAGTAAGATAAAGGTATTGTATGGCTCACTGATTGGTACCATATCATTACAGATCGTTTACCAAGTAAATTATGAGGCTCGGTTTTATGTTCAGCACTAACCCCAACACCTTCTGTTACCCCTGAGATGAAATAAACGTATGTTGGTTAGTTAAAGAGAGTTAAAAATCACTGGAAATGAAAAGTTTAGTCTCCAAATAATACTTAATACTTAATAAAAGTTTAACTGGTGAAAAACTCTTTTGGGATTTAGTCGGCGAGAAGATTGAGCAAGCTAAAATTTGACATATGAATACTTCATCATATGCCAGTGCAATTGGCTAAATTTCTATCTTAAGATAACAGAATATCAAAAACAGGTTTAGGTTTACTTAAACTCAAAGAGGCTCAATGAGCTTGACATTTACAGGAACACAATTAAACAGTTTCTGGGTGCTTAATAAAACAGCTAGCCACATCTTTCCCTTTTTTAAGTTATAGAAAAGCGTATATTTACCTTGCACTTGAGATTCTGACTCATTAATAGCCTCATCAGCCCAATCATCAGAGAAAAGCTTAGTTGATGCCATAAATCTTAACCACACAGGCTCGATCATGCCAACAATTATAGGACACACATTAAACTTCTCAACCAAAGCCTTGACCTGCAATTCAATCATTATCTGAACTCCCATCACATACCTCATCCTAATTTCTGAATAATAATCTTCATAACTCAATGTTCTATGCCCTGTCCCAAAATCAGTGGGTACATTAGGACCCACCCCGTCACCTGCTTCAGCATCATCATCCTCTTGGGTCCTTAGAGATTCCCAAAATTGTGAAGGAGGTTGGGATTGGGAGAGTGGCTCAGGTTTAACAACAGCTATTCGCCTTTGAACAATACCCCCGACATTCTCATTGGTCAAAAGCATATCATCATTATCAACAGCAGTGTCCCTAATTCCATCAGCTTGAGCCCCACATCGTTGGCAGTAAAAAAAACCATCAGAACCATCATCCAACCCCACATACCCACAAGCTTGGCATTCTAGACCCGATCCATTAGCCATCTATAAAGAGACAGCATCATATAATTAAGAAAAAACTTAAACTATTCACATAACATGACAAAAAAAGGTTTTGAATATTACCATAACTATAATTCAAAATGTGAAATGAAACAAAACAAGGCATGATCACAATGCGATTAAAGTAATAGATACAAGATATTTGTATATGATCATGTTAAAGTTACAAATACGTATTAACAGGCGCATGCATTGCTTCATGATGTAAAGATATATATGTGTTTGTGATTTCTCGTCTATTGACAAAGATCAATTTATAACTAGTTTCAAAATTTACTTCTTATAAAAATTGCATGACAAGTAAGATGGATGTAAAATATTATATGCATAGATAACCCTTATTGCTAAAATCCCAGGTGCACACTTTTCATGTGCGCGTTTGTAAGGCCATCAAAAAAAAAAATATTAATGTGTACAGATTTTGCATGTTAATTTTACACTTTGCTTGGATGCAACAGAGCTTACTTTACTAACTGATTCTCACAGAGCTTTGAGTTGTTTGGAATTGGAGGCTTTATACTGTCTGGATTAAAAACTATACATTCCTAGCATTAATATTTTTGTGGTTCCTTACCACTATGACCTATTAACCATGTTTATAAGGTATGCAGGTGCAATTCCATGATGCAGCAAATTGGCCATTGCCATCATAACAGCAAATTATTTTAGTGGGCGGCAGAAGATCTAGCGTTGATGTTATATAACCAATTATAGATATAAACGTTTAGGAACAAGTGAGCTTTTGGTTTGCAAAGGATTTATCTTTGGGGACACTGTAACTGCTACTTAATATTGCTGACAAGCGTTTATAATACCATTATAACTCGCCCAACAAAGCAACTGATGTTGGCTAAGATTTAACATCAACTCTTCATACAAACAATGAACAAAGAAAAAAAGTAAAAATTAGTTATCATATCATAATCCTTACAATACACCAAGGAACAACCATCAATGGTAGCATGACTAATCATATTCAAGATTATCAACTAAATATGACGGTTGAGGGAGAAGTTGCGTTCCTGGAGAAAAGTTGGACTGCAAAACCCTTTGGAGTTTGTACTAACCAAAGAAGCAAACAAGTGAACAACAAATACTGAAATTTATATGTACACAACCCATAGCTCAATGAGACAAGATACTAAAGAAATATTTTCTTTTATCATAATTCCATATCCACTGCAATCTTCCTATATTCAAACCAGCGGCGGACCCACAAAATTTCATTCTGGTAACAATTTTTTGGTTTCCGTATGTCTAACAAGGACTTTTCATTGGGTCAAGACACAAAAACTCTTTTCAAGATTGGGTTGGTCACCACAAACTTGAAGTTAAAACCTAATCCATTTCACTCTTTTGCTCTAGTGGGCATAACTTCTTCAAAAACTCTTAGACATATCTAACTTAATCAATCCTTAAATCATCAAATGAAAATATAAGAGGTCAATTAAGCTACCTATCATCAAATATAAGCCTGGCAAAATGGGCGGGTCGGGTCGGGCGGGTGTCAGGTCAGGACGGGTTCGGGTCAATGTAGGTTCGGGTCAGAACGGGTTCAGGTCAAAAACGGGTCAGCATGGGTTCGGGTCAGAATGGGTTGGGTCAACGTGTCAAATCAAAAAATTACAAATTATTCCAATTTTACTAGGGATCTCACACAACAATTATGCATGATACTTAATTACTTATATGTACTTGATAGAAACAACAATGATCGCTTCTTTATTCTCTTTAACAGTACACATATAAGAGAATACATGTACAACAATAGATTTTCTTCGGTGACAACTTCCCTTGAATTCAATTTCAAGTTCTATTTTATAATTTGTACTTCATAATAAGTAGTATAAAAATTAACCTCAACATGAAATCGATTTTGCTGAATAAACCTTAACTGTTTTACCTGCAACATAAGCGAAGTTTAACTCAACATGGATTAGCAACATCAGATGCCTTATGTTAACTTGAATTCCAAATTCAATTTAATATTTATGACGAACTTATTAACATACAATCTATTAACATGTATACCCTACGACCAACAACCATAAGACCACAAATTCGTAAAAAAAACTCAACCTCTGATGCAATATTTATATATTACTTCATTGATACATAACCATATAGAAATACTTCAATTTAATAAAAAGAAGCCTTTGGTCTATTTTCATATTAGAGACTTGACAAAATTCATATACTAATTCTTGATACTTACTGAATCATATAGAAATACTTCAATCTGAAACATAGAGAATGTCCATTAACCTGAGTGCATTCATTGATTTTCATACCAAATCAAAATCAAGAGGAAGGTTTGAAATAAATTACCAGTCATTGGCAAAACGACCTAGCTATTTGTCTCTATAATCTTATTCTTGATAGCACCGGTGATCTATCAGCGAATGAATGCCCGTGATTGCCAGCGATTGTTTGTCTTTGATTGTGTAGGGTTTCGAAAGCTCACCGAGTAACTGGAGATCTGCCGACTTGGCGAATGCAAGCCTTTCTAGGGTTTCGAAAGTCGCCGGAGATGTGTCGGAATTCGGAGATTTGATGGTCCGGTCAGTGGCGAAACCAGGAATATTTTTCTAGGGGGTCATTATTTTTCGATGATTTGATTTGTAACGAAACAATATAAAATTTTTCAGTTGTCTGTTCGGGTCGGAATACCCAATTTTCTAAATACCCAAATGACAAATCAATCAACAAGTTAACTACATTCTAGTTTTATTAACACCTAATTTTCACTTGGTTTCACTTGTTTTGATTATAATCCACATATGGCAAGATACTATTAAAGTATTGATCATTAAGAAAAGCACAAACAATGTTTTAGGGTTTAATTCTAAATGAACTAAGAACTAATATAATGGAATACCCAATTTAATAAACAAATGAACTACATCCTAGATTCTTAAATACCCAAATGACAAATCAACCAACAAGTTAACTACATTATAGTTTTATTGACATCTAATTTTCACTTGGTTACACTTGTTTTGATTATAATCCTCATTGTTAAAGTATTGATCGCTAAGAAAAGCACAAACAAGGTTCTAGGGTTTAAATCTAGATACTAAACACAAATCTAGATAGTAAACTCAATCAAACAAAATAACAAAAACTAAACCCACAAATCTAGATACTAAACTCAATGAGAAGAGGTGTAAATAAACAAAGAAAGTTAGAAGCTAACCTCGAAAGAGAAGTGAAAATCGCAACAGATCTGCAGATGGACGATCGATGGGTGGGGAGAGTTGTGAGTTAGGGTTAAGTGAGCAGCACTGCAGCAGATGGACGATCGACGTGAGGCGTTGCTCGTGTGCAACAACAGTCGGCAGATCAACGATTGATGTGGAGGGTTGTGACTTGTGAATTAGGGTTAAAATGTTTATATTTAAGGCTAAAAAGATAATTTTAGCTACTAAAATGGACAGGCCCGGCCCGTGTAAGGGTCGAACTCGAGACCTAAGGAGTGAGCTAAGAAGAAACTTAATAATATTTAGGGGGTTCACCTCCTGAAAAACTATATGTTCACTCAATTATTTGGTATTATACGGTTCTTTACCCGCTCAAAAACAATGGGGTCACTTGATCTCGTTCCCGTAGCTTTCCGCGCCTGGGTCCGATGGTTTTGAGATGTGAAAAAACTAAGAACCGAGAGTCTGAGAACTTGAGAAGTTAGAATGATGGTCCGGTGATTTGAGGAATTGAGAGTGACCCGCTTTTCTTGATTTTGCCCATCCTGACCCGCAGTGTATTTATATTTACAATTTTATGTCCCATCCCACCCCATGAACAATTATTTAAGCCCACTTTGACCCATGTTATTGTTAAAAGTACCCATGAGGATCCAAAATCATAATAACGAGCTTGTTTTGCCAGACCTAATCAAATAATAGTTTGAGTTCTAACAAAATAGCAAACAAATTAACGATGCAAAAAGAAAACATAAAGGAAACTTTAAATTTACCTTCAGCCCTTCACCACACGATCAGAACTTGCTTTTTCAAAGAACCCTAATACTAAAGAAAAACCATAATTAATAATGATTAATCAATCCCAAAAACAGGCAGAATGGTAAACAATTGAGTTCCATCATGAATTTGGATGTATAGTTCTACAATATTATTCCGAAGCAATTCCCATAGTTCGGTTTTTCATTACAACCTTTGATTGTATTCTCGTATTTATGAATTGGGATTTATAATTGATTGACAAAATTATAAAATGTGATATTAAAGAACTTACTAAAGCAGAGGATGGTTGAGGAAACTTTGACGTATTGATAGACAGACGATTCGCAACAACGGTGGATGGTGGCACAACACGACGGCGTGAAAAGACACCCAACCCTAAGATTACATGACAGTTTTTTTTTATAAAATTACAAAATCTATGTAATATAATATAAAGTCGTAATTTAATAATTTTTTTTCACTGTTATTTATCTCTACTTTTTAATTAAATATTTTTTTTCATATATTTATCATTATTTTTTCTCTTTCATCCACTCACAAACACTTTTAAAAATATTAAAAAATATTATAGTGGTTGCACCGTGTTTTCCCAAATATGTGGAAACACGGTACAACCCTCATAAATTTTCTCTCTCTTTCATTCACAATCATCCCTTATAATATAGGTCACCCTCTCACATAAAAATAAAAAACGGGTTGTGAATGCTCTTATACACCGCTTATTAGTTTTATTTTTTTTGTTTTGGTTCTTTGTTTTTTGTTTGATTTAACGGCTTTAGGACCACCCCTAATATCCAAACGAATTATCTCGAGACAGGGTGTTAACCATCCGTAATGATTTTGATATTACAGATGTGACTCTCCTAGAAACGTAATGAAAAAGGAAACTTATCACTATGACAAATCTTCTTGAGTCAGGTTTGAGGCTGAAACATAAAAAAACAGTGTTGTTAGTGTTTTTAATGAGTTTCTTTATTTTCTCGTTTTACTTTTTTACTTTTTGTTTGTTTGTGGCTTTCCTTTTTAACTTTGTTTTAAGTTCAATATTTTAACTTGTTTTTATACGTTCTTAGTCTTGTGCACTCTTTTATTTTTTAGTTTCTTTATATATCATGTTTATTTGTTTTTTATTTAACTTTAATATTTATTTTTATAAAAACATAATGTTCTTATATTTATAACTAGTAGGTGAACCCGCGCGTTTATGGCGGGAGTGTTGAATGTGTTTTAACGACTTGTACATTAGTATTTATCTTGTGTTTCTAATAACCCTATATTAAAAAGTATATTAAAATAAGCATGTTCCAACAATATATTTGTATTTTTAAAAACGATACTTACAAATCAACAAATAAAAAAACGTTTTATTAGAATTATACATCCAAATAGTTATTTAAATTGCACTCTCATTCTAATGCTAACATTTAGTAGTATGAACAATAATTTCTTTATATTGTACTAGAGTGGTAAAATGACGGGTTGGATTGGGTTGGTTGTTGGGTCAGGATGGGTCATTTAAAAAAAAAAGGTTAGCATGGGTTTAGGTCAATAAGGATTTAGGTCATGATAAATTCGGGTCAGTATGGGTAATCTTAAATACCAACAAGTGAACTAAAAATAATAAACGATCACCCTAGCATGTCATAAAAGTTCTACAGCTTATAGACTAGTTTCAAGCCCGAATCAAATTCCATAATCAACAATTTGTATTCTTGTGATGCGTTAGTTCAATTAAGATCATTGAGGATAACAATTGCACAAATAAGTTGAGTTATTAAGTTACGGTTTTAAATTTTAATGAACACAAGCATGCCTTCCAACCAAGTTATGATTTTGTAAATAATCTTTTGTTATTTTAAAATAGTTATAACATCACCAGCATTGGACTTTTATGTTTAACATAAAACTTGTGGGTGATGTTGAAATTCAGTAAACACGCTATACATTCTGTGTGTCAAAGAATATCTTTGAATGGTAGTTTGAAGGAGAATCCATAAGCCTTCGGAATACCCATTCAAACCACCTTCTATTATGTTAATGTTTCTTCTATTGCTTTTATTTCTTGTTTTAAATAATTTACCTTGCAAAACTACTGTGTTTACTCATCGTATTGTATTACTCAGTGTCATTAAAATCTGTTAACTTAATCATCCCTAATAAAACAAGAAAGAAGTCAAACACGTTTAACATTAAACTAGAAAAGATTCAATTGCATTTGATTTAAAAGTGAAAAGAAGATGAATAAACATGCTCTAACCAATTAGAGTTGCAAGCTAATTTCAAGTAAGCATGGCCTAAATATAAACATTGAAATAATTATCACACAACTAAGACTTGTAAGTCTCTGTTTTGAAAAGCTGAATGAAATCAACGAACCAAAATCTACAATTTCAAACAGGAACATTGAACTTTTAAAGAAACAGTAGGGTAGAAGAAGAGCATTAAACATTAAAATGATGCAAGAGGTTCATTATATGGTCTTATAGTTGAAGCATCAAAATATAAAGAAACAATAAAATAGTTTGCTTACAATGCTCAATTGAGGTTTCTGACCAACGTAATTTCAGTTTTGTATATAAAAACCTTTAGATTATGTTTTATATCTTATTTATGTCTCTTAAAAGGATAAATGATATACGGATGCTCAAGAGAATCTGATTATTGAGCGGAACACGATATCTAAAGATCAAGCTTTATTCTCTTCCATATTTCGTATGTATTTTCCTTTCTAATGCCCCTAGTTATAGGCTAATTATTAGGCTCTATTTTGTATATATTGAGCCGTGTATCACTGTTTGGTCGATGAATCAACCATAACGAATTTTGTTATGGTATCAGAGCGGTCTAATTAAGATCCTTCAATTAAAAAACCTAAAAACACAAGATGGCCGGCGATAAGTCGGAGACTAACAAAGACGATGGAGCAGTCGTTTCCGATCACAACTCACCATATTATATCCATGCCTCGGATTATCCGAGGCAAATGCAAGTAAACGAAGCCTTGATAGATGGAAACTACGTGGATTGGTCTAAACCAAAGGCTGCACCTGTTGAAGGTGATGGTGATGTGATACCGAATCTTACGAGCGAACAATACCAACAGTTTTTAAGTTTCTTAGGAAGACAAGAAAACACCAACAAGGAAGACACGTCACCCGTGGCAAACATGGCAGGTAATGTTAATTGTGAGGATAAATGGGTAATCGATTCGGGCGCTACCCATAAAGACACTCTTCTTAAAAATAAAACCAAGAGGAATGGTGAGTTGCCTGTTATTATTCCAAATGGTGATTTAATAGCAGTGGAAGGAAGTGGTGATTGCATGTTATCTAATGGCATGATGATCAAAGAAGTTTTGTATGTCCCAAACTTTAAATACAACTTATTATCTTTAGCAAGTTGTCTAAAGATCTCCAATGTGCAGTGACATTTTTCCCTGAATTTTGTGCTATGCAGGACTTGCATCCGAAGGCCTTGATTGGAACGGGTAGATAAGACAAGGGTCTATACAAGATGGGGATGAGCCATGACAATCTCCATCAACACATGGCACAAAAGGCTAGGTCATGCTTCAGACTCTAAGCTTTCTAATATTTATTTTCTTAAGGATGTTTCCTTAAAATCCAAAGATAGTTTTTTTGTGATTCTTGTTTAAAGGCTAAACACACAAGATTGCCATTTCCTGTTAGTACTTTAAAACCAACAGTTGTTTTGAATTGATACATTATGATGTTTGGGGAAAGTATCACACACCTTGATTTGTCGCATGCACGTTATTTTTTAACAATTGTTGACGCTTTAGTCGAGCCATGTGGGGTTTTCTCCTTAAGCACAAATATGAAGTTGGAACTTTTTGTTGAATTTCACAAAATGGTGAGAACACAATTTGATAAAAATATTAAAAGAATAAGATGTGACAATGGAGGGGAGTATATCTCGAATTAGATGACTGAATTTTATGCTCGAGAAGGAAATAGCAGAAACAACATGTCCACATACACCACAACAAAATGGTGTTGTGGAACGTAAGCATCGACACTTACTAGAAACCGCTCGAGCATTGAAGTTTAAAACAAGGTTACCCACTAAATTTTGGGGCGAGTGTGTTCTCACCGCCGTCATTAACCGCTTACCTTCATGAGTCATTGATAACCAAACCCCCTATGAAATATTATACAACCAAAAACCAGACTATGACTCGATGAGAATTTTTGGATGCCTTACATATTATAGTAGTACAGAAACAGGAGGTGACAAGTTTGAAACGAGGGGAAGACTGGGCATTTTTGTTGGATATCCTCGTGGTACAAAAGGGTACAAAGTCTATGATGCTGAGCACAACAAGATTGTTGTATCAAGAGATGTAAGGTTCATTGAAGGAATCTTTCCCTTTTCTACTCTTAATCAAACAAAAGAGAAAAATGAAGATTTATTTTGCCTTTCCCAACACTTGGGATGAAGATCAGATTAAGCAACGTAGGCCCAGTGAACCGGAGCCCAATGAGGACCAAACAACATACCAAAAATGCCCAACTCAAGAAAATATTTTAGGAGAAGACTTGCAACCAACAAATTATAATCACAATTATAATGCTACGACCGAAAATGAGCAGGTTGAGATCACTACTCAACAAAGTGAACCCATCAGGGAGAAAGGGAACAGAACTCGATCGAGATTGCTTGATAATTGTATTGTCTACCTTCCCCCATCTATAGACCCCGAGCAGCCTTTGACGGTACATCCTTAACTAACTTCATTGCTTATGAAAAATTTTCTGACTCGTATAAAGCTTTTCTAATGGCCATTGATTTAAACAATGAGCCGACACATTTTAATGAAGCTGTGCAAAATGAAAAGTGGAGAGAAGCAATGAAGAAAGAGATCCAGGCATTGGAAGAAAATGGAACTTGGACACTTGAAAAGTTACCTGAAGGGAAACGAGCCATCGACTCAAAATGGGTATAAAAATTAAATACAAGCCTAATGGGGATGCTGAGAGATACAAGGCACGACTAGTTACAAAGGTTTTTATTCAAATGAAAGGAGTGGATTTTCATGACACCTTTGCTCCGGTAGCTAAACTTGTGACCATTAGAACTCTACTTGCTGTGGCAGTGAAGAAAGATTGGCATGTTCACTAGTTAGACGTCAACAACGCGTTCTTGCATGGTGACTTAAATGAGAAAGTGTACATGAAAATACCTCAAGGTTTTGGAAAACAAGGAGACTCAAGGGTATGCAAGCTAAGAAAATCTCTTTACGGGCTCAAGCAAGCATCAAAAAACTGGTACCAAAAGTTTACTATTTCATTATTGAGTTTTGGCTTTAAACAAGCACGTGCTGATCATTCCCTATTCACTTGGAAGAAAAACGGTGGTTTTGTGGCAGCCCTTATTTACGTGGACGATGTCATCATAGTAGGTGATGATATGGGCAAAATAAAAGAAACCAAGGATTTCCTTCACAAGCAATTTAGCATTAAAGATCTTGGACCACTAAAGTGTTTCCTTGGAATTGAAGTGGCTCGCATGAAAGATGGATTAGTATTGAGTCAACGGAAATATACGTTAGATATCTTAAAAGACTCGGGAATGACAGGATGCCGACCAAGCTCTTTTCCAATGGAGCAAAACTTGAAATTGGACAAAGATGAAGATGGATTATTCACCGATCCAAACCAGTATCGAAGACTTGTGGGAAGGCTTCTATACCTTCAAGCAACAAGACCCGACATCACTTATGCAGTGAACATGTTGAGTCGGTTTGTTAGTAACCCGAAACAAAGCCATATGGAAGCTGCTAATCGAGTGTTGCGCTATCTGAAAGCAACCCCAGGTCAAGGTATTCTTTTGTCGAAGGAGGGAAGCAATAATCTTACTGCCTACTGTGATTCGGATTAGCTTGGGTGCCCGTTTACACGAAGATCACGAAGTGGCTACTTGTTGCTTTTAGGAGGGGCTCTGGTATCTTGGAAATCAAAAAAAACAATCGGCCGTTTCCAGATCATCAGCTGAGGCAGAATACCGAGCTATGGCTACAACTGTTAGTGAGATTTTGTGGATGAGGTGGCTCTTGAAAGAGCTTGAGATGCCCCCTACAACACCAATCCAACTATTCTGTGAGAATCAGGCAGCATGTCACATAGCTAACAATCCAGTTTTCCATGAGCGAACTAAACACGTAAAGATGGATTGTTACTTTGTTAGAAAACGAGTTGAATCCCAAGAAATACAACCCATGCACGTAGGGAAAAACTCCAAATTGCCGACCTCTTCACTAAGCCATTGGGTACGCATTCGTTACTCGACAAGTTGAGCATTCGGAACCTTCACGCTCCAACTTGAGGGGGAGTAAAGATCAAGCTTTATTATCTTCCATATTTACGTATATATTTTCTTTTCTAATGCCCCTAATTATAAGCTAATTATTAGGCTCTATTTTGTATATATTGAGCCGTGTATCACTGTTTGGTTGATGAATCAACCATAACGAATTTCGTTAGATATCAGTAATAAGTTAATTTGAACCCTTGATATGAGAAATGTTGTTGCAGACTACATTTTCGCATTGCTTATAGATTAAAAAAAGGCTATTTTTTGTTAAAATGATCTACAAGTAAAGCTTTTGAAATAATTAGAGAGCACTTTGGATGAACATAAATTACCTATTGAACGTGAATTGAATTGTCATCTACTTCTTCCTCGATGAGCTCTTTAGTTATTGCATTCACACCCAGCCCCTCCATAGAAGACCATTGTATTCGCATGCTGATCAATCGTGGTTTCCTTTGTATTCTCATCGGATGCATTCTATGAGCTGATCAATCGTGGTTTCCTTTGATCACTTTTTGTCACAACCTGAAAAGGACGAGCCACAAGTCTTACATCTATGATCTCTTTTTTTTACATTTAATTTCAATATTTAAATGATTACAACCATTTTTTATCATGTTTAAAGACCAATTAAATATTAATTAACTAAACATGATTATCATATTTGATCACAATTGAAGCTCTTCTCATGTCTAAACTTTTATGGGTGTCATCATGTTTTATTTTCTACACGTCTATCAACTTAATTTATAGATTTCTCAAAGAAAAGTTGGGTCGTGTCATCGAAATTTAGTGAATAGTAAAATGATGGCTTGCTTGATAATTTGGTGTCACCTTCATCAATTAATGTAGCAATGTCGCTTGTTTCATTGTCCTCTTGATCTTCGTATACAGCAGTGTTGCTTATATGCAAGTAATATTGATTTTACGAGGTAATATGTTATTATTGTGTCCATTCGTATTTTGTATAGTTATAATAAGAACCTGCCATTGCTAGGAACTGTTCTTGATACGAGACAAATTTTAATTACACTAAAATTAGGAAGGCAGAACTTTGCCTATGGTAAGAACGAGTACCCATAAGACTGGGCGTAGTGGTGCCCCTAGGTGCGCGATGTGGACAAAATTGGGGCGTTAGCCATTACGCCCTAGTAGAGAGGAAAGAATGTGACTCTTAGATCATTACAATGGTCTATTATAGCCCTTTTGTGGGATGCATATAATGTAATAGTCACATGAATGTGACATATGTATTGCCTATGTGTAAAGGTAATAGTATTTTGATAGGAGTGTAAGTATGTTTTAGCAAATGGAATAGATTGTTTTAAGAAGGACCTTTGTGAGTAATAGATCATTAGGAGATCTTGAGATAAACATCTTTCACGGAATATCGTTTTGTGCAAGCAAACATTATCTGGCTCGTTTTAATGATGCATTCCGTAGAAGTTAGTGGTTGTTAGTAGCCATGGAAAAGACAATATGTAAGCGACATTGGCAGAGCTATCATCAAGCTTACTTTTGGCATTATTAGACTCGGATGCATTTCGTTTTTTAGAACAACATTTGTAACTCAACGCTTATGTAGTTAAAATTCCCTTTTAATATCTTTGTATGTTTTGTGCTTTGTGTAAGTCTGATTAGTCATACGTCCCTAGGTGTAATATCTAAAAATAGGAGTTGCGACCATGCCAAGAGAGGGGTTCAACCATGCCATATGAAACCAAGTCAAGACATGGCCATGCCTAAAGCATGTTTGTGCTTACCTTTATGCAACCACGTCATACAAAATCATGACCAAGCCTTAAAATGAGGTGTGATCGTGTATTAAGTGAGGCTTGGCATGACCATGTCTTGTATGTCACACAATCATGCTTAGGAAGGCGTGTGGTCATGTTATTAGCCACCTTAGACCCTTTATAAATAGGATGTTATGGTTCATTTAAAGATCATATGATTTCTCATTCTCTCTCCCTCCTCTCTCTATATAAGCTTAATTGGTGACAAGGAACTACCTAGCAGAAGAAGACATAGAACTTGAGGAGTAGCTGAGTTATTATAAGTTTAAATGATTTTAATATAACAAATAGTTTAGAACCCAGGTACTGATCATAACTAAGACAATCTTAGTAACGTAAATAAGGTATTAGCAACGTAAAATAGTAAAAAAAAAGTTAAGGGGTGCTTTCAACTCAAGAATTACAGACACAATATATAGTGCAAGGCTAAGAACCTAGAAAAGTGTGAGTTAATAATATTTGTATACACATCAATTCATTTGATGAAGTTTTGAATTATGATTGCATGTATCGTCACGCCTCGATTTTAGCACACTCTGGATCGTGATCGATTAGTTTTATTCATTTGTTTTGTGATTTTAGAATCATATACACAACATAATAGTTTATATTTGAAATATTTCTTGCAAAACGTGTAACACTGGAGTTACATCAAAACTTCAAAATATTATATATATTCTAAAGAACGAGATTTACAAACCCTTTTCATATTTACAAGGAAATCCGGAAAGCAAATTACTCAAAATTTACCTAAGAGGCAGATAGCTCAAAAATTACGTAGCCACGGTGTAATATGCACCTAGAGAGTTAAATTCTTTTCAACAAACACTTGGCTAATATGTTTAACTCATTCAGGTTATGCAGGCCAAGGGACTTAAGTAGTCGTAATCCTTTGGTCCCTAACCCTGACTAACATATATTAGACATGCTTACATGAAAAAGCTTTTGAAAACAGAATATTAATAAAAGTTGGTGAATACATTTAATAGATTGTAAAACAGTTCAAAGCATGAACAACATTTAGAACTTTAAATCATAATTTCATAGACAAATTATACATTTAGTAGTGACCTCAACTGTGATGTTCACCATCCATATATGCTAGTCTCATTGTCCAATTAGAAACATTAGTTTCAATTCGAGTCATTGTTTTTAATAGAATCTGAACCATCCCATGTATGAGATTTCACTCATCTTTGAGATATAAATTTGGCCAACCTATATACATAGTTCTAATCCAAGTGTTCCTTAATCATGAAATACATGTTATGATTTAAATGATCCATCATGTCATTTATGTTATTTTTGTAAATTCAAGATAATACTAGTTTGTCTATAAAATGCTTAAATGTATTCACCTTGTTAAGAGTAAATGAGTCTGTTAAGGTCCTAGCAACAAGAATAAAGTTCCTAACCAAGTAGAACTTTGACTTAAGGTTATGGTTTTCTCATTTTTATCTTCGGTTATTCGTTTTTGGTGTCAATTCTTTGTGTAGAGCCTCGGGAGTAGCCAAGGATTGATCTGAATTAAAGAGAGGGGTTAGAATTAAGAGAAATTAGAGAGAGATTTGGTTTTATGTGCTAAAATAAGCATAGCCGAGTCTCTTTATATAAGGGTGATCTAGGGGTCGATGTGCCCCACAACGCAACTCTGATGTAGGCAACATCCTCCTAATTCCCTACATGGATGACGTGTGTCACCAACTCACCGCCCTCAAGCCCTTTTTTATGATGCACCAACATCGTGTGTCTGATGCAGTCCACGTCATAACCACGTCTCAAAACTGACCCTTAGTCATCATCCACTTGTTGTTCCTCGATTCCCTGTGATCATTCAGGTGTTGTTCGACCTAAAGTTGCTTAGTGTAGTCATTGTGCCTACATCTATTCTTCGATGCCACCCTCGTCTTCTTTTCACTTGATGCACCTCTCGCAACACTGAAGCGGGCCACATCAGGCCTTGATATGAAAAAAAATTAAGTTTCTTTTATTTAGGAAAAAATAGGGGTTGTTACATGTATGAACATGTAAATTGTATACATTGATATAACGATACTGGCATATTCATCATGAGTGGCCTAGGGTCTCAGTAGTTATGTGTAAGACTAAGATAGGAGCCATAGCCTCCTTATATTAGATTGCGCATTGCATCTACAACCATAAAACATAAAACCAAGACATGGTAATCATTGGCGGAGCATCATAGGGGCCCGGGGGGCCGCCGCCCCCCTATTTTTTTCGCCAATAGTGTTAAATTTTAGTTCGATAGTATAAATTTTAGTCCCGGTAGTGTAAACTTTTGTATAAATATCGAGTTCGCCCCCCCAAAAAAAAATTAATTTTGTTCCCGCCCACCTACGGAAGAGTTCAAGCTCCGCCACTGATGGTAATGTCTAAAGTTAAAAATGTTCATATTATGTGAATGAGTTTACACATTCAAAAAGGGCATGTGACTTGGTGTGACTCGTATTAGTTTTTAAAGTTCTCAAAAAGTAGATTTCTCAAGATAACTCTCCCCCCCACACACATATACATACATATATATATATATATATATATATATATATATATATACATATACACATATATATATACATACATATATATATATATACATATATACATACATATATACATATATACATATATACATACATATATACATATATACATATATACATACATATATATATATACATATATATATATATGGAGGGATCCCTAAAAAAACCATATTATAATTAAAAACTATGAAAACCAAGGGTTACGTATATATAAGTACGTTTTACAAAGTGTACAACTAAGAGTTGCGTACATGTAAGGGTTATGTATATGTAAGTATGTGTTACAAAGTGTACAACTAGGAGTTACGTACATGTAACTCATATAAGCTACGTATATGTAAGTCTTTTCATAATCATCGTCATTCCTTCGAGTTTAAATTAAAAATATATAATGACCTCAAAAAATAAGGTTAAAGTTTACTCAAATATACTTTAAACAATTAAAAAATTAAATTAATTATAAATTATGTGATTGGGTAGTGGTGGTTTTTATGGTTTTTAATTATAAATATTCTTTTCAGTTGATCCCTCTCCTATATATATATATATACACACACACACACACACACACACACACATATATATATATATATATATATATATATATATATATATATATATATATATACATACATACATATATCCACACACACAAGTAAAGATAAAAATATACCACTTGAATATAAATCCCATTAAAATGACTCATA
This sequence comes from Flaveria sonorensis, assembly GCA_025506505.1. Classification (NCBI taxonomy): domain Eukaryota; kingdom Viridiplantae; phylum Streptophyta; class Magnoliopsida; order Asterales; family Asteraceae; genus Flaveria; species Flaveria sonorensis. Next base: position 36,170,724 of record CM046439.1, on the reverse strand, counting down.
ACTAAATTCATTCTTCCCTGTTTCAAATTCAGTTGAGCAGCCATTTGGTTTCTTCCATCAAGAGTGATGATAAAGTATTTAAACACTTTCTTTCCAAACAAATCGTTTTTTTGACGATCATCAACTTTAGGGTATTCGGATATATGAATCCACCCTTTAGCCAAAGCTTCCTTCTCATTTTCATACCAAGACGAGTTATTTGCTCAGATCATCGAGTTACCTTTCGATTGAGCTTTTGCTGTGGGGGAGGGGGTGGCGACTTCAACACGAATGTTTTCATCCTCACTTTCATATAGTTGTAGATTATCACATGCTTTGTTATCTTCTGCGACATGTTTTTATTCTTCTTCTTGGTGGGGTGGGTTTTGAAAGGCATTTGGGATGTTTTGGTAAAATGCAAATTGTGTTGGTTCGTTGAGTACGAAATGATCTGGTGCTATGTGTGTTGGCATGTTTTGGTTAGTATGTTGGTAGTATGAAGAGGGTGGCGTTTGATACCTGAGCATTGTAGGAGGCGGTTGTGACATTTCATACGGGTTGTGAAACCAATCGGTTATATGCGATGGGTTAGATGGTTGGGTTGAAGGGATTGGTTCACTCAAACCCGCACACACCTTCGGTCTAAATTTGTTGTTGATTTAAGCCCAGGATTTGGTGGATTTTTTGTGTTCTTTCATAATGTATAAATGTATAGAAATAAGTAGAAGAGATATTTGAGTTTGGAATAAGGAAATTTGTGCTATTTGATTTATATTTATAGTGAAAATTTTTATTATTTTCAAAAGAGCCGTTTAATGGGGACCCTATCACACCCTGGCTAAAGCGTAACACCGAGGCTTGATGAAATTGAATCATAACACAATAACAAAGAGTACTAAAAAAATTACTTATTAAAACTGAATAGTTGATTACATCTAATTCTAAAAACAAATAAACCAACAAGTAAATAGGTCTTCATTTTATTCAAAGTGTAACTAGGTCCAACTAAATCTTATCCCTAAAATCTAGCGTGAGCAAAACAACAAACTTAGTTTCTATCACATGAAAACATACTAAAAAATGTCAACTAAAATGATGGTGAGAACATAGGTTTATAACTATATATATATAGTAGATAACAATATACAAACCAACAATCAATTTTCCAAATACAAGTAAGTAAATTATTATACATAAGTCCACAACCAACCCTATGACCGAATGCCCTTCCGTCTAACCCCCTGACACGTCAAACTAATAGTATGTTTCGAAAAAACTTTTTGATTCCTTTTGAGAAGACATGAACGATCGGTATAGGGTCGATAGGAAAATCATGCTCGCTAAGATAAGTGTATAGTTTGGAATAACATATTCAATTGTGATGGGTTTTCCAAACGAGAACGATTTTGACAGAAAGACATTAAGAATGACTATTAGCTTTATGAGAATTGGATAATGAGTTTTACTATTTTGGAAAAACAAAAATCAAGAATAAGATGATTCAAAATTACAATGAGTTGTTCCGAGTGTAAACCTTCGGTCCGCAAAACCAAAGCAAATACGTTGACTTATCAAAGTATCATATCAACCACAACCTTAATGAAGACATGCGTACCTATAAAAGGACACTCACCCCAAGGGTTCCCAGGTAAGGTAACCGGATCCATCGGTTGATTTGGATTTATATGAATACCTTGCCTAGACCGAAGACCCCGAGATACAGACATCCAACTCTTCCAGCATTGCATGTGTTCAGTTATTGGAATTTTATACATTTATCATTATATATTTTTTTTTCTCCTCCACTCATAACCATTTTCAAAAATATTAAAAGATTTATGAGGGTTAAAACAGTGTTTCCTCAAATTCACAGATGAATGGTAATATTTTCTTTTTACTCTACTTACAACAATTCTATATAATATAAAAATTCCACTCACAAAATTATAGGAAATAATGCAATATAGTTATACATAATAGAGAGAGCATTATAGTTATACACAATTACATACAAAGGTCGGTGGCATGTGCCATCGGCTAGAAACCCCGCTCAAGTTTCTTTATTGACATTTTTTACTCTTGAACGTTTTCTATAACTTTGGAAAATGTCTCTTCAACCCACTTGAGTTTCTAAAACATTGAGTTTACCTTTTGTACATTTTTACGTCAAAGAACTAATTTTTACGTTTATATTTTTATGTACTTGTCGGTATAAATTCGAGTTCATTTACGTTTTGACATAAATATTGTTTGGACACGAATTGGGTCAAATAGAAACGCTTTCATGCTAATTGCTACGTACGCTTTAGGTTGGTATACCCTTTGACGTATATTTTATTTGAAAACGAGTGAGATCAAACATAATATGTTTTCATTCGGTGATATAAAATTCAAGTAACTCTACATTTCAACAACAATTTATTTCGGAAACAAGTCTAAACAACTATAGTTTCTACTTTATCAAGCCACGTATGATGCCACCGCAACACACGGATGTATTTAGTAGTTTAGCTTAGAGCTTATCGTGTTTGTAAAACAAAAATTGTGATTTCACTTTGGTTATCCAAAACAACCACATAAGGATTGCATGAATCCACTAATGTCATTACGCGAACCAAAACACAAGGCAAACACAACACAAAATTGATAAGGTTTTGGTCGTCGTACCAAATTGCTTTATAAATCGAAATGAATCGTGATAATATTGACCTCACCATTTAATTAATCAAAGTGTGTAGATATTAGGACACCCAAAAACTATAAATTAACACCCCACATTTTTATACGGGTCATATAGCCCTATACGCGTCGTATAGGGGGGTCGTATAACCCTATATATATAACCCCTCTGACAGCCCTGTATGTTTCCTCGTAGTTAGTGTCGAAATTTGCTATACGCATCGTATAACCCTATATGTGTCGTATAGGGGGTCGTATGGGGCTATATGAGACGTATAGCTCTCTGACAGCCCCTAAATTTTCCTCATTTTCAGTGTATTCGACCCTATATGTCGTGTATGGACCCATACGCGACGTATAGTGGGAAGCCGATTTATCCGAATAGGTGTCCCTGTATAAGGACCCTAATCAAATTGACCTGCCAACGTCTTACTACCTATTTAACCCATTTATTACAATCCACCTACCCATTTACACATTAATAACATAATTAATTACTACCTATCACCCCGTATGGCAAGTTAAGATCATTTGGCTAAACAAGACAAGTTCATGTCACACGATTTAAAATCGTTCAGTAAAGGTTGATGTTTTAAATCTAATAAATATATAGATCAATTGGAACCCTTGGATCAATCTCAAAACTGTTATTAGCTTCAACAACATCATCACCAAGTCAAAATACATAATATGCTAGATAAACCCAATTAACCTAACTAGATGAAGAACACAAAACCCATGTATTTTATTTTAAGTTTAAACACCAATTAACAATACTTCTGAAATCAAGCTTCCATAATAACACCACCACACACTCGTCACATATCAACCAGTAAAAGCAGAAACAACACATAGATAACAGAAACCCTAAAAACCCAAACAAGTTACAGAAATCAAACACCTGGAGTTCACATCATCCATCATTCGATCATTTCATCGCAGCAATTCGATCGATTTCATCAGCAGAAGGAGGAACCTCTTTAGTAGCAGAAGCAACAGCAACAAAAGCTTCATCACCACTGTCATCATCATCGGAGCAAAAATCAAACCGCCGGGGGACGAACAGCGACCAAAACAAGTACATCGTAGCGGCGGTGAGAGCACCGCAGCCGACGCCGAACAGCACCGCACCGACAACACTCATGACATCCATCGTACGCTCACGAATCGACGCTTTCACATAGGGCTCCGACGACACAACATCCGATGAAGAAGCCGATGATGATGATGATGATGATGATGATGATGAGGTTATGGTGGATCGATCGAAGAGCATGGGGCGGGGGAGGGTGGTAGTAGGGCGGATTTGGGTGAAGAAGAAGGTGAGATGGTGGGGATTGTGGTGGTGGTGGTGGTGGGAGGAGGTGATGAAGAAGAAGGTTTTGCAGGGTCTAGCGGTGGCGGTGGTGGCGTAAAGGCCGATGATGGTGGTGGTGAGGAGGAGGAGGAGGGCGGTGGTCGCCGGCGCCATTGACCGGAGGAGGCGATTGAATTGACGGTTTCGGTGGAATCGAATCGGTGAGGAGGAGTGGATTTCCTGAACAAGTAACGACTTTTTAAGCGACTTTCGACTTTGGGGGTGGGTTACATATTATAGAGAATGGTTTAGTGTTTGTGAGTGAAAAGAATTGAAGAATTTATGATTATTATATCGTGTTTTTTCGTATTTAAAAAATATGATATAATTATTATAATTTTTTTAATATTTTTTAAAGTGATTGTGAGTGGATAAGAGAAATTATAATGATAAATATATAAAAAATTTATTAGTTAATTGAATAGAAGAGAGTAAAAATAGTGATGTTTAGTGTAATTATAAGTATAGGAATAAGATATGGATTGTGAATGTTCTAAAAGCATTTACAACCCACTTTTGATCTCTATATGTATAATTACACAAATTTTTTTTTTTTTTTCAATTAAATAATATTTTTTTATATATTCTCTCTCATCTACTCATATTCATTTTAAAAAAATATTAAAAAAATTAATAGAGATTAACAATGTTTTATCAAATATAGAATGAATAGTATATGTTCTCTATCATCTACTTACAACCACTTACAATCATTCTTTATAATATAGAGAACGTACTTATAGATATATAGAAAATGGACTTTGAATACTTTAATATCTTTTTGGAATTAGTGGATGCATGTTTCTTCAAAGAGCATTAAGTTTAGTTTACTTGTAAGGGGAAAGGTTAAGCTACAAAATGGAATTTATATGCGAAGCGTACGAAGAGATTTCAGCTGCTTATCGTTCACGTAAGTTATTAAAAATCTTTGCAGGTTATTTATGTTATTTACAAATAAAAGCTTGAAATGCATGTTTTAAAATGATTTGCGTAATAATTTATGAAATCACAGCAAGTTATATCATTGCTTTATATTTATGAATTTTTTTTAAGGTGGTGCATAGTTGTAATGTCCAAAACTTAAATGCTTAAAATAAATAGAAATAATAGTTTAAACCTAAAATTAATTTTCAATAAGTGCTAACAAATATCATAGATTTACTAGCTTTAGTTACCCGTCTAATACATAAGTTAATAAATAAAATATTAAATAAAATGTACGATATTTTAATACAAGATATGATTAATATTACGTATTAGTAGTAACATAATGATATTAACTTTTTAAACTTTTGTTGTATTTTCAAAAGAAAATTAAATTAAAAGTTCTGTTTCAAAACAAACCGTTTCATTTTAAAAAAAAAAACTTATTACAACTCTCAATTTTAATTATTTTTGGTTTATAAGAAATTTACTTTTTAATATATATCGTATTATTAAAAAATTTGATGTTTTAGAATAATTTTTTATTTTATACAAATTTGTTTCCTTAAAAATAACATTATTAAAAATATATTTTTGTTAATTTTATTAAAAAACTATTTGTAAATCTATAAAAACTAAATATGATTATTAGTAATTAATATAATATATTAATATGAGAGAGAAACGGAAAAATTTTGATAAGAATAAATATGGTGCTATCATGTGCCCCTCCATAGTTACTCTTTTAATATAACAGAAAGATTGTTCGTAAATTTGGCTCAAGCCCCATCTTAAGCAACAATCTTTACTAGTAATCTCGATGAGTTCATTGAATAATTATGTACCTTCACCTAGTGGGGTATCCAGAAAACTTTTTCATAGGGGCTGAAACTTTTTAAGGGTCGGTTGACTAACGCGACAACTCTATATAATATTTTTTTCTCGAACCATTTCGGGTCCATGACGGGTTGGATCGGGTCGGCTCATTTTAAAAAAAAGGAAGACAATCAAATTAAATTTTATAAAACAAACAAAAGCACGTCAAATGTCATTACAAAAACAGAATAAAGGTACAATATACCTAAAGTTGTTCTCTACGAGGTTTCATTTTTGAAATATTTCCATAACAACATCTAGGGAGATATTCCTAAGTAAATCTTTCTCCATAAAACAAATACAACTATGGCTTAAATTTTCATCACCCATCTAATTACGCAAATCGAACTTCAAGTACTTCATTGTCGAAAAACATCTTTCAACTGTTGCGGTTGTAATGGGTAATACGAGAGCTATCTTCAATAAACGATATACCAATGTAAATAAAAGATGTTTCTTTGTTTGAATCATTAAGTGTACAAGACTTGATAAACCATCCAAGTTGGCAAATCGACTATCCACTTTTAAATTGTCAATATAGATCTCTAGTTCAACCGAAAGTCTTCTTTTATCAAATTCATCAAAATCATTCGGGTACAACTCGGATAATCTTAGTATTTTTGAAACGTCAAGCCCACCAAAATTATCACAAGGACTCAAACTACTCAAACAAACAAGTAAGTTGGATGTTACCTCGTTAAAACGATTTCCAAACTCTTGTATTTGCATATCTAAAACCGCATTGAAGCAATCGTACTTAAAATAGTGACCATATGTGATATTTGTTTTTTGTCTTGGCTTCTTTGGGTTAATGTAATCATCATCCATGTTTATCACTTCAAGTTCATATTTTTCACAAAAAGAGTTGACATTGTCAAAGAACTCATTAAAACCCTCCATTCTAAATTTCTCAAGTTGGCGTTTGGTAGAAGAAACCAATAAAACCGCATTTAACAAATCTTGTTATTTTCTTTGAAGACTTTGAGACAAAGTGTTTGTGATATCTAGAATATGCGACATCAAGCGTAAGTAGAAGACAGAGTTGTCAAACGAGAAAGAGTTTTATAGTGAGAATTCCAACGTGTATCCCCTGGCCTTGAAAGTGACATTTCTTGATTTAACCCACTTTCGGTAATAAGGTTATCTTCCAAGTTCTTTTTTGACTTTTGCGAAGCTTATCTTGTCATTTGCAAGATGCACTAATGACATTTGTTAGACACCCTACCATTTCGAAAAGCTTCCAAACACTTGTATGTTTATGCGCAACCCCAACAACAACAAGTTGTAGTTGATGAGCAAAACAATGTACACAGAATGCAGAAATGTTTTCTTTAAAATTAATGCTCTTAGTCCGTTAAACTCGATCGACATATTACTTGAAACATCATAACCTTGGCCTCTAATCTTACCCAAACTCAATCCATGTCGAGCAAATAAATCATCAATAGTGGATTTGAGCGTCAATGCGGATGTCTCCATCACATGAACAAGTCCAATAAACCGTTCCTTAACTACCCCATACTTATTCACGTATCGAATAACCAAGGCCATTTGTTCCTTTTTGAAAACGTCACTTGATTCATCAACTAATAAAGAGAAAACATCACCATCAAGATCTTCAAAATTTTGTTTTAGTACCTCTTGAGAAAAACAATATTTGATATCTTGTTGAATTGTTGGACATGTCATTTGATTATTTCTGGGTGCATTTCTTAAGATAATCTTCCCAAGTTTTGTTTCACCCATTAATTCTAAAAGTTCCAAAAAGTTTCCATTATTTAATGAATCATCAATTCATCAAGACCGCGAAATGCTTGTTTTTGATTCAATAAATTTTTGGCACGTCTCATAGAAGCACCTAATCTAAGTCAGTATTCATACCTTTCTTTGAATCTTGCTTTTTAAAGGCGACTCGTATCGATTGATTTTTATTAAGCAAATCATTACACTTTTTCAAACATTTATTGTGCAAACTATTAACTTCACCCACATGTTTAACAAGTCTTTCTTGTTTTTTCCAAACAATTAAACCATTAGAGACAAAACACATCTTTTGAATCTCCAAAATACCCTTTAAACAAGTAGCAACATAAGCAAAACACATAAACATTCTTTATACTATATTCTAACTATCTTGGATGAGCATCATGCCAACTTTCATTAAAACGTCTTAATTCTTTACCAATCTTTGTTTGTGAGAATACAATATCTTTTTGTTGACATGGCCCTCTAAGTAAGTATGCAATCCTAATTTCATCTCGTTGATTAGGGTTATATGATGAAAGTGGTTTCCGGTCAGCAGGGTCCGAAGGAAATGTACCCACGTCAACATATTCGGGAGTTTTAGATGAATATCTTCCAACTTTACTTTTGAGGAATCGTTCCATAACGTGACTAGTAATTCCTAGGTTAATCCAAATTATATCATAATCTTAGTATCTTACAGATTACAATATACAATATAAATATATAATCCTATATTAATTTTCAAACCCTAGTTTCTAACCAAAAATTAAGAAACCAAAAAATAAGAAATAAAAATTGTACACATTACCTGGCCGAAAGTGGAGGTCGAAGACTCGGAGTAGGTTGCCGCAGAGACTGGCTGGTCGGAAGCGGGAGCCGGCAGGGGTAGGGGCATTCGACAGTGGGCTGTTGGTATGTGAAGATAATTGTTCCTTTTTTTAAAAGTAATCTGGGATTTGAAAAGTGGGTTGGGAAAGTTTGAGTTTTAAAAGTGTGTTTTTGTCTTTTGTTGAATTAATATTATAATGGCTAATTTTTTTTAAAAGTAATTAATAATAAATATTAAAAATAATATTTAAATATTGGGCTAAATTTTACATTTTGGGCTTGAAAAATTGGGTTTAGAGAGATTGAGTTTAAAGATTTAGCTTATATTAAAAAAATTGGGGATTACAAAATTTTACTGGGGGCGGTCGAGATTTGAGGATATATATAACATTATTTTTTTTAGGGTGGGCGGATGCCCCCTCCCCCTCCCTTGGGGGTAGCTACGCACCTGCCTCCACCAATAGATAAAGATTCAACCTTGCATCTAAATTGACCAAAACATCTCCTCTACGTTTCTTTAAATCCTCACTTTCTAGTTGTTTTGATCATTGGTCGAGTTGAATATACCTCAAGGTTCGTCACAACGAACAATGTTCTACTCGAAAGTACAACCTCATATGGTTCATTGCAGTGTCTAATTGAACTCTCGTCAACAATCACAAAGCGATCAGCAACCCATCAAAAACGTAAAAAAAGGGCTCCAACCATCACGAGAACATTCATGAAATTGATTTCATTTGAAGTTATCCATAGTAGACTACGATTTTGGAGAGGACGTTATAGACTTGACTCTATGTTTTTAAGGTATAAATTTTTTTACAACTTGATTTGTATGAATTTAGATTTTTCTTACCCGTAGTAGGAGATCTAGATTCATTATTACTTGGCACTGAAATTGTATAATGTTTATACTACTTATATTGTTATTCATATTGCTACTGAAACCATTGTTATTGATGCTACTACTAAAACCACGTTTACTGAGCTGAACGGGAATTGCTATCGACAGTGAACATTGAACATGATACTGTATTTGAATACTGAACGTGATATTGAATGTGAATACTAAATGTGATACTGAAAGTATTATACTAATAATATATATTAGAGATTATAGTTTATATATATATATATATATATATATATATATATATATATATATATATATAATATATATATATATATATATATATATATATATATATATATGTTATAGTTGTTAACCGCTCACTAAGTAAATAGCAATTTACTCAGGCGTACATTTCTTTCTCGTACGTTAGGACGTTAGGTTACATGGCTGTTCGGGAAGACATAGAAGGGGAGTTGAGATGGTAAAAAGAACAATTGGTTTTGATAAAGTAATAATTTGTATTGCATTTCAAAATTCAAATATTATTATGTTTTAAATATGGATTGATGTTTGATTTCTAGTCATTGTATTGTGACACGTCTGCCTTAGTCGGATTCGGGTGTTACAATTATGTTATCACTTATCAGAGCTCAGACTCTTTCCTGCAAAAATTTTAAAACTAAAAACCGATGAGGTGTTGGATAAACACTAGGCTAGAATTTCCTGCTTCATTAATAAATAAATGAACACACACACACATCTTCATTTTCACCTTTACTTACAGACATGCCTCCTCTTAGAAGATGTAGTCATCGTAGTTCCGGAACGTATTCTTGGCGGCGTAACCTTGATGATGCAGTCCAACTTTCTATTGTAGGACTACTTCCTAACCTTATGCAAACTGTCACTTAACATATGCATGCTGAATTACCTTCTGACATTATGCAGTAAGCCATGCAACTAATACCTTATAAGAGAAACAACTAGCCAACGGTGGCGTATCCAGAAAATGGGGGGCAGAAACTTTTGAAGGGTCAGTTAACTAACACGGTAACCCTATATAATAACTTTTTTCGAATCATTTCGGGTCCATGACCGGTTGGATTGGGTCGGCTCACTTTTTTAAAAAAAAGAAGACAATCAAACTAAATTTCATAAAACAAACAAAAGCACGTCAAATGTCGTTACAAAAACAGAATAAAGGTACAATATACCTAAAGTTGTTCTCTACGAGGTTTCGTTTTTTAAAATTTTTCCATAACAACATCTAGGGAGACATTCCTAAGTAAATCTTTCTCCATAAAACAAATACAACTATCGCTTAAATTTTCATCGCCCATCCGATTACACAAATCGGATTTCACGTACTTCATTGTCGAAAAACATGTTTCAACTGTTGTGGTTGCAAAGGGTAATACGAGAGCTAGCTTCAATAAACGATATACCAATGTAAATGAAAGATGTTTCTTTGTAACCATTAAGTTTACAAGACTTGATTAACCATCCAAGTTGGCAAATCGACTATCCACTTTTAAACTGTCAATATAGATCTCTAGTTCAACTGGAAGTCTTCTTTTATCAATTTCATCGAAATCATTCGGGTACAACTCGGATAATCTTAGTATTTTTGAAACATCAAACCCACCAAAATTATCACAAGGACTCAAACTACTCAAACAAACAAGTAAGTTGGATGTTACCTCGTTAAAACGATTCTCAAACTCTTGTATTTGCATATCTAAGACCGCATTGAAGCAATCGTATATGCGACACCAAGCGTAAGTAGAAGACAAAGTTGTATTTTTTCATTTCTGATTGAAGTCCATCCGCTTGTTTGACACTTGCAAGATTAACACCCATTTCTTCAACATATTCAAGGACTTCCACAACCGATGGATATAAAGTAATCAAATGAGAAAGAGTTTTATAGTGAGAATTCCAACGTGTATCCCCGGGCCTTGAAAGTGACATTTCTTGATTTAACCCACTTCCGCTAATAAGGTTATCTTCCAAGTTCTTTTTTTTGACTTTCACGAAGCTTATCTTGTCGTTTGCAAGATGCACTAACGACATTTGTTAGACACCCTACCATTTCGAAAAGCTTCCAAACACTTGTATGTTTATGCGCAACCCCAACAACAACAAGTTGTAGTTGATGAGCAAAATAATGTACATAGAATGCGGAAACGTTTTCTTTTAAAATTAATGCTCTTAGTCCGTTAAACTCGACCGACTTATTACTTGCACCATCGTAACCTAGGTCTCTAATCTTACCCAAACTCAATCCATGTCGAGCAAATAAATCATCAATAGCGGATTTGAGCGTCAATGCGGATGTCTCCATCACATGAACAAATCCAATAAACCGTTCCTTAACTACCCCATACTTATTCACATATCGAATAACCACGGCCATTTGTTCCTTTTTGGAAACGTCACTTGATTCATCAACTAATAAAGAGAAAACATCACCATCAAGATCTTCAAAAATTTGTTTTAGTACCTCTTAAGCAAAATAATGTTTGATATCTTGTTGAATTGTTGGACATGTCATTTGATTATTTCAGGATGCATTCCTTAAGATAACATTCCCAAGTTCTTCATTTATTTCACCATTAATTCTAAAAGTTCCAAAAAATTTCCTTTATTTAATGAATCATCTGATTCATCATGACCGCGAAATGCTTGTTTTTGATTCAATAATTTTTTGGCAAGCCTCGTAGAAGCACCTAATCTAAGTCGGTATTCATACCTTTGCATTGAATCTTGCTTTTTAAAGGCGGCTCGTATCGATTGATTTTCATTAAGCAAATCATCACACTTTTTCAAACATTTATTATGCAAACTATTAACTTCACCCACATGTTTAACATGTCTTTCTTGTTTTTTCCAAACATTAAAACCATCGGAGACAAAACACGTCTTTTGAATCTCCAAAATACCCTTTAAACAAGTAGCAACATAAGCAATACACACGAACATTCTCTAAACTATACTCTAACCATCTTGGATGAGCATCATACCAACTTTCATTAAAACGTCTTAATTCTTTACCAATCTTTGTTTGTGGGAATACAATATCTTTTGGTTGACGTGGCCCTCTAAGTAAGTATGCCCTCCTAATTTCATCTCGTTGATTAGGGTTATATGATGAAAGTGGTTTCCGGTCAGCAGGGTCCGAAGGAAGTGTACCCAAGTCAACGTATTCGGGAGTTTTGGACGAATATTCTCCAACTTTACCTTTGAGGAATCGTTCCATAACGTGACTAGTAATTCCTATGTTAATCCAAATTATATCATAAGATTAGTATCTAACATATTACAATATACAATATAAATATATAATCCTATGTTAACTTTCAAACCCTAGTTTCTAACCAAAAATTAAGAAACCAAAAAATAAGAAATAAAAAATTGTACACATTACCTGGCCGAAAGTGGAGGTCGGAGACTCGGAGTAGGTCGCGGGAGAGACTGGCTGGTCGGAAGCGGGAGCCGGCAGCCTGGAAGCCGGCGTCGGCAGGGGTAGGGGCGTTCGGCAATGGGTTGTTGGTATGTGAAGATAATTGTTCATTTTTATAAAAGTAACCAGAGATTTGAAAAGTGGGTTGGGAATTTGGAGTTTGAGTTTTAAAAGTGTGTTTTTGTCTTTTGTGAAATTAACATTATAATGTCTAAATTTTTTAAAAGTAATTAATTATAAATATTAAAGACTAGGAGGTTGCCCTCGCGTTGCGGTGGGGACGTGCATATGTATAGCTTGAATAATTGTGTATAATATAATCAAATTTAATCATACAATAGGTAAGTGATATTGAAGATCTTTGGCAGGGGAGTGGGAGCCTTTGGTTTAGTTGCACTGCTGTAGTAGGAAAGAAATCAACATGCACCATTGCAGTCTAGTACAATTACTCAGTTATGATAAAATCGAACAAGTGATCTTCACAAAAGTATAGAAAGTTGTTATTGTAGATTTCTACATGAATGCAACTAAATGACTAACCTACAAAATGTTCCCTCTTGTATGTCGGGGAACAAAAATGCTTCTTAGTAAAGCAAAACCTATGGCACAAACAAATTAGTCGTAATTTTTTTGGTCATTGGGTTTGTGATCTTTTTTATTTTAAATCATTATTTAAAATCTTCATAACTGTTCTAATATACATTTTGTAGGAAAATTAGAAAGCACACTCAAACCTACACTCAAACCTACGACCAGTAGAACAAAACGAAAGATGCAAGTTACGTTTGGTAATCACATTATATTTACAATTTCACAATGATCTACCTAAAAACTCCAAAATCACAATGGGAAAGATACTTACACGGGAATCGAATTTCTTGATCATGGCTAGAGCTTCATCACCCAAAAGCAAAATTATTATATATTAAAGAATTGTTAACAATTAAACACTAAAATCATCGAAAACAATTGTCATAAAGAAAACCAAATCAAACACCATACAAAACCGAATTTTAGCTAAAAAACATACGAATCTTTAGTGGGTTTTCAAGATTTGTATAAACTACATATGCCATAACAGAAAATTGAAGCTAAAAAAACCTTTTAAAAAAGATGGAATTTTATAAACTACATAAGATAAATTCAGTCCCATTAAGAAGATACATGTATGAACTACAACTATTATACCAACTTAAAAGAATAAAAATTAAAATCTAAGAGGATCCAAATATAGATATATTTAAATGAAAAACTAATATTTACTTTCTTTCGGTTGAAGCTATTCCTTACAAACAACCCTGGAACCAAAGCATAAAGTTGCACAGAATCAGAGAATAACACATAAAAATAAAAACTATATTTACGGATTTAATCAAGCAAAATAATTAACACCACCAACCTTCTCCTGCTTTCATTTGCCAGCATGTTCTTCCAAAATGAAACTTCAACATCGTTTCCCAGGACTTCAACAACCCTAATAAAAAAATCAATGAAATTGATTAGTTCTACACCCAAACTCAAATCACAAAATGGTTCTTAAATTAAACGATCAACTAATGAAATTAGCCAACGGAGATGAACAACAATTACTAAACGCGTTACATCCAAGTATCCAAGCCCCTATAAATTTTTAAGAAGATGATTTTAAAACTCTTTTCTTATAACCGTGAAAGGTGGATGAGTTCACCATGAAAAACTCCAAAAATTAATGATACCTTCACAAAACCGCCTACGGATGTTAATCGTTTTTTATTTAAACTTTAAGGGAATGCTGTGCCTCCGGTCATCCTGATACATAACGGTAGCCGAATTCGAAACCTTCACCAATTTAGCACCGCAAACCGTCGATCTCCTCTTCGTTTCCACCTTCACCGCAACTTTCTTTGTCGACGTCGGCATCGTCTTCGTCTTTTGTCTTTGTAAGAGAAAGTGAGAGTTAAGAGACAACCGAGAAAAGAACACGTCAAATGCAACCATAACTTGTACATCCTGTTTGGAAAGTTGTATATGCAATAAGAAGATATAAATTGTGCTTGAAAAATAGTACTTTAAAATGTGATTAGTATATAATAATATTTAAACATTGGGCTCAATTTTAAATTTTGGACTCGAAAGATTGGGTTTAAAGAGATTGAGTTTAAAGATTTAGCTTATATTAAAAAATATATGTTCAAAGGGAGGGTGATTGCAAAATTTTACATGTGGCGGTCGAGATTTGAGCATATATATAAAATTAAAAAAAAATTATAGGGTGGGCAGCTGCCCCCCTCCCATGGGGGTGGGGGTAGCTACGCCACTGCTAGCCACCCCATCTCCTACTTGTCCTCCAACTCCTCCTCCTTCACCACCCAAAGTCTGCCAAATGAACAACAATATTGTTGCACCTACTGTCGACATTTACAAGTGGCTTTCAAGATTTTAAAAGCAGAGCCACGATCATTCAACTCTGTATCCTCACCGATAGAAGTACAGAACTCGATTAATCACATGGAGAAAATTTTTGAAGTTGTAGGAGTTGTTGATGAGTTCAAAGCGTGATTGGTTGCATATAAGTTAGAGGACGATGCATAGACCTGATGGGGTTCAGTTAAACATTCTAGAGGAGGAGATATGTTTGCTGCTGCACTTCCTTGGAGTGGATTCAAGACACTATTCTTCCAGCAATACTTTCCTACTGCCTTTGGAGATGAATATGTTTGAGAGTTTGCATCGATAAAACAAAGAGAGGACGAGCTTATGACTGAGTTTATGGAATGATTCACTAGACTAGCTAGCTTCGCGGGTGTCGCTGGATCCCCTACGGAGTTGGTCGAGAAACTAAATTGGGCATTATGTGAGAGAATTAAATGGTTAGTTGTGAATCAACACTTTAATGATATCATCGAGGTGGAAAATACCCATCAACAACTCCAGAACCTGGACAAACCACAATGCAATACATGAGGGAAACACTATCGGATGTGTGTTTCATGATTAAAGAGAATTGTTTTAGATGTAAACAAGTTGGTCATACAATCAAATACTAAGGTTGCTTCCAGTAAAAACTCTAAGTCGCTTCCAAATATCATACAAGCTGATATTTTGGACTTTGGATGGATAGAAGGGAAACATACGTGTGTGGATCTAACATGAGTTTCCTCTCTTTGTGGCCTTAGGATGTAATGTTTTCACTGTGGGTCAGGCTGCATTAAAAGCTAGGGGTGTTCGTCGAATCAGATAACGGATTATCAGAATCGGATTATTTAGATTAGAAAACTTTATGACCCTATCCGAAATCCGATCCGAATAAGGATATCTCTATCCGATCCGCATCCATCCGAATTCAGTGTGAATCCGACTCGGATATATCCGAATAATTCGAATTTATCTGAATAAACCAAATAGCATTTTTTTATTCCTTTTTTTTGGTTATTTTTTCATTCTTAACAGTCTATAAGTTTAATATCACAATAAAAGATATAAAACCACACAAAATATAAATTTGACTTTAACGTATATTCAAAACTAAAACATAAAAGGTAATTGTATGGAACCAGAGAATTAGAATTTTTAATTTAGAACAACAATTGATTATTGTATAATTGTTTAGGATTAGAGGACCGGAAAGAATCCTACGTATTAAATTAAAAAGATAATAGATAGTTGGGTAATGAGTATTGAGCTTGAAACATAGTTGAATTCTTATTCGGATCAAGCGGATATCCGAACAATTCGAATAAAAATATTATGATATCCGAAATCTGAATAAGGATTCGGATCAGTTTTCGAATGCTGATTGGATTTCGAATACTTTCGGATATCGGTTTTTTTGAACACCCCTATTAAAAGCTACATCATGCAAAGTGAACAAAAACAAAAAAGCTTGTCTTGACAAACACGTGTTTATACCATTTGCATTTGATACTTTTGGTTTTCTTGCGTCTGAGATCGTGAAGCTACTTCGTCAAGTTCAACAGATCATGTATAGCAATATTACGACTTCAAAATCTATCGACGTTGTTTTTAAAATACTTAGTTTTGCTATCCAAAAAGAGCCGGCGGCACACTTTTTGCGTGTTTGCCTTCTATTTTGACGTAAACAGAAACCAGTGTCAAAGATGTTCGAGGTTGATTTTTTGATAGCTAAATCGCTTGTTCGATTAAAGAAAACAAGGTTACTAATGTATACGTAAACATGATAGACACTAAGTTAATCACTTTACTTCCTCGTGATATTCAATATCAGATTGAAAGCATATTGAAGAACAGGATACCTCCTTCAAGTTCATATAATGATAGAGCCAAATTAAGGGGATTTGAACAACAATCCATTCATAATTCATTCATCCCAAGATTAAAACACACACACACACACACACAACAAAGCTTCCGAAAATACATCACAAATAACTTGTTTCAACCACACACTGTATATATCTGAAACATGCAAAGATCAATTCGGTTTTACTGAAAAGATAAACAGATACAAAAAGCCTAAATCAAAGCAAAACGATCAGTTTCATAAGCAGAATTCTAAGCTTCTAACACCTGAAATTCACATCATCTATCATCTGATCATTTCATCGCAGCCATTTGATCGATTTCATCAGCAGAAGGAGGAACCTCTTTGGTACCAGAAGCAACAGCAACATAACCTTCATCGCCACTGTCATCATCATCGGAGCAAAAATCAAACCGCCGTGGGGCGAACAGCGACCAAAACAAGTACATCGTGGCGGCGGTGAGAGCACCGCATCCGACGCCGAACAGCACCGAGCCGACGATGCTCATGATGTCCATCGTACGCTCGCGAACCGAAGCGGAATAATAGCGCTCAGAAGATACAACATCCGACGACGACGATGATAACGATGATGATGATGAAGATGTGATGATGGATTGATCGAAGAGGATGGGGAACTTGGGGATTTGGGTGAAGAAGAAGGTGAGACGGTGGGGGTTGTGGTGGTGGTGGTGGTGGGAGGAGGAGGTGATGAAGAAGATGGTTTTGCAGGGTCTGGCGGTGGCGGTGGCGATGATGGTGGTGAGGAGGAGGAGGGCGGTGGTTGACGACGCCATTGACGGAGGCGATTGGATTGAGGGTTTGAGGGGGATTTGGGGGTGAAGAGAGGAGAATCGGTGGGGGTGAGGAGGAGATGGAATTTCGGTCACGTTGGGAACAACTAACGACTTCGACGGTGGGGGATAAACATCTATTAAATAACTTTACTTGTCGCCCTTGAAAAGTAGAAATAATAAGATTTTTTATTATACTAGATTAATCCTTATTTTACTATTATAATAAAAAGGTAAAAACATGTGATGATACTATATTTTCTTTCATTAATTTTTTGTTTGTTTCTTGTTAAATTATTATATTAATTGTTAATAATATTATTTATTTCTTTTTTAAACCAAAACTAGTTTTTAATAAATTGAAAATAGATATTTTTGTTAATGTTATTTCTAAATAATCAAATATTTATAAAACACTTGTACAAGTTTTGAGGTTAGCTAGTTTATCCACTTGTTTTTCGGTTACTTTGAAATAATTACTTGTGTTAGTTACATTCAAAGTATTATCTGTGTGTTTGTTTAGTCGACAATTAACAAAGATTTCATAAACAAAGATTTCGCATTTGTTATCTGTCGATCATCAAAAGAGTCTTGTTTCATTTCATTTTGATCCAACATGCGGGTTATTAAAACTAGTGTAATAATAAGTTATGTATATTCAAATAAATTTACTATTATTTTCGATGGTTTTTAAACATATAGGTAATATGCTCGAGCAAGCATTTGAGGATGTTATACATCTTAGAGGCGGTTGGGTTCTGGTCCAAATATCATGAGCCATTTAAAGGTGTTATATATCTAAGAGGCAGTTGGCTTCTCGTCTAGTATTATCACTATGATGGTTTGGATATTGGCTTTTCGTCTAGTATTATAACGACGATGGTTTGGATATGATATCTTTAAAATTTTTAGGTTAGAATCTAACACAAGAGGTTTTTTTTATAGTGGTGGGAATCTTTCTTTTTGGTATTCTAATGAGACACCCTCTCTTAGAAAAACTCGCTTGGATATTAGAAGTAGTTTTAAACGCCGTTCAAAGAAAAATACATATCTTAGAGTAAATTACACTTTTAGTTCATGTGAATTGATGAAAATATAGTTTATATCCAATAATCTATTGACTACATTGACAGTCTAATAGTTTTAGCATTAGTTATAATTTCATCGATATTGCTAACACCATTAAAACTTATATAATACCCCCTTCTTTCTTTCTTTCTTTCTTTCTCTCTCTCTCTCTCTCTCTCTCTCTCGCACACACACACTCACTCACTCACTCACACACACGCACACACACCCACTTTAGAATTAAAACCATGTTCTCATCTTACTCATTTCTTCCTAGAATCATTGAGTGCCAACTGCAGCCGCCCTCTCCCACCTCTATCACCTCCCCATCTCCAACCCCAAACCACCGCCTCCTCACCTCCATTTCATCTTCGAAAATGACCAACTCTCTACAAAACAAGATCCACATCCTTTTTATTGTGGCAACGCCATCACTAGATCTAAGACTAGATATGAGGATCAAGAAAACTATTGAGCTTTAAATTAAGACGCAACACCATGTCTAAGAATCAAGAAACCAGATCTACTCCTATATATCTTAGGTGCAACTTCACTTTGTTCATGACTGAAAGGTTTTAATCGCTGATGAGGGTGGCGGCTTATTGGACTCGATTCGGTCACCTTCTTCTTATTTCATCAAACAAGGATAATCAGTTAGGTTTTTCTTGAATTGGCTCTAATACCAATTCAAATTAAAATGATAATACTACAACACAAGAATATGGAATAACTCCCCAAATGATTTTAAAACCAAAATGATTTGCTCAAAAACTTGGTTACAAAACTATAACCCATACATAGGCTGTATTTACAGGCTAAACCCAACTTGATTTGCAAACTATCTTATTCACCTATGACTCATTAAAAGACTCAAGTTTAAATACTAGGACTAATCAATTATCCATATTAAGAGAATAAGAACAATAATCCAAATAATCAATTATCCCATAAGTTCTTGGGTCTTTGGATCGCACTCACTTTAGCTCCACGCCCTGGACCATTTGAAATTAGATCCAACAATATTAGCGTACAATGATATCGTTAAGAAAAAATTAAATTTTAAATAATATTATTTGTTATACATGGTACATTGCTATAAGATGGGGGCTATTTGTAAAAGCTTTACAAATCAAAGGGGTTAAAATATTAGGAAAAATTACCAAAATGATCAATTCCTCAAACCAAATTACAAAAATAACCATTGACCATTCTTTTTAACGAAAATAGACTTTTGACTTTGACCCTCGCCACCGGCGAGGAAAATTCATGATACCTCGCCCACGTGGATTAAATATCCCTCGCCCACGTGTCCGTATCTTACCCACGTGTATATTGCGTATTTAAAATAAAAATAAAAAAAGTGAGGGGTCCGTCAAACGAGTCGAGGGATTTGACCCATCCCTCGCCCACTCAGCGACGTCACATTGTTCCAGACGAGGGATTTGACCCATCACTCGCTCACGTCAGCAACCATGTCAGCGAGGTAGTCGAAGTAGGCGAGGGATGTGACCTATCCCTCGCCCACGTCAGCGAGGTCACATTGTTCCAGGTGAGGGATTTGACCCATCCCTCGCCCACGTCAGCAGCCACGTCAACAGCCACGTCAGATACCAATTTTAAGTAGAAAACTTTTATGTTTCATTTAATAAAAACACGTTACGGTTAATAAATGCATATATATTTATTATTAATAATTATTATTACCTTTTATTATATATAAATAGAACTTGTATTATTTAAAATGATGGTTGGCAAAGTCGCGAAGGACAAATCAAATTTGCTTCAGTGGCTCAACTCATATTTTTCTTCTTTTTGAGTTTCTTTCTAAAAAAGTATAGATGAAAAAATATTTATTATTATGGTGTATGTATACAAATATTTATCAAAATGAATAAATTTAATAGTTTTTTAAAATTTTTAATTTTTAACTCCAAAAACTTTTCACCCCACGTTCATATAAACGATCAAGTTTTAATGTTTTTTTATGTGTTTTTATTTTTAGTTGAAAAATGTCATCTTAAAAAATTCAAATCGAATGTGAATGTTGAGGCGCTCCTTATGTCAGATATAATAAATTTGTGTTGAATCACGATTTTACTTGAAATTTTAAGAACACGTCTAACACATTTACCTTTTAATGGCAGATATCCTTCAACACCGTTTACAAAATGTCATTTACCATCACGGCATAGTATGATTCTAACTGATATTTTATAAAGTTTCAGAGAATTTAAAAAAAAAAATAACAAGAAGATTGAGAAGAATGTAAGATTTCATAAAGGGTAAACATTGTATTATATAGGGCAAAATAAAATCAAATTAAACTTTTAAGTATTTAAAAAACAATAATAATTAAAAATTTTGAATTTTTTGGTTAAAAAAATAAATATATAACTTTTTAATTATGGGCGAGGGGGGTATTTTTGTAATTTTGGACGAGGGATTCTCATAATCCCTCGCTGACTCAGCAAGGGATCAAAGCCACGTCAGCGAGGGGTACACGTGGGCGAGAGATTATATGGAATCCTCGCCGGGCACGTTTTTCCACGTCAGCGAGAGATGACACGTGGTTGGCTGCGATTGGTTGTTTTATTTCATAAACTTCAATTTTGACCGGTTATTATAGTAATTCATTTTGATTAAATGGTCATTTTCGTAATTTAACATCTCTTCTACATAGACAAAACGATAAGTACCAATCCAACCGACCACCACCGCAAAAATGACCACTCCAACCACCACCACCACCAACACCCACCGGCTAATCGCCTTCACCACGCCGGGAAACTACGCCGCCCGTCTCTCCGCCCTCATCCACCGCAAGGGGTGGACACCCCTCTGGTGCCCCACCATCTCCGTCGCACCCACCACCCACACCAAATCAAATCTCCTCCACTACATCTCACCCCCACACCCCCAACTCCACCACTTCTCCGCCATCGCCTTCACCTCCCGCACCGGCGTCACCGCCTTCTCCGACGCCCTCTCCGCCCTCAAATCGCCACCCCTCCCCCCTCCGGCGACCATTTCCAAATCTGGGCGTTGGGTAAAGACTCCGAACTCATCACCAAATCGTTCGTTGATAAAATCTGCACCAACAGTGAAAGAATCAAGATTCTGGTCCCTGAAATTGCGTCTCCGGCGGGGGTTGTCGCGGCGATTGGGTGGGGATCCGGGCTGCGCGTGTTGTGTCCGGTGCCGGTGGTGGTGGGGCTGGAGGAGCCGCCGGTGGTCAACGATTTTATCCGGGGGTTGGGGCGAAGGGGTGGGTGGGGGTGAGGGTGGGGGCGTACGAGACGCGGTGGCTGGGGGCGGAGTGTGCGGCGGCGTTGTGGCGGGAGGGGGGTGGTGGTGGTGGGGTGGATGCGGTGGTGTTCACGAGTACGGCGGAGGTGGAGGGGGTGTTGAAGGGGTTGAGGGCGGTGGGGGTTGGGTGGGAGGCGGTGGTGGAGAGGAGTCCGGCGGTGGTGGTGGCGGCGCATGGGCCGGTGACGGCGGCCGGAGCGGAGGGCTTGGGGTGAAGGTGGATGTGGTGAGTCGGGAGTTTGGGAGCTTTGAAGGGGTTGTGGAGGCTCTTGATCGGTTTTGGAATAGTTGAGGTAATGTTGTTGTTACTTGTTGTACATGATGCAGTCAAAGTTGTACTTAATATTGAGAGTTATCATTTTTTTAAATGTAGACTTTAATAGTAATTTTATAATAATAGGTCAACTTGCCCACAACACTCATCTATCCAAGTCTTGGACATTTCACATTTGAGCTCACCAATTTCTTCCAAGTTATTTCCCTTGACTATCAAATCATCTACATAGACAAACTAGTATGAGGACCTATGTGTTGTGGCGGGTTATCGTCGTTCGTATTATGGTGTGGTATCGGCATTCAAACACGTTTAATAGTTTGAAGAAATGAGTGTTGTGGAAAATAAATTTATCTATGTAGTTAATAAAGCAACTTGATAAACAGTTGTTGTACTGATTGTTAGGTATTGTGTAGAAGTTGTTTATGCGCGCACAGGTTGTGAAGCATTGTGTACACGTGCATGATGCATGTTCACCGTATAAAAGGTGTGTCCATCCCATTTCTTCCTTTGCAACCGTGACCCTTTTCCCGGTGTGTAGCGGTGGCCAGACCGCCTCCTATCTTCGCTCTCTAATGCCTCATAACCCTTTTCCACCGATGCGTAGCGGCGACCGATGCGCATCCCAGAGCCGCTGGCGTCGATTCAAGAACCTCTTCGGTTATACCAATTTCTCTGGGCATGGTGATGGATGTGGTGGATGAGATCACAATCTCCCCATTTCCCTTCTCGCTGGCGACGGCCTCGGTGGTTGCATGTCGGCCTCCTTTTTTGTTTTGGGTTACCCGGGTCTCTGGTTCATATAGTTCTATTTTAGTGTGATATTGGGGTTTTTAGATCTGGTTTGACTTGGTGTTTGGATAGTGGTTGCTGATAATGTTTTGGTCTTCATTTCATGATATGAGACTTTGTTGCCCATATTGTCGATAATGTTGAGCTTTAGCTCTTCTGAGACATTGGTTTACACGCATTATGTTAATTGTTAAACCGGATGAATTGTTGCTATAATGATTTTATCTACCGAGACTTTGTTATTGTTAGTAGCTGGTGTTGATGATGATGGATCTGTGTTCATCTGAGACCCTTTTGACGTTGGACTTTACCTCTATTGAGACTGTTAGTTTACATGTAATACTCTGATGAGACTTTGTTAGTTTGTTGGCGATTTGTTTCGATTGGGTGAGACTATTGTTTGCTAGTATCAATGATGATGGATATATGTTCGTCTGGGGCCCTTCGTTCTGGTTGTTTCGTGGCTGTGATGATACACCATAACAAGAGTCGGTGCCTTGGGTTGGCAATTGTTTTCGAAGTGCAGCCGCAATCGTACATGGTTCTGAGCTGTGCTATACTGGATACGATACGTGATGTAGCATTGTTTGGTAAAACTTTTATACGGAAACGTTATGTTAACAGTTCTCTAAGGTTCGGTTTACCGCGTCTCTATGACGCGCAACACTGGTCGAGGTTCAAACCCTAGTTTGTAATTCAATTATTAATTCATCATAAAGATCAATAATCATAAATAAGCATTAAAACTAACGAAACAAATTAATCCGATCTCATGTTGCATCTATTCGTCTTTTTAAGTTCACTTACGTGCATCTATTCGTCTTTTTAAGTTCGCTTACAATTTATGTTAGTTATACAAAAATTGCAAACTAAGCTGACCCATATTCTTCTATAAAGCATAAACAAGTTCCTCTCAATACTTTGCGGTTTAGGCAACCGACAGCCAAGAGTATAAATCGAGGGCATCTCCTTCAAAGTGCATAGCAGCCACATCGACCTTATCGTCATTGGGAACATTATAGTGCTTTAAAAACTTTTCAGTCTTGAGAATCTACCACCTGGGGTCTCCATCACTAAAGGCGGGTAGAATAATCTTGGTAGACGGACGATGATGGTGATGACCCCTAGATGATCCCCCTCCATCAATCTAAACTACTACAAGACTTCTCATGATGTGAGTTCAAGGCTACGACATCCTCCTTGAGCGACTCAATGAATTCATTATCGGGTGCTAGTAAATGGATCAACTTAACCTCTATTACCTTCCGTGTTACTCCGGGGGTTCGATGACATCTTCTTTGAATCCCGACAATGGAACCAAAAATGTAAAAGCAAAAAACAGATTTAGAAATACTCAAATCAAAGGAAAATAATTGCTGCATCGAACCAAAGACCACTTGGAACTGCTCCATCGACCCACCTGATTCCTTTTGGATCCCAACTCGCTTGTTCCTGCGGGTATAAACTTGAAGTGGATTCGTATCACGAACCAATATGGTTTTGCATACACAGTATGTAAGCATAAAGGGGTAATCTCTACTGAAGTTACTATCTAAAAATATAAATTGCTGAAATATAACTGATTTTATATTATCACTAATTTGATCTAGATTTATAAGAATATGAATTTGAAACAAAAATAAAAAAAATGATTGGTGAAGTCACCTTCAAAATTATCTGAACATAACTAGAAACACCTTCATACAACATGTGGCTCGACCCGACCCAAACTGAAGATTCTACTGTCGAATACACATTTGAATACCAAATATTAGTGACCCCATGAAAAACTATTTCTGGCACCACCACTACATGAAGTTAAAAAAACTAACAGCCATACATAGATATTTATAATAAAAGTGATAAAACAACCATTGAAGCTACAACCTGAAAATAATGGATGGATGAATAAGATGATAAGGAGCCAAAAAGCATCCCTTTAAAGTGTGAACTGCATTCAATCTTGTAACATACACCAAAAAACTACTAGTCTCCAACCCTTTAGATTAAACCCAATCTTTCTATCTAAAATTTTCTTTTATTTCCTATTTAGTAGCATACATCTCTCATGAAGTTGAAGTTTACTGTTATGTAAGGAGGGAGTGAGTCGGACTTTGAGAGAGAAAACTATATATGTTCTTAAAAAGTGACTATTGTTAGAAAAAGGTAATAACTGGTTTATTTTATAATTATTCTAGACTAAAAATAAAAATTAAAACGATGGTTATAATCCTAATTTGTTGAGCATGACCTCATTCACAGTTCACTGGTCACAGCACCTGGTACTTCAACATTGACTCTAGGCCCCGTAGCTGAAAATTGGCAATGACTCGATGCCTATTTTCATTGTCGAAAAGCAACTGTGTACTGAAATGTCCTAGCTCGCTCTCTAGCTAATCATAATGGGATGCACATATAAGGGTTGTAATAAACTTAACGGTGTTATTCGTGTCGGGTTGACGAGTTAAAATATCAAACCTGAACATGATCTGTATTTTTATTTATATAAACAAAACTCAAATCTTATCTGAATTCAATATAAAATCATATAACACACATGATATGTTTAACTTATTTTTCTAAAACGGTCAAAGTAATGAGTACTAGCATACCAAAGATGCATCAGATCAATGGTGATTTAAGATTGAAGTTCCACTTTCAAAATAAATATATAATGAGACTTCAAATGTTTTGGTTTTTAAGTTTAAAATATATGTTTAGGGTAACATACGTTTGTCTTTTTCCAACAACGTGAAGTTCAAAACTTAAGTTGTGAATTGAATTTCTAACCTGAAACAGAAGACCCAATAATAATATATTAACTCACAATTTAAAAGACCTTTGATAGTTTTCAAATTATAAATTACTATAAAACTTGTTAGAGAGTCAACCCGTTACAAAAGGGTTACCTTTAATCGGGAGAATTATTCTTCATTATTACGCATTTAATTTGATTGATTGTAATTAGTTATATTTTCCTAATTTGTATCCTAAATTGTTGTAACTACTCTTATTTAAATAAATGAGATCTCAATGTTTTTTCGTGGACAAAAATCATCCTCTCCAATATGGTATCAGCCAATTGATCCATACCCACCACCTAACCCCTTCTCCTTAGTTTTCTTCGATAGCCTCCTCCATACAATGGCAACCTCATCTTCTAACTCTACTCTCCCATGAACACCCTCCTCCACATGCTCACTATAAAACTCACCTCTTCAAACTACTTACTTTGGAGAAATCAAGTCATACCCCTTCTTCATCACCAAAATTGGTACCGTTTTGTTGACGGTTCATATCCCGCTCCTTCCAAAACCTTAACTGTCAATGCAAAGGAGAGCCCTAATCCCGAATATGCTTATTGGTTCGAGTCCGACCAACGTATTCTTTTGCTCCTGCAATCGTCTCTTACCGAGGAGGCCATGGCCGAAGCTCTTGGCCTATCATCTTCTCGAGAAGTTTGGCTCGCCCTTGAGTCGGCATACAGTCATGATTCGATGGAACGATCTCAGAATCTCAAGGATGCGCTACGGCATCTAAAAAGGGTGTGCTTTCAGTCTCCGACTATGGTAAGAAATTTAAATCTCTTTGCGACCAATTATCAGCCATCGGCAGCCCCGTTCCCGAAAATGACAAATGTCACTAGTTTCTTTGCGGTTTGGGTTCGGCTTTTGAAACGTTTTCCACGGCCCAACGAGCGATTCAGCCAAGACCTCTATTTCGTGACTTACTTGCCAAAGCCGAAGGTCATGAACTGTTTGTCACATCCCTGCATGGCTCTAACCCCGCACCTTCCCCGGTAGCTTTCATGGCCCAACAACAACAACCACGGTCACCATTTCGTGGGGGGCGAGGTCGGTCGGGTCGTGGTTCATCGTCTCGTGGTGGCTATTCATCTCGTGGAAAGGGGCGTCGCAATCCTCATTGTCAACTCTGTCGACATGATGGCCATTACGCAAGCTCATGTCCGGATTTGGCCTCATATGCAAACAAATCTTCCTACTCCGCTGCAAATTTGGCACAAGCATTTCATGCAGATTGCAACCTAAACGGCTACAATCCAGATTGGAACTCAGATTCTGGAGCCACACTACATATGGCTCCTTCACCCAATGATGTTGATTCCTCCGTACCCTACCATGGTAATGCAAAAGTCTATGTTGGAAATGGTAATGCTCTTTCCATTTCTCGTATTGGAAATCTTAATATTAGTCCTCACTTGAAACTAAAGGACGTTTTAATAGTTCCTGAACTAACCAAAAAGTTGTTGTCAGTTAGCAAGATGACTAATGATTATCCGGTTGATTTTGTGTTTTCTCGTTCTCATTTTTAAATTCAGGACAGGGCCACCAAGAAAACACTCGCAACAGGAACCCTTAAAGACGGGCTTTATGTCCTAAGTCCCAGTTTTCAAGCACTCACAGCATCTACTATTTCTCCATCTATGGCATCCTTTGAATTATGGCATAAACGTCTCGGGCATGTTGCTTTTGATGTTATCTCAGTTTTGCATAAGTTTGGTTTTTTACGTATTACTTCCATTTTGCCTAAACCACATGTTTGTGAATCTTGTGAACTTTCTAAGCAACACAAATTGCCATTTACTTTAAATGATAAACGTGCATCTCACGCGCTTGATTTGGTACATTGTGATTTGTGGGGACCCGCACCCGTCCCTTCTAGAGATGGTTATCGTTACTATGTGTTATTTAGTGATGATTATTCACGGTTTTCTTGGTTTTATCCACTAAAACAAAGTTTGAATTTTATGGGGTACTCAATATTTTTGTTACTTTTGCTCAAAATCAGTTCTCTCGCAAACTGAAAGTGTTTCAAAGTGATGGTGGAACCGAATTCTTAAATCATAAAGTACAAAGATTCTTTCAGGCTAACGGAACACATCATCAAATGTCTTGTCCATACACTCCCCAACAAAATGGACTGGCCGAAAGAAAACATCGACATCTAACCGAAACCGGTCTTGCCATGTTGTTCGGTGCAAATGCTCCCGTTGAATTTTGGGTAGACGCCTTCTCCTCGGCCGCTCATGTCATCAATCGTCTTCCCATAAAAGTATTAGATGACAAATCTCCGTATGAGCTACTTTATAAATCGGTTCCGATCTACAACAACTTCAAAGTGTTTGGGTGTCGTGTCTTTCCATATTTACGTCCTTATGCTCCTCACAAGCTTGCTCCTCGAAGCATTGCATGTATCTTCATTGGCTATTGCACAAAGGGTATAAATGCTTAGATCCAACTATCGGTTGGACGTACATCACTCGACATGCAAAATTTGATGAAACATGTCTACCATTTTCTTCTCATACATCCACCTCACATAGTAACATTGGCACTTTATTTTTAAGCTCTTATCACGAAGACTTGCCCCATCCACAAATACTTCACAAACACAATCTCCATCAGAAATCCATACTAAAAACTTATCACTGAACTCATGCCCTTCTTGCTCATCAGACTCATCTCACCCTTCAACCCAAGCCACTCAACCACACATTCCAATCATGGATCCCACTCCCACATCAGTAAGCATAACCCCACAAAGTTCAACTAATACCAACCCCCCAACCTCTACTGATGTCACCCCACCACCCGTCCTTCAAACGCCACCCACTTTTGTCCCACCTTCGACCATGTCTACCCAAACCATGCCATCTTCTCATCCCATGATCACTCGTAAAAAGGCCGGCATTTTAAAACCCAAACACATCATGAATCTTCATGCTATATCTTCTACTCCGCTTCTTCAAGCATTATTATCTAAAACCGATCCCAAAGGTTTCAAAACCACTTTTAAAGAAAGGCATTGGTGCGAGGCCATGCACACGGAGATGTCCGCTCTTTACAAAAACAAAACGTGGACACTTGTTCCTCGTCCGACTCATGCCAATGTAGTTGGGTCCAAATGGATTTATCGCACCAAATACCATGCCGACGGTTCCATAGATCGGTACAAAGCACGTCTTGTCGCACAAGGCTTTTCTCAAATCCCGGGATTTGATTTCTCGCATACTTTCAGTCCCGTAGTTAAAGCCACCACCGTCCGTCTTGTTCTATCTCTTGCTGTGTCGAACCGTTGGAAATTGCACCAACTTGACGTGAATAACGCGTTCTTAAATGGTCGTCTTGGTGAGGTCGTCTACATGGAACAACCACCGGGCTACGTTGATCCTCAAAAGCCCGACCATGTGTGTCGTCTTGACAAAGCCCTCTATGGTCTCAAGCAAGCCCCACGAGCATGGTTCCAACGTCTAAGCACGTTTCTTATTCAACAAGGTTTCAAGTGTAGCCAAGCCGACACGCCATTATTTATTTTCCATCGTGGTGCTTCTCTCGTTTATCTCTTGGTATATGTTGATGATATCATAATCACCGGGAACCATGCTTCATCGATTCAACACTTCATTAATCAATTGCAATCTGAATTTGCAATAAAAGACTTAGGCAAACTAAACTATTTTTTAGGCCTTGAAGTCTCACACAATATGGTGGATTGTTCCTTAGTCAAACGAAGTATGCACGTGATATTCTCACCCGAGCAGGACTCCTCGATTCCAAACCCGTGGCCACTCCACTTGCTACCAATGATGTCTTCACAAGTAATGGCAAACCGTTTCACGATCCCATAATGTACCGGTCTTTTGTAGGTGCCTTGCAATATCTAACTATCACACGACCTGATCTTTCTTATGCTGTAAATCAAGCAAGTCAATTTCTTCAAGCACCTACGGATGATCACTTTCAAATGGTTAAAAGAATCATGAGGTATGTCAAAGGCACTATTACTTACGGGTTACGATTCACTACTCCCACTATTTCGAAACTTGTGGGATATTCAGATGCCGACTGGGCTCGGTGCATTGAAACCCGACGATCTACATACGGGTATTCCATATTTCTTGGCGGAAATTTAGTATCTTGGAGTGCTAAAAAGCAGCCCACCGTCTCTCGTTCAAGCTGTGAGTCTGAGTACAGGGCTATGGCAAATACTGCAGCTGAGCTCATCTGGATCACTCATCTTCTCAAGGATCTTAATGCGTTACCAAACGAGCGACCTACTCTACTTTGTGACAACCTTAGTGCCATTTTTCTAAGTCAAAACCCGGTTGCTCATAAACGAGCAAAACACATTGACATTGATTATCATTTTGTTCGAGAGCTTGTATCATCCGGTAAGCTATACACGAAGTTCGTTCCAACCAAGCTCCAGGTGGCAGACATCTTCACTAAACCGCTACCAAGACCGTTGTTTGAATCATTTCGAAAACAGTTACAAGTATGCTCACCTATTCCGCTTGAGGGGGGGGGGGGTAATCGGGAGAATTATTCTCCATTATTACGCATTTAATTTGATTGATTGTAATTAGTCATATTTTCCTAATTTGTATCCTAAATTGTTGTAACTACTCTTATTTAAGTAAACGAGATCTCAATGTTTTTTCGTGGACAAAAATCATCCTCTCGAATAACCTTGAACGGACATGAGTGAAGGCTAAAGCTACCCAACCTAAAATCTATTTTTTTTGTGTTGGGTTTAGATTCAGGTCATGAATTGTCACCCTTAGCTAAAGGCTAAAGCTATCTCTATATACAACAATGGGCCATGATGGAAACATGATTACGGGCATGAATCATGATGAATGATTGAAGCTTTGAAGGCATGATCATGGGCCATAGATGGGTGCATATTTAATTCTTGTTGTTTCTTTTGGATAGTTCCCTTCTTGTTGTTTCGAGCGAAATATGGGCGATGCTGGGTTTATCAAATGATTATTGCCGCCTCTAAATGGGGTAATCATAAGTTTTTGGAAAATGTCTTAAAAATTTATAATGATGGGTAATCCAGCACTAATTTTAGGCAATACCATTAATCATGATGTTTTGATCCGATGATTATTCTAGCAAGGATGCTGGCAATAATAAATAACAGAAAATGATGTCGTTTTGTGTAGGTAGTTTTCTCAGGGCGCCTCAACTTATACCAAGACATAAAACAAAATTCAAATATAAACTCTTGTGATAAAAAAATATTTATCTAACAACCTTCAAACTTCCAATTGAGATAGACAATGTAACGCCCGGCCGCTCACACCACCAGCATTGTCCGCTTTGCCCACGAGAAGCTTATGGATTTGTTTTTGGTTGCCCGGGTGAAAACTTCCTAGGGATGTCACCCATCCCAGGATTGCTGCCACCTGAGCACGCTTAACTGTGGAGTTTTTCTCTCAACCACAGCCAATACGCCAAGACGCGTTGGTGATATTAGAGACCAGACATTCCTTATGAACCAGGAATCTCTCCTGTCCACGGCCGATGTGGGATTCGCCTAGAGTGTTACAAACACCCTCCCTTTGGACTCATCGTCCTAAATGAGGTTTGCCCCACCATCCCATCTATGGATGTGAGATTGGCCTAAGGTGTCCCTCTGAACACCCCCGGGGACTCACCATTATTAGTGAGGTTTGCCCTACCATCCCAAACAGCACAGGAGTGGTTCTGATACCATTTTGTAACGCTCAGCCTCTCATATCACCAATATTATCCGCTTTGCCCACAAGAAGCTCACGAATTTGTTTTTGGTTGCCCGAATGAAAACTTTCCAAGGAGGTCACCCATCCCTGGATTGCTGCCACCTGAGCATGCTTAACTGTGGAGTTCTCCTCTCATCCACAGCCAATACGCCCAAAACGCGTTGGTGATATTAGAGACCAGACATTCCTTATGAATCAAGAATCTCTCCTGTCCACGGCCGATGTGAGATTCGTCTAGAGTGTTACAGACAACTACAAATTCACGAAGTTAAAAATATGTTTTAAAAAGTAAATATAAAATTTATGAAGCTATATTTCAAAACTTATACTAATTTATAATTAGTGATATTATAACATACTATAAATAGTTTAACGATAATGAAATCGTATACTATGTACACCGCGTATTGTTACTTGAAAGGTTTTTTTTTCCGAACTTTTTAGAAAATCACGGTGTTATATACTACTTAACGAAAAATAAAACGCTTTAAGCTTTTACAGTATGATCACACTTGTGGTACTCTCGAATCACAATATTATTAAGGACACTCTACTAAACATTCAATCGATTCGGTAACGGAAATACAAAACAGTTGTACAAATCTCATATCAATACTCTAATACGATCAAGAAAACTGCACAAGACAGATCAAGAAACAAATCTGACCAATATCATCATCTAAGGCTGTTTTAGTATAGTAGTGTATAGGTTTATGTACCCGAGCCCACATCAGAAGGCGCGGTCCGGACCACCAGAGGCGTGGTCATACGCGACTTCCCATTCTTCCACTGCAGGTAACCAAAAACATAACCTTTAGTTGGTGCAGATGATTTGAAAGTGGCGGTAAAGTCCATTTTCTGGCTATATGTGTCAAAAACTAGTCGTCGTGGTACTATATCGACTTGAACTTCGTGTGGTGGAGACACCACTGCTCTATAAACGGTTCGTTTTTGTGGCTTCCCAAAATAAGTTAAAGTTCTAGTGACCGAAAAGTTTGACTTTAGATCAGGTACGACGATGGAAGGGTAGTTAAGGGTGGAGGGCGTTGAGAACGTTTGGCTTTCACATGTGCTGTTGTCTCGGGTAATAAGGTGAAGTGACTTGTCGTCATAGCCCATTGAGCAAAGAAAGGCTTTGTAGTCCGTGGGTGTCGTGTCATAGACTAGACCAGGGTCAAGGGCTGCTGTCGGGTCAACAAACCCGGAGCCATAGTCAAAGGGGTTTCCTCGTCGTCCTTCTGGGTCAACCCGCATTGGTTTTCCCCTCTTGTCAAAAATTGAAGCTGCATAAACCGTTACATGTACAAACTTATTCAAACACTTTAGTACAGTTTGCAAATGATGGTAACATACGAAAAACTCGAGTAAATCTTTACCTGTAGTCATGATAGCAGATTTAACTGCAGCAGGAGACCATGAGGGGTGAACAGCTTTTATTAAAGCTACAATTCCACTTACATGAGGGCACGCCATCGAGGTTCCTGACATAATGTTGTACTTCATTTTTTGCCCGATCGCAGGGGACCATGCTGCTAAGATGTTTAATCCAGGAGCCGCAACATCGGGCTGCATTTGAACCACTTAGATCAGTTTCTTTCAAACAGTCAAAACAGCCATTGGCTCATCAAAGACCACGAAGATCAGTTTCATGAAGTTTTATGTAAAAGTTAAGCATGTATATACACCTTTAGGATTTCAGGGTTCAATCCATTAGGGCCTTTAGATGAGAATGAAGCTACACGTGGGGCGTGTTGAGATCCTATAACAGCCTCCGCTGAGTAAATCTGTGCTGTTGGTTTCCTGTTCATGATAAAACATATTTAAGGCGTTTTGAATCATAGTAATAAGTAATTGGTATTTGCAGAAAGTCAAACAGTTGAAGTCAAAGGTACCAACCGCGTGTTGTTGATGTATGATAAGACCCTTTTTCCTACTTTCCTCCCGACGATAGCAGCTGGAATCACAAACGGGATTGCAACATCGACATCTTCATCTACAAGAATCATCCCTGCTGCACCAGCTGCTTTGACTATTTGACTTTTAGTCACCTTTGACTCAGATGAGCGCTCTGCGTGTTTGCATAGCAACACCTTCCCTCTTGTCTTGGTGTAGTTCAACGAGCTTTCTAAGCAGTAACTGCACCAGGAGCATAAAGATTTCAACACTTCACGATACTCTTTAAAGTCGTCGACTTTGTAACAATCGACAGAAGTACCTGTTGCTTCACCTGGATTGATAGGGAGTGAAGTAACCCGCATTTGCTATTGAAGCAGAAATGATTCTTGCAGGGGCTTTCATTTGAAGCACACTTAGACTTTCACCCTGATAGCATCAAAACGAATGGTTAACCATCATGTTTTATGGCTTTGAGCATACTCTTGATGTGTATAAACTATAAACGAAGAGAAAGATGAAGAGGTACCTTCAAGTTGACGCCATTTCCCATTTGAACCTTAGCTGTAAACTCTCTGTCGATGGAGGTAGCTGCAACCGTGATGATCCATGGAGCGAGATTGGTAGCAGACCCTGGTGTCCCTTGGTTACCAGCTGAAGCAACAACTGTTATTCCACGACTAACTGCATGAAACGAGCCAATTGAGATAGCATCACTAAAGTAGTCCCCTTGAGGTGCGTCTGGTCCGAGAGATAATGACACAATGTGAACCCCGTCTCTGACTGCATCATCAAATGCAGCTAATATGTCAGCATCATAACAGCCTGAATCCCAACATGTCTTGTACACTGCCA
The DNA here is from genome assembly GCA_025506505.1 of Flaveria sonorensis. NCBI lineage: Eukaryota > Viridiplantae > Streptophyta > Magnoliopsida > Asterales > Asteraceae > Flaveria > Flaveria sonorensis. Next base: position 36,136,228 of record CM046439.1, on the reverse strand, counting down.
CTCTAGCCATTGGTGCACCACCTCTCGCGCCACCCTGAGCCAGACCCTTGTAGTTCATGTCCATCACGTACCTCCCTGCAGCCGTGGAGGCTGTGTGGGTCCCATGCCCGTTACTATCTCTTGCTGATCGATAAGATCGCTCATTTTTTGGATCATCATTGTATTCAAGCTTATCTTGTTTTTCGGATTCATATCCACTCAGATAATATCTAGCACCTATCAGTTTCCTATGTGAAACACAAAACTTAGATCAGATCTGAAACCAATCATCAACTAACATCATTAGACCAGTGTATCATCAGTTTGTTTTACTTAATAAAAAAAAAAAGAAAATAAAACAAATCTGAAAAACCAATCATGGAGGTAATAATAAACCAATAATAATTGAGGTCAGACCTGTTACAATGTGTAATATTGAAAGCTTCCCCTGATTGGCATTTTCCTCTCCAACCAGCTGGCACAGGAGGCATGTCGGTATCGCTAAAACTTGCTGATTCAGGCCAAATTCCTGTTAATCACACATTTATGTTTCAAGAAATCAACAAATGCATATATAATGCAAAAAAACAGCATGTAAAATTGAACATTCAAGTAAAAACATTGAGTATAATGTTCATAAGCACATCTAAAGAAGGAAAAATTACAACTTTGATTCATCACGACTAGTAACAGCATCAGAAAATGCCGAATTCAAGAATGTACAAAAATTTGGCATCATTACATTACTGTTTCTCGTGAATCCAACATTGAGAATGACATATAAAGCACCCAAAAGTTGTAATTTTGGTTTGTATTGATCAATAGGAGCATACAGAATGCAATATTAAAGAAAGTTGTGGTCATAGAATGCTTCTGTACAATTAAAAGACAGTCCTGTGGTAATCGCGATAATAATTAAAAAGTGAAAACTAGAAAGATTATGCAACATTATTCCTAAAATAAATATGATAAGAAGATCTGTTTTTTATGGTCCTAGAGAGAGAAAGTGAGAGGAGAGAGAGAGAGAGAGCATTTTCAAATGAGGTAATAAATGGGAGAGCATGTGTTCTGTTTTCTATTATCCAACAAATTGGCATTACTTTGCAACCAAAGAAAGTAAGAGAAACAAGACTGGATGAATATCACATGAGGGCTTTTGTTATAATTTATATAAAAATAATTTATTAATTAAAAGTTGGGTTTAAAACAATCATTAATGGCTGTTATGGTGAATCATCAAGCAGACCAGCTCAAAATATCAGGTACCACAGTTAAAACAAAAACAATATTCTGGTTCAGAGTGAAGTGAGGAAAAGACCTCACTTTACAGGTTGTGTTATAATCGGAGAACCCAATCAGGTAAATCGCAGCTTGCGTCAAACAAACGACCTTCAAAGAAGTTAAAAGGCAGAAAACTAGTGCAAGGGCGATTTAAACTTAACCGCTTTGTCATCATGTAAGATTCTCAATTTACAGATGGTCTTGAGAATTATGGGAATCAAACCTGTATCAATAAAACCAATGATGACATTAACTTGATCTTTGGTTGAAAAACCAGGGATCTCCATGGTTTCTTCCCCAACAAGACCAATGAAATCCCATGAATGTGTTGTATGCAAGCTTCTTCTCTTGTTCTCAAACACAGAGACCACCTCTGGCATCTCTGCAAGATTTCAATACTTCATCATCAAACTGTCAAAAAGATAGCAAATTCATACCAAACAATTTGATTTTCATCAACTTACTAGATATTTGAAGAGCCTGATCATCTGTTAATCTGGCTGCAAACCCTCTAAAACCATGTTTATAGCTATACAAATGAGATGCCTGTGCTTCTTCAACACTGTTTCACCACACCCACAAACCAAAACCACTGATTCAAAAGGAGGAAATCTCAAAGAAAGATAAAAAGATTCAATTTTTTCAAAAACCCAATTTTGAAAACCAAATGGGATGTGATATTAACCTTCCACTGTGAACATCAACAAGCATTTGATGATTTTTCACCAAAATTTCATCTGGGTCATCAGCATCATTGCCACCCATATACACCACATACACCTACACCAAGAATATCATCATTAGTTCATTACTTATTACTAACCAAAAAGCAACAATTTTTCTTCATGAAAGTATACTATACCTTAGCATAAGTGAAGATTGTAATCTGTGCCAGAAGAATGCATATGAAAAGACCCAAAAAGATATTGTGAGAAGAAGCCATTTCTGCAGGCTAGAAAGTGGCTCTCCCAACTGATAATAATAAGTTGTTGTTATTATTATTATTATTTAATTGAAACGAGGGAGAATTTGGGGGCCGTTTGAAGTAAATAAAAGAGTACGCATGAAGAATGAGAGGAAAATGAATTAAGAGGAATTGGGGAGATGGGTCACAGGGATACTGTGGCGTATTGTCGTTGGCTGATGGTGTCATGTGGAATATGCTAAAAAAACAATGGTTATGTTAAATATTTTTATCACCCAACACACTTTACTCCGCATGTATCTTATTTCTAAAATCATCACACTGAGGGTGGCAACCGTTTCGTTTTTATCCGTGTGATACATAAACGACACATTAGTTTTTCTTATTTTATTTAGTTTCTTTGTTTTACATGGTGTCATCCTAGTTTTCTGGTTTTCTCATTTTTTTCTTTTTTTTAAATAAAAGGGTTCAAAAGGTGGGTGGTGCTATCGTTTGGATCATGGCGAAGATTCATCGGGCAGAGGTACAAAAAAAACCCCGGAATCGATGCATGGTGTTTCCACCCCGCCCAGGTTTTTCCTGGGCTATTCCCGGCCTATAAGTATGAGATATGCGAATTCATCATTGCGTATTTATATAATATTAATTTGCAACTATGTTGTGCATCAAGTTGTTGTATCATATGCTTATCAACTTTACTATGCATTAGGTTGTTGTATCTCATGCTAATAAACTTTGCATAAGAGCATTCACGGTAGGTTCCTTAACGGTTTGACAAACAGTTAGGACTAATTATGTAATTTCTCAAAAGTTGGGACCAATACTGCAATATATACAAATTACAAGGACCAATCGTGTAATTAACTTTATTATTTAATCAAAGAGTAAAAAAGTAGTTTTTTTAGTGTAAATATGGGGATGAGGATGCTAATGTGAATGCTCTAAAATATTGTTATTACAATTTTTCATTAAAAATATACTATTTGTATATACTAATTATCAACTTCGGTAGTTTGGTATGCATATTGTATATGTGTTTTAGTGGGTTGTACCCAACTTTTATTTATTTTTTTAATCTTTAACTTTTTTTATTTTAACCTAATACATTTTTTATAATTTAGCCCCAATATTTTATACTTTCAATTTTGGTCCCTATACTTTTCAAATTTGTACACAATTTTCGTTTTATATTTCGGTCTAAATTTTGAAAGTTAACACGCCGCAACTTGGGTGTGTGGTTTAACATTTTTACGCTCATGTTTTTCCCGTTTAACGGCAACATCGTGATGGTCCTAGATCGACTTATTGTTTTATTACGTTTCGTATGCGTGGTTCAACGTTTTATGTCTATTTTTCATTTGGTTCTATTTCATTTCTTTTTTTATTTATTTTTTAATATGAGTTTTTTGGTGTTAGCGGTCACTAGCTTTGGTGTGTCTAGGTGCTCCTGGCACGGTTTTACATCCCCCTCTGCAACACATGGAGCTTAATACTAGTATATTACTAATTACTAACTTTTTTGTGCATTAAGGCTTGTACCTTAGCTTTAGTCGGTTGTACCCATTTCTCGGTTTTCTAATCTTTAATTTTTTTACTTTGAACCACAATACTTTTACATCTTTCATATTTTATTAAATTTTTAACCTCTAAAATTTTCCTCATTTAACTTTGGTCCCCTACTTTTCATCTTTTATAAATTTTTCGTTTTACGTACCAGTCTAAATGTTATGAGTTAACACGCCATAACGTTCGCGTATGGTTTAACATTCTTACGCTTATTTTTTCCTATCTAATGGCTCTGTCATAACGCGCCGGGTCCTAGATCAACATGGTTATTGTTTTTAATATTTTACGTTTCACACGCGTGGTTCAACTTTTTTACGTCTACTTTTGGTTTGGTTTTATATTTTTCGTTTTTATTTTTTTAATACGAGTTTTCTCGGTGTCGGTGGTCGCTGACGGTGGTATGATATTGGTGCTACTTGTCACGGGTTTACGCCCCCGCCGCAACGCAAGAGGCTTAATAGAAGCTTGTTTTAATTTGCACATGAGCTTTACACCAACTATAGAACAAAATACAGTATGCGAGATAAATATTAGATGAATCATATTTGGGTATTTGTTTTATACTCATGTATCCTTTAAAAACATCACATAGTCTACCACACTATTTAGGAAACATAACTTTATGTCATGCTATCCTCCTTATTTATGTGTACAAGTCTACAACAAGTCTGATCAACTTGAATCTTACTCATGTAATAACCGAAATTTGTGTATGTTTATTTCAAAAGTGTTCTATTATCAATCAAGAATCACGATTCAGACAGGGTTGATTCAAAATAGGGGCATTACGATTCTAGACCGATTCATTGACGATTCAAGAGCATTACGATGACAATCTTCAACAAACTCACTAAGTATTTCTATGTTTTTCACCATTATAGTATTTTTTCTGTTATCTTATATCCTTTTTATTATTCATCAATTATTATGTACATTAGTGTTGTTCATGAATGTTAGATTTTGATATATTTTTATTTTGTAGAGTTTCAGTTGAATGTGAGTTATGCACATTTGATTGGTGAACATTTGTGATCTTATTGGGCATATATGGTTCATGGTTGTTGAATATTAATGATCTTGTAGACGCAAACACGGTTGTTGAACATGTGTGATCTTGTAGTTTCTTTCAGTTGAATGTGAGTTATGCACATTTGATTGGTGAACATTTGGGATGGTATCGGTTTCGTTAACTTATTATTATATTTGACTGTAATTAAAATCAGTTATTGAGATGCTGATTAGTTGAAACTTCATTTTAAACTTACATAAAAAAAACTTAAACGTGTTATTTATTATAGACAAATTAGATTTTAATAATTCAAACTATTAAATATTGGCCGATAATAACATTAATTTGGCCGGTAACACTCCCAACTTTCACTTTTATTATAAACAACAGTCCCAATAATATAACTTTCAATTTTTTACCTTTGATTTGAACTTGATTCCGGACGCCATAATGATTATGAACGAATGAATAACATACAAGTTAAATTGAGCATAAAATGAATACAAATCGAGCGTAAAAATTTAAAAATTATGTCACTGGGAATGTTGTTGGTAACAAAAGTGAAAGTTGGAGTGTTACCGGCCAAATTAATAATATGGATTATCATCGGCCAATAGGTAATAGTTTGGATTATTAAAATCCAATTTGCCTTTATTATACTGTTTAAGATTAAATAATAGGATAGAGTTATAGTAGAACTTATATTTAATAAAAAATCTAAGAAGAATTCTAAGCTTGACATTTGTTTTTTTTATTGTTTTAAAGAGGAGGGTTGGTCATTGTGTCAAACACGTCAGATCATTGTGTCTAATACGTTAGGTCATGTGTCAAATATTTTTCATAATTTGTTATATGTATTTATCATTGTGTTTTACGTTTTAGATCATTTCATTTTTTATTTCATTTTTGTCATTGTTTTTTATATATTATATAAGTTTGTTATTATATTATCATTGCGTTTTACAATTAAAAGTACATAATGATTTTTCACCGATGTGTTTTTCAAAACTCATAGTTTGCAACACAATGATGAACCAAAAAAAACATAATGAGATATTTTATTAATGTGTTTTATGTTCTATATCATTTTATGTTATTCAGTCATTGTTTTTCATATATTAGATAAATTAGTTATCAATTTACTACTATGTTTACATACTAGAAATACATAATAGAGTTATTTTATAATTATTTTTTTTAATTTATCATTTTAGAAAAACACAATAGTATTGAGAAAAACATAATAACTAATAAAATATATAATGACGAGCAGAAATCATATGAGCTTAAAATCATAAAAAAAATTTATTATCTTTTTCATGAAATAATATTGTACTCATTTTAAAGATAAAAAACGCTCGTTCTTATGTTGTATTTTTCATAAAAAATTACTTCGTATATAAAAATTATGAAAGTTTAAAAAAAAGCAAAGGAACTTGAAAATACCCAGCAAAAATGGTTATACCTAAAATACCCCTCGATTAAACTTTTTCCCTACAATTTAATCTCAACTATTAATTAAAATTTGATGGTTGAGATTATTTCTTACATTTGTTAGATTTAAAACTTTTTTATTTGAACTCTTCCATAAATAATATATTAACTAAAACAATTATCCACATGTGTGTTGCGATGTGAATTCCACCACAATCCCAAATATCAAAATAAAAACGCCAATACATGTCGTAATGGTTGCCACTTCGACGTAAAAGTCAAAGGCATCACGAAACCTGATTGTGGATCCATATCAACAAAGTCTACAAGTGTAAAAAAACCTAAAACCAAGAGGCACATGGAGAAAAAAAACAACAACAAAAAAAACCTTTGACTCATGCCTCAAGTTTCATTTTGCTACACACTTTTTGAACGCAACCATTCATTTTTTCAGTTTATCAGTTTTCCTCAAAAAAAATTTGTGTGGTAAAAAAGGAATTAAAAATAAGAATAAAAAATAATAAAGAAGAAAATTCGATTTGGCTAGGCTCGAACCTACATATATATATAATCCATCGTAAATTGAGGTTGCAGCTTGCCACTATTCACCCCATTACCTTTTCGTATATATATATATAATATTCGATTTTAATACAGGTAAACGAGTTCACTTAATCAAGCGTGTAAAATCTACAATGTAATACCCTTAGTATACAGAACCTCACGAGCAAACGAGAGTCCGGGGGCAGCGCCCCTAGTAGCGGGGTGATAACCTCTGATGGGGTCCAAAAGCCAAAGCCCCTAGCTAAGATCGAGCAACTAGGTCAGCGTGAAAATATTTTAAAAAGACAAATGTAATAACCAAGATTTCCTGAAAGCCGGTGCAGACCACAACACTTAAAGGTTGCAGGTCGCTGCAGTAGAAAAAAAGAGGATGCGGACCGTATTGTAGGAGAATGCGGGCCGCAATGTGAGGACTAAGGAATAAACCGGTGTCCTACACATATCGTGATGGCATAGATCAATGGATTAACATGTGGTTGATGACTCAGCAACGATGCATACCTCAATGTAAAGTTGTTGCGGGCCATAATGGATGTGGTGGTTTAGGGGTGACTGTGAAGCTAACATATGTTAGCTTTAGCCGCCCGAAGGTGATGCGGACCGCGTCCATTTCTTGTTGCGGTTCGTAACAGATCTCAATCTGGCACTATGAATGAAATTCAATTTCAGCCATTATCTTCACATTCCTACAAAACTTTCACTCTAGAAATGACTATTGAAGCCCTTTGATTGTTTTCAAAGTCTCGGTTTGTGTCTAGCACTTTCAGGTAAGGTTTAAATTTGATTTAGTTATTTAAATTCGAGTCGAGAACGCGATTTGGCGATCATGACTAGGTTATGCAGTGTGTAATGTGATCCTAGATTAGGCATAGCTTGATCAATTATACTTAAACATTGACTACTTGGAGATGATTAACAATTCCTCAATCCTATTTCCTAGTCAAACATCTAAGGTTGTCTTGATAAACAATAGGATCAAAAGATTGTTATTCCTCTCGTATATCCAACACCAGATTAATAGTTCAGATGAGTTATCATGATTGTTTTACATATGCAGCATACTTGTCTGGTTAACTGGTAATAAACGAGAATACCACAATGTACATTATGTTGGTAAAGGTATAATTATAGCATTTTTGCACTTTTAAGACGGGATCCATGCTACGGTTTAAACATGTGGAGTTCTGTCTAATCAAAGGACTACGAGTCAATCCTTAAGATTTGAAAACTAGAAGGTCAAGGTTGAGTTCGAAACATGACCTTTAAACGTCACATTAATAGCACTACTTGTTTCTACATGTGACCATTGCGTTGTCTTGCAGTTGATCTTTAATTGTAGTATTCAATATATTTTTGTCTCATTGATGAATATTAAGATGCATTTTGCACTTTTTAACATGTTTTGTGGTAATTGAAATTCCTAACTTGAAAAGAATGTTTTGAAGCTTCATGGTGTATATATTGATAGAAACCTATAGTGACAAACATTTTTAAAATTTAAAATTTTAAAAATTATATTTTAAATTTCAAATAAGTAATAAAAAACGATCTTAAAAAAGAAAAGAAACGATAAAAAAAATCTTGAGAAGTTAAAATTACGACACGTAACGGAAAAATTCAAATAAAAAGGAAAAAATAATCTTGAGGAGCAAGAACTATGAAACTGACAGAACTTACTTATTGGGTGGAGATGTATATATTAGAATCTTGTTTTTTAAATTTGTTTTCTTAATGTTTATTTCTTCTAAGTTTCATTTTCTTAGAATAAAGTTTTTCTAGGCATTGGAAGAAGAGTTTTATCGTTCGAATTTTGTATCATTATTTGACTTTGATTAACCCATTGCTTATTATTGCATGTGCTATCATCGATTAATCACACTTTGAAAATTTTTAGGGTAGTATTGTAACTAAAAATTAAGCTCGTGCGATGCGGCACTTAGTATTGTTAAAATTAACATGATTCGGTACATAAAAGAAAACGTATGAAGTTACGCCGATTCGTTTATAGAGATCAAACACAGACAGAAACAATTATATAACAATATCAATGTTCTTCTATCAGTACCATTTTCCTTCTTCACGGCACCAGCACATTACCGACGGTCGATATAACTTACAATACCCAAACAAATACTCTATTTTGAATACGACTACGTTTTAACAAAACTTATGCTGTAGAATAATTAAATACAACCACAAATTAATTTTTTACGAGAAGTTAACGAACAAATATTATTAAAGAAAAATCAAATTAATAAAAAGTAGCGAGTTCAAATTGTATATTATATATACAACAATCAGTAAAATTTGTAACTTTTAAAACTGAAAAGGTTGAAAATTAAGAATTTTGTCGGTGGCATTTCATATGTGATATCAGAGCATTCACATTCCATTCCTCACCCCTAAAATTACACAAAAAATCATTAATTTTTCTATCTTATTCTCAATTAAATTAATATTTTTTATACATTTATGAGTTAATTACACAGACGGTCCCAATTTTCAACAAATTATAAACGCAAGCATGACCTTTGCATGTTTTAAAAAATGACAGTCCGTAGCAATAATAAAAATTAACTTGATCAGTTAAATTTATGTACCCTTACCTATAATATAAAATTAATCAAAATAATATTAATAGTGGGTAGAGATGGGCAAACCGGGTTTTGGGCGGTACCCGGGCCCGAATACAAACCGGGTTGGGCCCAACCGGGTTTTTTTGTACCCGGGTATTGGTGAACCCGGGTACGAACCCGGGTCGGGTTCACCATCATAAAAACCCTACCCGGTATACCCGGGTAGGGTCGGGTCGGGTCCGGGTCGGGTATGAAACCGGGTTCATACCGGGTTTGATTTATTTTTTTCCTTTTTTTTTCTTTTCTTGTGTGTGTGTCGAACACCGGGTCATATCTTCTCTTTTTCTTATTTTTTCTTTTCTTTTTTTTCCTTTTTTTCCTTTTTATTTTTCTTTTCCTATACCGGGTTCAAATCTTGAGCAGAAAAAATTACACTTATAATATACAAATATTGAATACTTTTTTATATAAAACATTTGAATGAGAAAGATATTTAAAAAGAACATGAAAGACATATAATATTAAAACAACTTAAAAATACATAAATGAATCAATAAAAAATAACAATATCGTCTAATTTTATTTTTTACGAGATGCATGATCAAATGCTAATTTTTCATCGGATATGTCAGAAGATACTCCTTCTTCTACCTCTTCATCATGTACTTTAGCTTCAAGTGTAATTTCGTCTTCGAGGCTTGTTTGGTCTTGTATACGATCCATTGCGTCTAAGTGATCCTTTAAACAAATGCACATCTCCACTGCTTCCGGAGTTAGTCTTGTTCTCCGTAATGATATTACCCTGTCACCAAGAGAAAAAGCAGATTCCGAAGCTACCGTAGAAGCTTGGACGCTTAGTAAATCACGGGCCATAGCAGAAAGAATCGGAAATTGAGATTCTTTTCCTTTCCACCAAGCCAAAATATCGGATGCACGATAATCTTCGGTAGTCATAGTGGAAATAAAATCCGTTCCACTATATCCACCGAGCTCACTTGTTGGGGTGTTACCCCTTTGACGTTTACCCGTCACATCCCGAACAACATTCAACATAGTCAAAACAGGGTCTTTAACTGAGGTACTAGCACTTAAGGTTGATTCGCTTGGCATGGTTATGTTTATGTTAGGCCCATATCTATTTAAATTAAAATTATAAATTGTTTTCTTTTCAAACTTTTGAGGATTGTCGAAGTGACTAAAAGGCAAAGCTTCTTGAATCACGAACTTCGCCATTCGATCTCGAACCGTATTAACATCGTAATTAAAGATTCCACCGTCTCCACCCAATTGTGTTTGTTGCGAATCCGGATTACTTTCAACGACTTACAAAACTTCTTGCTAATGTGTTTGCTTAAAGTCGTGTTAGAATCTTTAGCAAGCAAAGCTCCACAAAACTTGCAACGAGCCTTTACAGACCCGTCACTCAACTCAACCATATCCCAATTGCACCAAACATCCATGTTACGATTGTGTGCAAGAACACGAACGATGGTTGGAAAGTTTGACGAACCTTGACCAACGGAAGATTGTGATTGAGCCATATCAAGATTGAAGAGATTGAAAGTGTAAAACGAGAGAGTGAAAGTGTAGAACGAGATTAAACGAGAGTATTTTTTGTGTTTTTGCGTATGTTTTTGCGTTTGAGACTGGGTACTAAACCATATCAACCCACACCTATTTATACTAACTTATAAGGCTAAAACAAACAAAAAACGGTAACAAATTGGGGCTAACGGCTATATAGCCGTTATTAACGGCTAGATTTAAAAAAAAACGGTCAAAACCGGGTCCAACCTGGGTTCAATGGGGTCGGGTCCGGGTCGGGTTTGGGTTGGGTTCTACCAAAATCTAGAAAAATATACCCGGTTCCAACCCTACGGTTTTTTTCGAGTCCAAACCGGGTACACCCTATACCGGGTCGTACCCGTACCGGGTCCGGGTCGGGTCCGTACCCGGGTATTTTGCCCACCTCTAATCGTGGGACCCAAGTTACTTAAAATTAAAAAAAACAAAAATAAAAACAAAACTTAACAATTACCCCACCCACCAGTCACCCTCTTGCAGCCTTGCTTTTCGACAAGCCTCCAACCACTATTCCGGCAACTGTCGCCATCACCGCCACCACCATCGTCTTTATCTATCCACACCATCATCACCACTATCACACCCTAAGCCTTCTTTCCCCACAACCACTACTAGCACCACCCCATCCTTTCTGGTTTAAACCATCAGACCCCGTCGCTTCGCCTTAAAACCCTCATATTTGATCTGAAACCATCACCTCATTGCAAATCCCCTTGATATGATCTGGAAACTGTCATATCTGAAACCAAAAGTCATCGTTCCCATTGTAGGTCTTGTTTTCTCATCTTTAAAAAGGTTTTTTATGACGATTGTGAGCGGTGGTGGTGGTAGTGCATGTCGTGGTTGTGATTGTGAACGATGGTGGTGGTAGTGCTAGTGACATGTCGTGGTGGTGATTGTGAGTGGTGGTGGTGGTTGGTTCTAGTGGTGGTGGTAGTGACTTGCAGTGGTAGTGATTATGAGTGATAGTGAAGAAAAAGATGATGAAGGGGGTGGGGTGGGTTAGGTTAGGTTAGGTTTTATTTAATAATCAATATTAGTTTGTCTTTTTATTATTATTGTTTAAATTTACAGTGTTTTGGTAATCTTACATTAACTTTACAGAGAAACTTAACTTAGGTTATCGTCGGGGAGTGCCGGTGTGTAGACCATTTAAATTCAGGCCTGCTAACCCCAGGGACTGTTCATGGAATTTACTTTACCTTTAACATCAAATTTTCTTTCATTCACTCACAATCACTTTTAAAAAATATAAAAACATGAATAGAGATGAACAAAGTCTTACCAAATATACTAGAAGAGTAATATTTTCTTACTCCATTTACAATCAGTCACAATCATTTCTTATAATATAAGGAACACACTTATAATAATATAAGGAAAGAGATGTGAATGCTCTATGGTGTTTAATTAGTGCTATGAATATAAAATTTGCAAAAGCACTATTGCTATACATGCATTACAAGTTAATTTTTAGTATGACAACAATTAACGGTAATATAAATTTTAATATATTGGCGTTGGTTCACATAAAATTTTAGACATTCTTAAATTTTTAAATGAACATAGTCTTAAATACAACTTACTTGTCATCATAATATATTAAGAAAGAAATCATTGTATTATTTAAACGTCCATAAAATTACTAAACCTGATATAAGTACATGTCCTATTTTAAATGTAAGTATCCATACTCTAATAAAAGAGTATCTTAAATAAACACATGACGTATTCCTAGACCCCTTCTTTTTCATTTTCCGGCCCAAACTCTTTCGTTTTTTTAAGGACGCGCGGATCCTACATTTCGGATCCAATACAACCCGATCACCTCCTTTCCAAAATTTTGATTGTTTGGAACCCTAACCATGTGTATAGCTGCTTTATCTTTCTAGTCTTACCTGCTTCAAGATGAAATTGAAGAACCATAGACTGATCATCATTTTCATTTGTGGGTTTAATTACCAGAAACATCCTCTAGACACCACCACTAATCTGTCTATGCATTTACCCACCACCATATGCATTTTTAGCTTTTAAATTTTGGTCATTAGCTCTGCACATATAATATTGACGATTAGTTTGGTCTGTGATGTATATGATTGAAAGAATGAGCTTGTAATTGAGGATTTATGTTAGATATTTTAGTGTAATTGGATTGAGTAATGACCAATGTGATCATAATATCCATCAAACAAGTTAGGAGATACGGAGTGCACGCTTGTTTGAGTTTATTATGATCTTCGATATTGAAAACCTTCTTAGGGGCGAAACCCCTAAGTAATGGGGGTTCCAAGGGAGCAACGTCCCTTGGCGGGGGTCCGGGGGCAGCACCCCTGGTAGCGAGGTCCGAGGGTAGCAGCCCTGGCTGGGGTCGAGCTGGAAAAAGGCATTTTCCTGAATTTCACATGTGAAATTCGAGTGGAAAAAGACGCATTTTTTACTTGTCATTTAAATTCCAAACAAACTACCAAATGACAGTTTTTTCCCAATCTCTCCCTAAAATCGAATTGCATCATCATTTTGGTCATACACACTCTCGAATTCTTCTTTTGGTTCACAAAAATCACACAACAAAACATACTAGTTCTTGATCTCGTCTGAGTTATATCCGATTGATTTATTCGAGTTAACCACCGAATAATATCGATCTGAAAGTGATCTTCACGACTCTCAGATTATCCAAGTCTGAATTCAAGTATTCTACAATTTAGCCTCTACATCTACAACTTAATGTCGATATGTCAACTTTTTGGCCTACATTCGCCCCGACTTGTTTAATTTTGGTTTTGCATAGATCTAGGGTTCTTCGGTTTTAGATTTACCCTATACGTATTTTGAGTAAAGCTGTAACCTTAGTGAATATTTAGCTTTAGGATATTAACCATAAACTTTTAAATAGCAATCATAAAAGCTTCATGCTGTTTCAATAAAGTTTGATCATTGTTTTGAACTTGAAATATAGATAGATTTTCATGCAATGCAAATACAACTTGATACTTTTTCTATTTTCATCAAAGTTATATCTCATTACTAAAACATCTTATTGATATAAGTAATTACGAATAAAAACATAAGATCAATTGTACTTGTAAACATCCCTTAAATACATATATACCCAATTTATTGTTATGACAATATTATCATTCTAAAAAAAATAATAAACACTCACAGATGAGTACATATGTCATTAAATAGTTTTAGAGGGAGAAATATGCTTTTAACCCAGTTGCTAATTATAAGGTTTGTAAAGGGAAATTTGCCAATTATTAAGTTTTAGTAAAAATAAGGGCAAATTAGTTATTACATAAACTATTTTTAATGCAAATGGGTAAATTTGCCAATTATAAGGTTTTGTAAGAGGATATATGCATTTAAAGTTTTTGCTTGGGTATATATGTCATTAAAGAGTTTTAGAGGTGGAAATATACTTTTAACCGAAAACATATATTTATAATCGTAACACATACGTTACTAAAGATTTTAAATATACATAAAAGATTAATAAACATGCATATAGAAAGATAACTATTAGTTAAAAGGAGAACCAAATTGAATGGAGTTTTATTAATGGTTGTTTGTTTAACATTGATTTTGTTCACGAACGGTTAACAAACGTATAACCAAACAGAAATTTTGTACATGTTTGTTCTTTAAAAAAATGAACTTGCTCACGCATGGTTCACCAACACATAACCAATGAACAAAACGAATATATGCTATTTTAAAAATTAAAAAATTAATATTTTTAATTCCAAACATTTGACATAATCACCTTAGATATATATAAAGTTAAGAACTTGACATGAGAAAGTGTAGAATACAAAGTACTTTTTTGATACAAAGTGTACAAAGTGAGAGTGAATTTATTACGTAAGAAAAATTACATTTGTATGAATTATCATGCAGAGATAAAGTTATCACGCAAAAATAATTGTTGCGTGATAATTACATCTGTACTGATTATTATATCACTTACTTTATAATTTCACGTATAAAATTTTTTTCTTGGGTAATTATTGTACACATCGTAAAAAAACTACTTTTTACCTTAACCTTCCCCATTCACATAATATACATAAACATAATTATCTTAAAACAACAATACAAGTTAGACATAATAATAGTAAATATAATTATCTCAGAATAATGTCTCTGAGATTTAAGTTATAAAAAACTAAAATTTCACTTGATACAAGTTTCAAATAACTAGGGTTTCTAGTATAAATGTTAGTTTAATAAACTAATTAAACATTAAAAGTTACCAAATTGGCAAACACCCACAATGAACAACCATTTAATAAACAAACATGAGCAATGTAAACAAATGTATTACCGGACGTCCACGAACATAATTATATGCAGGACCGAGTAAGGGTACTTAACACTTAGTTTCACACTGAGGAGAGATCTTAGATCACTTAACAATTCAAATAAGGAACTGGTAACTTAAAACAGATGCTACTAAGAACACAAGTAAATTAAAGAGACAAAACTAAGAACAACACAAGATTGGTTTTCAAGGATGTGTATATTGATCTCAAGTTCTTTTACAAGTGTTACAAAGCATACTGAAATTACAAAGATCCGAGACATTTTTATACTACAACCTACAACCGTCACTTACATGTAAAGACAATTGGGATTTGACTAATCTAGACAACAAGATCAATCTAAAGTCAAAAGGCAGATTGCCTTTTGACTAGTGACTATGACATGCCATAGCTCACTGACTTTTCCTAATACAAAAAGTCTACAGGAACAAGTAAGGTAAGTTATAGACAAAGACCATTCCTACTTTTTGATAAAGCATGGAAGTTTCAACAACTTGTGTAAAGTAGGTGAACCACCAGAGCAGGCAGCAGAAAGTGTGTCAGCTTTATCAAAAGTTGATTTAGAGAAAGCATATTTTCTCTGTCCTTTGAAGAAATCTGTCTTCAGAGCTTCGGAAGACTTTGTCTCTGAAGCTTTGGAAGATTTCATCTTGGCTTCGGAAGATGCTGGTCTTTGGCTTCGGAAGATTTCACACTTAGAATATTTTTTTTGTTTGAGTGTGAAACTTCCGAAGTAACTCCTTCTTAACTGTTAGCTTCGGAATATCTTACACTTAGACATATTTGAGAATGTAAGACTTCCATAGCTAGTTCATCTTTGTTCCTTACTGCATGCATGGAAGACTTGGTTGTTCTGGCTTGTTGGTTGCATCAGCCTCATAATCTTCAGATGATCTTACAAACTCCCTCTAGGCTGATGCTACCAAAAAGGGGGAAAATTTTGACAATCACAGATCCTGGGAGTTCTTCCCAGAGTATGGACATAGAGGAATCACCATCTCTCTTGCAGATGTTCATACTCAGCAACCTCCTCTAGGCAGTGATCTACATTTGCTCATTCAACAACTGTTTGAGGAGGGAATATCAAGAGCAATGTCTGCCCCTTCTGAGAACCCAATCTGGGGTTGGGGGTATGACAGTAATAGGAGAGCTCTTATGATCTCTAGAGTCAGGGTCAACTAGAAGTTCTCAACATTTCACACCTGAGTTTCTATGAGAGCATCAACTTGGTAGATCTGCCACTTGTCAACCCAAGCAATACAGACAAACAGCAAGATTGGCAGAAAGAATCCAAGATAGGGTGCTAGAAGAGTTTAAATTGAGATCAAAATTATATAGACAGAGGCTAGCAGGTAAGATCTTTGGAACTGGATGTTGAGGTAGATCTTTGGTCAACTGCAATTGGTATCAGAGCATTCCAGGCTCTTGATTGTAAGATCTCACCATCTTTATCCTCTTAGCTTCACACATCACTTAACTCTTCAAATGGAAGCTATCTCTAAGGCTGATATGGAAACTGGAACTATGACAAAGTCCCCACTGATCACTCCTGAAGATTTTGACACTTGTGCCAAAGAATGGAAGGCTTCATCAAGTCTCAGGATTCCAGGATAGGGAGTCTGTTGTCAATGGACCTCATGTACCATGCACCTCTTCGGCTGCTGCTCGTGGTAGCATGATACCGAAGAAAAGGGCTGACTTTTTGGTGAAGACTGGAAAAGGATTGATATTGATCAGAAAGCCATGACAGCCCTCCAAACTACTCTTCCAAACTCCATCTACAGAGGTCTCAAGAAGTGCAAGATCGCTAAACAGCTATGGGATGCACTGAAACTGATGTATGAGGGGTCCAATGAAGCCAAGGAGAACAAGAAGGATCTCCTGAAGCAGCAGTTTGAAAACTTCACCTTCAAGACAGGTGAAACCATGACTTAACAGTATTTCAGGTAGTTGAGATTGTGGATACTCTAGCTGATATTTGAGTAACTATTGAGAATAGGGATATTGTTAGGAAGTTCATGTCCTCTCTTCCCAGACAATGGACACACTACTGTGTGGTCATAAGAGGATTGAAAACCTCAAGACCCTTACTCTCACTGAGTTGTATGGGATACTCAGTGAATACCAGATGGAGATGAACATGCAAAATTCATCTGGTAACTCCAATACTCACCAGAGTTCAGCCCTTCATATGGGTGAAAGGGATAGTAGAGAACCACAACATCGTCTTATCTGCTACCCTGAAACTTCACAAAAGGGTCCTTTCATCACCTTCCCAGAGACACCCAGAGAGAGCTACATCCAAGGAAGTCCTTTCTAAGAGACAAGCACCTCTCAAGCTTTGTCTCTACTGATGAAAGTTCAAGCAACTTTCTTTTCACTCTTGAAGACCTGGATTGTATCTATCTAGATGATCTGGAATACATGCAGATAGTCCAGCAGATGACTCTTCTCACTCGCAGAGCCCAAAAATTCTACAAGAGGATAGGGAGAAGGTTTCCCAGCAATGCTGCCAGTGGCAAGGTTAGACTGGACAAGAGCAAAGTGAAGTGTTACAACTGTAACCAGATGGGTCACTTTGCCAGAGAATGCAAGGCACCTAAGTCAAATGGTGGCCAAGCATCATCCAGGCCAAACTACACCGAGGGAGGGCATCGAAATGAGAAGCCAAGACAGCAAGCTGCTATTGCTGTTGAAGAAGGAGGCTTTGACTGGAGCTTTCAAGCTGAAGATGCTTTACCAAATCAAGCACTCATGGCTGACCATGATGAGGCTAAGGTACTAGAATATCTATGCTCTCCTGAATGTATTGCTAAAGTGAATAGATACAGGTGCTACAACTTGGAAATGAGATCTAATATTGAGTCTTGAATATCCTAAAAGCTGATTTTAAAAGAGCTGAAAATGACTATAAACTTAAGATAGAAGATCTAGAGAAAACAGTTTCAACTCTTAAACATGAGCAAACAAATTCCAGGACTCAAATTAAAGATCTCATTACTAAGTTGACTGAATGCCAGGCTGAGCTTGTGATCAGCAAAGCCCGGGCTGAAAATATGTTCTTGAAGAAGAGACCTTCAAGAACATCATATCCTCATCTCTGCATGCAAAATTCTATTTTAGAATAAGCAGGGACTGGGGTCTACTGAGATAGCTCCTCCACACACTCTATTATTTGTAAGATCTCCAAGGTGTGGAACTGGTGAAGATGAGCTTCCCCTTATAACCTAGTGTTGAAGAGGATAAAGAGGAGATAGTGAGGGATGACTCTGAATGAGTGAAGAGAGTCAATCCAAAAGGGTCACCATGCTCTTGAGGAAAGTAAGAAGGCTGGTATGACAAAGACAAAGAGGAAGAACTTGATCAGAAGAGCAAAGAGAAGATCAAAGAAGGCTCAAGAGATCAAGGCCACTTTTGACTCCAAGCAGAAACAAGTGTTTATCTTTGTAGGGTTTGAAGTGGTAAAGGCTGAGAAATCAACTACAAACTCTAGTACCAGGAGTTTTAGTACAGTTCCAACTCATTCCAGTAAAGAAATGGCTGAATGCTGTGTACCACTACTACATAGTCTGAACCATCCTCCTCCAAAAGCAAGTCTCTCCCTAAGAAAATTGTTGCATAATCTGTGAAGAAGAAGCTGGAGAAAGAAAGTGTTCAAGTTCAGTCTTGCTCTCAGAAGAAGACTCCAGAAGGAAGCAAATGGAATGCATTATGTGTGGTAGTACTTCCCATCTGGCCAAAGATTGTATCTACAATCCCAAAAGCACTATCCACATGTTAAAAGAGAAAGCTTCTGGGAAGATGAAGGAAAAGCTAGCTTCGGAAGGAAAATATGTTTCCTTTGGAAGCTCCAAAATGAAGAAGAAGGCAAGTGAAAAATTGCCTTCGGAAGAAAATTGTTCTCGGAAGAAAGGAATGCTTCCGAAGTACTGAAGTTGCTGCAGTGAAAGCAATATCTTTCGAAGGTCCAGTCTTCAAATCTTCAAAGCTGCAAAAGCTTACGAAGCTTTGAAGGTCAAGCCAATTTTCCCAAGGTGGTGTGGAAGATGAGGAAGACCGTGTGACTGAAGATTCTTCATCAGCAACAGCAAATGATCCTTAGAGCCTGAACATAGGATCACTTATGTTTCATTGCCTTCAACTCATTTTAACAAGCCTAAGACCAATGAGACTTGGGTTTCCAAATGTAAGTAAATCATCTTTTTTGTGCAGGGACAACCAAAGGCAAACATAAATGTGTGGATCATTGATAGTGGCTGCTCCAGCACATGACACGTAATGAATACCTTACTTCAAAATGTTGAGAAGTTTGATGGAGGGCCAGTTGCTTTTGGAGGAGATGCAGGAGGTTACATCAAGGGGAGGGGCATGGTCTCAAATGGTAAGCTCAGCATTGAAAGGTAAACTTTGTCAAGGAGATTGGATACAATCTTTTAAGTGTTCCTAATTTTGTGACCAAAAAATCACATGCTCTTTACTGAGCATGAGTGCATTGTTCTCAAGCTTGGGTGGTTATTCCTCATGAGTACATCCTGCTCAGAGCCCCAGAAAGGGAAACATGTACAAGATGGATCTGTAAGAAAAAACTCCCTCCAGAGAAGGTCTTGCTTTCTATCTAAAGCAAATAGTGATGAGTCTTTCCTCTGACATAAAAGAATGTGCCATGCAAACTTCAAAAACATGAATAAATTGATTAAAAATGATTTGTTACTGGAATGCCAAAGAAAGAGTTTACAAGTGATGACCCATGTGTTGCATGCCTGAAAGGGAAGCAAGCACAAAGTGTCTCACAATCAAAGGAAACCAACTCCATCACTACTCCCCTACACTTGTTACATATGGATCTGTTTGGCCCCACAGTGTAATGAGTCTAGGAAGGACCTCTTATTGTTTAGTGATCACAGATGACTTCACAAGATTCACTTGGGTCTTCTTCCTTAGAACTAAGGATGAGACTCCTGAGATCTTGAAGAACTTCATTCTGAAAATTGAGAATCAATTTGATCACAAGGACAAAATCATAAGATTGATTAGGGAACAGAATTTAAAAACCAAATCCTTAATACATTTGTGATGAAAAGGGTATTTCAAGACAGTATAGTGCTCCCAGGACTCCCAGCAAAATGGTGTTGCTGAGAGGAGAAATAAGACACTTATTGAGGCTGCTAGAACCATGTTGTCTGACTCTAAACTGCCTATCACCTTCTGGGCAGAGGCTGTCAACACAGCCTGCTATGTGCAGAATAGAGTTTTAGTAGTTAAGACTCATGGTAAGATTCATTATGAACTGTGGCATAAAAGAGACATTCATTGGTTTTCTCAGAACATTTGGATGTCCTGCACCATTGAATACCAAAGATCAAATAGCAAGTTTGCTAAGAAATCAGATGATGGACACTTTGTTGGATACTCTTCTCAAGCTAAGGCTTATAGAGTATACAATCTCAGAAATAGAATCATGAGGAGTCAGCCAATGTGACTTTCAATGAACACACACCCTGTATGAAAGGTTCTGGTCTGGATTGGCTGTTTGATCTTGATTTAGTTACCAACTGTTTTAACAAGTCTTGTGAGAATGTTTTAGGATCTACAGATAACAGATCAACAGAAGATCCTGATCCAAGATTTGAGCTGAGAAGACCAACCAAGAAGACTACTTCAGCTCCAGTGGTGACTAACCCTGTAATTGAGGCTCCTATCAGCACAAGCATGACAAATACTACTGATTCAACTGAATTGCCTTCAAATTCCAGCTCAGAGGCTCAGAATTCAGGAGAAGGAACTTCTAATGCAGGAGAACTGGAGGTGGTGACAGTGATCAAGAATTTCTTGATGTGATAACCACTCCATTGAAGACAACATGAATGATGTCACACACTCATTGGATCAAGTTTCTCTTGATAAGTGTGCTGATGTGGTGGGAGACACCTCATTGCCAGATCAGAATTTCTCTAATTTAGATCTGTCCAACCAACTGCTATGATCCCTCAACTTTGATCCACAAGTCACATCCCACCACAAACATCATTGGAAATATTGACTCAGGGGTAAGAACAAGAGGACAAACTCATGACAGCCATGTTTTGTCTACATTCTTGTTTCTTATCCCAGATAGAGCCGAAGAAAGTTGATGAGGCTTTGAAGGATGGAAGCTGGATTGAAGCTATGCAAGATGAGCTGCTTCAAATCAGAAGACAGAAGGTGTGGAACTTATGCCCTCTTCCTCAAGGAAAAGTGTCATAGGAACCAAATGGGTATTCAGGAACAAGAAGGATGATAGAGGGATTATCATCAAGAACAAGGCTAGACTGGTTGTCCAAGGATACACTCAAGAAGAAGGGATTGATTACACTGATATCTTTGTTCTCCAGTTGCAAGACTTAAAGCTGTAAGAATATTCCTGGCTTATGCTGCATCCAAGATTTCAAGGTCTACCAGCTTGATGTGAAATGTGCTTTTCTCTATGGGGTGATGATGAAGAAGTTTATATCAAACAACCACCTGGCTTTGCAGACCCAGATCATCCTGATTATGTCTGCAAGCTTGATAAAGCTCTATATGGACTGCATCAACCTCCAAAAAAGTGGTATGAGACACTATCAACATACCTCTGTCAACATGGATACAAAAAAGGTACTATTGATGGGACTCTCTTCATCAAAGAAACAGGGAATGACACACTGCTAGTTCAAATATATGTAGATGACATCATCTTTGGTTCAACTAATCCAAAGCTCTGCAAAGACTTTGAGATGCTGATGAAGAATAGATTTGAAATGAGTGCCATGGGGGAACTCAGTTTCTTTCTAGGAATTCAAGTGAAGCAGGTTGAAGATGGCATCTTCATTAGTCAGTCAAAGTATGTACAGGACATACTCAAGATGACTGACTGTAAGGTTGCAAAGACACCCATAGCCAGAAAAACCACTCCCTTGGTCCTGATCTTGAGGGGGAGTGTGTTGATGAACATCTCTACAGGGCTATGATTGGGTCACTTATGTACCTTACTGCTAGCAGGCCTGATATTATGTTTGCCATATGTATATGTGCAAGATATCAAGCCCACCCCAAGATGTCACACCTAATCACTGTCAAAAGGATTCTCAGATACCTCAAAGGTGCTCCAAATCTAGGCCTTTGGTATCCAAAGAATTCAGACTTTAATCTATATGCTTATACAGATAGTGATTATGGTGGCTGCAACATGACTGCAAAGTCTACATCTGGGGGATGTCAATTCCTTGGTGGAAGGATAGTCTCTTGGCAATGCAAGAAGCAATCCTGTGTGTCTGCATCAACTGCTAAAGCTGAATACATTGCTGCTGCAAGCTGCTGTGCTCAAGTGCTTTGGATTCAGAATCAGATGCTAGACTATGGGTTCAACTTCAAGGAGACTCCCATCCACATAGACAACAACAGTGCCATCTCTATTACAGAGAATCCTGTGCAGCACTCAAGGACCAAACACATCAACAAGGTATCATCTGATTAGGGATAATTTTGAAAAGGGATTGATCAAACTAATCAAAGTTAACACAAATGAACAATATATTGATTTGTTCACAAAGGCATTTGATAACAGAGATTTAAATATCTTGTATCAGCTATTGGGATGATTAACTTTGAATAGATTTTCTTTAATAACTTAATCAACTTTATTTCCTAAAATTGTGTGTCCTAAGTTGTCTATTAGATCACCTCATAAGCCTAGTTCTCTTTGAAAGAAAACTAACTTTTAACTGATATTCCTTAGATTTGTGAAAATTTACCTTCGGAAGAACTCAAATTGCCTCCGAAGAAATTTATGTCTTTAAATCATTTAACAGCTTATCTAAGATTTACCTTCGGAAGAAATTCTTGGAGTATCTTCCGAAGCTTAAATTTGTATATAAGCACTTAAATGCATTCAAAGAACAAATATCTTCCGAAAGCAACTAAGTCTCGGAAGACTTATTCACTTCTTCCGAAGCCAAATTTTCAAATTCTTTGAAATATCTTCGAAGCAAAAATTGCCTTCGGAAGCTTTGCTACAAGCTTCGAAGCCAAAATTGTCTTCGGAAGTTTTACAACTTCCAAGAAAACTAACTTTTTGGGCACTTTTTCAGAAGTAGGACCCACTTGCGGATTTCAAAGTTTATCTTTTTGTCATAACTTTGTCTCAAATCCACAATATATTCTTCCAAACGGTTCTATTTCGTCTCTCTACTCTCACTGATCCTTCCCTAAATTTACCCCCAAATTTCATCTTCTCTTCCTTTCTTCACTGTAAAGCTTCCTCAAATGGCCAACATTGATCGTCGCAACGACCCTGATTTTTCCATGCACCTACACAGGCAACACAATCAAGTTGCCCTGTTACACTCTGAGAAGGATCCAAGCTTCTCAGATGTGTGTAGGTACCTTTCTTCGTCTCACTACTTCACCCCCTTACAATTGATCCTCCTCTCTATGAGGATCAGTTGCTTGAGTTCTGGAGGACCTGTCAAGAGGTCACCATGGACGGGGAGAAGGCACTGTCTGCTACAGTGCAGGGAGGACAATTTCATCACTCCGGCCATCATAAACACCCATTTGCAGCTGGATGATGAAGCAGGTGAGCTGTCCTTTCCCAAATCTGCTGTCAACCACTCCTTTCAGCAGATGGGCTATGAAGGTGACTTCTCAGTCAAAACCTTCAGGAAGGGAAGGTCTCATCTCAATGGAAATACCTCCTCCATGTCGTCATTCACAGCCTTTCTAACAAGCATGGAGGATGGGATCAAGTTCCAGAAGACCTCTCCTTTATAGTCCATGGGATGGTACAAGGGGTCAAGTTCAGGTACTCTCAGTTGTATATACTAATTTACTTGCAAACTTGGACTCCTTAGAGTATTACATGTTCCCTAGGTATGTTCAACACATTCTCAACTGTGAGTTGGGACCACAGTTGAGGGGGACAGGTAATATTCTTAAAATAGGACAAATGAGGCCCGACATCTTCAAAATCTTGAAGAAGCCAACTGTTGGCTTCTCTGGGGTAGAAACAACCCTTGTCCCAAAAATGTTTGAGCTCATTGCTCAGGGTGAAAACCTAGCAGCACCAGCTAGTGTTGAACCAACACCCTCCACCTCTCAACCACCTCAAAAACAGCCTACCATCACCATCACCTACAAAAGAAATCCCAACGAACCCCTGCACGCTACTGAGCATGTGCAGGCCCCATATCAGAACCCATACAGGAGGAAGTGGAATCTCGAGCTCCCACTTCCCCTGAGGAGCAGACCACTCCCATCTTTCAACCACTCAGTGCTGAGGTTCCTCATGCTCAGCCTGATGAGCTCACAACCCCACAAACAGCCTTAAGCCATCACTCTGAGTCTCAATACTCTAGTGATCAACCTTCTGTGGAAAGCTACCATCCCCAACTCTTGATCTAAACCGCCCCATTCCCAGCCTTGACTTCTATTCTGATGAAGATTTGGGCTTCAGTGAGTACCATGAGTCTCTCCTCTCTTCCCACACTCAAGGAGAGATGAGTACTCCTGCTTCCCCCATCTCTAGCCCACATCAGCAACCCCCTACTGAGGTGGATCATCCTGAACTTATTCAGGAATCCATATGGCAGAGGCTATCACTTTTGCAAGTGATAACATCACTAGGACCTCTACCATGGCAACCCAGCCTCTTGACACTTCTCTGGAAGTTGTCATTGGGCAGGGGAAATCCAGCAGCCAAGAAACCCATGCTGGTGGTGAGGAAGAAGACTTAGGTCCAATTCTCTCATCCCCCAATGATTCTTCATCTGAAGATGAGGGGAGTCTGCAACAAAAGGTGCACAAACTGTCACATCTTTGCACCTATTTTGTTTCAAAGATAGCTCACCTGGAATCTCAGGTGACTATCTTACAGAAATGACCGTAACTTGAGATCACCGATCTCAGGGCAAGTTAGCTGAGAGACCCATGAGGACAACTCATCCAGGTCCACAAGAACCTGTGGATGTCATGGATCAATCTCCCAGCTCACCTATGCAAGAGGGTGATGCTACCAAAAGGGGGAGAAAATTCTGACAATCACAGAACCTGGGAGTTCTTCCCAGAGTATGGACATAGAGGAATCACCATCCTCTTGCAGATTGTCATACTCAGCAACCTCCTCTAGACAGTGATCTACATTTGCTCATTCAACAACTGTTTGAGGAGGGAATACCAAGAGCAATGTCTGCCCCTTCTGAGAACCCAATCTGGGGTTGGGGGTATGACAGTAATAGGAGAGCTCTTGTGATCTCTAGAGCTCAGGGTCAACTAGAAGTTCTCAACATTTCACACCTGAGTTTCTATGAGAGCATCAACTTGGTAGATCTGCCACTTGTCAACCCAAGCAATAACAGACAAGCAGCAAGATTGGCAGAAAGAATCCAAGACAGGGTGCTAGAGGAGTTTAAATTAAGATCAAAATTATATAGACAGAGGCTAGCAGGTGAGATCTTTGGTCAACTGGATGTTGAGGTAGACCCGGAGATTAGCTTCAAAGGGAAAACGTTGACTGAAGGCCCAGAGGTTGAACCTGTGAACCTTGAGACAGGATCTCCCTCTGCACCCATTACCCTCAGTGAAACACCAGCTGGTGATGGTGTTTCACAACCTCTCTCTGGCCAGCTTGACAGCTGAACCAAGCAATGAAGGCCAAAGCTCTCTCCAGCCTGAGTCACAAAGCCTGTGGTCGACAAAGGCAAAAGGAAAATGACTCCTGAGGAGATTGAGGAGGAGAAGAGAGAGAGGAAGAGAAGCTGAGGGGAGAGAGTTCAAGTGGTTCCCCAGGGTTTATGGAAGCTGCAATCAGGGCTGCCCCCAGGCTAAACACTCAGGAAGATGAGTTAAGGGCAGCCAGGCTAAACTACCTGGGAACCAAAAACTATATGTTGATGAACTCATCTCTCTCCCCTTAGATGAGCTGAATGAACTGGCTGACACAGAGCTGTCAAAGGAGAGGAAAGAAGCAGAGGATGCAACACTGCTCCTCAAGCACAAAGAAGAAATGAGGCTGAAAAACTCTACAAGAACATTCCTGTCCTCTCCCAGTTCAAGAAAGTCTTGAGCCAGAGACTGTGGCCACTGAACAACCTCAGGTAGCAACTGAAGAAGAAAGACTAAAGATGATCAGCTACCTGAATGCCACAGGTCTCTATCAGGCAGATGCACTTCTTCCCTTACCATCTGAGTACATATTGTTTGAATACAATAAGCAGATGGAAGAAAAAGATAAAAGAGAAAAACAAGCTGAAAAGAAAAGATAAGGGAAGAAGCTGCAAAGTCAAGGGCCATCATCCACAAAAGCCAAAAGAAGTCTGCTGACAGACAAAGGATGATGAGCTTCTTGAAGCTGTATGGATTCTCCGGAAGGAGGCTTGGCCCTATGTCTCTATCCATAATGGATGAGCATATCAGGGTAATCAAGCAGAAGATAAAGAAGGGAGAGCTGGTGGACTTGCATTCTCCACCAAGTCCAGCTCAAACTGAAGTTGAGGTGAAGGTTGAACCCACTGAGACAACACAACCTGAACCTAGAGCTGCATCTCAGCCAACTTCATCTTCTGATCCACAGCAGGGTCCTCCCCTCTCTCCTTCTGAACCTGTGAGAGAGGAGATCCCAACTGAGGGGGACTCAACTAAACAACCTGGTACTCAAGACCAGTCCCCTCAGTTAAAATCATCAGGGAAAAGAAAAAGGATGGCCAGAAGATCATCCTCAAGAAGAAAAGAAGAAAGGCATCCACCTCCCAACCTAGGTGAGTCAGAGCATCCTGAGGGAGTGCATGAAGAGGTCTCTCAACAAACTCCAATCATAGTAGAGCCTCTTGCTGTTGGAAGACAAATTATGTCATGGTCTTATGATGAAGATCAAGACAGATGGTATGTCATAAGAGATCAGGAAGGCATGCATGTCTATTCCTCAGAAGACATGCTCAATCTTCCTCTGCATGTCTCTTTGACATGAGAAGGTTCTATGTTAGTCTGAAGGATCCAGACCTAATGATGAAGAAAGGTATGCTGAGGATCCTAATGTGGACTATCAAATCTGAAGAACTTCTCTGTTTTGGTAGCATCAGCCTAGGGGGAGTTTGTAAGATCATTGAAGATAGATTAGAACCTGATCACAGCAACCACAAGCCAGAACAACCAAGTCTTCCATGCATGCACACTAAGGAATAAAGATGAACTAGCTCTGGAAGTCTTACACTCTCAAATGTGTCTAAGTGTAAGATCTTCCGAAGCTAATAGTTCAGAAGGAGTTAGCTTCGGAAGTTTCACACTCAAACAGAAAAAAAAAAATTCTAAGTGTGAAATCTTCCGAAGCCAAGACCAGCATCTTCCGAAGCCAAAGATGAAATCTTCCGAAGCTTCAGAGACAAAGTCTTCTGAAGTTGTGAAGACTGATTTCTTCAGAGGACAGAGAAAATATGCTTTCTCTAAATCAACTTTTGATAAAGCTGACACACTTTACGGCCTGCTCTGGTGGTTCACCTACTTTACACAAGTTGGTGAAACTTCCATGCTTTATCAAAAAGTAGGAATGGTCTTTGTCTGTAACCTACCTTACTTGTTCAGTAGACTTTTTGTATTAGAAAAGTCAGTGAGCTATGGCATGTCATAGTCACTAGTCAAAAGGCAATCTGCCTTTTGACTTTAGATTCATCTTGTTGTCTAGATTAGTCAAATCCCAACTGTCTTTACATGTAAGTGACGGTTGTAGGTTGTAGTATAAAAGTGTGTCGGGACACTTGTAAATTTCGGTATGCTTTGTAACACTTGTAAAAGCACTTAGATCAATACACAACATCAACCATTGAAAACCAATCTCGGTGTTGTTCTTAGTTCTGTCTCTTATATTACTTGTATTCTTAGTAGATCTGTTTAAGTTACCAGTTTCCTATTGAATGTTAAGTGATCTAAGATCTCTCCTCAGTGTGAAACTAAGTGTTAAGTACCTTACCCGGTCCTGCATTTAACAATTGTGAACTTTGTTTGTGTACGTTCATTTATTTAAACAAACACAACTTTTTGTTTATCACATTCATTTATAAGCAAATGTAATAGGCTGCGGCAAACGAACCGAATGAAACACGAACAAGTTCCGTTCGTGTTCGTTCATTAAGAAACAAACTTGTTCATGAACTGTTCATGAACACTTACTGAACGGATTTTCTTGTTCGTGTTCGTTCATTAAGGAAATGAACATGTTCATGAACTGTTCACTAATACTTACCGAACACAAACGAACACAAACAAGATAAACGAATACAAACAATGTTCATGAACATGACGAACACAAAGGAGTGTATGAACACAAACGAATACAAATGATCACATATTTATTTTAGAATAAAATTAGTATTTTCATCACAAAATTTACCAAAAATAAATAAACCCGTCATAAATATCCAAAACATTGACATAACTGTTATAAAAATAACTAACACAAAAATTAAGAATAAATCGAACACATTAACGAACATAAACGAACACATTATTGAACGTTCACGAACAGACATTAACAAACATAAACGAACACATTATCGAACGTTCACGAACATAAATGAACGAACACGGCTTGTGTTAGGTTTGTTCGTTTAGTTAAACGAACGAAATTTTCTTGTTCGTGTTCGTTCATTACTAAAAGAACGTAA
Organism: Flaveria sonorensis; assembly: GCA_025506505.1. Taxonomy (NCBI): domain Eukaryota; kingdom Viridiplantae; phylum Streptophyta; class Magnoliopsida; order Asterales; family Asteraceae; genus Flaveria; species Flaveria sonorensis. The sequence goes on along the minus strand of CM046439.1, from coordinate 36,107,312 downwards.
ACGAACTTCCCGCCCGAACAGTTCACGAACAATTCGCTGAACGTTCAGTTCGTTTGCAGCCCTAAATGTATATATACAAAAGTCAATCCGGACGATTCATGAACCGTTAATGAACATTTTATTCAGTTTAAGGTTAAAGATAAATATGATCCGTAACGTTGATTTTAAGTCCTCAGAATGAAAATGCGCATCTTTTGTGTGTATTTTATTCTTCAGAAAACTCAAAGCTCTGTGGATTATTAAATATAAAGTATTGAAAAGTAAAATCACTTTTTGATAAAAAATCTTATGTAAAAAGTGGCCTTCTGATTTCTAAAGCAATTTTATCATATATCACTCTTTTTATTAAAGAATAAAATAAGCCTCTTTCATCTTGTTTTGTTGTAAAGATTTAGTGTTTGAAGGAATAATGACAAATAAAAATGTTAATTTTCTAGGCCTCGTTTTAATTATTATCTATAATAATTCGATTTTCTTTTCATAAAGTATAAATAAAATATTGAGTGATGTTTGCTGACTTTGTAAAAATGTTGGATGTATATGTATGTATTGATTTCTATCTTTTTGTATACAAACGGTCATATATTCTATCAAAAAAGTTGTATCCGTAATAACTTGAAAATGAGGTTTTATTTGGTTAATAATGAAACAAAAAAAGAAAAAAAATATTATTAACAAAACGTAGACGAGTCAAGTAAATTAGATGCTAATAGTGTAGGCATAATTGTATGTGCTCACA